>JAWWLV010000144.1:62221613-62258394 GCA_035041135.1 Platyrinchus mystaceus | reverse complement strand
CGCCCGCCCCGGGCCGCCCTCCGCGGGTGGGTCCGGCCGGGCCGGCCCGCCCCGCCAGCCGCGCTAATCGCCCGCGGAGCCGCCGCACACCGTCACCATCGCTGCCCTCCGCCCCGCCCAGCAGTGCCTGGGCACGCTCGGCCCCGCCCGGCACACACCGCCCGCCTCCCGCCCCGGCAGCGCTGCCCTGCCCGCCGGGGAGCCGGGCCGTGAGGGACAACCCAAACCTCGCACAGGCTCCTGAGCAGCAGCCTTTGTCTGCCCAGAATTACATGTGCTGGGTTAGGACGCAGCTGCATTCCTGATACACTGCTATCTCGCTCCATTGGTTTCCCACACAGGCGCTTCCCATCCCCGCATCCCCGGTCCCTGGCTCCAGCCAGGCGTTTGCTGATACCGCATCCGATACTGTGCCTTGCTGAGACAGCCTCGGTAACAGTCCTAAGTGCAAGAGCAGCTAAAACTCACCAGCCCTTAAACCAGTGCCGAAGGAAAAGCAGCAGCTTTATGCTGAAATACTTCCTACGGCACAAGTATCTTTTCACTACCACTCATGCTCTCTCCACTTGAGACAGCTATAGAAGATACAATATATAAACCCCTTCCACAGTTCTGACAACTTCCACATGACATCTTAATAAATATTTTGCCTCAATCCAGATTAATAAAGCTTGCTACTATTCCTTTGTCCACAAGCTCTTTTATTTAACTTAGGGGAGTTGCTGTGGCTCCATCTTTGGCCGACTTGCATTTTATCGTATTATCTATTCACCTGCAACTGTTGTCTTTTTCTCAGCCCTGTACTAAGGATTTCATATTCCCTAATCTCACTATGGTTTACATCTGCCAGGCTGAATTGTTCATGGCCATTATCAAGACCTGATCGTGAATCCCAAAATAAGCAGCAAGGACTGACCTGAAAACAACCAGTCAGTCACCCAAGTATTCTGCTTTCAAAGGGTGGCTTTGCAAAAGTTAACTTATTTTCTCAGAATTGCCAGGTTCACTATTGTTTTCAACCTGTGACTTCACGTCTATTTCATGGATGCAGTGATACCTCATCAAATGTGGAACAGCTCACTGTTTAAAAGTATCTGGGCTTCATTTTCACCACCCCCAATTAGTTACAGACATCCGACATCCAAGCAACCAGTGTCAGAGCTCAGATTATCACAATGGCAAGTCAACATAGCTCATGGAAAGCACTACAGCCTCCAGTGCTAATGCTTTATCTCATTAACTATATGAAGCAGTAAGTTATCACACATATTAAAAAACATTCATGTAAAGATACAGCTATTAACACGGAAAAAAAGCAGATCATGAGAAAAAGCACCCTCGGGTGGTTTATCCTGCGGTAGATCTCTGTGCTGTCACAGGCTGAAAACAGAATGATATTGCAGCTCTTCTGCAAAGCACTGACTGGGAGAGAGGGATGCCTGGTGATACGGGAAAATATTTGTGTGGGGTGAAAAGTGAGGTACCCCCTGCAATTCAGACCACAGCTGGCCACATGTTACACACAGTTGGTAGCAGCCACTATTTTTAGGCTGCCACAATTATAACAGTATCTGAGGCTACTCAAACAAGTTATGAGCAGGCTTTAATTACATTTTATTTTTTTGACAGGAATTCTCACCTCACTTAGCATAGGAGACAGGAACCGCACCAGGATTGCACAGAGAATTATTTTTTCCCTAGTTTGAGTCTGACCGCTGCCTAAATAGTGCCTCAGTGTTCCCTTCCACTGCTTTGTAGCTGCCCACTGCACGTCCATCTGCAATCTCTTACCTTTTATAAATAGTTTACCAGACAAATTTCAGCCAGTGCACAGTCAACACTTCACTGCCCTGCCCCCCCAACCCCTCACACCATTTTTTGTGCCACCATTAAGCAGCTGTGTGACTGTTCCAGGCTCACTAGATTGGGGAAATGATACTGCAGAAAACAAACGCTCTGTTCTGTTGAATTAGTCTGGTTACTCTGTAATGCTGTGGGGCGATGCAAGTGTTGAAGGAAAAGGAAGGAAAGGGAGCATGAGCACGACTGTTTCTTTCAGAAGTTTAACTGAAATCAGAACATGAAACTTGTAGATGATCTTTGGGGCTGGGAAAATAAGATCTGATTCTTGATGAGGCACTGGGCCATAAATAAGTCATTTTAATGGAGACTTATGTATAGAATAATCAAAGAGAATTTAAGGACACTGACACCTCAGGCAAAAATCAGATTATGAGAATATCCTTCAAAACTTAACAAACAGAATACAAACTGCTGACCTCAGATATTAAACTTGCAAAACAACTCCTTAGGAGGCTTTTTATATAACTTCAAAACCAGTACAGAACTATTCTGAATGCAGTTAATTTATTAGTTACTGATCTAACAACCTGAGAAATCTGAATTGCCCACTCAACCTGCACGCTTTGCCAGAGTGCAAGCTCTACGATTAATTAGTGGTTCAAGAACCATCAGCCCTACTTGTTTACCCAGCTTTCTCTCTATATACATATTTAATCCTCCTATGTTATAGAAGGGTACCTGAGCAGAAGACAGCAATGAGGTGACAGAATTTATGGAAATAACACGTGTGAAGTTTTATCTTCCACAAGGATATCCTTATCCTTTTTAGTACCACAGTATTCTTCTGTTCCATACTTAACAAATTAGGAATGCTTGAGCAATGTAAGGAGAAGATACTACGGCCAGTTCGTGAGGAAAACCTCACACTATTTTTAGGCATCATTTCAAGTGCTGTGAAATTTCCCTCTTTTCCCATGAGAGGTGTCTACTTCTCCCTTCCAATTATGGGTGATATGGAACTTGGACTGGCAACTGTGATCCCACACAAACACACTGAAGTTAAGTGAATAAAATAACCCATGCATCTTCCAGAAAGTTGAGAGAGAATGAGAAGCCACACACTCAGTCCTGTGCTCCAGTCACTAAATTAATTTAACAGTTTTTCCATATACATATTTTTATAACATGATATTTTGAGCAATGGAGGCATCAAATTAAGGAACATTTATAACCTAAGCATAGATAAGGCCAAGTTAGGTCTTCCAAGGAAGAATAACAGTTTGTTCCAAGAAAGGAAAACAGTTTGCTGTTTTGAAGTCTGTTGCCTCTAATCATTCATTGTGCTCGTATCAGATGTTTCTCACCCTCAGGGTTCACATTTCGTTTGTGCTGTAGGTAAATAATTTAAGTGTTTTTTGGTTCATAGAGACTGACATGTTTCATTAAAAAAAAAAAGGAATAGAAAATAGATCCCTTTATTTGAAGTACTCAGAGACAAAGCAGACCTATGAACCATGAGAGACATACCTGTGAACCCTGTAGGTTAAGAACAGCTCTTCATTGTCAAATATGGGATCTTCAGTCAGACTGAGCAGCATCTGGTTCCAAGTGACTCCAACATGAGTCACAGTAGCAACAAAAAAACTGACACCCTACTGCTTAGAACACTGCAAAGGACACAATTTAATCTGCATATACAAACATGTGCAGTTTCCCTGTATACTGACACTATCTGGTACACTGCAGCATCAATCACATGGAAACATCTGCAAGAAAGGCCTCCAGCAGGGCAAGCATCTGCTAAATGCTTGAGAAAGAAAATACACACAACATTGTTATTTTACTTTTATTTTTTGTGAACATCTGACAGAATAAAATGCTATCAACACCTGCTTTCAGCATATCCCTTAAATGTCACTTCCAGGGACTGGGATTCCAATGGATATGGACTTCATGTAAAAACATAATTTTACATAATCTGTACGCCCACTCACCGATCTTTCCACCTTAATTATCCACGTAGCCTCGGCAACATACCCTTCCAAATAGTCTCTCAGCAACTTTTTCTTCTGACATTTCACATTAGTGCTGATGTTGCAGGGGAAAACTTAACCTTTCCTATCTAGTATCAAATAACACGCTCTTCAGTCTGGCTGAAGATCATGTCAGAACTGTCCCCCTCATTCTGAGTGAGACACAGAAATAAAAAGTCTCTACATGCCACCTCAGCTTGATGCTGATGCCTTTCCAAAACAGCCAAAGAACCAGGTTAACTCTGGTATACAGAAAAGGAGTCACAGGAACACGGCATTTCATCTTGCAAGCTCTCAAATCAGTTGCAAATACAACCTCAAACACTTGTAAGCTTCAACACAGCCTAAAAGTCACCCAGGAATGCCACCAGCTTTGCAATGCACAACAACTTGCATTATTATGCTGTTCAGATGCCCAGCACAGCACACAGTTGCTATTTTTGTTTGCAAACAGCTGTCTATGTAGGTAAGGATGGGCACACCAGTACTCAGCTCCATGACTTCAGTACCTATAACAAACTAGTGTAGGGAAAGGTACTTCACTTGATACTTTTAACCATATTCTACTTCTCCCGTTTTCAAATCTCTCTGCTAGTTTCTATTCTGCTTTCTCATCAAGATTTGGGGATCTCTAAGGATCTCTGACCTCTTCAAGTTTGATGCTTGTCTGCTCTTTGAAATTACAGAAAGACAATTACCCTTGGTGACGTTACTGGTGCCAATTTCTTACAGGTCGAATAAAAGCTTATTTTATACTCATACTGATGGTGTGCTCCATATTCTCTCTCATCACCTGTCCAGTCTTGTAGATCCTTGTGCATTCTCTTTAATTTTACAAAAAACCTATATCAAAATGTAAATTTTCCTGAATATAATCTTCTTTACAACTTAAGGTTCAGTCTCAAGAAGAAGAAATCATAGCTTTTCAAAGCTACACACAAACATAAATACAATATATAAAGGAATGCAACATACCTTCATAGTGTGCCTTAAAGCAATGACTATTTTCAGGCTTTAATATTTATGAAGTTGTTTCCACTGAACTTTGTCATGCTCAAGTGACAACTTCTCAATAGAGCACAAGAAAATTATGTGGAAATTACTACAGGCACAAAAAAAATTGTAAAAAAATCAAGTCAAAAAATCAGATCACGTGTCCCCTGAGAGAGAAAAGAAGAACACAAAATTTGCTAGTCTTTCTTCAGAAAGACACTTACGGAAAAAGCACCAGCCTGGCTTTTTAAAATCCTTACATCAGTATCTTCAGGGTTTCCAGTAACACACATAGAACACACAATAACTCCATTCATTCTGTAGAGCCAAAGAACATCAGCTTTGTTTGTTGTTGCTAGTGAGCATGGTAAGAGTTAGCCTTTCAAAACCTCCACCTGTCCCCATTCTTTAATTTTAGATGAAGTTTGAGATGTATAAACTGGAGGACAGACAAAGAAAACCTTTGGGTCGGGTTTCTCGGAAACTTGCTTCTGCTTAACACAGAAATAGCACACTGAAGTCTCGCAAAACTTTCTCAGTTTTACATGTCAGCAACGGAAGATTCTAGTCCTCTGTTAGAATAGGCAGTTCCACCACAACATTTAGGGGCCAACACACCTGCCTTCAGGGATTTGCTTTGCTTCACAGAAAGGTTTTGCCAAGTGTTTGTGCAGTGCAACAGTCAAAGGCACGTGCTGTTATTTCCAGGCTTGTTCTCTACAGGCATCTATTTTCATTCAAAAACCCATGGAGGGGAAGTCTAAAAGCCTCCTGTGTGTTGCCAGGGGAAGGTTACTACATGGGAAAAACTTACTGACTATACAAAGATATAGGTGTCTAAGTATCTATCTCTCAGCACTGGCAGATACACAAATGCCAGCTGCATGTTGGATGTCATTTAACACAAATGAGAGCAAGTTTCCACTGATGTATCAGCTCTCCGGAACAGTTGTATCCCCTGGTCTTGAAATTTTGGGGTTAGAAAGAGCTGTGTACTTCATACTCAAAAGTCAATCATTTTCCCATGAAATTGTGGCTTCCTGCATTTAAAAATAGTCTTGTGCTATGAGAATTCATATTCCATCCAGCCCTAAGTATCAACTTGGGCTACAAAGTAACTGTCTGAATTGAGCCAGACAAACTGGACAACTTCACACTTACTGCACTTCCCCCAAAAACCTCCCACTGGCATTGAAATGGACCCACTGGAACAGCAGAGACCACCAGCTGACAATTAACCACAATAACAACTACCAAAGCTTATACTTCTATGTAGTATCTTTATTCCTGAAAGCAGATACCTATCCTTAAATACCCCCTGTTACACCACTTTAGGATCCCTCCAGCTTCTAGGCCTTTTGACTCACATAATTTACAAGTAGTTTTAAAGAATGATAAAGCAAAAATAAAAGCTTTAAAACTGGAAAAGGAAGAAAAAACCCTCTCACATCCTTTCAAAAATGCCTTCTAGCCTGTCATCGCTATTTAAACCGATACTCAAAGCTTAATATTTTTTATTAGTGTGATGCTTGAAACATATTCTGTGCTTTCACATGTTCTTAACATAAGGGGAAAAGTTTCAATAGCATCAAAAGCTGCATTTTGGCAGATAGACTCTGCTAGATTATGATACTTGGCTGGGTCATATTACATTCTTTTATTATTAAAATACTCCTGAACAACCCTCCTGCCATAGTATTAAATTACCCTTTCATTTACTGTGGATGGAAGATATTACTCTTGCTTTATCTGTTTAAACATGATAGTAGATTTGTTTGAGGCAGGTAATTTTCAGGACAGGACAAGGGCAACCCACTCTTTCTAGAGTAATACAGTCTACTGGAATTGCTGAATAATCTATTTAGTACAGTTCTTGTTGGGGAAAAAGAAAAGGCTTTTTAGGGCTTCATCAACGACAAAACAGGTTTCCTTTCTTATTTTTATTTACTTTCACAAAAATTAGATGCATTTAACGCATGGTTACAATAAAATAAAAACATTTGTGACTGGATCAGAAGGAAAGACATGCAAGAGCAACGCATTAGGGCAACTTTCAAGTTTTGGGTTGTAATTCTTAAGTGGGGAAATTAGTTACATCTTTATTTCCAGAGATTGTAACAACACTAGCCATAGACTAGTTTTAGACTAAGCACAGTAACTACCCCTTCTTACACTGCACTTGCTTCTTCTTGAAAAGACAAAGGAACTCTGGCACACCATGAAAGATTTAAATCCTGCCTTTCTGCAGGCTGACAAGTAGAACTGAACCCAGCAGAGGAGAACACGGGAAGTGAATCATCCACACCCTCAGACTCTTTGTGCTGAACAGAAAAAAAGCACTCCACAGTTTATAGCCAGAATGCTTCAAAGTGGCAATGAAGTCTACGTGCAAATGCTCACCCTATTAATAGCTGTAGCCATCAGTCACAATGATTTACCCAGGGATCTATCCAAAGACAAACTCAGTATAAGCAGAAGGCAGTGCTATATCCAAAACTGGAGGTCCAGCTCCTGCCAGAACCAGCAGCCAGCTCGAACCAAGCACTTCCCCCTCGAGAGGCCCCGCAGGGACCCTGTGAGCAGAGCGCACAGCACGGCCCAGACAACCGCTGCGAACAGCTCCGGGTGTTTGTCAGCTGCCCCCGGCAGCAGAGCCTGCGGATGTGCAGACACGGAACAGGAGCAGCAGCTGGACACGCTGCACGGCTTCCACCCGCAGTGCTCCTGCATCCGGAGCTGCACGAGAACTCCACACATCAGCAGTCTGTGGACTTGTCTCTGCTTTGGGTTTTTTCTTTACTTGGAAAAACCACACTACTTTCAACAGCAGCTTTTATCTCTGTCTGCCTAAAGCATGGGTTGTAGTAAATTCTTTCTGTATTTCTTGCTGGGTGCTGTTGCTCTGAAACTTTTCCGTCTAAGAGGTTCAAGCCAGAAAACAGACCAAATAAAGTGATTTTATCAGTCAGCTAGGCTTCTAGCTTAGAAGAAAAATCAAGTGAAGATTGACCTGAATGACAACTAGCCCAACTCACCCTACAAAGGTTTTTCCTAGAGTACTGTTACAAGCACCACAACAGAGCATCACCTGAGCCAAGCAATGTATTTTGCTGTTTCAAGAACTCATTTTCACTTTATCACACGCTGCAGAGTAAGCCTCTTCAGTACAACTGATTTTAGTTCATTGCAATGTTGACCCCACGTATATCCATGATCTAATTATTACAGAAAAATGTAATTGGTAAATGATGTTGATTTATTTCTGGTTACTGCATGACTCCAAAAAGAACAACTCTTTTGCCTCCAGCTGAAGACAGTCCACTTGGGAAATTTTACAGTTGACACCAAGACAGAATTAGACTTTTCCACCTCCCTCTCTCCTAAAAAGAAACAAATAGAGGAATGATTTTTTAAAAAATCAAAACAGTTTTGTAGGAAGGGATGGGAGCACTGCTGGCAGCTTGTATGACAGAAGCAATACTGTATTACTGGGATTACCAAGTCTGAACAATCTGACTCACACAATCACAGAACATGCTGAGCTGGAAGGGACACACAAAGATCACCGAGTCCAACTCTTGGCCCTGCACAGGACCATCCCCAAGAGTCACACCATGTGCCTGAGAGTATCATCCAAACACTCCTTGAACTCTGTCAGGTTTGGTGCTGTGACCACTTCCCTGGGGAGCCTGTTCAGTGCCCAACCACTGCCAAGGTGAAGAACATTTTCCTAATATCCAATCTAAACCTCCCCTGACACAACTTCAGGCCTTCCCCTCGTGTCCTGTCACTGGTCACCACAGAGCAGCTGTAGGGCAGAACAAGTCAGGTGTCCAGAAAAGCCCAGCTCTGAGCTCTTCTGCCACCACTGCACCTGCAGTCTGCTCTGGGGGCCTCACACAGACAAGCTTGTTACCCACAGCTGCACAGAAACCCCTGCAGTTTTCCCCTGCAAACAGCCTGCCCACTGTGGTGCATCAGTGGTGACTTCAGGGCAGGAATCCAACTCCCCAGCAATTGATTTATTTAAATCCTTATTCCTGGACGGGGGGGAAGAGTCATCCACTCTCATTTCCTCCAAGAGCACAGTATGACTTTCAGAACATAAATCCTCATAAATTTGAAAATATGACAGTGCCTAAGTTAAAAATAATAGCTAATTTTTTATGATTAAGGAACTGCCATTAGAAATTTTAATTATTAGTATTTGGAATGTCAGCAAATGACATCATAAAATATTTAGACCTGAATTTATGAGTAAAGATTGTTATTGAAAGGCCTCAAGTGTTATATGTGCTGAATTTTACTGGTACTGAAACTCAAAGAAAATGAAGATATTCTATTGAGCTCTTATTGGAATTCATACAGTAGAACTTAAATTGAACAGCCTTCATAGGGTCACAGCACATTTGGAAGGGAAAAAAATATGCACTGATTAAAAATGGATTTTTCTATTATAGGAAAAAAATGAAAATAAATACCCTATAGAAAAAAAGTAATTTCATTTCTTTGGGGAAGAAAGCTATAATGTATAGTAATAGCCAAAATCTGACTCTCCTCTATACCTTAGTCTCTTAATACACAAAATCTTGACTAACCGGTTGCAAAACAAGTTCTGTGAAGACAGATCACATGACAGGAGACAACCAAATTATATGCTGGTTGCCTCTTCTTGAGTTTTTAAAGGAATTTCTTTTTAAGAGCATTCACTAACAAAACTGGGGCGGGGGGGGGAGAAGCTGCAAACATACAATATTTAAAACTTCTGCACTTGCCAATCTTGAAGTGTTTCTAAAAGAAACAGTGGCTGCACAGCCCAGCTCAGTTCCACAGTCTACTGGAAGGGAAGAGAATTCCATTTTGGTCGTGATTCTCAGTGAGGTCCCATCATCTGACTTTTAGTGCATTTTCACAGTTGCAAAAGCAACTGGCTTAACCAGTTCTGCTCAAGCAGAATTCCTGAAGATAATTGATATAAAAAATTAATCATGCAAAACTCCACTGCAAATGCGCTTCCAGCTCCTCCAGGACTTCTTGTTCTGACTGCTGTTAAGCTTCAAAACATTTAACTGGATAAAAACTATGCGAGAGCTCTTGGTGAGCAGTGAAACAACTCAACCTGAGCATACACCAGTATTGATTTTTCATCAGAAGACTAATTTTCATGTATATTATCGGCATTAAAAGTAGAAAAAGCAACAGCTTAGCTGCAGTGATTTTAATTCCTACATTGTTAAAATAGAGTATTGGTGCTGTGCTGTATATACACCTGCTGAACAACAGTTTTTACAGGACTTGAGAAACGGCTTATGTGCTCAAAAACCTGCCTGACTTTTCTTTTGGTGCAAGATCAAAGGGGAAAAAATGCTTCTTCTCCTTACATACTGTGCCTGGCTCAGCTGTACATGTACAGCCATCTTCAGTCAGGGTTTAACAATATGCAACTTGCAAATGGCAACTGATGTTTGAGGGTCTGGAGTTTTCATCATTCATTTATTTATTTAGCAAGAAGAAGGCAGGAAGGAAACAAGAACTGGTCTAAGCTCAATTTTTAACTACTTCACAATTCAATTACTTTTTTTTCCTCTTTTGTACTTCACATAAAAGCACATATCTTAAAACTGAATTTTTCCTTGGAAATTGCTTGCAATCCCAGATGAGCTTATTATGGAGAAGGTATAAAAATAATGTACAATAATAATGTACTTTAAAGATTGCTCCCCTTATATAAGTTTTAAAAATATGCAAAAAAGCACATCAATCTTTATCATTCAGAAGACCATTTAAGTTCACAGTCAACTTTGCTCATCTCATTCTGGAAAAAAATAGTCTTTCATTGATATAAAAAAGGTATGAGAAGATGGAACCACAAAAATACCAATGAACTCCCTAGAGGAGCACAGAGCCAAATGAATGGGATAGTCATAGGGTCTAATTAGTGACCTGGTACAAAGGGGTTTTTTTGATGTCTGTACAGAAGCAAATGCAGGAGACTTGAGACAGGATTGCTTGGTGGACCAGTCACCTCAGCTCTTGTGCACAAAGAGCTCATGCCAAGGAAGTAAGATCCAATGGGTTTCCCCAGACACGTGGTTATCAATTCCAGACCTCAAGGGTGAGATAGAGCTGCAGCATTAATTCCTCTGGCCTAGTGTCCTTTCCTCCAGAAAGGTGAAGGAACTGCCGTTGGCCAAGAGGCATCACCCCAATAGCCCTGTGCTGTCACCTCCTCCACTTAAGACACCCACAAGTCCCTCAGGCACAAACCAAAGGGATAAAATTGTGCCTCTAAATGGGCAAAAACTCCACAACACAACTGCTACTTTGTCATTGTTAAAGCAACTGTGAGGGGTAACCTAGACTGTGCTTTTAGACATTGGTGAGGCTCGAATTAGTGATTTACAGCACGACTCATGTCTCAGAAAGTCTGCATGTCAAAAATAACTTCAGGAAAGTGCCAAATCAATTAGGAAGGATTAGTTATTGTTATCCAAGAGGCACTGGAGACAATTGTTTTTTAGACTTGCAGTCTTGCCAGAAACTCAATAATGTTTGGATGCCATACCACATAATTCTTTAATACCTATTTTTTTCTAACACATTTAATACAACCATTCAAAGCTGTAATGCTCTAGGAACACTGAACACTCACTATTTAAGACAGTTTGGAGGTACAGGAAAAATATTCACAGTACCAGCAACAACCAAAAAATGTTAAGAAATTATTTACCCACTTACTAAAGAACAGGTGTTACAATAAAATACACTGCTAAGTGTCAGAGTACTGTGATTATTAAGGCTCTTCAATTCTGTCACGAAAAATCTTTGGAGAACACTTCAGAACTGTTAATTGTATCAAGATAAGCTGGAGGTAAAGTCTGAATGGTTGAGCATAGTGACAAGTTCAAAAAGCTGCCTGAATTTCACTTAAATGAACAGCCCAACTACACCTAAGACCAGTCACATGACACAGGGATTTCCAGAGTACTTTACCCTAAATTAAGCAGCACAGTCCTTCAAATCAGCATTTGCATTTTACACACCGCAGCTGGTTTTGAAGTTGTTCCTACATGGTCTCTTTCCATGCAAACCTTCCCATTCTCACAGTGGTTTGAACAAGGAAGCGACAACCAAAATACGACAAAAGCCCCAACACGTGACATGCTGATATGAAATCCAAAAATCCCAGATCGAGTCAGGCCCATTGAAAGAGGCTGTTTTCTTGTCACTGAAAGAGCAGCTCATGAACTGCTGCCCACATAGCTGGATTTTCCCCACTGGAAAGGCAGGTCATTTGATTCACTAGCCAAGTGCTTGGGTTCATCTGTACTAGAATCAGTTCCCTGAAATGCTGTTTTCAACAACATTACAATGGCACACTTGAGAAGTGATATGCAAAGAAGGAACCATTTCAATAAATAATTTCAATACACACTCCATTCTGAGTGTGTATTGAAATCCAGCTATTTGGACAAGGAAAAATATTTATTCCACTCACTTACCCTGAACTGTATTGTATTGTATTGTTCCAGCATTTCAAGTCAATGACCGAATTTTCATCAAGGCCCACACATTGAAAATTTCAACTCCAAACAGCAAGTACTTCAGAAAACAAGGAATGGGTGAAACAAGCATTCTAACACAAGTTTCTGGCACTCTGCCATGTTCACTTTATCTTGAATTTATGTACTTTTAATTACTATTTAAGGAAAAATAAACCAAGGCCAGAAGACCACAATTTCCCTTCAAACAGCCTGTTATACATGGATCTTTGACACAAAGGCCACAAACCAGTGAAAGCCAGAACAAGAATAAGATACTAGATTTTCAAATGAGCTAAGCTTGGTTTAAAAAAAAAAAATTCCTATACTTTGAATCTTCATAAGAAATGCTTTATATCCAAGTGGTATGTGTTTTCATGGAGTAGTCAATATAATGACCACATTCTTTTGAATGGCACTGTTATAATGGAAGTAAAATTTCAACTAAGACCCTTCTTTGCTACTGTCCAAGAAATTGTGCACAACTCATCAAACAAACAGGCTGCTCAGTCATATATACAGATCATAAACTTAACTGGCTTCTACATTCATCATTAATCCTAACACAGAATTAAACAAATACCTTCTGCATTTTCTTGGGATCTTTCTGTGAGTTTTCTCTGAGAGGTACTTTTCCAAACAACTTCCATCCCACATCATTTTGTTTTTCAAATCTTGCACTTTGCTTTCTGGTAAACAAATTCCTAAAAAAAAAAAAAAAGAAAAAAAAAGTTTGATTAAGAGAAAGAATTTATCAATTATAACAAACAGAAGGACAGACAATCTGCTGACTTTATATATCCCAATCAAATATTCCAACTCCTCTTGTGGTTGAGCAGAGAGACACTGTTTCCCATTCTCAAAAGATAAATCATGCAGTGTTATCACCATACCAGGCAATGGACTTTGTTAAATAATAACTTGTAGGAGATGAAAAAAAGTTCATTTTCTAACAGGTGGCCTTCTTTTTTAGCCTCCTTCGAGGCTATTCAGCCTCACTCCTTTAAAAAAAACACTAAGACAGTAAATCTCTTGCTGCATAAATGTTCTCTACCCGCCTGCTACAACACACTACTACCAAAAAATCACAAAAAAGTTGGAGACATAGTAGCCTTTTACTGTATTTGATCTGCTTCCATAAAAGATTATTTTTCCTGAATAAGCTTAAAAGCTGCTATCAAAACACATTAATTCTGAAGACATTTCATTAACTCTGAAATGTCTCAACCAGCTTAGACACTGCATGAACAGTCAAAGCCAGGCACAAAGCCACTGAAAATTGAATTAGTTTTATTGACATTGCTAGTTTTTAATCATAAAACAATAGGCCAGACTTCCATCTTTACACCACAACTACAGTTTTCCAAAACTGCACATGCAGTACAGACCAGACCTCACGCACTCAGCTCCTTCAGGAGCACAACAGGTATTTTACATCCACAGTGTGTCTACATTATTAAAGTAACAAATTTTCTTTTGTCCTATTGTCTAATTTAGCAATTTACTATTCAAATATATACAGGTTGACTCCATTATTTACTCACCTCATGGTAGGTTTTTCTGGAAAGTCGACTACAGATTTTTGCTCCCTTATTTAAAAGAAAAAAAATAATCCAGAGACAAAAGTATTTTTGCTGCTGCAATCAGCAGGCAGCTCTAGCACCTTCAAACCATGGATGCTTCCAGTCTGCCATTACTGCTTTTCCTTACAGTTACTACCTGAATGCCCAGTGTGTTGGCCCACCAAGTACAGATTGTTTCATACCCATCAAGTGTGGAAGTCTGGTAAATAAAAGTATAATTGAGCTTCATGTTCCGAAAGGGCTGAATCCATAATAGGAACAACCTAATTCCTAAATCCATAACAGAAACAACCTCGACACTAAAAAGTTTTTCCTGTTTTTCCTGGCCACTTTGTATCAGCTGACATGAACAATATCACGACTATACCTACAGAGGTAACATTGCTGCAATACAGGAGAAATGTTTAATACAAGGAAAACAACTGAGGTAAAAACATCAGCATGTTGAAATGTATTATAAAGTTAATAGGATGCACTGCCATTCTTAAATATGCACATATTTATACAAATTATCACATGATTCTGTATCACAAGGATACAGTTACCTTGAAATTCAAACCAGGAACAGATTATCATATTAAAAGATAAGAACAAAGTGTTTAGGTACAGAAATCACGCAAGGCAATTACAACTGATGTCAAAGCTAAGCAGTAGCTGTGCTTCCACAAACCCCTTTCAGCTTTCCCTTACCCTACCCCACTCAAAATAAGAAATAGTGTAAAGATACAGAGTAAACAGTTGTAGGGAAAGCACTAAAGAGTAACCACATGAAACACATAGAAACATGCTGCCATTTTTCCCCCCCTTTCAGCTTTTTTCAAAGCACGACATTCTAATTTTACAGGTAAACTACTGGGTCAAGCCCAAAGTTTTGGGTTTTTTTCTCTCTAACTAGCATACTCCTATTCCAGCGTTATGAGACTTTCCTGTGGCTCATCATTACAGCTGTTAGGCTACTTACAGATTTATAAGCTAACTAAAGCGTTCATCAACTGCTGGGAAAAAGAGAACATCACAAAAATAACTTCCAAGAAAGGTATCTCAGTTAAATTTAATTTCTTTCCACCAGCAATTCCTTCACCTTGTCAACATAAAGATTCCATTCTGATTGAGCGATTAGTACCCTGAAGGGTTCCTCCATGTCATTTTCTTACCCTTGTCCAATTCATATCATCTAAGACCAGAGATAATGGATTTATATTATCATTTGAGACAGCTACCAGGGAAATAATATATAGAGACAGAAAAGAGACTAATTTTTACATATATATTTAGTTAATTTAAAACAGAGAAATATCAATTAAGTTCTAAAATATATATAAGAATTAAAAGGAAAGCATGACAGGAATAACATCATAAAAACCATGGCATGTAAACAGGATAAACAATGCTAGGCAAGCTGGCTGTTCTTGCAAGAAGTTTTCTTTCAGGTTGTTACTGCTTCAAAAGCAAATTCCAGACTGTCTTCAGAGAAAACAGGAACTTGTAGCACCGGGGACAATGAAAGAGCCCCCTAAGGAGCACACCTGTGTGACAGTTCCCTGCACATTCAAATCCTGGTTTGCAAGTAAAAGGTTTTCACCGCACTTCATTAACACTGCAATAATATGAAAATTAAAGGCACTTTTCTCTCCCTATCTATCCACATTAGAGGTTGCTAGCACAAGGGGTCTATACAAGCAACAATGCCCCCAATCTCCTCTGAGGGATTTTAAGAGCAGCCGTAGGTCTTAATCCTCAGAGCAAAATAAAGATGAATTGGAATGATAAAATACAATAGCTCTATGCTGCAAGGGCCTGTGTAAGATGAACTAAACTGGAAAGGTCAATCTCACACACTTGCTTTCAATTCAATTCCACAATCCTAACTATCTACTTTCCCTTTAGAGGGAGCATCATAATAAATAATCTGTTCCACAGCTTATCTAGCAGATGGCACAGCACTTGCTCAGCTCACTCTGCTCTATCCCTACATTGTAGGGCACCAGGCATCTCTTCCCCTCTTTGTACTAGGTCAGGGATTTCCACTTCACTTTTAATTCACAATATATATATTGAACTGAAAGCGCCAGGCATGGTCAACATACAATTCCCATTCTGTACTCTCCTTTTCCCCTGCTCTCTGTCTGGGCCTAAATTCTAGTGTTTTGCTGGTGTCCACAATCCTTACGAACTCCAAAAAGTCTCAAAACTCCCAAAAGGCATAACATCATCAGAGGCCACTATCAGATGTAAAACAGCAAACTACAACCTGTTCTTGCTTTGACTGAGGACATTAAACTGTGATCTGCCCTGACTAGAACAGGCCAAAGTAAACCACAAGACAGGATAGCATGGAAGGAGCAGAAGAGATGCCACCTAATTTGCAGCTGATCTTAGAAAACTTAATGGGAAAAATAACCCAAACAAACAAACTATGGAATGTTCTCCAATTCAATTTCTGCAGAGCTTTGCAAAAAATCAGGACACCACCCCAGGGTCCTGACAAAAACACTACTTGAGATTTCTGGACTGAAAGCAAACCCTTAAAATATGATCAAACTTCCATAATTACCACAGAATCAGAGGTCCCATAAATAAAAATCAAGAATTTAATTTGTAATTTAGTTGTAGCTCCGGGCTACAATTAAACCTAAATAATCCTAACAGAAAAGGTTGTGCATGGACCCAGTTTCTACCCCACCACTAAGTGCCCTTTTTAAGGCACAAGTGGATTTCAGAAAACATCCTGCAGAAATAGGATATTTTTATGAAGGGAAGTTCTCCCAGTTCATGGTTATTTAGCCTACTTAATACCTACTGCAACTGCCTAAGAAAGAAGTAAGGATTTCTGCCATATATATAGTAAAACCTTCAATTTTTCTGCTGCCACAGCACAAAATGGAATTACTTTCCTCCCATGCTAACACAGCTCCCTCAGATTTCCAAGAAAAGTACTAAGCAGTCTCACTTCTGAAAAAATCCACTAAGAAAAATTCCACTCTAAAGGTAACTTAAGGAGACCTTTCCTAATGGAAAACACAGGTTAACAAGAAGCAAAACTTCTCTACTTGGAGAAAAAAAAAAAAAACGACAAACAAACAAACAAACAAACAAACCAAAAAACCAAAAAAACCCCAAAAAACTTAAACAGATCTTTACTCCAAAGAGGAGCTCAGAAATGCTAAGCTAAAAGATATTAAACTTTTATTACAAGTGCTTTAGGATAACAAAATTAATTTGAGATCTTGAATGTACAAAAAGGGTTGACATGCCTGGAAAGAAAAGATCACACGCTGATCGTTATCTCGGTCTCATTGTCCTCTTCACAACCATTAGAGCACATAATGCTGATTTACAATAGGGATATTAACAGGAATATCTGACATGACAATCATGTCTGCAGTATCATTAGTGTGGAGCCATTAAAGTGTCACAGGTTACATCTGCATTCCCATTGTACTTGCTAACTATTTCACACTAGGTGTCTGCAGCTTCTTATTTTAGAAAAGCCAAGCACAGAAGTTAAATTGAGGTCATATTTCAAATAGAAAAATGCTTTTGCACAGTCCCCTAAAAACAGTATTTGGCACCAAACAGCTGTTTAACCTTGTTATTTTAATTGAGCTATGGAGAGAAATTACCTGTCTGAAGAGATTTGTATTCTACCTCCAGAGTTAATTTTTATATACATACAAATACCACCCTGTGATATAGGACAGAGATGGAACAATCTTTTGCTTGAACATACAGGTACTGCATCACCACTGTAACCTAATTTGCCCAGCTGCCTTTTCTGTGGGGAAGAGAGGAAGTCAATACCAATAGACAAGTTCAGCAGGGTCAGGAAATACTTATTTTTTAATAAAACTTAAGAACCATTTCATTTTGGTTCTATAAGCACTGCTAAGATAAACTTACTGAACAGTTGCCATATACATGCACTGCACATTTACGTCTTGCCTATATTTATGTAGCCTTGTGTGCTGTCATGGTCAGGCTTTAAGCTTCAATCAAATTTAAAAAAAAATAATAAAATATTATAACCACATCAATAACAAGTAATCAAGTCAAACCTACCCATCTGGCATCTGTTACAGCTTTCTCAAGCTTATGCTTTTAAACAAGGTCCCCCATCACCACTGAGGCAGAAAGTTTATCTAATTCTTCCCAATCCTCTTTCCAAACAGACAGGAAGACTGTAACACACCTGCCAGCAATTACTGCCCCGTGAGGAGTTGATAGTAGCTGCTATAAACGAGCATGTGAGGAGTTGTGAGCAGCAGCTCCACAAAAATTCAACTATTCACCTCCTCCACGTTTCAGCTGTGCTTTGTCCCAAGCCAGGTTAGCCACTTATGTGAAGTCACCTCTCAAGAGGTCTCCCCTTCCCACCAAGTCCCCCAGTTCAGTATATAAACATATCCACTAAAAGGAGCAGACAGTGCTGCCATGGTTTCTGTTGCCAGTTTATTCCAGGTCTTGAGGTCAGCTGTGAATCTCTTCCCTGAAAAGTCTCTCAAAGTCTCCTCTAGCCAGACAGGTTCAATATTGTGCCCAACCAGATACCCCTGAAGTTGGTACCACCAGAGTCAAGGAACTGTTTCTCTGGCACATGTCACTCAAACAACAGAAAAAAAGGATGGGCTCCAACACAGTAGCTGTCAGAGGGTGCAGCTGAGCAAGGTGGACACATATACACCCACTGACACCTGTTGGTGCACACATACCCTACACCTGGACTTCCAGGCAACACATGGGGGGTTTTTTTTGCCCACAATTCCCAAGATATACCACTTTCCTGAAACAAAAGGGTAGAGGAGCTTAGGATTTAGGAGTTTTCACAACTAGAGTATTTGAGTTCTTCAGAAAATCTGAATTTTAACTGTATTGCTGTGACTACTTTACCATGGCTCCTTAGACGAAGCTCTGCAGTACCTGAACCCCCGGCACGCAGCACAGAAGGACATTTACAAGCAAAAGAGAAGTGAGATGGCATATGATGCTCTATGGTAGACTAACACTGACCTAGCATAGATTCTGTTTGCAAGTAAATGGGTTCCTCACTCTTAAAAAGACAGTTGATGTACAGAAACAAACAAACAAAAGTATGAAAATTATCTAGAAACTGACCCCGCTCATGCAGACTGACGCAATTTCTGATCTGTGTATACCCGATGCTAATTTGCAATTGCAAGTAAATTTTTGTTACGAGTTTTAAACATACACAACATTTCCTGCTCTCAAGATGCATGCTCACATTCAAAGTTTAATTAGTCTTGCAATGAAGGAGGTTATTTTCAGAAGACAAAACAAGTGGAACAGTCATGCACATTAACTAATGGAAGGACTTACCAGTCTCATGAGCAGAACAGATGAAAAATAAGGATAGTGGAGAGAGTTCAAAAGGTTCATATTTTGTAGAGCAAAATCTTGAAAGACATTTTTTCAAATGAGTATCAGACTTGCATATATTCTTAAGAAGCAAGAAAGAAACAGAGGCAAATCAAAGTTCATTTCAGCTGCTGCTGGGAAGACCCTGACAATCCCTGTTAACTCTAAACTACACCAGGAGTGAGAACTGAGGTCTTGAGCCCCTCGGCCTATGCAAGGCAGACAAATTCCATGTGTAATGGACTTTAGATAAACTAAACAGACATTAATCCTCAGAACTAGATAAACCCACACTGAGCACACAAGCAGTGTAAGATATGTCTCCACAGACATTATTCCACAAGGCATCCAGAAAACTACACTGAAACAAGACATTTTAAGTAACATAGAGCACCTATTAGGCAAAAAATAGAAGATAAATTTTATTAAATATTTGCTGCATTGTGAGCAAAAGCATCCAGTCATCTTATCTGACATAGTATTAATTCAACTAACACTACCTAGGAAACACTCTATTGTGGAATTTAGGCAAAAGGTATAACAATATTGTTTTCTTCTCATCCTCCAATGACCTTCTGCATTCTGTACCAATCATAACTCTCACAACTTACCCTCAATAAACAGAATAAAGAGTTCTCACCTCTATATATTCCAAACTAAACAATTTCCAGAGGCTGAGAAAATAAACTCTGAAAAACCAGCAACATATTCTGTCAAAGAAATTTTTGTTACCTGATTAGTGGAGTAACAAGACTGACACATAACTCATGATGACTGGAGAACTGATGCACTTGAGAAAGGCATGCTTGTCAGGAGACACACCAAAGTCTCCTGAAAGGTCCTAAATCCACATCCTCCACAGGTAAAAGCCAGCAATTGGAGCCCATGACCAGGTAACACTGGTTCCTAGAAATAATTCACTAGACACGGTGACTGCCAGTTCTACCATTCCCTGCTCCCAACTTCAGATCACCTCTAGGTCAACTTACACTTTGGAAAAAAAAACAAAACCAAACACACAACAAAAAACCCGCAAAACAGAAAAACTCCACAGAACAGAACTTCATAGAAAAAGTTCCAACTGTTTTGGCTATGGTGAAGAACCTCCATGAGCAAGTCAAAAGTTATGTTTCGAAAAGGATTCCAAAAATCCATACAAAAGCAGGGGTTGCAGAATTTTATCTCTGGGAGATTGCCAAAGGTCAGACTAAAGGAAGAACAATGCTTGGTTTATGGATAAACAAATCTAACAGAAACAGAGCCAGACGACCTACACATTGACCTACCTATGGAAAAGGTAACTAATAACAGAACCATGTTTTATAAATTCCTATCACATTTTATAAACAAAGTTTTCCAGCCACTGACATTCCAGTATGTTCAGTAAGAATCAAAGTCAATGACACTTTACAGCGTAACAGATACCTGCAGGTTTGGGGGAAAAAAAACCCAACCACAAAACAAAACAAAAAAAACCAAACCAAACAAACAAAAACCCCAACAAACAAGACTTCCACAGTTAGAGAAACAGTAATACAAGTTAGCAGTACAGGACACCTGACAGCTTGCAATAGGGTAACTTGGAAATTTCTCTAGAATTTTGGGAAAAAAGAGCAGGGTTTAATAAAATACTTACTGAAATTACAATATTCTGCATTGACCTTTTTTCTTGGAGGGTAGCCCTCATTTCACAGGAGAACAAAGCAGAGTTGCCTGTACTGAAGTGTCTGAGACATGCAAAATAAATCAGACAGTAACCCTGCAAGTTTAGGAGTTAGAATTGGTTGTAGCAAGCCAAGAACTATTCTGCACATCGATAACTCACAGTGCCAGCCTACCATGCAAATATTGCCGAATCCTCAGAAACAGGAGTTTCAGAAAGTTAGGAATCTCATATAAAATCGACATTCAGGTCCAACTTCAAACTAATATATTAGAGTCAAATCAGCTATAATTAATGATCCTTTTCTAGCTGGCAAAATTCCCAGTTTCCCTAATGTTCTCAGAATAATTCAAAATTCCATTCCTACAGTCTGAAAGAAGCTCTCTTCATTGATTTGAAGCACTATTACCACACTAATAAAATACAGAATGCATACATGAAATGTCATCCTAAGCAAAAAGCTGAACCTGAATAAACTGTAAGACCCTGCAGCTGTAAGGATGAAACATGGACTGGTTTGTAATAAGATCAAGAGGAAAAAGTGAATAAAAGCTCTAACTGGTGCCCAGGAGTCAATATCTGTAACCAGTTTGAGGCCCCTGGACTACAAGAAACAGAGATCAAAAAGTGGTGGAAGCCCAGTGGGTGACCACTGTGACAGCTGGATGGTGAGGCCTACGACAAACGAGCAGGGATGCTGAGAAAGGTGGTTTCATTCAGCCTGGAGGACCATTCTCAGAGATACAATGAGTTAAAAAAACAAGAGGCAAAGCAGCAAGTTGCTGCAAGGTGAATTCCAACTAGATAAAAGGGGGGAGGAAAAAAAAAATCACAATGGTAGCAGATAAATCCTGGACTGTGTAGTCTGGAGAGGATGTGATAACTCCAGGCTTGGATGAACTCACAATGACTGGACGAGGTGCTGAGGAACTCGCTGCAGTGCTGAAGCCCCGCACTGAGCAGGGCTCACACACCGGGCCCCAGTCCCTTCTGACCTCAACTGCTCACTGACTGTACCTGTGACACGCTGCTGCTCACAAAGGGGAGTCCAAGCACTAAGCAAATAACTTGTCTTACCTCGTGATTGTTGCCAAGTTCTTTTGTTTATTCTGTCAGTTGTCAAAGTGAGGTGTGAATGACCCTACTATTTACTGTAGGGGTTTTTTCTTATGGTATGGCTGGACAACAAGGAACAGTTGGTTCATTTATACAGCAATGTCACTCATGCTCAAATTGAAAGTAACTTCATAAAAATGAACTTGTACATTATTTTTTTCTGCCAGCAAATTCAGCATTTAACAGGATGCTAAATATCAAGAGTAAGGCATAAAAACATATATTCCTGCTTCAGAAAACCCATGGGAGAATAATAGCTGAATGTTGCAAGCAACATAGAACACTCATCTATGCTATAGATCTCATTCACCACCCAGTGTGAGACTTCTGTAATGCTTCCCACCAGCCACTAGAAAAGAAACACACACATTTTACTTGCTTTTAAATAATAACTAGACCACATTAAGTCAGTTTTGTACCATTACTAAAAAACAACCTCAAAGCTCAAAGTACCACTGAGCAGATTTTCATTTAACTTCCATAATGAACAAATAACTTCAACAAGCCTCTTTGTTTAAAGTCTTGTTTGTGCAAAACAGTTTCCGTTACTCAACAGCAAAATTAAGATTTTAATCTATAAAAGGAACTTCCCTTAAGAATCAAGAGCCACATATCAAGTAAGATTTAGTGCAAAGCTTAAGGCAGAACTGACAGAACAGTAATTACTCCACAATACATTATTCCATGCATAAGGGAAAATAAGGACTACAATTAATGTGGACAGTTTCAGTTCAACACCTAGTGGAGAACAGGCCACATGACAAAATTCAAAACTTCATACTCTGAATCAGAGGATAGCAATTTTGGAAACTGTATCACACAAATTTCCAACATTCATCAAAAGCAAAGGCTGTCATCTTTGTAGGACTCCAGCTTTGCACCTGTGGAATATTTTCTTTGGAAAAGAATGTTTATTTCAGAAAAATTCTGCAGCTTTTGTTTTACACAGAGCTGTGATAATAAGTACAGATGAAGGGAGGATCTCGCTTCAAGTAGACAGAGTGGCTTTCTAATAAGTACTATCCAAAACCACACTGTAAAGACTGAAGCATCCTTCAGATGAGCACACCTGAATGCCTCACAGGCTGCTGAAATACTGTTGCCAGCATCATCTATTAAAACAGATCATCAGTGCCTGTGCTACTTCCTGCACTACTGAAACATGAGCTTGTTTCCCTTCTCGAATGAGGCCTGTTAGTCTCACTCCAGTGCCTGGTAAACTTATGGAGAAGATTATTCTGGGAGGTATTGAAAGACACCTGAAAGACAACACAATCATTGGTTACATCATGGCTTCATGAGAGGAAAGTCCTGTTTATCAAACCTGATTTCCTTTAATGACAAGGTAACACACCCAGCTGATCAAGGGGAGCCAGCTGATACAATCTTCTTTGATTTCAGTAAAGCTTTCAATACTGTCTCTCACAGGATCCCTCTGGACAAAGTGTCCAGCCCACAGCTGGATAAACACATCCTGGGCTGGGTGAGCAATTGGCTCACAGGTCAAGCACAGAGGGTAACAGTGAATGGGGTGACATCAGACTGGTGACCTGTCACTAGTGGGGTTCCACAGGGCTCCAGCTTGGGCCCGGTGCTCTTCAATGTCCTCATAAATGATTTGGATGCAGGACTGAAAGGGATACCGAGCAAGTTTGAGGATGACACTAAAGTGACTTCCTGGAAGGCAGGAAGGCCCCACAGAGAGACCTCAACAAATCAGAGGACTGGACAATCACCAACCACAGGAAGTTCAACAAGGGAAAATGCTGGATTCTGCACCTGGGATGGGGAAACCCTGGATGTTCATACAGACTGGAGAATGAGATGCTGGAAAGCAGTGCTGGGAAAGGGACCTGGGGGTCCTGGTTGATGACAAGTTTAATATGAGTCAGCACTGCCCTGACAGCCTGGGGGCATCAGGCAAAGCATCACCAGCCAGTCAAGGCAGGGGATTGTCCTGCTCCGCTCTGCACTGGGGCAACCTCACCTTGAATATTGTGGCAGTTTTGGGCACCACAAAATAAGAAAGATACTAAGCCATGAGAGAGTGTCCAAAGGAGGGGGCAATGAAGATGGGGAAGGGCCTTGATGGGAAGTGATATGAGGAGCGGCTGAGGGCACTTGGTCTGTTCAGCCTGGAGAAGAGGAGACTGAGGGGAGACCTCATGGCAGTTACAACTTCCTTGTGAGGGAACAGGAGGGGCAGGCACTGATCTCTTCTCTGTGGTGATCAGTGACAAGACCTGAGGGGATGACCTGAAGTTGTGTAAGGGGAGGTTTAGGTTGGATATTAGAAAAAAGGTTCTTCACCCAGAGGGTGGTTGGGCACTGGAACAGGCTCCCCAGGGAAATGGTCACAGCACCAAATCTGACAGAGTTCAAGAAGTGTTTGGATGATACTCTCAGGCACATGGTGCAACTCTTAGGGATGGTCCTGTGCAGGGCTAAGAGCTGGACTTGATGATCCTCGTGGGTCCCTTCCAACTCAGTATATGCTCTTATTCCTCTCTTCCCAGCCCTTTTAGATGCCCATTATTGACAACAATCAGCTAAAAATGCACAAAGATACAGTAGCAGGGAGGGACAAAACTGACACCAAATTCCTCTCTGACCTCCGACAGGCCAGTGAATCCCAGGGGGTCAGACAACTACAGCACTGGGGAGCCCAGCCCCCCCAGAGGGCAAAGCAGCCTGTGCTGGGTGCCTGTGTAGGTTCCCTCCATCAGAAGCTGGGTTTCTGGAGCCCTTCCTCCCTGCTTCTGGACAACTACACCTGCAGCTCAGCTAGTTTTTGTTCATTTGTGGTTAAAAGCAGTGTACTCATATCCTCCCCCACAGTGCATTCATCTCTTTCTGTCCCTCCTCCTACACACTTTATTCCTGTTCTCAGCCTGTCTCCTCCTGAACAGCTAATACTCTTAAGAGGCCTCACTTAACAGAAACATGAAAGAAAGAGGAGACATCATCATATCTAATATCTCAGATTGCTCACTCACAATTATTTTCATCCTTTTTCTTCCCTTCTGTGGTCAGTGAATTCCCATTTTTGGAGACATGAAAAGTGAGAAATCAACAGTACAATGCTCCTTGACATTCCACCTTCCTTTTAACACCAAAACTAGAGAAGTACACAATAAGCTATCCTCTCATTAAAATCAACAAACAGCATTATGAAAGGGTCCTATTCATTAACACAGGTGACTTATCTATGCCATCAATGGACCTAATTCCTAAATTCAGAATTCCAGATTATGTGTGACCAGTGATCTCAAAACATACGTGTATGTTTATGTGATATAAACGTATCAGATTCACATGATTTAAGACTTAATGCTGAAACCAGTAGCTACTATTTTGAAACTTAAGCCCTTTTTCTTATCAGATTACAAGGTCACAGCCTGGACTAGGTGTGTGCTTCTATGTGTGGTATAGGATGCCAATCCTGCTTCAGACGCTTTCTCTCATAAATACGGAGATGCTTTGCAAACAGTAAAATGTAATGTTCTTAAAGCCCTTTATTTAATGTGTAGTCCCTATTCTCTGTAAAGGTTTCCTAAGATCCTACTACTTTTGGATCAAAATATTCTAGGAGTAGCCTGAAAAGAAAGATGATCCAGAGTCCTGGAAAAATAGACAATATCCATGGCGTTGGACTAAGTAAAAACTTCGGATTCCTGTAATCCAGTAAAATGAAGGGACCTGCATGGCTTATTATTAAACTGAACATAGTCCTAGTCCTTTTTATGATCACTCTGTGTGTGTAACCATAAAAATCCTTATCTTCAGCCTCCAAACCAATAAATGAAAATGACAAACGAGAGGTACAACTTCCGCAATGAGATCACAATGGTGCTGATTCAGCAGAGCTGTTTAAAACCCGCGCATTTGAAAAGTTTCAGCAGTGCTGTACAGAAGCAAAGTCCAAAGGTAAAACTCATTAACCCACAACAGGGGGTCAACAGGGCAAAGGGGCAGACAAGTCAGTGTCTCTTTAGTCTCCCAGCCAATTATTTGCTCACACTATTTTTCAAGCCAAGTTCCTGCATATACTCAAATGAAGGAAATTAATTCCATCTGATGTTTTTAATGAAAGACCTCTGGGCTTTGAAAGCTGATACAAGTGACACTTGAAAATAACCAATACATCAGGGTTCTTTGTGAACAGTCAGCATTACAACTGCTTTTCAGAAGCAATAATCCATTTTCATGTGCTAACCTGAAGCCTAATGAGAGCACTGTACCTGTGAGCCTTAAGCTCTTCCAAGAGGAAAGCTATGCACAAGCAAGCAAGAAAGCAGCCTCTTTTTCTCACTTTTGATATTCCCACCACATCCAAAGATGCATCAAACAGCCTGAGGAAAGAACCAGACTTTTCAGAGCCTGAAACTGCTGAAGAGACAGCAACTGAGCCAGAGGAGCAGTCCAGGAAACCATCTTTACCGTAGTGCTCAACAAGGCAGGACAGGAGCACCCCATTCCCAAGTGATCTTGAAGGTGCCAGGACTGACAAGCAACAAGCCAAGGGGGTTCCCCTTTCTTTGATTTCTTCTACAACTCAGTTTGCAAACACAATCTCAAACCAATACCAACACTTCATAAGACACCACAGATATTGCCAAAATTGATATGGAACACACAACCTTGTGCACAGTGCACATGCACACATGCATACGGTCTTGCAAGGAAAAACAATCTACAGAGTGCTAAGAAATAATTTTACATTCCAAATCAAGTACTTCTCTAAGCATTTTCTTGATACTACAGAAGATTTACCCTTAATTGATTATGTAAGTAGCTTAGGCACACGTAACCAAGCACTGGAGGCATCTAATTACTGTCAGCATTATCTCTACAGGCAGCCACAAATCTTAACTGACATGTCAAGACCAAGTTTGCTCTGGATAAGTTCGAGCAAACTAACACATTCTCAGATGCCATGTGGGGTTCATACAAGCACAGGTGCCATTTCAAGATGAAAGGTTTCTCCCTTTTACCAAATATCAGCAACTTGTGCAAAAACTTAAGCTGACTCATCTTTGCTCTCAGTGGTTGAAACCTGTATCCTATTACTCTGAGAAGCCCTCCAAGAGCTAAACCTGCAGATTAAGGCTGAGTGCCTGCACTGCAGCCTTACCCCATGACCATCAGGCTCCTGTGTACAAACCACTCAGGTGCTTGTTCTTCCACACTGTACACATGTGCCAGCCACTCACCAAAGCCAAAGTTCTCCTGCCACAGTTCACCCTTGGTTCTCCAAAGTGAAGGTTTATGTCCTTAACCTGCAAGGGTGTGAATCTCAACTGAAACTCCTTTCAGCAGAGAGTGCAGTGCTAAGAACACGCTCCTCTCTGGGACGTGGTTTATACCTACCACTGCAGCACTTGTAACAAACTGCTTTAAGAAGCTTCCTCTCAGCAAGCTGGTCTTCAACAATACTACTCGAAATGCCTCGTCCTCGTGTCACAGTGCACACAAACCCTGAGCTGGCTAGGGAGGCCTTTAGAAAGCAGCTACTTTCAAACCAAACAGTGCAAGACCCAGGTTCATTTACTTCAGTACTCATTGAAGTCCTGGGAATCCAAGGGGCCCGCAGGAACTCCAGGAACAGGGAGTTCACCACAGGAAGCTATTTCAACCTCGTGGATGGCAGATTATACAAATCAACAAAAACTATCTGCAGTATGTTTTGAACCTTAACAATGCTGGCAGAATAATACAAATAGTACTCCCTGTGGCACAGAAGGACCTCAGAAGCTCCCTGCTTGTTCAATACCTCTGAACCTCACCACCACATCACACAACATTAGAGAACAGATGCATAAAATATGGGGGTGTGGTGTGCAAGCACAGACAAAAAGTGAGCAACTCTTGTTTTCAAAACAGAGCAGAAGGTGGATGGTAAAGGGAAGGATATTCAAGGTCAGGTTACAGATGGAGCACCTGGAACTTCAAAGCTGATCACCTAGTTTGAACTTAATCCTCATATTATCACCATGACATCACCCAGTGACCAAGATTATCTGTTCTCCATTTAAAAGGCACTCATGACAGCCTTTGTTTCCTGGCATTCAAGGTACCTGAAAAGATTCAGGTTAAAAAGCTCAGTCTAGTGAGCACCACAGTTCCTGTAATACTGATAAAACCACTACAGACTACACTAGAACAGGATTTGGACAGATGGCTTTATTTTGTTGGATGAGAAAAGTTGAGAAGCAGTTAAACATCCCACTCTGAGCAAGGTCTAAATAGCCTGTTCCACTGTGCTCCCTCCAGGCTGAAGGACAGCATTTGTTTGAGTTAGCAGTTGTGCTACCAGAATGGGTAACAAAAGTTCATGCTTTGAAGTGCTGAGAAGCCTCCTGCTTCAGAATTAAGTCTGGTTCCATGGCAACAAACAGACAAGGGTCCACAAAAGCTTCAGCACCTCAAACATGACTGATGACTGGAGTTCTGCTGCACAATACTTCAACCCAAGAATAAATATCAACAAAGGCTTCAGTCAGTTTAATGGGTCTAAAGAAACTGCTTCTCTTAAGCTTTGCAAATAAGGCAGCTTTTCAAAGAATCGTGTTTGCCAGTTCTCTACGTATTTTATCAGCCTATTCATATTAGCCTATTTGTCTCATGCAAAAAAACCCACAAACACAAACATGAGGAAAAAGAGATTAGCTAAAGCAATCCCATGTGCAAAGAAGGTTAGATACAGCCAACTCTGCTTGATGCCTAAAGTTTATTTCTAGAACGGTTTCTCTAAAATACTTCAGACATCATATCCTAAAAATAACAGACATTATGAAGGCCTTACATAAATAAAACAAAAAAACCAAACTTACCAGCAAACAACCAAACCCCCCAAAATTAGACAGTCCTTTTCTCATTCACCATTTCCCCTGGGCATCTGCATTTAGAACACCTTATCTTTCACACAAGGGCCACATTTAGAAGAGGTCATGTAACTGCTTTAAGTGCCCAGTGCTGTCATTTCAACAAGTGAGTGATGTGATGTCAGATGATTTCATTCCATACATAAATGAAGGAAAAAGGTATTAAAAAAAACTGGAGCTGAGATTTGGAAAGATCATAGTAGTCACGCAAGTGTTTGGCAAGTATTTGTATTTTAACCTTCATACACTTCAAATGATCAATAAAATATTCCATCACTACTAAGCCGCTTACAAACCCTCAGATGTCAAAGCTCTTTAATACAGGTATGGATCCTACATATATTTATTTATTTATGTGCCATCAGATTAAGAACCTTGGCCAAAATCACAAAAAGTGGCTTCTGTTCAGAGGAAAAAAGACCTTGTTCAGAACTCCTTTTACTGTAATGTAGAAGGAATCTTCCAAGATTTAAGATGCTTCCATAAAACATAAAGATAGGAGGATGCAGAGCCTTAGTCCCCAGCAATATCTGCCTACTTACTCGTTACACAAAAAAGATTTTAATACCAACCTAAATTAAAATAGCAAGCTATTATATCTTTAAACGTAAAATATCACACAAGACCGTTCTCTTATGATCTTACATAATCTCACTGTTAAAATACAACCATATTTCCCAGAAGCATTACCTGGCAAAGAAGTTCGTAAAAGGTCCCCGTATTTTCCGTTTACTGTCCACGTCTGCTTCGTGACAACACTCCTGCTGGCTCTGGTCATTGGTCTCTTTAGTGGAATTCAGGGTCACGTCAGAGAAGTGTGCCTCGTCCGTCTCCAGAGTCACAATGGCACTTGAACTGCTTGTGACCACGAAGTCCAGAATGTCTTCATTGCTGACCGATAAAGTCGTTGACAGTTCCGTGCTAAGACTAGACACACTACAAACTGAGATATCATCACTTCGATTCAGAGTTTTTGAGGTTGGACTATAAAGTTTGACGGTGTCATACCCAGTCCTTGGGAAAGTGGAGGATTTTCGCACAGCATGGTCATGCTCAGCAGCCAGGGAAGGCGGAGGCACATACGGTGGCAGCGTGCACGCGCTCTGAAACGCCCTGTCAGGCACAATTTCAGGCTCTGACTGCTTTCTCTTCACATTTAACACACTGCAGTGAACAGGCTCTGGATTTCCTATTTCTAGAGTTGGAATACCAGAATCCACTGATTTAAGGCTATGACAATCTTCTAAAGCACTGGACAGCTGGCCAGGCCCATACTCAGGCAATGAGAGATCTCTCGGGGTCCTGGAGTTCAAGTTTGGAAGGCCCTGGATACCGCTGCCCACTCTTGTATCCAGAATTCCCATGAAGCTCAAACCATTTAAGGAGCTGGATAAATTTGCATCAGTTGTCTTGGCCCAACCAGCACCTGGTTAAAAAGAAAGAAGACATAAGATTATGAGTTTGCAGGAAGGTTGTGGTTTGGTCTTGACTGTTTGGGTTTGTTCAGTGTTTTGTTGGTTTTTTTTTAATACACTCAATCCTGTCCCAATTTAGGCTTTCAGTTAAAAATTGTTTTCCTCTTGCACATGATTACTATCCCTTCCCCTTGCTTGAACAACCAGGACAATGGCAACTTAAATTAGGCTTCTAGAAAATGTCAAGCATGAAAAGCTTTCCATAAGCAGTTTGTGTGCCAGTGTTTGCTTCTTACACGTCTCCTGAAAGTGAAATGACAAACTATAAAACCTGCAGTATTTTAATATTCCATTTTAATGGTGAGTCAAATATTTAAAATTTATTTTCATACAGTCATAAATGCATATTTACTGATTCCAGGGGTCTACAAAACTTGTTTACATACACTTAGACCAAATTTTGAAGTGTTCATTTAAACAGAATTTCTTGGCATTCTTCTGGAAACCAAATAACTGATAAAAATTTGTCACCAGAATAGAATGCATAATGTATCAGTTTTGCATTAAGCAAGAGATGCAAAATCTGAACAGCTACAAAGCTATCCACACAGTCAATGTTTTGACAATACACTTGATGCACTTCATCAGTGCACGTACAGTAACTCTGACACTTGCAAATACATCGTAATTCCTGCAGTCAGGGACTGCGGTCCTTCATCTTGGCAATATCCATTCACAGTGTCTCCCTGGGGGCTGCCGGCAGGTCAGTTAATCCAGATCCACTGTAAATCTGAGTAACCCTCAAGTGAGGGCTGTCAATAGGAGCTACAGGTTGGATGCACCATCTCTGTGAGCCAATGTGGCCTTCAATAAACCTGGAACACAGTCAGAACTGGTGCCCTGGCTTCCAGAACTGCTACAGACCCTTTAAACACTACATGATTATTAGAGTGACATTGCATACATCTTCTCTTTCTATATGAATAGTTAAATTACCTACAGCTCTGCTGAAGTTTGCAATGTAATTACTCTGCAGCAGTTGGCAGAACAAATATGCACATATTGCTTCAGCTTCTTCACTCTGAAACACTCTGGGCTGAGTGTGAAGGAGTGAAGAACACTCCTTCCATCTTGCCAACAGATTGCTTTCTAGATGGATTTTTCTCCAGTTCCTGAAGCCTCATCTCCTGCTTCTGGTCTCCTATTCTCTCTCAAGTGCAACACTTAATTAAAGGTGACAGTTGTTCTCTAGAAGGTCCTCCCTGCATCCTGCTTTAAAAAACAAATACACACATACCCCAAAGCAAAACCCAATTTGTGAAAATTGGTATGTCACAGTAGTTCTAAACCACTGGTTAATGTGACCTAAGCCCTGCCAAACAGCAGGGTCTGACACACAGTCCATTCTCGAATCTGGGCCCATCAATACACTTTGGCATTGTAATACTCACAGGCAGGAGGTGAGAGAAAACACACTTCAAACATATTTAACTGGTCCAAACAAAACATTTTTTTCCTCACAAGTTTTCAGTCACATGGGAAGTTCATGAATCCAACTGTACTTTGTATGCTACACTAAATCTTGAACTTCCTACCCAAATGTTATTTTCTAGCTGATATGGCACTCAAGTTCAATCCACTCCTAAGCACAGAGAAAAGTCAAGGAGAAATAATCCTGGATATTTCCTCTTTTAGACTTTTCCAAAAGTTGTAACAGCCAACTAGATGCTACTCATCCAAATCAACTAACACATCAGTTGCCTAATCCTCTGCATAAGCAAGGTTTCAAGTGTATTGTTTTGACTAAAAAGCTTGCAAAGATGTACACTTTACTTAAAGAGTTGCTATAGCAACTTTTTTTTTGCCCACATTACCATGGTTTGAAAAGTTTACATCCCCTGCAATTTAAAGTGATGTCTTGAGATAGCTAGCACACCAACCTGGTACATTATGAACTCCCTGTTCACTAAATTAAAACTGCAAGGGCCAGCAAAAAACCAAACAACCCCAAACAGCAATCCTTGAATACAGGCAACAGACTATACTCAAGAAGTCAATTTTGATAGTTGAAGTGTACACATAAGATATAAAATGGAGCATAAGATATAATTACAGTTGCACATACTTGGATCTCCTGCTTTCAGACCTTCTTGCTTGGATTCACCTGTTCTTCTAATGCAAGTCTGACTGTTTTGTCTTCCCTGTGCTCACCTTCCCCCTTCATACACATTATATTGCTCTTCAAATCCACAGCCCACCCAGCCCCAATGTTACTCTGAAGTATTTATATACACACACTATGGAACAGTACAACCAAGAGTGTAGGTGCTTTATTTATAAGAATTTACACATAAAAATGCATCTAGAAAATGCAGTCCAGAAAACAAAGGACAGAAATGTAATCAGTCAGGAACAGCTTTGATGATGTTTGGGTAAACAGCACAAGCATGTTCCCATAATGAATTCCTCCCCTGACTGCCTTCACTTCTGCTCAATGATTTTCCCAAGTAGCAGCCAGTCCTTAGTTAATTGCATGGCTCTTGTCGACCAAGCTTACAAATGGTAAGCATTCAAGCAGCCTTGGCACAGGCAGTAACTACAGCAGCTCAAGAGGCCAAACAATCCTGTAAACAAGAGAGTTCAAAAAGAAGTGAAAATAAATTTTCACGCCAGGTACTGAAGCCATTTTAACTAGGCTTGATATTTTTTTAAGCAATAAATTTAACAGGAAGAGATCCTTTAAACAGGCAACCAGTAAATGCAGAAGTGTGCAACAGCTACAGCTTGCTGGAGCAAATTATGCAAGAGCAAGCTACCAAGGTTTTACACAGTTCAGCGAAACTGTGGGAAGCTTTGAAGTGTACCCATCAAGGGCTTTAAAGGAAAACTTGAGATGCAATCAGCTGTCAAGAACATACATGAGAACTCCTTGATCCGTTTTGCTTTAGGTTGTTGTAGGATTGTTTTTAAGGATGTAGTGAAGTGATATTTATACTCTTTGTTTTAGCTGCCTCACTGGTAAGTGCAAAATCTGACAAATGATGACAAATATTCTGTCACGTGCTCCAATGATATCTTCTTTTTATACATCAGTTATTAACATAACAATATTGTAGCATTATCATCTGAATAAACACAGCATTATTAAAATATTAGTATAATAAACTATTGGAAAATAATAAGCAATTTTGTCTGCACAACATTCATAATCCCCGTGGTTTATTTCAATATATGTTAACCTAAATAAAATTTATATTCGTAAAGTCTTAACATCCTGTATCTTATAGAAAACCATGATCTCGTAAGAGTGAATATCCCACAAGAGACGTAACAGGGGAAAGGGAGTTAGAGAAACACAGCCAAGGTCACACGTGGCAATGGGAGAGCAGGTAGAGATTATTTGCTCATTAACACTTCCAACGTAAGTGCTAAGAGGCACCTGATAAAGACAGTTTTGTAGCCAGGTTCAAAATTAACATCAGGACATAAGGGGCAGCTGAACTGCATAAATCCTTGCCACAGAACACACTGGATGCCAGAAGTTTACGTGTAAACTCATGAAGAAAAAAAAATCACTGATGATCCCTAAACGAAAAGAAATTCATTGATTCCCTGAACTGCGAGTGTCAGAACTTCATGGAAACATCAACACACATTAGTCCTGCCTGCAGGCCCTCCCCCAGGTAAATTCTTCCCTCTGACAGGTGGAGTTTTGATCCGTCTCAGTGCGGCTGTCCGTACAGCCTTACATTCCCCAAATTCTGATCACAGCATGCAAGAAGGCATGTTCTGACAATAACCAGAGGCTTTAAAACAGACCTTGGCTCTGCATATTGCTCAATCACACAGAGGGAACAAGTCATATTTGATTATAATTCTAAGATCTACAATAAAATGGCTTTTAACCCATGTTGATATAAAATTTAAAGAAAGTTAACAGCAATGTCAAATCAGAGTAAAACAAAACCAGAAAAATGCCAACTCAAGCCCCATTCTTCCAAGTTTGCTGTGAGTTGCAATGCAATTTCGGCAACCAACAAGAGTAAGACAAATATCTGCAAAACAGGCTTTGTATCTTCTTGCCTCACAGGAATGGGAAGAGGAATGATTCATATATACTGCTCAGTTCTCAGAGTTAACATTGCCACTTTTATCACACACCTTGTCTCTTCAACACTTACCTCTGCCAGCAAATTTTTAAGAAGTTTTTAAGAACAAGGAACTTCTTCAATTACAAAGCTGCAACTTTTTTTTCCTTCTTAAATTGAATTTTTTTTTAAAATCAAAGGTTTATATTCTCCATGCATTTAACAATATTTTTGTTGCATGTACCAAGCAACAAAATGCTATCAAATGCAGCTGCAGGTGACCTCGGTGCACAAGGCCATCAAACCCAGTTTTATTAAATATTTCTTGGTTCAGATTGTTTATGTTCACGTTCGAACAGCGATGGCATTGCCAACAGTGACGAACTCCTGAAGCTACAAAAGTCTGACTTCCAACAAGGTGCGAGATAGAGCAATTCAGGCTACATATGTAAGTACTGCCGAAACTTCAACGGCAAAAAGAAATGAAACCCACTGAGATTTTTTTTCCTAGGACGGCTTTATCTAACTCTCAGCTGGTGCTCTTCGTGAAGCCTGAGCTTTACAAATCTGGCTTCTGAGCGGAGCGCTCGGAGAGCGATCATCAGTAAATTCTTCACTGCTTTTCCACTGTTTTGCTACGTCAGGCCAGCAACACAAACGAGTCACAGTGTTTTTCTAAAGCCTCCGCTCCTGAAGCAGTTTACAGGGTTTTTCTCCTCCCCACACCATTATTACTGAAAACTCTGAGACCACATCAAATTATCAGCAGCGTCAAGAGAACTCCTGCTCCTGTGAGCTGTGGTTTTGTTTGGTCTGTGGGAATTGCCTGGGAGACTTCAACTAGAAGAGACGCAGCGAGACGAAAGTTTCTTTCTTCTCACGGGTTCAGCCTGACTCGCACTGCGAAGGTTCCCGAGCTGGCGGCCTTCGCTTACAAAACAACCCAAAGAAACTGAAACAAAAAAACCCCCACGACCAAAGCCTTAAGGAAGCAGCGCTCACCTCCCCCTGCGGTCTGTAACTCACTCGGTGAAGGCTCCGAAGGCTCAGCTCTCCTGCTCCTCTTAACTTTTTAAGGCGGCCACAGCCGGGCAAGGCAGCAGCCCCAGCCCCGCCGAGCCCCTCGCAGCCGGGGCTGCCCCGCCCGCCCCGCTCGCCCCCCGGGCTCTGCCCCGCACCAACAGGTGCCGCCGACACCCCCGGCCCGGCGGGCTGAGCCGCCCCCCGCGCACGCAGAGCCCCGCCGAGCCCGGCCGCCTCACCGGGGTAGCGCTGCTCTCCGCCGCTCTCCTCCCGCTGGGCCATGCCCGGCCCGCCCCGCAGCCACCGCTGCGGGACTAGGAGGCGGCCGGCGGCTGCGGCGGGCGGTCCATGCCGCTGCCCTCCGGTCCCCGCGGAGCAGCACCGGGCTCAGCGCGGCTGAGGCGGAGCAGCAGCAGCCGCCGCTCGCCGGGCGCCTCCTCGGCGCGGCGCGGGGCCTCCCATGGCGACCGCCCCCGCGGCAGGAGCGGCGCACACCTGGCTGCGGGACAGGTGTCGGGCTGCTCCGGGGACGCTCCAGCCCCCGCAGCTCGGGCTCCTCCCGCCCCGCCGCCGCTCCCCCTGCCCGGCGCGGCGGGGGAAGCACCGCCCGCCGGGGGAGGGAACGGCTGCGCGGAGGGGGCGGGGGCGGCCGCCGGGCGCCATTTTGGATCGTGTCAGCGGCCGCTGAGAGGCCGGCGGGGCGGGTGGAGGTGTCGGCGGTCCCGGCACGGACCCGCCGCGGAGGCGGCCCGGGAGGGGAGCGGGGCTGTGGCTGAGGGCGCTCGTTCCGAGGGCCCCGGGAGCGGAGCGGGGCTGTGGCTGAGGGCGCTCCGAGGAGCCCCGCTCGGCCAGAGCCGCTGTTTCTCTGCCCGGCGGCTGCAGCCCGTCCCGTGTCGCTGTGGGGGGCGGGGGGTGGCCCTGGCGATCTCCGCGGGGAGCAACATTGCGGCCGGGCTCCGCTTGTGTTCCCGCCTGCCTTTAGGAGGAAAACAAGCTTCTGTGGGTTTGCAAGTTTGAGCTGCGGAAGGTCTGTGGGCATCCAGTGAAGGTGTGTCTTTAACTCTGTGGAACTTTGGCTTTACGCTTTGTAATGCCAAAAGTGGAGGCTTTAGGGTGATAATTGGCGATTTTTGCATGTTTACCTTTCTTTGCGTTCCCTAGCGGTTAAGATGCTGCGCTCTCAGCGCCGAGGTCGCAGGTTCAATTCCCGGTCCTGCTTCAGGGTCCCCCGGGCAGATGGAGCTCGTCAGCCCCTAAGGCCATCCA
>JAWWLV010000144.1:62163108-62221513 GCA_035041135.1 Platyrinchus mystaceus | reverse complement strand
AAAAATCCATTGCGCAGGCTTGAAAGGTAAAAGACCTTTCCCAGATCTTCGTTCGCGAAGACTGGCCACACACACACGCCTCCAGTGCTCCCCTTTGGCGCTCGCACAGCGGGGCTGTGGTGCGCACCCTTCTCTGCCCCCACGCCGGAGTCACAGCGGTCAGGAGCTGTCAGCGCCCGGCAGGGGCAGAGCTGTCCTGTGTTCCTTATCATCTGTGAAACTCGGTGCTGGGTTTTTTCTGCACGCGTCACATGTTTCGCACCTAGACTTGGTGATATGTCTCTACAATGGTGGTAAGATAGAGCGGACCCCCATCTGAACCGTCACCTCACAGCTCAAGTCTACGCTGAAGCTGGAAGTGTGAGGGCAGCAAATGCAGAACTATCTGACCTTGTGTTAGTGTAATTAGTTTGATACTAAGCAGCAAAAGCCCATGATTATTCAAGCTTTGATGTGGGCAAGTTACATCTGAATGAATGATTGCAAGAGGCAGAGGTAAACCAAGAAGTACTTGCCACCATGGCCCTATTAACACCAGTTCCTTCCTATCAAGATGACTGCACTGAAAACATCAGTCAAAAATTATATCTCCACAGATAGTTTCTGTGAATGGATCAGAGACCAATACTTATTCTGGTATTTCAAAGGTAAGTATCAATATAAAACAATTTAGGACTGGCATTAACTACTCTATATCTTTTTTTGAAAAGCACTATCTCTGCAAGATAGCTCGCATATTAATATTAAAAGTAGGTAAATAGAACAGTTTTGAGGCACTAAAAACTTGTTTATATGCAAAAGATTTTTGGAGCATATACTGTCACTAATTAATTTCTAAGTATTAATATTTTTCTTCTGTTTTTGAGAGTGGGGATCAGTATTTCTGTTGGAGCAACCAGAATAGTGTATTTTCATCGTGGTGTCATTGAACTTGGGTCAGAATTGTTTGGTTTCTAGGGTAAATAAGAGAATGGAAATACACAGTCAGGAATGCTGTAAGTCTGCAGAATGTCTGCATAGGAAATAATGATACTCCCAACTTCATAATAAAATTTAGGCTAAAGAAACTGTTAGAAAAACCTGCTAAAAAAAAAAGCAGTAGCAGAGCGTACAGAAAGTCACAGAAAATCACAGCCTGGTCAATATAGAAAAATACTCTTTGCGTGTAACTGATTGTATAACTTGTGGGAAAGGGTAAATAGTGTTTCTGGTTGTCATGAGCTCTTCCAAAAGCTGGGGTGTTTTGCATTAGCAGCATCAGTTCTGTTCCTGCCACCTCCGAGGTAAGGTAGTTTCTGTCTGCAAATATTGTGTACTGCTCTGTATGGGTAAAAGCTGTGACTAAATACAGTGTCACACCACTAGTTCTGATGGAAGTGTGGCATGTGCTAATTATTAAAAGGAAACAGCACAGGCACTGTCAGGTACAGGAAGTATAAATGCATAACAGGGCAAAGGGGACCTTTAGCACCTTTCTTTTGCAGCTGTGCAAAATTTAAAGTCCATCCAGAAGGGCATACTGAGAAATCAAGTCTTTCTGTTTAAACACATGGGTTGTAAGTAAATCCTCAGAAGTGTGATAAGTTAATTATGGTGCTTAATCAGTGTGGTTATCATCAGTCCTCTGCCACTGATTCAGGGTTGCATAAACCTGCAGAACACTGAACTGTGTAAAAATTCTTGGGATAAAATCCTCATGTTTTGTTCAAGAGTGTTGTACCTGTGGCTGTTGTGTAGAAATGAAGCACCACATAGGGCAGCCTCCAACTGGCTGCTGAGGTTCACCTAGTGGGCAAAAAAAATCTACATGGTCTTATAATAGACTGGTGCTACAGAATTTAATTTTTTAAAAACATGTAATTCAAAAGCTTTGTCATACAGACCTCATTCGTGCCAGCAGAGTTCGATATGCCAGTTTTATGGTTACTCTGCAAGAAAGCATGAAGAGTTTCTGCTCTGTTCAGTCTTAAGTGATTTCTCTGGAATATACTACATATGATAAAAGTACCCAAAATAACAGTCCTTCCTCTGTTCTGTTAGAGCTGAGGAACAGAAACACAAGTTTCCATCGTATTTCTTATGCCTGTAGATGTGAGAAATCATTCTCTGCTTAGGCTTTCAGTTCTGTTTTGAAGCTTCAGCAATTTTGCAATTGATACAACTTCAAAGTTATTTTTTTAAGAATTAGATGAGAACATCTAGATTGAATTTTCATTCATCACAAGCCAAGTATGATGCAAGCAGCTTTCAGAGCCGGCCAAACTGAGCTTCATTTGAATCTGCTGTGCAGCTCCCGATCCATCTTGAAGACAGTAATTTTCTGTCATAAACTGGAAGCCATTTTTTTCTCTAGTTAGCCAAAGATTTGCATATTGTGAAGGTACAACAGTTGTGCCTCACTGAACACAGGCTGGCCTACAGCTCCTGCCTCCACCTCCCATCACTGTCAGTTAAGGCAGTTTTAGCTCACCCAAGCCAGAGTGCAAGTGTTGCAGTGCTGGATACTCCGTTACCCTCCCTGCTTTACAGAATTACTGCAGGCACGGGGAAGTACCTAATACATGTTCTGTGGTACAAGAAAAGGGAGCAATGAATAAATACGGGTTTCCACTGACTTTAGGAATGAAAAGGATAACGATTCTGTGAAAATATCAGTACCTCAGAAGGAACTGGTGATGCTCTTGAGAAATTAATTCTTCTCTGTCAGATTCATCACAATTTTGTTCACATAAAACTCATTTTGTCTGTGTTTGATAGTAGTCCATTTCCTGCACAGCCACCATCTGCACAGGCATTCCTACTAGCAATGGAATGTCTGTGCACCAAGCTGTTTTAATAGATTTGGGATGAATCAGGAACAGCAGGAGAACGTGCCATTTCATTGTCCCAAAACGCTGCCTCCTCCTACAGGAACTTAAGACCTGATAAAGGCTGAGGAATCCGTGTTCGTAGCTACAGTTACTGTTAATGCTTCTGTTACCACTGGTTTTGAGTTCCCCTCCATGACACAGCAAGAAAATGAAGAGCAGGAAAGGCAGGAAAAGCATGTGAGACTTTTTAGTGTGTTTGAATTGATATTACTGAAACATGATGCGTGACAGGATTGTTTCTATCACTGTCTACAAGCTGTTTAGGAAGGACAAAATGAGTAATAAAGTGTGAAGAAGTAAAACTATACAAACTAAAAATATTACTTTTTGTATAATATCTTGGAATTGCAGGATCCTGAGTGCCCATAAACAATTGCTGACAAAGCCTCCATGGTACCTCTGTTACAGATCTTCACTCATCACTAAATCACAGCAGAGAAGGAAACGGGGTTGTTATTATGCACAGCTGCATAATGAAAAGTTGGAGTGCTATAGCAGATTTATTCTCTCAATAAGCACAATTTAAATTACATTTCCCAAAGCAAATAGATCTATAACAGAAAAAACATTGGAACCAACATGTGGCAGTTTTCTATTGCAATTCACTAGGGGAAAAAAAACAAGTACCGGACTAAAAATGACTTGTAGAACTAGTAGTGATGAATGAAACTAAGTAACATTTGTTTGGGGCAGGTAACAGATGCCATTATTGTGTCTCCATGGATCTTTGGTGCTTCAAAGAATTCAATATTTTTGTATTGAATAAAATTATAGGAAAAATGGCAGAAAAATATTTAAAACCCATGAATGACAACTGAGACTTCTTGAAGACTTTGTTGTCAAATAGATAAGAGTTCCAGAGTCAAACAACTGACGTCTCGAATCCCATTGCAAAGGACAATTAGAAGCCAAACAACAATGCAAAAATTACAAATTATGAAATGTAAGAAAAAATGAAAAAGGCAGTTCCTACTGAAAGGGTATTGGGAACATAAAGGATGCTAACAGTCCTTAACATTCACTACTGCATGAATGTATGAACTGTGCAAAAATGAAAAATTCAATTTCTTTCCATATCTGGAAGGGATCAGGGTGGCCCATCATAGCAGGTGGGAATTAATGAGGCAAATTTACTCTTTGGACAAAAGGCTTAACACACAAGTTGTACTTTTTTCAAACACAAGCTGGGGATCAAACTGTACGAGTTTGTGTGCATCATTGCATCATTTCTGACACATTTGTCTAATCTGTCCCTAAAAATCTCCAGCAGTGGAAGTGGCATCCCTTTTTAGGCAGTGCTTATGTATTTGCTTTCAGTACTGCTGCTGTACTGTAGTGCTCTCTGCTTGAGCATTTCCATGGCTACAAACAAGCACAGCACTGAAATGATTCTGAAAATATGTTCATCTATACTTTTTAACAGGCTTGATTGCCTAGAATGGTTTTAGAAGAAATTCAATAACTTGAGAGTGCTCAACTGTGTGAGACAAGGAGAGTTGCTACTTCCTGCTGTGCGTTTCCTTGTAGTGAGTAAAAGGTCTGTGCAGAAATGACGGGCAGATAACCCTTCATCAACAGCTCCTGAAATCTTCCTGACAAGCAATTGTAGCAACATTAAATGCCTGTTACTGCTGTTAACAGAAGGAACCCTGCCTTGTACTGAGAGGGATGTAGAGACTTCCCACTGCTTTTGCACTCTTGGATTAGCTGGGTCCTATGGCTGCAAATACAATCAGTACCAGGCATGGTCCTGCCAGCAGCACCTGCCCTGCGGGAAGGCTGCCAGGCAGGAGGAGGCAGCACAGCCTCTGTCCTCGGTGTGCTTGCAGTGAAGTTGTTAGGGATGAAGGAGGGCAGGGAGGCCAATGTTTTGTCACCCACGGGCTTTTTCCCATTAGTGTGCTGACCCACTGCCAGCTCTGTGAGCTGTTTTCCCCTTTCATCCCATTATCACCCCCTTGGAGCATAGAGGCACCTCATGAAATTTATAAGCACTTGCACATAATAATACATTTTAGGAGGACCTTGAACAATGGAACAGGAGTCTTACTGTAGGAAGCTAAAATATATTGGTAAAGTCTCATTTGTCCCAAACCTCTGGAGGCTTGTTGCTACTAGTTCCATGGGTCATAAAAGAAAATTATGTGAGATGCTGTACATGAAAGCTAATGACTAATTAATTGGGGATAATACTGAACTATGCTGGTCCTGGCAGGGAAAGAATGAGTTACTGTCAAGGAATCCTGGCTTTCCAGAATGTGCACTCTCTTCCCCTGTATTTTCACATCAGACAGCAGCCCTGTGAAGTCCCAGTGTGACACGCATTTACAGCCTGCCCCATGCTGACAGGTACACTTGCTGCCTAGGACTATACAGTGGGGTTTGCAGGGCAGAAACATTGTTTACACTGGAAACTAATTCTTTAGGATATGTGGAGTTAATTCAGATACAGCAATTGAAAAGCCTGGCTGATTCTCTTATCAAGCATCTCCTATAAACACAATGAAAATATACTCCTGCTGTATTTCAGAAATAACTGAAAATAATTTATGCCTTTAAAAGTTTCAACTACCAAGTTTGCAGCGTGCTAGATACTAATGAACAACAGTATTAACCCAAGGGCCTTACAGAGCAACTCTTTTCCATTATTTCCAAGTGTGCCTTTGTGTTGTTTTCAGTGCACTTCCAATTGAGCAGAGTTGGAATCATTCTGCACAGAATCCCAGTTCCCTTTGGCTGCAGACCTACAGCACCACAGTGTACCCGGCTCCACCAAGTGGAACGTGAGCTCTTGGGAGTTTTTTTCCTTTCTACGAAAAGAGGTGCAGCTGTGAAATTAGGAGAGTGCACTTTTGTGGGCTTGAGATACTGACCATTTGATGGCTGAACACAAGTTGAAAGTGGAAATAAAAGTCTCCTGGTTTAGATCCCCTATTGTATACAAGTTCTTAAACTGTTATGTGTGAGAGGGTCTGGGTTTGTGTGGGTTTAATTTCTTTCTTAAAGAGGTTTTGTGTTTTCTAAACCTGAAGTTGTCCTTACAAATTTTTGTAATTTGTAAGGAATGAGATTATGATATTTTACACAGAAATAACGTGGGGACTAAGCTTATTTTGTCTTGTTTTTTGTTTGGTTGGTTTTTTTAAGAACAGATGCTGTGTATTTAATTTTCCTACCTTGTATTGAAAAGGAATAAAAAATAGATTTAAAAATTACAGCAATGAAAAGGAGTCCTGAACTTGGTATCTCGTGCTATTTCTCCAGAATGTTTAATGCTTAACTGCCATGTTGTATCTAAGTTATACAATTAGCCAAAGAAAATAAAGACACACACACACCATCCAATTGTCCTTTTATATTTTTATTCGGTGTTAAGTAACTCCACAAGAAAACAAAATCAGTTACTCTGGTGTACGTGAAATCAGAACAATACAACCACTTGAAGCAAAAAGTAGAAACAAATTTCAGCCCAGGAATGGAAAACTGATACTTCAGTGCTATGGATATGCAATGCGCTTCATCCCACAGTGCGGTTCAGCGTATGCCAACCTTTAATGCTGTTGTTGTTGTTGTTGTTGTGTGTGTTTCTATCCATATAGAAAAACTAAAAACCACACTTCAACTCTCACTGAAAGCCTTAGAGCTTTAGCCATTAAACTATGAAAACAAGTAAAGACAATTTGTTATTGCCCAAGCTCAATATAGGATTTTATTTTCCCCAAAGGTGCTGGAATCATTACACACCACAATGTAACTACGAGCAACACCTTTGATATTTTGAGCCCTTTCTTACCAAAGAAGCAGCTCTAGCCAGAATTAACTGAGCTGAAGTTTGTGTTTGAAATATGTCCATTTGGTCATTTCCTGTTCTCAAATGAAGTTCTATTCCATTCTTCACTGTAGTGATTTGAAGAATTTGTGTGTAAAGTTCTTTTTTACTTTCATGTTACAGTTAACTAGTTCTCAGTGCAGGTGCTAAACAACCTCTCAAGGAAGCTCCAGAAGAAAGTAAAATATATAAAAATCTATTCAAAGTCTGCAAATAAATTAAGAAAAGAAACTGTAAAGTGTCAAAAGATTTGTTGTATGAATACAAACCCTAAAACGTAGTCTAAGAGGAGGACCAAAAGAAAGTCCCCGGGTAAGGGCAACCAAGCCAGTTTTCGTAAGGATCTCACCAAAAGCGTCGCACAAAGACTGGCACTGGTTCCCCAACCACGTATTTAAATTCTTACACTGTCAACTGAATAAAGGCAACAAAACCCAGTTACTCAGAAAGCATTTCTAGCGCAGAACATATTTCAAAGGCAGTTCAGCTCACATTTCAAACAGCTACGTTTCTTGTGAGGTTTATTGCCTGTCAAAATTAATGGTGAAGCTTTTCAAGTCAGTGTTGGACTTTCTGCACTTCCTGGTGTTCTAGACATGCTGCGATCGTGTAGACTAGTTAGTTGTCATTTTTTAAACTAGGAGTTGGTAAAAACTTAGAATGTTTAGTTTTGCAAATATTGCTCCTCCTGGCTTATACATTTTGCATAATGTGTTAAAAGCACAAGGAGTTGATAGTCTTGTACAGATGCAACTTGACAATGTATTGACTTTCTAAGTTAACAAAATAAAATTTAAAAGCAATTCACATAAAGCAACAATCACTACTGCAATCACACATGTATGTTGTAAGTCATCACCTTCCCTACCCCCACCCACCACACACATAACTTGCCCCATACATTCTCTCAGGAACACAAAATGAACTACGAGATTTACTAAATTACAGCCACAACAGCAGCTAACTGCAGCAGCCACAGGATTTCTTTCAAGTGAAGCACTGACCCTTTGCATTTAAAACATTGAACACTCTGAGCATTTTAGAGAGTTTCAGTCATTCAGGCTCAAGTTCAGTTACAGGATGCTTTTGCAGGTTACATGAATGCCTTCATCTGCAACAAGACAACATTCTCATTACTCGTTAACAAAATTCACAACAATCCACACATCACCCCAGTGGTTTATTATTTTTGGTGTTACTTTTTAAACTTCTGCCCCACATCGGCAAGTTGCTAAAAAGGACAAAAAAAAAGAAAAAAAGGAAAAAAACCCCACATTGCCTCCATACCTACAAAAAATCCTTGGCTTCTCCAGTTAGCAAAAATACAAACCATGGTATCCTCAGTGTTGGTTTGCGGGAGGGGGGGAATCATAGGATAGAAAACACAGTTTCTGTAAGTCTCTAAAGCACAACCCTGTTGTTCCTACTTCAAAGTTATGAGATTTACTGAATGAAGACTGGACAAGTCATTCATGCTTTTCTCCTGCATTCAGAAAGGCACTGATAGATTACAGTGTTAAGTATTTATCTCCCAGTTCTTAGAGAACAAAGCCTAATGTGCAGAAAGCTGAAGTCTCTGAATAGCAGAAGTAGTTGTAGACACTGCGATGCTAAGAAGATAGTAATAGTGGTAGGGCTACAGTTACGAATGAAAATAACTGCAATTAAGATGCAAAAAAGCAGTGGTACTACTAAGACAAGCACATGCACATCCATTCTTGATTTGACAACACAATCTAGTCTAGTTCAAATAGCCAAGAATTTAACAGTATTTTTTGGGGAAAAAAAATCTTCCACAGGACAGCTGTGTCCTCATCTACAAAATAAGCAAGAAGAGAAAGATAAATACACATCTGAATCCATTAACTGAAGAGGAAACTCAAGTTGTTGTTTTAGAGCTACAGACCCTCAAGAAGGATAGTTTTCCATCTCATGTTACTTTTCAATCATCTTTTCTACTCTGCAGTTTTTACAGTTGAGTTCGAGAAAAAAGCTCCTCCTCACACGGATCAGCCCATTCACTTCCACCTTCTGAAGCTGTGTCTTCAGAGCTGGAGCTATCACTGGAGTAGATCTTCTTCCTGAAGCCATTTGGTTTTGCCTCAGCATTTATATCATCTGCACATCTTGCTTCATAAACAGAAGAAACCTAAGGATTTAAACTGACAGTGTTGATGGGGAACGATAAAGAACACGCTTGCTTTTCTCTGGGCTGGGAGGTTACATGGTTTTGTAGTTGTCCAAGAGAGATGCCACAACTACAGGGCAAGTCCTTCTATTTCCTAAATTAGTCCACTATGCAGAAAGGATTGCAGAACAGCAGGAAAAAAAGGTGGGGCTTTTATTATTTTGTCCTATTCCTTAATTTTAGGATTTGCACAGAAAAAGCAAGAGAATCAAAAGCGAACTCAGTTAGGATGTATCTCTATCACAGTTTAGGTTAGAAAAATTACTGTAAAAGTTATAATCTCCCAAACTTGGTAGTAAGTATTAAATAGCAAGAAAACACAGCACAGATCTGACTAAACTTCAAGCAAATGTATTTTCAATATATGAATACAGCTGAATCAGTAAAGCTGTAGCAAGCGTGTGACAGTGTAAATGTAAGTGCTATCATCACTATGAAGTTTAAAGGTGTATCAGTAAATACATGTGTACAGGACATTTTTCCCCTACAGAAAAAAAATCAGGGCTTTTTTGCTTGTAATGAAAACAGAATTCAGCATAAACTATCTTTATGCCTTCAGTTACTGGTCCTTTCTGCCCTCACAGTGCACATCAGCCCACTCCACACTTACTTAGTTGAGGAAAAGACTCATGTTTAACACTCATGACAAGCAAATGCCAAGCAATCCCAAAGGAAACTGGCTTTGCTTATCTACTAGAAGTACAACTATTCATACAAAGGGTTGTACTCCCCAAAGTACAACACCTTGAGGAATTTTCAGAAGAATGCCCAAGATGCAGAGGAGATTAAAAAACAAAGTAAGGGAAGAAAAGCTTTTGAAGGTTTTGCAGGAATTTCATTTGAGGTCAGACTGAGAACTGTGATGAAAGAAAAGATGCAGTAGCCCACCCTTATAAAATAAGCAAAAAACTTCCTCCCCCAAGCCAATGACAAACTTACCATATTAAAATCTAAAAGATGTTCATCATCATTGGATATTTCCTTTACATCTGCAAGTTCTCCTACACCATTCTCTCCCTTGGCATTTGTATAGCACTCTTACATTGTGTTTGTGGGGGTGTTTCAGAGGAAAAGGAAGAAAAAACAGAATTGAGGAACACTGTTATTTACATTTAGCCAAAATGAAAGCATCCAGAGACGTATTTTTGAAATTCATACTCTAGCCCTCTGTGCTTGTGGGGGATTTTATGGTCTGACACCCTTACAGAGATAAGCATAATACCTTATGGAAGCTTCATTGGCTCCTACCTGGATAACCAAATAATAAAAGAGGAAGCTACTTAGTTAATGAAAACATCTAAAATACTAAGGTACAAAGAGCAAGAGTTACTTTTTTATCGTAAATGCTTCAGTGCATTTTTCAATTCTGATGCTGCATGGTGTTCCAGATCATTCCTATTTCTATCCCCATACAGTATAAACTGCAGCCTGATCCTCACTGAAGCTCAGAAAAACCCAGCTGATGTGAATGGCTGTGGTTTCTACTTACCAGAGTAAACTTCTATATAGAATATCAACACCTATCATATAGATATACATGGATCGCATGCATCAATACCCACGTATAAAAAATACCCGTACGAAAAACTGGATACAGTTTGTGAAAGAATAACATCAGCTCTGAGGATAAAGTTCCTTGTTCCAAAGGTCTTGTTTACAAACTGAGTCTCGGAGAGCGATTCCCGGGACTGTCGCACCCCACGGACACTGCCCCCCCCCCCGGCAGTTACGGGCCTTCACCGCCAGGTGTCAGCACGAGCCGCGCCCGCTCCGGGAATGTCACCGGGAATGTCACCGGGAATGTCACCGGGAACAACGCACGGCTCCAACGGAGGACACGGAACAGCCGTGCCTTGTAAAGACAGGGCTGTTTCTAACATGGCAGGTTCTGTGAGCAGTCCTGCAGACATCAACCTCTTGCCTTTCGTTGTGCACATTTCTATTGTTGGGAGCAAAGTAAGTTAAGAGGTTCCTGAAAGTAACCCAAACTGTCCTGAACACACGAGTAAGGGCTTTTTGGCACTGAGAATACAGTTTAGTTGCGCTCCTAAAGTATCAATCATGGGCTAATCTACTCCCAGATTATTTAGGAACCAGGTCTTAGATCAAAACTTTCTTGCCCTGAACCTTTACCAACAGAAAGCACCAGAGAGCCTGTCAATTCAGGATACAAAATGTTCTGGTTTAGTTTCTTGCAGTCTCCCAGGAAAGGTGAATTGGTATGCAGGCAAAAAAACCCGCCTGGATTCTTGCCTGTCCACTGAAAACCTGGGCTGAGTCAGCTGTCAGATGCTCCAGATTCCTGGGGGTGCTGGAAGCACACCTGCTTCTGCTCACCAGCAGCCTGCCTACCAAGAGTGGACTTGCTCTCTAGAGATGTGGCACAGAAGAATTCCCAGGCTGTCAGTGTGAAGGGAGTGGCCAAGTGGCAAATCCCTCTCCTTCCCAGTCGGAGAGAGATTCCACACATTCGCTGAACAACTGGTATGTTATTTATGCAAACCCATAAAAGGTAATCATCATGTTTTCACATTCTTATAAAATTACCTATCTAGTAAGTATTTTTTCAGGATGAAACAGTAAGAAATTTAATATTTTCAGAGATTCATTTTCTGTTTACTTAATTGCAGGCTCTGGAATTAAGTAAATTTGCATAAATATTAAGATTATTTTAAAACCACTTTTTTGAAACCAATTTAGAATCATGCTAGAGATCTATTACAAGTGCAACTGAAGCATCCCAGCTCTCTCTCTGATAAGAGAACTGCTTGTGGAAGCTTACTGGTGTGGGTTTTTTACATACAGACAGTAGTTCCAATTCATCTGCAGCAATTCCAGTCCGTAACAAGGAGTATTTCGCTCTAACACAGGTGCAACAGCAAGTTAGTTCTAAGAGGCAGAGGTGCTTACCTTCACACTGTGATGCAGGAAAAAGGGGAGAATAGAGCGCCTTTTCCCACCAGCATTGCTTTTCCTGGCTGCCACTCATTCTCTGCAGATTGGTATTCAATACAGGAAAGTGTTTAGACAATAATCACACTTCATTATGTCAAAAATAATATACTTACATGTAAAGGAGGGAACCCTGGTATTACAACTAATTTGCTATATCTTATAGGTCACACTGCCCAATTTCTAACACTAATGGGAAATGACTGTCAAACTACAGTGGAACATCCATTCTCTGAACTCTTACAGCCAATAGGAACTCCGTGCTGGGGCTCAGACTTTGCCATACAGAGTTCTACAAATCCAGAACAAAAAAAATATAATTCCAGCCTTGTACTTCATCATCTACAGAGAGATGGAAGCATAGCGAAATGTTAGTCAACATGATGAATAGTGCAGTGTAAAATGAAACAGAAAAGAAAGAGAACAAAGAGCGGCAAAATGTTTAAAGTCTGGAAGGGTGAATTAATAGTACCAATACCTTATGGGATAACAGAAAATTACACTAGAGAATTATGAACCAACATGAGGAAAAAGTGGTTATGAGGATGATTAATAATTTGTCTTTATGCTAAAAATAAACAATTCACTAAAAATGCCAAAATACTCCCTCTCTCCTCCATAATTTAATGCTAATTTAAGTTTACCGGAGCCCTTTCCTTATGCCATTAATGGACATGGCTAAAATACCAAGGGCTTGTCACAACAGACATGTCCTCAGTTTTATGGCTGCACTGAGGTAACTCCATTAACCTTCAAAATATGATGCCAGTTTGTAACATCCTCTAAAGATATTAGACAGAATGATTAAAAAACCAAACTACAGTGCAATTACCTACAAGCATAAACAAATGAGCTTCAACACAGACCTTCTATCCAGCTTCCTCCTCTGTAAGCCTGAGAACATTTAAGCATGGAAAATTAATAAACCACCTTTTGTTCCTCCTTACACTACTGTAGACTATACACCGACAGAACTTACATTTACAAACACTTATTCCTTAATAAAGAGAAGGTCCTGTCAAACCAAAGGAGCAACTCAAGAGTGCTGTATCCACAAGAATGTGCCAGATTCAACTTACTTTTTCTCATGACATTTTGTGCTATAGTGAATATTGAACTTATTCATGCTGGTTTCCTCTCATAACACTGAGGAACAGTCCTTTTGAAACTACTCTCTAAAAATTCAAACTCTAATTCCAGAAAAGGGAGTTCTTAGAAAGTTAAACCACATGTTGGTGTCCTTTTTAGCATTACCAAAAAAAAAAAAAGGAGAGGAAAAAAAAGGAGAGGGAAAAAAGGAAAGCTCAAGGGTATTTGAAGCAGGGTTTAATAAGAAATATGTGCATTTACAATAAATTCAATCATGGAAGCCTCACTCTGTGCTGACTACAGATAGAGGTGTCTAAACTCCACAGGCACAATGCTTCATTAACTTCACAGCTTCTCCCATCACTGCTGTCACACCTGCACAGGGGATAAGCTGGATGAACCACAGCAGGTTACAAGCAAAGCCAGCTGGAGTCTGGCAGGGTATAACAAGCTGCAGTGGACTCCCTTCCTGGGCTAAGGCACCTCTAGAGCCCAAGCATGTGCTGCAGGATGGCTCTGGGACAGAGCTGACACCTCTGTGCTTCCCTCACAGGCTCAGGCGGGAGCGGGTCAGACACTCCCAGCCTGGAGCAGGGGCTCCCTCTGAGCTCAGGCCCAGCCCTGCTGCCCTCACAGCAGCCCTCATGCTGGGGGTTATTTCTGAACCAGCACTAAGCTCAGGTGTGTGAAGCAAAAGGACGGATGTGTAAAGACCCGCTATCCATACTAAAGCCATCCGGGGGTTTAGTTTGGGGGGGATGAAGGGCAGGAGCTGATGTCCATTTTATATGTTTACTGAAGGAAACAATTTTTTCCTACAGATGTTTAAATGTTTACTATAACTGCTCGGTCTGTCATCATAACAATTTCTGTCAATTGAAGAAATACTCCCAATCAGTAAATCCAAAATACCAGCTCCAGAATAGCACCATGAGTCTACCTTCCTTTGCTGGCAATCTTTCCCTTTTGAAACAGCATTTTCAATTTATGTCTCCTCCTCTCTCACACACATACTCACATACACTTCCAGTGTTTTATGAAGAGTTTTACTGAATTGTCCAGATACCCATCTAAATAGCTATTATTCACAATGGTTCTGGTATTAGAAATTGCAACTGAAAGTCTCTCCTCTCTGAAACTATTCATATTTATTTTACTTTATTCTTAAGCAGAACTCAAAGACAGCAAGGCAAACCCATGCAATGCTGTTCACTCCAGTCTTGCTGCAGGTCAGAGAGAAGACTGATGGGTTTCCTTTCCTGTTTTACAGGTAGGCAGAGAGTAACTGAGGCTTCTCCTAGAGACTCTCCTCAAGACAAGGTAAAATCACTTCAGGACCTCGGCATTCATAAGCACAAACACTACTGGAACATTATAGCAATGCAAGATTCTCCTGCCCCAAGTCTTGCGTGATTTAAACCACTATCTGTGAGTTTTGTGTAGATTTGGGTCTGAACTGTGCAGTTACATGCAGAAACTAAAACTCTAATTCTGCTTCTGGTCCTATCACCTTTCCCACCCCGAAAGGTAAGCTAACCTAACTGCAGAAAAAACCAAATTTAATGTTTGCTATTGTCTGAGAGTTTGAAAGAGTAAAATAGTTTCAAAACTTTAAATAGTAAATACTAAATAATATGTCCTTCATTGGCCTCTACTGCATATTTGTTCCTTGCAACCTCATTCTACGTCTGCTTTCTCAAATGAGCCTTCCCAAAAACTTCATACAACAGCAGGGCTGTCCACCTTATGTCTTTCATCCAAAACTTCACATGAAACCTCTGCTGTACAAAAGAACAACTATTCTTTGCAAACACCAGTACAAATATTTTCTAAAATAATAAAAGCAAATATTATGGCTTTTTCAACTAAAAAAGGAAATTTTAGTGCAGCAAAGGCAAAGGAGAGAGTTTGTGAGCTTAAGTGGGTAACAACCATTTTAAACAGTGTATTGGATCTCCAGCATAAATGATGGAAAAGCAATTCATTATTTGAAGGATATACCTGAATAAAATGGAAAACAACAGAGAAGTGAAAGATGTTTCCTGCACCATGAATGCCATTTCCTACTGACATTTTTCCTCCCTTCCTCCATTCACACAGATAGCTGAAATAAAGCAGCCCAGGAAAATTCCTGTTCTACACAACTTTTGCTGTATTGCTGCTTTCTTGGCAAGACTGCTATGGACAGCAACATGAGACTGATGAAGCAGCACTGCAAGAATGCAGCAGCACATCACAGCATATTGATCTGGGCACAAGGACAGCACTTTGGTGAACACACCTCAGCCTGAGAGCTGGGCTGGCCAGAACGAACACCCAGTATTTGCATTTTACTCTTTTGCTCATTTCTTTTGTGTAAAGTGTTCCATACTCACTGCAGCCAGGGATGTATCCAACACCACTGTCTTTAACTGGGAAGAGCAGGCAGCCTGATAAACAGCACATTTCAGTAGAACTGTGTGTTTGCTGTCAGAGCTGAAATGTAACTGAAGTTTCTGTATGACAGGACACTAAGAGAACTTTTAGGAATATCTCTGACAGGGGCATTTGGGCAGGTGAGGAAATCATGACGACTAAAGTTGGGAAAGACCAGATCTAAGAGTATGAAAGCAGTTACTCACGGGAAAAGTCCCAGCCATAAGGTAAAATAATAAAGCTGGTACTGCCCTGTATGAGGTTTGGTTACCTGAATGCTAAATGCACAGATGGAAAAGCTATGGAAAAAAGGTAGGAGAAATTAGGAGGGAGGCAGGAGGGTGAGGCTTCTCCCCTCTCTCCTTATGAATACAGATGTATTTGATAAAAAATACAAAAACCCCCCTTATTTATATTTTGTCATATAAATATATATATATATATTTTTCCTCAGATAAGAGCTTGATTGCTCATACAAGTAATTTATTAGGAATTTTTTTTTCTTGGCAGAACATAATAGTTTTGTTTTGCAACCTCACAAATTTCTGAGAGAGCACTTCTGAATATGCAACATGTTTTTTCTCCACCAAGAACTGCTACAGGTTGTGCTTAACAACTTAAATCTTATTTCATCAACAATCTGCATAGGGAGAAATATTAGTATTTTTTTTTATTATTCCTTAACTAATGATTTTGTATGAGGCAGGAATAATTTTTTTTTATTTCCTTGATTCCATTAGAAGATTTCACCTACAGTTACAGGCAAAAGTCCACAGCAAGTTCATACAGCAGCTTAGTCATCTGCCAGTCAGAAAAGTTACACTGATCAGAACTTTGTTCTTCAAGCAAAATTTATGCAAAGCATCTTCTCAGAGCTGGGATCTAGAGCTGTAAAGACCATCTGGTGAAGGTCTTGAAAAAAGGGCACTTCATTATATTACAGAAAAGTTTAATTAAATTTTACATCTACCCATGTAAATAGCTATTATTTTTTATCTAAATTGGTATGCCTTTCAGGATAGGCTATTTGGGCTTTAGATACTGATTTGGAAACATCATCAGTGATATCTGTACTCCTTCAGGATGAATGCTGACGAGGGTCACGGCCGTGACAAGAGGTTTGCAGAATATGAACACAATAAGCACTAAAGCCTCAGTATGGTCTGAATGAGTATTATCAGAAGAGTTAAAACTGACAGTTTCATAACCAAGCACAGAGAAAGTCACAATAATCTGAAAGTACAGGTTTCTTTGAACCTGCTCTGCAATCCCTTACTATCAGGAAGAATTAATTGCTGGATTTCACTGAAAATATATGGGCAAGGGACACTATGAGATAATTTAGTCTCTACTCTTGCAGAAAGCTGGAGTCAACTACAATGCACTATTTCTCTACTCTATCTCTTCAAGGCAGAATTTCCACTGCTTCCTTAAAAATAATTGACCCTTACAGTAATGCTCATTGTCTGGTTAGAATTCTTGTTCTTCAGTTTCTCTTACTGTGACTTAAGGTCGTCACATCCACTTCCTCTGTGTTTACCAGAGCCTACAAAACAACACAGCTTTTCCCTTATCTCCTCTATGAACACGCCTTCTGCAAAACTGCTGCCTTTGCTTCAAGTCTCTTACTTGAGCTAAAACACCCCCAGTTCCTTCACTCTCTTTTTGTAAGTGGTGATCTTTGTGTTGCTCTCCTCAGGACATCTTGATCCACGGAACCGGAGCTCAGCCCAGTACTCCAGCGGAGCAATTCCCTCCCCTCTTACAGGAGGGCATTCCTGTTTCTGTATCTCAATGTTGCTTTTGCAGTGTGTCATTCCTGATTTACTCTCAGTTATGATCTACTTGAAGATGCTTTTCTGTTTCATATCATTTCCTCCTGTCACTCCTCACACTGTTTGTGAAGAGGATTATTATTTTCTTTAAAAATTTTAGTTGTCCCCGCAGGATTGTCATTTTACGTTTTAGACCACTGCTCCAATTCAACAACCTTTGGATTCTAATCCTGTCTTCCTAACTGAAGACTTTCCCAGTTTATTATCATCAGGGATTTTCATAAACATGCCCCACACCAGGAAAAATAATCAACTTTCTTGTCCTCCAGTAAACCACTGACTGTTATTTTTGAGAGTGCAATCTTTTTGCTAAACGAATACTTGAAAACTTTTTCAGTTTCTCATGCATTTGGGCCATTTACAGCTTAAAATATTTCTCTAGGGAATTTAAGAGAGTCCTTGGTAACACCCCAAGTTCCATTTTCCTCCTTTAAAAAAAATATTTGCTTTTTATGTATTTTTTATCATCCATGTGTTCTCAAACAAGCATTCTACTAAGCTTTTCTCAAATTACTTGCTGTTCCTCATGATATTCAGCTGAATATTGCTAGGACTAGCTGAAACAGTTGTAATTCATCTGTACTACTCCTTTACTTTAACGGTCTTTTCATTAACAATGACAATAAATGCATTAATCAATACCTCAGACATTATCTTTTCACAGCTTTCCAAGCTTGTTAGTTCTGTCTCTCAAATATCTTTCAGTCATTTTTCTGTTTCTGATTCACTTCTAGGACTTTCAAGTGTACCATATCTTTATTTTATTGGCTTACTTTAAACCTTGGGGTTTTTTCTTGTGATTTTATACTGCTGTTGTGAACTCTTTTTTCAAGTCCTCTCACACAAACTAGTACCACCCTTCAATACCTCAGCAAACTAATGTTTCCTTAATTAGAAAGTCAGAGTCTTTGTAGGTGTCTTCATCATCTGCCACAATCAGCACTCACCAAGAACTATCTGGACCAGTCCTTTCTTAGATTGCCCAGCCCCAAATTACTCTCTCTTCAAATGAAGTCCTTTGCCTTTTAAGTGGATGACTCTATGTGCTCTTTTTCCACTTGATTCCCCTGATTTTAAGGCACAAAGCAGACTGCTCTGAATTTTGTCTCCTTCTTATCACTACCTGGATTTATGGCAGCTTATCTCCTGCACTGCTGACCTCAGAACCAATGTTTGTAAGACACCCTCTGTCCTTCCTCTCTTCACAGCCCTTCCTAGAGGGGGTTGCACACTCATATTACTCCAGTGAACACAGTCCCTCCCCAGATCTCATGGCCAAGTCAGTCATGAGATCCCCAAGCACATAAATGGTTTTTACAAGTAGAATTCCCTCATGCCCAAAAACATTGTCTTAGGCATGTTCAGACCTCAGAAGTGTGCTACCAATCCCAACCAAACCCACAGGTCCTTTTATTTAACTCAAGAACTGATCAGCACGGGCATTCTTAGAGCACACCTACTAGACTGGGGCCCATATAACATCTGTTGACAAGAGATTCGGTGTTGGTATATTCATGGTATATATTCAGAGACCATTAACTGGTCCAGATTGGGTACTTACCTATGAGTCCATGGCTAAATTTACTGGGGAAAAAAAAGGACTGTACTTTGGCGGGGCAAGGAGTGTGTTTGTGAGGTTTTATGTAGTTGTTTGGGTGGCGTGAGCTGGTGGGTTTCTGCAGGGGTAGCCTGGTTTGGATTTTTTTGGTGTTGTTTTGTTGGTTTGGTTTTGCTGTTTGGTTGGGTTTAATTTTTTTTTTAATCTTGAGGCTAAGTATATAATTATCATTCATGCTTGAAGAATTTCTGCAGGAGCTATTAGCAAATTCCTGCTGCAAAATACATTGTGACTCTAAAAGAAGTGCTCTAATACAGAAGGTAAGAGGGAGGAAACTGAACCAGATTCCCCTGCAGTCTTATAAATAGGAGGTATTCAGAGATGTGTGTTTGCACAGCACATATATGACTCAAGTTTCAGAGATGCAAAACAGAATGTGTTACTATTACACTGTGCTCTACTTTAGTATCTTCACATCCATTATTTATGCAAAAATATTGCAGGTACCTCAAAACATAACTCAAACTTCATGTTAAATGAGAGTGAGTTAAACAATAACTTTAATTTCTGTCATAAGTCAAGCACAGAAACACAGAAGTTTCATTTTAAAAAATCTTTACAAATACTGATCTATACTAATCAGTCAACACCACAGCTTCTGCTCAAGTTTTCTTTCCCATGCATGTATGTGTGGGGTGTCCCCAAAAAATGTTTCTCCTAGACTGTCCTAATTCCAGGCATTTCCTACTGATTTTGTTTAATGCTCATGAAAATTAATAATACCACCCTTAAAAAAAGTTCACACACATCTTTTATAGACACTTAAGTACAACAAGAAATTTAGATAAATATTCTTGAGCCAAAAAGTCAGTTATTTTCAGACTCAAATTACTGGTGCTTAGAAAAGCCCAGAGTGTGCACACACCTCTCGAGACGTGGTAGATGCAGCCAGGTAGGTTAAACCAGGCTGTCTCATTTTAGGGTGTAATCAGGCTCCTCAAGGCCCCCAGGAAGAGCTTAATTGCAAACCAAAGTGGAGTCCAGACTGCTGAGAGGGTTGTTGGCCCTTTGTACTTCTCAGTGGTTTATCAATCTGTAGCTATGAAAACACCTACAGAATCATGAGACCTGAGCAAGGGAAGCAGTTTTCTTCTTGCACTAAGAAACTTAAAGAAAATAAAATACCAGAGCTTTTTGAGCAATCTTCACTACTAAAGACTCAGAGCTACCATGAACTATCGAACCACTTCTACCTTACATCAGCCACTAACTACTTTCTAGAATGAATAAGTGGTTGAAGTGAAGGTGAGAATAAACATTCTCATGGAGCACTGCACATCCAGGAAGGAGATCTGGAAAGGGCTGGAAGGAAGTGTAAGCTGTTGCTGTCACAAGTAACTATTACACCATTTGTTCACTCATTATGCCCTCCTGCTTCATGAAGTCAGATTTCACTTACTCCTGGTACAAGGCAATTCCAGAATCTGTTCTGACTTACAGTCTAAGTTTATTAATTTTTTCGGTGACTCTTTCTGCAAGGCCTGGCACAAACACAGAAACTTCCCGGACTCAGTAGAGATTTCTGAAGACACTTCATCTCTGTCAACTTAACAGAGCAGCAGGAACCAAGATGTCTAGGAAAGGTCTGGAAAAGTTACAAATTTGATTCCCTTGTGCAAGCAGCTGACATCAACTTATTGATACAGGGAAGAGAAGCAATTAACTTAAAGGAGGATGAGAGCAGAAAAAAATAGGAAAGAAGGAAAATAAGGAAGTCTGATTTCATTCAACAAAAAGGTGAACTTTAGTTTTAGCAAGAGGAAGGTTAGCTTTCTCATATATGAGTTAGTGTTTCAAACTTATAACTGAGGAGTGTACAACAGCACAACATAAGCTGGATGCAATTCTTCAGCTGAAAATGAAAAAAAAATCCCTCCTAATGTAAATAAGACAACTGCTGAATGTGTGAAGAGGAGGCTGAAGAGGAAAAGAAAATATAAGATGTAAGGAAAAGAAAATGTAAGATGCAACTTATACTTGTCCAGACAGTATCTCTGGGCTGGCCACACAACTAATTATTTTGATAGTTAAATATTTCTTCTCAAGAGCAGAGGGAGCTCACAGAAAGAAAAACTTGGGATGTTTTTGGCTGGGAAGAATTTTTGCTCTTGATTATTACTTAACTAATGGCTATGATTACCTGAAAGAAAACTCTGAGCTTAACCCATAGTTATACTGAGGCTTCCTTACAGTACTGTAGCAGTGATGGATATTTTGAATTCATGTTTTACTTCTTTTTGTGTCTATGCTGTCAAGAGGATGTTGTAAATTCCAGACAATATGTCCTTTCTCCAAGTCTTTGCTCGAGTTTACAACCAGCAATTCAACTCCAAATTCTTCCACTTGCAAATAACTATGCTGAAAAGACTGGCTTCAGATCTTTCCCTTCAGAATTTTAAAATATGTTTGAATCAAAATCAGTAATATTTCATGACTCAAACTTTATGCACATTTTAACATTTTCTATGTAAATCAGATAACCTAAAAACCTAAGGTAAACAGATTTAAAAGTCACATGAGTGTACACATGCATATATTTCTAAAGGTATGCGAGATGACACCAAAATGCCTGAAGATGGCTAATTTTTCACAGAATCACTGAATGACTGAGGTTTAAGGGGCACTCTGGAGGTCATCATGTCCAACTCCCCCTGCTCAGGCTGGGCCACGTAGAGCAGGCTGCCCAGGACCTTGTCCAGATGTCATTTGAAATCTCTCAAGGATGGAGACTCTACAACCTTCCTGGGCAACCTGTGCCAGCACTCGGTCACCCTTACAATAAGAAAGTTTATTCTTATGTTCAGATGGAACCTCCAGTGTTTCTACAATACTGTATTTTCTAGAGATCTATACAATCACAAACATTTAAATTGAACTGTCACATGAGAAACTGCTGCTTACCAGCTGCCAGCTGCAAATTCTGTACTTTTATATATCCACATACCTCTTCATGCTCTCCTGAAGAAACAGGATTATCCTCGTACGTGGGGAAATGACACCCTGCTTTACAACTGCAAAACCTGCCAGTCTCCTCACGTGGCTCCACTATTCTGCAGTTTACTTTAGAGCTCTCCACCGCTCTCCCTTCTAGAGATTCTTTCATACTGCATTCTAAACAGGGATCTTGGTTTCCTACTGACAACATCCCGGCCGACTCTTCTTGGGAATCCAATGATGTTTGTGCACTCTTCTCCATTCCAGACTTTTTTAATCTGGGAAGGAATTTTCCAGATTCAAGCTCTGATTTTCCATAATAATGCCCTTCTTTTTCTGCATCTTCTTCCAGAGGTTTGAGATCTGCTTGCGGATCCTCAAATACATCTACTTGAGGAGGGACAGCAGCACCTCCCTCATCTTTTTCTGACTCAAATTCTGACTCGCTTCCACCACCTGGAGAAAGTTCAGATGCAGAAATTGGGCGAAAGTGAGTCCTCGGAGAAATCCGTATAGCCCTGTACTGCGTTCGATCAACACCACATATCCTGGGGTGTAAAACCTCGCTGTCTGAATCAGAGCACAGAATTGACTTAGGTTTAAAACTAGGGCTGAAAGATGCAATTCCTTCTGGCTCAAACGAACACTCTACATGAAGAACTTGCGAAAATGGATTGTTCAGGTCAAAGGAAGAGAATGAGTATTCAAGCCCTGGTTCTTCAACTTGAAAGTTACCACAAGCTCCCAGTAAGTCTTCATGGAAGATAAAAGAAAAACCCTTATTTAATCCGTTATCTCCACTCTTTGATTGCTCGTTCTGTTCAAATGATACAAACGGCCTCCACAATTGCCTATGGCCAGGGGCAAAGCTATTACCTGGAGTCATGAAAACATCTGTACCAGCAATTGTCACCACATCGGAGGCTGCACATTGCAATAAGCTCCCCTTTGAGTGACTGGGTGGCACCACTGCCCACTCTCCATCACTGTTAAAAGTTTTGAGCTCCCCATACACACCACCCAGTATAAATGAGTTTTCTTTATCCTGGTTAACATCCCAAGGTTTTGATGGTGTGGTATAGTCACCACCATCTACTTTTGATAAATCATTTGAGACAAAGGCTCTCTTCTCTACATTCTCCTTTTGACCTTCCCAAAGGTGATACTCTGATCTCTGCACTGCTTTATTGGGTTCCTGGAGGGTTTCAACTTTTGCTTCTGTATCCAAACAGCAGCAATAGTTATTTACATCAGTTGAAAACAATTCATCTTCTATTCCTTCTATTTCTACCATTGCTGCAGAATTTCTGTCTGTCATATTTGTCCAAATATCTTTAATAACCCCTGAGCTGTAGCCATCTCCATGTGGACTGCTTTCACTACACCCTTGTGTAGTTTCATAGTCTTTACTTTCTGCTTTTTGTTCTAGCTGAATACCACAGACAGATTCTAGCTTAGATTTCTTTTTGAAAATCAAAGTGGGCATTTCTCCTAAAGTTCTAGCTTGTTGCTGGCAGGTTTCTTCTGGCAAAAAATCTAAAATTTCTTCATCTACATAATTCGAAGATACTCTAGGAACTACATAATTCATATCTTCAGCATTAAATTGCGTGGATTCTTCATATGGAATATTTAAAGTCTCATTGTCTGAACGTGTTTCTTCCGAGTGTGACCATGGACTACAGGTTCTTGTTGAAAGATTGGAACAGTGTTCATTTTCATCAAAGGCACTATTTTTGGTCCATATTAGCAATCTAGACTGTGTTTTCCCAAGAATATTAGCAGTGCTACTAGAATCTGCATTTTCATTTCCCAAGTTGAGTGTTTCAAAAGAAAATGGTAAAACAGAGTTACTGCATTGCACTTCAAACACTGAAAAACAAGAGTTTATACCAGACCCTTCATTAATATCTGAAAAGAGCTCTTGATTGCCAGCAAGCATGTGTGAATTAAGCATTGTGCTGTCTAGGATGGGGGAGAATCTGATCGGAGAATCTCCTCCAAAACTTTCCCCATCTGCATCACCAGAACTAGAAGATGAACAGCACTCCCAAAATTGAGCTAAATTACTAAGGTCTTGCAAGAACCACCCTTCAGCACCAACAGAGCTGGTCGAATCAGTCCATATTGCACTTTCCCCTTGCAACTCCATTCCATCTAACACTATGCAACATTCTGCCTCAAAATCAGTTTTTTCTTTACTCTTCTGTCGAATCATATTTAAAATCCGACTCTCCCCTTGCATCGTATCTGAGGCACCAGGATCCAACATGGATTGATCAATATCCACTTCATAGAAGTGCGTTAGTTCTGACAGATGAACATCATCTAAATATTTGTCGTCCTCTGGTTGAGAACATATTGAGGTCCCAGCGAGGTCAATATCCTCATTTAGAACTGCAGGCATTTCTACAAAGTGACCATCGATGAAAGTACCTGCTGCGAGGTATGTTTTATGAATATTATTGTTGCTAATACAAAGACCATGCACTGATTCAGACAACTCTTCCACAGCCTCTGATGTTACACCACGTATATCTTCTCTGTTGCGGTACGTAGTCTCCAGCTTGCTTTTCCTGCTGAGAGGAACGAAGTATTCCGTGATCGGCTCAGTATACCACAAGGGCTCTTCTTTATATTCCTTCTCATTTCTGCTGTCTAAATACAAATCTTTCCCATCGCTACCACCAGCTTCTTTTCTTCCTATTTCTTTTAATGGCCTTTTACCTCTTTTGCACAGTTGTTTGATGGACCCGCTGCTGCTGCTGCTGCTGCTTCCGCTGTGGACTCTTCTGTCAGCCTTTTCACCAGCTTTCACTGACAGCCTGCTCTGCCCATTACGCCCCTTTTTGTTCCGAACCTCCCTTGTTTTGTGTCTTACTTTGATACATTTCATTGATGCCTTGTATTCACCTTGATTACCACTAGAACTTGAGCCAGCCTCACTGGATCCAGACGACCAGGAGCGGGGACGCATCTTTCCCTCAGACTTATGTCGGACTTGCTTTTTGTACAGAACAGGCTTCTCTTCAACAGTGTTACTACTAAATTTGTTTTCTTTCTCGTTTTTACTTTTCTTCTGCTGCGTTCTTTCCTGTACAGTGGCAGATACTTTATTACTTCTGTCTTTAGTTACTTCACTTTCACTGTGGCAGTCCTTTGGAGAAGATGTATCTGTGCTAGTTGGTGGAACAGTGGATGAAGATGAGGAGCTAGAGTAAGAGCATACTTTGGATTTATTCCATACAGTCATAATTTCCTGCAGGCAAACTGGCTTTTCAGAAAGAGGAGGAAACGCTTCATAGTACCTGAAAGCAAAACAAAAGGGACATTTGGATCACTGAGCTTCAGATGGGCATTAAGATTAGAAAGTATTACTAAAAACACACCAAAACACCAACAATCTAATTGCCAAAAAATCTAGTTTGCTCTATCTATACACATGCCACTTGTATTATCTGAATGATATCAAAGGGGAAATTAGGATAAGCTTTGTAAGTGCTTATATTAATATATGCTTAGAAATATACTGCCTAAAAGTAAAACAATTCCCTTTTCAGACTACTAAACATCACTGTACAGAGAAATTGTGGATGCTTACAACGGTGAAGGCCTCTCTCTAGGTTTATTAGATATTGTAGCAATTCACTACAGTCTTCTTAAACTTGCTTGATTTAGATTATAAATGAAGAAGTCCTGAATTTCAGTTAGTTGAGTCCTGAATTTCAGTTTTTAAAATTCTCCTTTATGAAGTGAGTCACTACCTGTTAAGTTCATATCCAGTTATTAAGAAAAAGCTATTTAAAAAAAAAGATTAGTTCTTGAGTAGTTTAAGATGCTTAACAGCTTTATGCAACAGGGACGAGATTAAAATATGATTTTCTGCAATGTTTAAAGTAGTACATGTTTGACAGCAGAGAGATTTATAATGAATCACATATATTTTATGAAAACCTATTAAAAACTTTTATAAGTCAGTTATGTGCATATTAGCACAATCAGTTCCCTGAAAAAGTATCATCCATTTAGTAACAATTCTACTAGACTGTTGCTACCAAAGGTTATTTTTAAGAGATACAGAAGCAGTTGTATCTCCAAGAGAGGTCAATGACAGAACTCCTGGGTACTTCAGTAACACTGGACTTGGTAACTAGGAGATCACTTGGGGTATCAAGAGTTTAAAGGTTGTAAAAGGGTTGGTTTGCCATTTCTGCAACAGAAGACAGCGAGTTCTGAATCCAGGAAACTGATTCTCTCCCTGCAAGTCTAACATGTCAATTAATGCTGTTTTAAAGGCTTTTAATTTGGCTGATTGACTTAGTCTTAAGTTTAGGAAACTAAAACACAGTATGGTTTGACTTCTGCATACAGTTAAATGAAAGTAGTCAGGACTATGACAGAAATTAAACTAGCCCATGGTACCAAGTGCTTATATTTAAATATTTAAGATTAACAAAAGAATATGGTAGGAAAAAATGTATTTCTTAATATCCACAGAAACAGATTCCCCATTAAGTTAATTTTACTGTGTTAAAATAAGGGAGTAAAAGGAGAAAAAAGAAAAGTGTCTCAGATAATAATAATAATAAAAAAATGCATACATTTCTACTTGATCCTTTGCTGTGGGAGATAAATCAGTCTCAGGAGTCAAAGAGCCTTCTAACTTTTTGTGAATCTTCTCCTCTGTTTTGGAAGAAAATTCCAAATGCTTAACAGAAAAATTCAAGAAGCCAGTGTATTTTATAACAGCATTTAACAAAAAGCATCAGGATGTATACCTGTAATAGTAGTAAAATTTCCATAAAGCACTGTAAATAACATAAAGAAATTACAAGTTACCACCCAAGATTCAAGTTTTCCACAGTTGTTTTGTTAAGTCCTGCAAATTTGACCTAACACAACTGGCCAGCAGCTACATGCAACCCCATGGGCTAGCAATGCCCCCCCAAGAGACTTCTTACTGAATTTTTAGTTGTTTCCCATCCAAATCCCTACATTGCTGTATATTCATTCCTGCATTGCTACAAGACACAAAAAATATTTTAAAAATTCAACTATCTGACTAAATATTTCTGTGATTGGTCACATCTAACTTCTCACATATTTCAGTAAAAGGAAATATTCCTGCAGTAGTTCCTGTGCTTTGAGTGGATGTAAAGTCATATTTCCTGTGTGAGAAGTGATTCTCAAGATTTCTAGTTCTTTATATTAAAACCTTTAAAATAATTAAAAAATGCTGTGACACATAGTATTTTTTTTCTAAGTAAATGTTCAACATCATCTTGCCTCAGGAAGAAACTGTCACATCACAGCACTATGAAATACTAAGAGCTGAGTTCAAAAAGAGAAAAAAGGAATGGAAGCAACTAAAATCATGCTTTAAGCAGGTAAATGTTTATCCCTTATTTACAGCTATTTATACTACATGATAAGCACAATAATTTTACTCTAAGTGTCCAAGGCTGCTGCTGTGTGTCTGAACAAACACTTATGTGCAGTGAACTTTCATGGAGACACCACAACTTTATATTACACTCTCTACCCTAAGCTTGACAACATAAAGTCCCCATGATCATTCCCCTAAAGCCTGGGAATTTTAAGTACACCTCTCTGTGAGGGCTACTTGGATGCTTTTCACAAGAATAGTTAGTACATAACTACTTAGAGGCAAATTACTCCTTGCAAGTACCAATACACAAAAGGAACAGAATCAAGCCTACTTTATTTTCATTACTTTTGGCAGGGAGGGGGATGCTGAATTTGGACTATTTATTTAAAAAGCAGACATAGTGGATACAAACAGTTACAGCTTTCCATAAGGAAAACTACATTTGTGGTTGGCTATTTCTGAGGTAAATAAAGCATACCAGTACAGACTTGCTTAAACTATTTGAATGAAATTATGTATTTTAAAATTGCATGGCCTGTACTAAAATCTACTGAAATAACAGCCTGGTCCCCCACTCCCAAGTCTCAGAATGTTGCACAGTTGAAAAATACAACACATGACCTCAGAAGGTTAAACATTTTTTTCCTCACCTTGCTTACTCTGAAGGTCTTTCAGTTTGGAGCAAAGCTCCTCCACTAATGTTTCAATGCCAGAGCTCTGCACAACAAAACCACAGGGAAGAAAAAAAGAAAAAAGAAAATGCAACTTACTAAAAAGAATAGTCATTTTATAGAAATATATCAACACAGTAAACATAACTTAGCAGACACTCATTTTTCTGTTTGCATGGTAACGACACATTAAAATCAAGAGAAATTATTAGTATGTGTAAACCTATTCCTATAAATACATGAATTAGAGGTCAAAATGATTCCATGCAACACGGAGATACATTCTCACAGAGGTTTCAAACTACAAGTCACATTGTTGCACTATTGGATATCCAAGGTTTTCCAAACACTGTGCTGTCACATCTACTGCACTGTGTCACTGAGGATTTAGCCAGAAGTCTCAGGATAAAAGTTCAAGCACCCACTGATCACTACGACGCATTTCAAAAAGCTAAGCGTGATCCTGTAGGCTGCACAATTTATACCTGTGGGAAAGGGACTGTTAAAAGGATACAGAAAAATCAGGCACGATTTTCTGCCTGGAGAACACTAGGAAGAACACACGCCTGGGTGGCAGAGAGGGAGAGGAAATGCTTTCACTATATCTTCATGCAAAACTCATCCCACAGTTTTGCCGGTTTACAATGCCCGTCTATTTTTTCTTTTTAAACATTGTGTTATCAGCTCAGGAGAGCAGAGGGAAAAATAAGCACCTTCTTCATCTTCCCAATAAGCCTCTATTCTCCTTCTCTGTTCCTCTACATAAATACTGAAATACTGAAAATAAACACAAACACAAAATAGTCCAATATATTTATTACCTATCTGGGAAAATCCCATGCTATTCCAATCGAATAAAAGTTGAATTCTAGTTAGTGAAATACTAAATACCAACCTCCAGCCTGAAATGGCCATTCCTATTGGAAGGAAAACTAGGTAAGATGGGTACTGTGTTGATGCCTAAGGCATCAGTGTAGATATTCATGTTGTCATTAATTCCATGCTTGGGAATCATGCTTGGAGATTGCACTTCCCACTTGCCGTAACTGCAAACAGAGCTGGAATCACAGCTAAACACAACAATCCAAAACTGTGAGGAGGATACAAGAGATCCCCTGCATGTCACCAAACAGCCAGGAATGGTAATGAGGGAGAACCATGCAGCTTCTTGTATCCTATGCACAGTTTCCTCAATATCAACTCCCTCATCACTGGAACTCCAGTTCCAGTCATACTGGGAGAAACTTATATAAACCCCCTAGAAAGTCATCTCACCTTCTGAATTTAACATGGTCTTTGCATATAATTATAGAACATGTATTCTCTCCAAAAGTAACACCGATCAAATATTGAGTTACAGAAATGCATAAAAAAAGAGTTTGATTTGCTGTCACCACGGTGGTATAAAGATTTCATTTTTCCAAGATCTAACAGTTTCTCCTCTCTCATAATTACTGGCCAAAAATTGCTGTGAAATATGACTATATGTTGCTAAAGCACAAGAAAATATCATGGAGAAAAGAATGTTAATTCATACAGTGAAACTAGCTTGTTTAATTTTAATTCACTGTCAGAAATACACACTTGAAAAATCATATACTGAAGCAATTACTTATATGCTAACTTCTGAACTTTAATTATTTGTAGCCAAGTGAGAAAGAAAGCAATTTTTTATTCCTAACTGCATTGCTGCACTGAAGTGCTAAATATAAACCTTTATGCCACGTACTTAACTGAGGATGACTTAGCAAGATCAAACTTTAGAAGGCATCTTCTACATCAGGAAATTTACCAACACAAATTAAATTATTTAGAAGGAGCCAAGAAGGACAGTAATATGGATGAAGTTATGTAGTTGTAATAATTTGTCACTTTATGCCTATATCACTCCTGACTTCCCCCTCCTCCCCCCAAAAGGTCAACAGAGGAGGAGCTGGCCTTGGTTTTCCTCAGCTCCCCAAACTGTCTAATCGAACAGATACCTGTAGCAAACACTCTAAAAAATACAGATTTACTTCCTTAGCTTAATTATAACATCAAGTAAAAAAAAAAATCCCCCAAACCAGCAACAATATGCTCACCATTACACCGAAGGAGTGAAAACTTTTGGAAACAAATGCTTCATTTCCCCCTGTACCATGAAACTAATACTGGAGTCAGCTGACGCCGCTCGCTGTCCTGCACCGCGCTGAAGGAGACAGAGCTCGCTTTGAAAGGGGGGGTGGGAACCCACTGTGCAGAACACCAAGAGTGGAGACCCCTTGCTCAGCTTCTCACTGTAGCATATGAAAACAAGCTGCAGACTTAACGCAACAAACACCATGGCAATTATTTCCTATGTGACAATGGTGTTCTCGGAAAACGAGATTTACTTGCTGCATTTTTTTATTGTTTAGGTTAAGGCACTGTAGGCTGTAAAAACCCCACTGCCAGAAAGTAGGATGTTCCAGGCACTGGCTGTGTGCAATAAGACACAATAAGTTAACAAAACTAGGTGATCTGCTTGAAGTACTTGCTTATGTTCAAATTTAAAGACAGTCCCCAAATAGTACATTTTTCAATATGGAAGTCTTAGTGCCCAATTATGATTGCTTTTGTAATTCCATCACAAAAGGCTTAAACCTCACAATTGTCTGTCCCAGATTTCTACTAACCTGTTTCTCTCGTTCAAACTACAAAGAGCAGCATGTAATTTTTTAATTCATATTTTTTATTTTGCATAACAATATTTTCTGCACACCAAACACATTTTATTCTGTTCTACTGTTTTCAATATATTTCTTTTTCCTTCCCCTGATTTAATGTACATCCAGTTCCACCAAAAGTTGTTCTTTTTGGCTTTTCATCAGCTGGCTGAAGCAAGGGGAGGATTACATAAAGGATAGGTGTTATGTTACTGGCACAGGAGTGACTGTGCTAACAGATAAATTAAGCTTCTGAGCTCACCCAGCATGAACAAGAACAGTCAATCTGACTGCTGGAGTTACAGGACTCCAACAGCCAGTGTCTTCCTCACTGACCAACATGACTCTATTCAGAGCCAAATCAATGCAGTTCTGCATAATGAACTATGAAACCAATTAAAAAAAAAAAAAAACAAACAGGAAAGTTCACACAATTTTATATATATATATTTGTAAATATGTTTGTTGATTCTGAGTTTTTTTGGGTTAGGATTTTTTTTTTAACATGAGCACACACACACATATACAATGTCTAATATTAAATCAAAGACCTTTTGAATACACTCTACTTTGGAAGTAGAGCAGTCACAGATGACAAGTGGTAACTCATTAGTCTAAAGCAATCCAACTGCTTCCATACGTACATTCACACCTCTGTAAAGCTGCAAAAAATGTTCCCAGAAGATATTGAATCTATAAGTGTAGCTGCTTCTGAAATATTTTTATGGATTTAAAACATTCAGTTAAATTGTGAACCTTGGAAAAACCCAATATTATGTACACCAAATTCAAATCCACTAAAAACTGTTGCCTATGTTAAGAGTGGGCACTGGCTTCTGTGTTCTGAGAGTTTTGATAAGAAGCTGTTAAATATTAGATCCTCTCAGATTCTTGCCAAATCACTTTAATTCGTGTTGATATTCATCTCTGTGAGCAGGTTAGTTCTGAATGTTGCAAACAAGCAGAGCCCAGTCACCGACAGGAAATTTAACAGCCTTTTCCTGAATTTGATCACAGCTAGCACCACTATTTTTTCACAGTTATCCTGTGGAACTGAGGATAGCACTGCTCAGCAAATTTTTCATTTGCACTGAGCTTTCACCTCTTCTCATCATCCAGTAATGATGTCTAGTTACGGGTCTCATACTTCCATCCAAAAAATGGCACACAAATGTACATTGTGTCCCGCAGATTTGCATACATGCAATAGCCAAAAATTCTAGACAGAGAAAAAGGAAACAAAATTCTGATAGCCTCTACTTAGAATGAGATTTCCATATGTGATGTACTGTAAATATATACACAGAAACTGAGAAATTCCATCTCATTGTACAATTCAAAGGGCTTTGGTTTGGGGGATTTTGATTGGGTTTGGGGTTCTGTGGGGTTTGGTTTTTCACTTCCAGCCTCAGTTAATAGCTTCCTCCAGAAGCTTTGAACTGTGCAATGTAAATATTTACCAAATACGTCTTGTCACTTCAAGCCCCAAAGGTTCTTGCTCTCTTTAAGCTTTTTGAAAAGCAAAATCATTACACTTGATCTTACTTGAACAATTAAAGTAATCACCCATTTGCTTTTAGGGTTTTGAGGGCTTTCTAGCATACACTTTCAAAACAAATCCTCATTTCCCTTTCCCAAATAGAAATGTTTAGGTGGGAAAGGACCTCTTGAGATCCAAACCCCTGCTGAAACAGAGTAAGCTAGAGCAGAATATTGATGCTCCTTTCACAGAATACAAGTTCAAACAGTCTAGAAATTAAAGTAAATCAATATATTAATAGTTTCAAAAAATTCATTTAACAGGCCATAGGACTCTCCAGAGGAGATGGTTCTCTGACTGTACCGGGACTGTTTTCTTGGCATGTGGCCTGTCACCAAGTGCAGGATTATGTAGCTGTTCTATATGGATCAGCTGTTAAGCCATGTGAACTGAATAAGGCACAGAATGTGATTCATTGCAGCCACACATCTATTTCTATATTTTGTGGGATGATGAGAGCTAGATAAAAGTCTAGGTTTTCATTTTTTAACATTCTGACAGAGTATAATTCCTCTGATTACAAGTACTCTCACAGGAGGTGCTCAAGAAAGACTAAAAAAGGACTAAAAAAAAAAAAAATCTCAGCCCAAGATCCCCACCACGTGAATAAATGAATAAATAAATAAATCCACCAAAAGAGCAGCCTCCCTGGGGTGTTCAATCCAAGTGGAGTTCAAAGGAATAAAACAGAGTTCCAGTTCGCATGATGGAATTTTCCTCCATCATCATAAGGTGGATGACACAAAGAAACATTTAAGAGTGTATACTTACTTGTACAACCTTTTTGATCCTTCAGTAGTGAGAACACAATTAAATATTTATTTTTTCACTTGAATACATGATGATTTACAACAAAGATATTAAACCAGTCAGAAAAACAAATTCTACTTATTAACTTCTCTTTCGGGGCTCATGAATACTTGATGCAAGTAATCTTCAATAAATGTGTGACTTCAGAATATCAATTTCCAAGCACACTGACTTAGTATCACAGAAATCAAAGCCCTCCAACAAGGAAAGAAAAATGCTTGCTTACAACTCTCTTAAGTTCTGTCTTCTGTATTAAAACAGCACTAGGAAAGGTAAATTACATATCTGGCACATAACTAGGATCAGCCTCAGATTTTCAGAGCTGTAATTCATCATTTCACACAACACCTTCTAAGAGAGAGAGAGATAATAAATAGCACGTTATTTACTAATTCTAGATAAAAGAGATCAACTGCCAGCTCAAATTAACTTCACATGAACATGCTATCCCTAAATGTAGGTTACTAGAGCAGCTAATCTGACTTCTGTTATTTAAGATTTAATTCTGGTAGCTCCCTCCCACAGCAGGCTACATTGAAATAAAAGTTATCCCCCCAAGAAATGATAATTCCTCACTAGAAACTATTCTTCTGGATTATTATTAATCGCTTATAAACAAACATGCTGACTTCAAAGCCACAAAGGACTTACTGTCCTTGTAAGCAGTGCTGCTGTGAGATTTCACTGAATCACAGTACTTCAGCTTGGAGATGCTGAAATGTTCTTATCTGTATTACCAATACAACAGGAGTAACTTTTTAAGTGTGTTCCCACCAATTATGCAAGAGGTCTTTTCTGCACCAAGTGAAAAGCAGAAAGGATACTTGAACTTTCCTCAGCACGTCCTCTGCCACATTCATTCAAGTTTGCTTGGGTGCATGGTAAGAATTCAGAATGGACCCCAATTCAAATTTTTGGTGAAAATGATTGTTCTAAATTAAGGAAAATTATAATGTAATGGCACTGCTCTGTGATGGAACACAAGGCATTATTCAGGAGAGCTCCATAACTCACTCCTCGGGCATTTTCATGGTCATGCCTGAGCCTGAAGGACTGTGCTGCCTCCTCCCTCCACAAGGTGCATGTGCCAAGTTTGTGTCCCAGACTCACCAGAGAAGCTGCTGTGAGGGGAGAACTGCCTTGCCCCGGTTTGCTCCCGTTATCACTGGGAGTACATACAAGGTGAAATAACTTTCAATCATACTGAACAAATGCTTTTAGCCTCCAAGACAGTCATCTATACTATGGGAAATAAGTAATGTTATGAAGCAGACTAAGCTCTCACAAAGAACTTCTCCAGTTCAATAGATACCTTTTCTATATCAAGAAAACACATACAAAAATTGGAATAATTAAAACTTTTGTCAACTTCCATTAAAGTTACTATTATAGTCGTCAGAGCAGCTTCAGTAACATGACAAATCAGATATGTGGTACTATGAATATATGTTAAAATGCCAAAGTCATAAGGAAAAGGGAATTGATTTATTGTAATTAATTTATTCTGTGATGGTCACCTTGGCAAGACAAACTCACTTCAATTTCCTATATGGTATCTGAAGTTATTTTTAAAATCCCTTTCTAATTAATGCTGTGTGTTCTAGAAACAGCTAGTATATCCCTTTCCAGAAGCCCAGCTGGGGTTCTGGCATTTCCTAAAAAATGACTGAATAATCATCCTCAGACACACACAGATGCTTACTACTGAGCTAGTCAGGATAGGTGCTTCAAAGAAGCATTATGGCTGTTTTGGAACCTTAACTACATTTTTTTGCTTTACTAAATTCAAATTTCTCAGCATGCACTTCACCTTTCTGATTTGTTAAGATGGCTTTTACACAACTTGCTTCATTCTTGTCTGTCCTGTATCTTTACATTAACACTCCGTTCATGTCAATTCTAGTTATGTGAAGATGTGTAAATTCAATCACCTAAGAAACCATTCAATGTTTACTACCCTATTCCCTGGTACCCCAGTGTAGTGGCCATGTGTATTACCTGTGGCTTACATCAGAGAAGCAGGAAACAGCAAAAATAAACCAGTGACTAAAATTAATTCTAAATCATTTAGTTAATGTGGCATCCTACATAAAAAGAAGATAAACATAGTCCCTGTGCTACAGGCTCCACAAGTCCTTTTTCTTCAGTCCTGCACATCACTATTGCGAAGTGCAAGGCAGATTATGCAACAATGCCTTGGTCTATCTGGCACACAGATACCATAATCTTTGGAGACTACAAAGTTAGCCAGAGTAACCCAATAAAAAACATGCTCAGATGTGGAATCATAACCAATTGATTCATTAGGCCTGATTAGGAGATTATTTCTTCAAATAAGGTTTATGTGAAGAACTGTAGTAACTGCATGGATGCCCCATCCCTGGAAGTGTTCAAGGCCAGGATGGATGGGGCTCTGAGCAACCTGGTCCAGAGAAAGGTGTTCCTGTCCATGGCAGGGAGGTTGGAATGAGATTGTCTTTAAGGTCCCCTCCAACCCAAACCATTCCATGATTCTGTGAAAGTTTGACAGTTCTACACTTCGAGTAAGAAAGATGACAAATGCTAAGAAAATTTCAACAGAATCTTATTTTAGACACATCTCAGGTTTGTGCTGAAAGCAAGGCACATTTGAGAATAAGATTACCAGGCAGAATTTTTAAGAAAACTGTTCAGTAGAGCCACACTTGTTCCTCTATGTGCTCCCATAAAAGCACATAGATACACAGGTATCAGAAGTTATATTCCCCCCACATAATTCAAAGCAAGCAAAGCCAATGCTCCGTTGCTGTTAGCATGGCCCACACCTGACGACATCTAAAAGAAATCACTGTTAGGAAGTTTCGCCAATTATGTTTCCATGTTACCCCCAAGCAGTAATTTAGAACAGTGGGATGGAAGGCACTGTGTGTTCTTGTCAAATATATTACAGCAGTTCTTTTAAAAAATTATTTTCATTATAAAGATACTCATTAATATTTATCAACCAAGATTAACTCTTACTTTGACATGTACATGGTTTCATGTGGCAGTTAGCAGATTTTGAGCATTTGGTTAGTTCAGAAATGGACCACCACTGCTGAAGCCCATTCTCACATGCCCTGGGAGATCAGCAGCATTAGACACTAGGAATATCTCAGGATGTGCTGTGGAACTGCTCAGGTGAAGTGGCCACCTACACTCAAAGAAGGTCTGGTTTCATCAGTGCAGAAAGTAAGATCCACAGGAAGTTGTTTGCTTTGCTCACCCTTAAACTGTCCTCAAACATTTCAGCAAGGGACACAGCAGCTGCTTTAACTGAGACTCTGGGACCAGCTTGGGGTGCAGCTTCACGTGTCACACTGCAAGTGCTCAGTGAATCCACCAGATCCTTGAAGAACTGCAACAGCACAGTGAAGACCTGCTCTGTCTATTGACCAATGCGAATTTCAGCAGGAACCCCGTCAGGTAAAAGCTAATTAAGCTCTTGGATTTATGACCAACGGACAGGCACATAAGTAATTTCAGTATTATTACTAGGAAATATACCTACTGAAAAGTCTTATATATAGTCTCAACAAGTAATCTCTAATTCCAGTCTTGCTCACAGTATCCACCTTGCAGAAAATAACACAGGTGAATGTCTAAACTCCTACTTATTTACTAAATTTATGAGTCTTAAAGACTTTCTGTATTGCTACTGACAAGTTTCATTATTCAAATCCAAAATAATTAAATTTTTCAGAATTAGGAGGCTTAAAACAAAATCCCAACATTTCAAACATGAAACAAACTGAACTCAGTTTTAGGTGTACCAGACAGGAATTAAAAAAACCCAACAGCAACAAAACTAACCAAAGAAGTTATTTATAATGGACAGATGAACTGGTTTTACTTAAAATTTGAGGCAGTAATTTCAGGATAAAATTTCTTACTTTCCTCAAGGACTTTCATATAAATATTCCCCACTCCTACACATTATTTTTTTCACCCAACATTTCATTAGAATGGATATCCCTCCTTTGCCAGTTAATTGCAAACCAACATTTGAAAATTTCTTCTACGCTTCAGCAGGATAAAAATTAAGATAAAATCTCTACTCAAGGTCAATATTAATAAGCTTTACAAAATTTGAGCAATTCTTCAGCATGTATTTTAACTGCTATTTATATTCCACTCAAGTGTTTCAGAAAAAATAAACTTTAGAACTGCAGTAAGAATAGCAATTGATTGCTACATTAAAGTACTTGTCTTGGAAGTTCTTCTCACCATCATTCCGTCTTCATTTTCTGGCAAGTTGCAATGTACTTACATTTCTCCTGCTGCTGACTGCACCAAGAGCATCTGCAGCCAAGGATTCACTCACACGAATATAGACAATTTGAGACACCAAAATGATGGTCACACAAAAAATACTGCCCTCAGAACATACACACATAAACAATTTGCATCCTTACATATGCCAAGTGGTATCTGTCAAAGTCAGGCCTCCTCTCACAAAAGCACTTAGTCCACAACACACTTTGCCACTGCAAGACACAGTGAGGCAGAGCAGCTTCTCTGACTTCTCATACTCATAACTCAGGAAATGTTTTAGAAATAAACACCAAACTGCAGTCTCCTTGAAGTCAAATGTTTCTTTTCTGCAGCATAAAATTATAACTAGAACCTTGGATTTCTGTCTCAGACTAGTATTTTAGAGCATTACCCTTTTTAATGAGAGGAAAAACTGAATTCAAGCAAAACTAAGCTACCAAATAAAGTATACCCTGAGAGGGAATAGTATGTAAATGAAAATTCACAAGGCAAGATTTCAAAATACTTGTTTCAACCATTAAATGGAAGTCTGACAAAGCAGCGCTTACTGCTATCAAGCCAATTTTCATCGAATCCATTTTATGACTTCCTCTCCCCATCAAGCATCTTTCTGAAGTGGTCACCCAATTTTAAGGCCTTTGATTACTGGTGGAAGAGGGAGGCAGACTGTCTGCAATTTCTCAACACATTACTGGTTTAAATAATTAAATGCAAAAATCGAAACTACATTACCCAAATTCCTGTAATTTCCTATGAGAGTCAGAGAAGTTATTATTGACCCTCATTACCTTTTCATTCCCTGCACACTTTTCCCTCTAAACCATCAGGCTGCAAAATCCTAAAGTTTTCATTAAATTGTCTCCCTATTTTGGTTTTTCTGTGTTTGTTTGTGTAAATATACTCTGTCTACAGACACACGCAGGGGAAACACTGTAATAATTTCACTTAAATAAAATTTTATTTAAATACATTTAGGTTGACATACATTAAGACCTTCTTCAATTACTCTCAGTAATGGGGCTACCCCAACCTTGCTTGCTTTGCTCCAATGCTAAGGTCAAAAGAAGAGGTTAGGCTGGAGGAGCAAGTGCTCCATATCCATGTGAGCATATTGGTATTTCCATATCCACCTACTGTGAAAAAAGGATCACAGAAGGACAGAAAAATTATAAGCAAGCTCCAGAACTGCCCATGTGAACTATTACCAGACCACTTACAAAAAGAGAATAACCTAATGAACACATCTAGCTAATTTGACAACAAAAAAAAAAATCTCTACAGGTAAACATTTTCAGATGATTCAGAAAATTATTTTAAAAAATTCAAGTGGCACGGGGAAAGAAAGTATTTATTTGTATCTCAACAATTTATAATTTATAAACACTCCTCACACACCACTAATTAACAATTTCAACTACAACTCACAGAGTGTTTTCATCTTTTTTGCAGAAATGAAATCATGAACATTGAGTGGAGCAGCTTGAATGCCTCAGCAAAAATAGTATTGTAACATTATGTTTCACAATGCAAAGTCTACTGATTATTCCCACCAGAACAGCACACGAACTTAAATCCAAAAACATGACAGCATGAGAAATGTGTTTGTAAAAGCAGAAAAGATATCTTAAAAGTTACTTTAAAGTATCACTAGTATCAAAGCAACTATTAATTCCCCCAACTCTAGAGAAAAAAATAAAAGCAGTCTGTATTTCTTTCATGAAATGCATGTGCTAAACTACCAACAGAACAGCTTTAAGTAACAATTTTTCTTAAGGTTAAAAGGTTCAATTTTATGTTTGAAAATACATAAAGAAATTATGACCTGCAATTTCATTAATGACAACAAATGTGCAAGCTTAATTGTCTGAGCATGCAACAGAAGTCAAAATAGCTCTGAAATAACACAAGTCTACAGGTTGCAGATTAGAGGTTAATGTTGAACACTATAACTCTGACAAGGGTCAAGAGTCAAAGGTGGAAGTTACTTGTTCAACCTTTCAGATCATACACCTTTTTTATTCTTTCAAAAGTCTAGTTGAATGGTTTCTTCCCTTTTTCTCCTGTTTTAGGTTATGAATAAATTCACCTTCTTCCTTTTTCTCTGCAACCAGATTTCTCTAGACAATATAAATTTAGCTCTAAGTGATGCTGCTTGATTTTCAGCTATGGGGAGATGCACAGTACTTTCTAAAGCTGAAAATCAATCATCAGTATTCCTGTGGTCTATGTATGCAACCTACGTTTTGTTGTTCATAAAATAAGTACATAAAAGACAGTCATATCTTCAAGAAAGACATTACTTCTTGCAATTATTTCTTCATATTTGCTTCATATTTAAATTAACTTCTACAATAGTCAGAGTGCTTACTTCAGTATTCTGTAACTATGAGAGTAGAGCAAATTACCAGGAAAATTATACTTGCATCACATTGTTAGGATATGTAATGGGAAAATGGGAGTTCAGAAATCTCCCAATTAGTCAATTAGGAATTTAGCAACTGAACTCCAGTAGCTTCACAAACAGTAAGCCAGTACATGATACCAATGCTGCTGAAGGTGGTGGGAGTAACTAAAGCATCCCCACCTTCTTGACTATTTTTGGCCACATACCTTCCACAGCCTTGTGGCACAAGTGTCTGTGCCACAAATTTGACCAGGAAACCTCTCTGGGTTAACATTTCCTCCACCCCAACCAGGTTAATCTCAGGAAACTGATTCACTTTCCCAATCCAGTTCTCCACATAACCACCCAAATGCTTGTGCAAGCACAAACTATGACTAGGAAGGTGTATGGAGCAATAATGCAACCAGGCTACATGGGTGAGGTAGTTTCTTCCTACAGTAGGAACAGATCAGAGTATTTGTAGCCCTGTAAACTAAAAGACAGACTTTCTCACTTTTGCTGTCTCAAAAATCTCCCTGGAGAGCTTTTTTTGACCTGAGCTACAGATTATTTTTTCTTTTTAAACATTTCCTTCAACAGTCCTTTGTCCACTTTTTCATTGAGCTACATGGTATCTGCTGCCTCTGCTACCTTCCTTCAACCCTTTGCCTTCACCTCTCCTCACCTTCTCCGGTCTGTGAACTCCAATTCCAATTCCACTCACTCCTGTAGTCTGGGAAGTGAACACTTGCTACCATACGTGGTGTTTTATTTAGCAGTTCTGGATTACACATTTTATGTAGCATGCACAAAGAAAGATGCCTTTCTGCTCAAATATTCCAGTCCTTTCTATTCACACACAACACAATTTAGAATTTTGGGAATTACCTTTATGCAAAGCTTTGTTGTAATGTCAATACAAACTGGTGCATTGCAACTGTCCCTGACAAGAATAGGCGAGGGCTTACAGAAAGGAAAGCAACACTACACAGTACAGAATCTTTTGTGAAATCATGCTACCATACCCAGATTTCATAATTTCCTAAAGAAAAATAAAGAATTCTTGGAGAACTTTTGGTGAACTTGCATTTTAAGAAGGCACAAATTAAAAGACAAGCATCACAAGCTAAATATATCTAACACAAAGACGGACATAAAGCCTTAAGAATCTATTAAATAGTCCAAACTTACTTCATCAGAAGCAGAGCGAAGACACTGGACAGCAGCCTGTTTTTTCATTTCCTCTAGTGTTAGATCAGAGCACTTCTTCTTACTCTTTCCCCATTTCTTGTAAGCTCCCTTTTCCCAGCCCAGGAAGATGTCATTCTCCTAAAATCAAAATAAAGAAATTACATTATTTGAAATACATCAATATTTCAGTATTACAGCAGAACAGGACTACAGATAACATACTGTTCAAAATAAAACTAATCCTTTTCTATCTGCTAAAAACTACTTTTTGCCCAGTTGAAGATTAGTTTGATTACATAAAACTTGCACTTACTATTCAGAAAAGCACATGTACTTTTCACAGCACATGGAGGTTACTCACACTTCACTGCAACATTTTCCAATTGCAAAGCATATTCATAAAAGTAATTTTATGGCCAACTTATGGTTGAATGTATTAGTGTAATCTACAAAAAATATGTTAGAGAGTTTCACTGATCTCTGAAATAATAAGGATGAAAAGCAAGTAGTTCAGAGTTAGGATTAAACTTAAGAGAAAGCTAAACAAGACAAAGAAATGTTAGATCCCAGAGCTTTCAACTCAGTCTCACAATGAAAATCATTATGGCCAGAGAAAGCAGTGCCTATCATAAAATAACCCTGAACTAATTCCAGAAGAAAATTCATATACTGGGAGTTGGGGGTGAATGGGTTGGGTTGGCTTGTCACACATGTAAGAACAATGAAGACAATAAAATCAAAACAGAATGCTATTGTATTACATGCAATCATGTGAAGATATGTAGCATCTGTTTTATGTGGCTTCTTAGAATTTACAAAATTTATTACGAGACTTGCTTATTCTTCACTGCCTGTTCACATCTATATACATGATTTCCCAAATTCATACCATGAAAGAAATATTTTGGCTACCAGGAAAATAGTCTTTAAAGTCTTATAATGGATGCTGATCTAAATCATCTTCTTCAGAGAGATCCACAAACACCTGATGCTTTTCAGCTTAGCTGTTTCAACCCTTTCAACATTCCTGCTACTGCTTCTAAAGAAATCCAGGCTAATCCTACTCTCATTTAAAAGAACTTCCAATTCCCCGTGGTTTCAAAACAAAGTAGGAACAAGTTGTCAGTGAAACTAATTGAAGAAACAAGTTGAGACTGATTGTCTCTGAGCAATCAAGGAAAAAGATGGGAAAAAGGGGGGCAGAGAGAGACCAATCTTCTCAGAATCAGCCACGGAAAGGCTGCCGATCGTGACCTCACATGACAGAGTCCTCTATGAAGGAGCAGAGCAATTTGTTGAATTTACTTCTTAGAGTCTTGTTTGAGCACCAAAACTGGAGAATTGCACTTGGTGCTGAAAGAACAAAAAGCTAACAGTCATTCTTTTTTCCCTTATACTTTTGCAAGGTGCCAGTGATTCATTTAAAGGACTAATGTTACAAGGACTAACAAAAAGGAATGATAATAAAAAACAAGAAAAAATATCAGAAAAAAGGGCTATGAGACTCTCTGCACATCTACACTTCACTTTTAAAAAAATAAATTTATAAGTCTTTTCCAAAATTGTAATTTATGTATTTCTTTATGGACCATGAAGCTGTAGAGCACTCTAACTCTTCCCAATATTCATGTGAAAGCAAACAAACTGCTGAGAACCACCTATCCCCCACCAGCTCCCAAAGCCTGTCCTGCTCATCCAAAGGGACCCATTTGGAATGAATGTCCAGGCAAACCAGCAAATGTGTGCAAACAACTGAATTTATTCCAGTTTTAAGCAGAAAGTTCATTAAGACAAGATCTATAGCAGGAAAATATTCTCAAAATGCTTTATATTAAAGTACTTTGTTTTCTCTAGGCCAACAAAGCTTTTCTTTGTACTGGTACATTACAGCTCCCCTCTGCTTTACCAGCTGTCTGTCAACAGTGCAGCAAGAACTTTCATGCTTACAGAAATTTATGTCATACACCCCAGAGAGTGAGTTTGTAAAATTGTGAGACACAGAGTGAAACTCTGCTTTCATGACTAAAGTGACCAAAGAAAAAAAAAAAAAAAGACGGACAATCTGGTAGTTTCAAATGGTTGAAATTACCCTCTTGACTTTCCTCCCTTCTTTTTTTTCCCCTCTCTTTGTCTCCAGTGCTCAGGAGCCCATCAGTAGGTTTACTCCTAAGAATGGAAAGTATTCAGTCCACGACAAACAGGCAAGAAAGCAATGCAATAAAACATTCTGTATGCATGAAAGCAAGTAAACCACTTCCTCCACGTGGAAAGAATCACTAAGGAATTCTGCTCTCTTCACCTACTACATGCCTTCATTTGCCTTGTTTCCTAACAGAACTAGGGATCATAAGATAATGCTCATTTTAATGCAAGAGCTCCACATAATTTTGAATTCTCACAATTCTGTTCAGTGGTCACTGAACATTTCACAAAAGCAATGCTACTCCAGATTTAATGAGTGTGTATACATGCAGAAGAAAAACTAAAATTTGGCACACAAAATTCTAATATTTAAACCAGACAACCCCTACCTGAATTTTTAGGGGACAACCACCCAATTAAATAAACATCAACTAAAAGCCAATGCCATCTGGATACTGAAAAAACTCCAAGTTTTTGAGTGTTTAATTTAATCCTGAATTAAGATACAGGCACAAATTTTAGAAACAGATTTTGAAATTGTTTATCCAAATCAACTGTGCAAAAGCAGCAATTCCACCATTTCCCTTCACACATCCAAGAAACTGGAGAAGCAAAAGAAAAGTGAGTTTGGTAGTGATTCTTCTTTCATTTGTTGTAATAAGAAATATCTACCGTCTGTAAGAAAAAATGTGCTATCTTGCAATAACACTGAAATAAAATCATTATGAAGCTCACACTCTACATAAATGGCAAATCAGCTCATAGTTCACATAAATGGCAACATTAGGAAGGGAAACATAACCCCTATTTTTAAAAAAGAAAAAAAGGAAGACTCTGTGAACTACAGGCCAGTCAGTCTCACCCCTGTGCCTGGCAAGATCATGGAGCAGATCCTCCTGGAAACTTTATTAAGGCACCTGGGAAATAAGGAGGAGACTGGTGACAGCCAGCATGGCTGCACGAAGAGCAGATCATGCCTGACAAATTTGGTGGCCTTGCACAACAGGGTTAAAACATTGATGGGTAAGGGAAGAGCACATGGCATCATGTACCTGGACTTGTGCAACACTTATGACACTGTCTCACACAACATGCTTGTCTCTAAACTGGAAAGACATGGATTTGACAGTAGTGGATAAGGAACTGGCTGGACGGTCACACTCAAAGAGCTGCAGTCATTGGCTTGATGTCCAAGGGGAGAACAATGACAGATGCCATTGCCCTGGGTCTGTACTGGTACCAGTGCTGTTTAACATCCTTGTTGGCAACATGGACAGTGGCAGTGAGTATTCCCTCAGCAAGTTTGCCAAGAACACCAAGCTGTGTGGTGCTGTCAGGATGCTGGAGAGAAGGGATGCCATCCAGAGGGACCTTGACAGGCCTGGGAGGTGAGACTGTGCAAACCTCATGAAGGTCAACAAGACCAAGCGCAAGGTGCTGCACTTGGGTCAGGGCAATCCCAAACACAAACACGGGCTGGGCAGAGAATGGATTTGGAGCAGCCCCAAGGAGAAGGACACAGGGACGTTGCTTGACGAGAAGCTCAGCATGAGCCAGCAATGTGCTCTCACAGCACAGAAAGCCAGTTGTGTCCTGGGCTACATCAAAACCAGTGTGGCCAGCAGGTCCACGGAGGTGATTCTGCGCCTTTGCTCCACTCCACCTGGAGTGCTGTGTCCAGCTCTGGGGCCCCCAACGTGAGAAGGACACGGACCCACAGAAGTGACTCCAGAGGAGGGCCAGAGGAGGGCTGGAGCACCACTCTTAAGAAGACAGGCTGACAGAGTTAGGGTTGGTCAGCCTGGAGAAGACTCTGGAGAAACCTTGCAGCACCATCCAGTACCTACAGGAGAGCTGGAGAGGGACTTTCGACAAGGCCATGTTGTGATAGGATGAGAGAGAATGGCTTTAAACGGAAGGTAGGTAGGTTTACATTAGATATTAGAAAGAAACTCTTTACTCTGAGGGTTGTGAGGCACAGGAAAAGGTTGCACAGAAAAGCTACGGATACCCCATCCCTGGAAGTGTTCACGACCAGGTTGGATGGGGCTTTGAGCAGCCTGGTCTAGTGGAAGGTGTCACCACCCATGGCATGGGGGTTGGAACTAGATGATCTTTAAGGTCCATTCCAAAGCAAACCATTCCATGGTTCCATGACAAAGTATATCCAAAAGGGAATAAGTCCTCATTGCCACTAGGATGTCACAGTTGAGAATCTGGGGAATACTGCAACAGATCAGAAGCATATTTCTTTCACCTTTAAGATTATTCAACAAGGAGAACACATAAATACATTCAGTGATCTCCCCTTAAAAAATGCTTCTGCTAAACTGAGATTCAGGAAAAACACTCATACGTTGCTTAAAGCCACAAGGATGGACACCTTTTCATAATGAAATTCACTGTAATTACTGCGAAAGGTCTGATCAGCCAGGATCAGCTAAACATTCCCTACAGGCTGCCTCAGACTGAGACAAAGAGAATACATGGGCAAGACAGGTCAGAAGAAAACACAAGAAACAGCGGCTCAAACTCAGCTTATATTCCCCAAAGGAAATACAACAAGAGGTTCTGCAGACAATGAGTAGATTCTTCAGAGAGCAGCACAAGTTTTCTCCATGACAAAAACCATTCTACCACAGAATAGAGAGGACTGGGAAACATTCTTTAATGTTAGATAATTACTCCAAATCTAGGTATTACCAGGGAAAGAATTCATCTTGGACTTCTAGTGAAAAGCCAGGGAACTGTCTAGCCACTGCAGCCACCTCTTGCCCAGTTGCTGCAACTGGAACTTCACCATCCTGTGCAGCTGGACTGTAATAGAACAGCTGATACTGCATCAGACCACATCATGCACTACTGCGACCTCAAGGTCATCAGCGTATTTGGAACTGACGGCAGGGAAGAACTCCACCTATAAAAATTCATCAACCTCAGTATCAAATCTTGTAATCTGAGTTTCCATCTTGCTTATAATCCTATAAACTTGAAAGGGCAGTCTATGTGATATTCACTAATTAGAAGCAACTCTAGGCTAAAACTAAGCAGAAGAAATTTGTCACACCCACTCGCGAGAATGAGAGAACATGCAAATGTTGCATCTGTTGAAATCTTATGTTTGTTGAGCAGGCTGCCTTTAGACTTTTCCCATTAAAGCAGAAAAGAAGCAAATTTAGCAAGGCTATAGCTACAGCTATAAAGATGTAATTTTACTTACAGGTCTGACCTACATGGCAGAAAAAAAAGACAAAAACTCAAGAGAAGCTGCCACTATAGACTCAAGGTGTCTGGAAGGGATGTTTATGGCTGCTCTCTTGGATTTAGAAATGAAGTTGTGTGGCAGGCATCACAGACCACTGTAATCATCTAATTTCAGAGAATACAGGCAGCATACATCCATGCTTGGAGAAACGTGGCAAGTGAACTGGCACAATGGTCTATACACCAAGAACACCAAGGAGGTTCTCAGCTCACCCCAGAATCCCAAACAGTACAATTGTATCAGCACAGAGATGGCTGCAAATAAACCCTGACTGTTGGGAGGACTCATGAGCCTGGCACCTGAGCCTGTATCTCTGCTTTGCACTATGTAAGCCTTTGTGAGAATACATTAGTAGTCATAGCTTAACAATAAAGCAACATAATCACTCCCACCAATCCAAACACAGAAGAGAGCTTGAAAATAAAGTTTCTCAGATAACCACAGTCCTTGAGAACAAATGCTTCTCTTCTGCAGTAACACATAAGCTGAAGCTGACTACCCTGAAACCTGCACAGTCTGTGCAAATATGATGCCCCTGAGAGCCTACTGTTCGGCTCTAATCCCTGCCACTACAATTTCCACCCATAAAACAGGATAAAGGATACAAATGCATAGCCATGACACTCCAAACCTGTCTCTGACCTATCTGTCAGTCACCAGAGAAATACAGATTTGTTATCACATAATTAACAAGTCAAATGCCAACTAAAAATTAATAAGTTTTCTGAGGAACGTGCTTTTACAGTAAAGCCCTTTCAGTTATCCTCCTCTGCTTAACTGACGAGGAATACACATCCACCCAATTTTTCTCACAAAATTAATATTGCACACAAAAGAAATTACTTCTCAATGTTTCAATTATATAGTCCCCAGCTAGAATACTCCCTTCCTGATAAGGAATGGGGGGCAGGACCACAGCTAAGTTTTCCTCTATGAACTTTTTAGTTACCTGAGCTCTTAGAAAATAGTTTAACTTTTGTATTAATAAGCAGTAGCACACACTAAACTGAAAACACTTTGCATTCAAGACATTTACTTCTATGTGTTGCTGGTGAACTTTGAAATTTACTGACACTTGTGTGCAGAAGTCACACAGCACTTCCCTACTGTAATTGAACTCACTCTGCATATTGTAATGCATTAAGAAAAATTGTGTTTGAATGACCCAAAGCTATTTCTTCAGGATGATAAAAGAATGGGTGTAATTATACTAGAAGCAGCACTGTCAATTTTTTCTTAAACAGGCATAGCAGCCAGACTAATATTTAATAACAGGGTTAGTGGAACAAATCCTCATTTCACCTCCTATCTTTAGGTTATGGATACGATTTTTACTTCACAACGCATACAAAACCCCACATCCTCTTCCCCCATAAATATACATGTGTAAAACTGATATCCTTTACTAGCATTTAAATCCAGACATCAGGTCCCTCTACTGGGTTAATACGGGATGGCAGGAGAACAAACATCCCACATTTGACTGGATCTGGGAACCTACAAGTGCATCACAAGTGCAGTCCCCCAAGTGTCCTGTGTCATCAGCACATGGCAGCAAATGCAGAGTAACAGCTGGCAATGATATCCCCATCCCAGGTCTGAGGGATGGGCCAAAAGAATTTACGGAGGTAACGCCACAGGGTTAAATGTATCATGAGTGGGCCGAGGTCTCTCTTCCACTGCTCTGTTAATCCCTTCATATAAGAAAGAAAACTACATTTTGGACTATAAATGTGTAATTGCAAATGATGAAAAAGCAAGAATAAAAACTGTGACCGGAGTCAGCAGAAGCACAGCTATGATTCTGAAGACTTTTTATGCCTTCATGTAAAAGATTACCTGAATGGAACTATTTGGAATCAGTCTGCAAATAATTAGTCTTTCAGAATAAAAGCGTCCCTGTTAAAAATTGAAAAATCAAAATCAAAAATCTCATCCTGATCACAAAAGAACACGGTTTGCAGTACAACAGCTACTTAATCCCGAGTTAGGAAAATAATATGTTTTTTATTTTTTTTTTATTATTATTATTATTATTTTTAGGATTTTTTCTTCTGAGGGTCAGAAAAAAAAAAGTGAATTTCCAAAAATGAGTTGAAAGAAGTAGATCAAAAGCAACAGAAGACACTTGATATGGGAAGTATGCATAACAAATGCATTTAGACCTTCCTGCTGCATGACCAAAGGCTCACAAACAAATCCTTTATCTCACAGAGTGTCTAGCTGTTGGGTTTGGGTTTGTTTGGTTTTTTAAAATAAAGGCCCTTCAAAAGAGGGAACAGTCTACAGGCAAAAGTCAACATGTCTAAACCACAAATCTGTTATATTCAAGATCAGCTAGGCTTACAAATGGTATATGAAAGATGCAACACAGAACACTGATTTTAATACTATACAAATAAAATTCAATGAAATAATGTTTCACACAATATATTTTAAGGCAATGCCTTCTGCTTCACACAGATCATACTAACTTAATGTAATATTTACTGTATCACAAACTGGTTTGAGAACACATGCGTCTACAAATATACTTTTAATTAGCATTTAAACAATAATCAGGAATCTTCCACTAGGAAAGTAAGAGTAAGGTATTCTGATTAAAAATCAATCTAGTGTGAAGTCAAAAGGCTGTCTCACAATGTTGAGATCTCCGCCAACAGCAATTCTGTGGCTCCCTAAAAGCTAAAAATTTGTCAGTAATGTCATGATTTTTTCCTTAATTTATCCTTTATTCCAAAGTAAGAGAATTCAGTCATAAAATGCAAAGATGAAAGCAAATATACTTAACAGAAACATTATGCACCTTCCTTACGTTAAACACTCTGTAAATACCAACCAATTTTATGAGGTTTTTCTTAATAGACCAAAAGTAACTAAAAGGTCATCTACCTCAGAACAAAATACCAGTGGATTGTAACTATTTGGACAGACACCATTGATAGGCCTCAAATCATAAAAAACAAACAAAAAACCCTAACACATGTAAATAATGAATGTTATATAATATGGTTCAACATATTCCTTTAGTAAATTCTACCATGTAGACATCAAATATATGTGTAAATCAATTTGAGATTCACGTCCTCTAGAAATTTTGTAAGCAAGCACATCTTTGTTTATAGGGGAAAAAAGGGCAAAACTGTGACTGAAGTCCTTACTTGTCTTCTCATATGACAAACCTAAACTAACTAGCCACAAAATCTCCCAAACCATCTCTGTGAACGGTATCACAAGAATCAAGGAAAATATGCAAACCCCATTCATACTGTCTTTGTATACTCTAATCCATCTGACAGCACTGGGGAAAAAAAAAAAATCTCAGAGCCTCCTTCTTCTGCCTTCTTAAACCCTCCCACCAGCAATATGATTGCTGCCAAAGAAAAGCAGGGGAGAGGGACATTTAAAAAAAAAAAAAAAAGAAAGGAAAAAATTACATCTTAAGCTTTTAGACTCATTCCCAAAAGTAGCAAGTCTGGCTTGAATAAGAATTGTGCTCTAAATGCCAACGATGACTAAGTTACCTTCAGTTCTTGAATATTTAAAAACAAAGCAAAACAAAAACCCCAACAAATATTGAAAGTTTGTGTATTTAGAGGGTGTCACAGTAATTCTTCACAGGTATGTATAACATATGTATAACCATGGCAGTCCTGAAGATCTTGGTACCATAGTGCAATTTACCATAAACAAGTTTCCTTTCTTGAAAGCTCTCCAGTCCTTTGTGACACAGCTGGGCAAAACGTACTTTTGCTATTTTACATATTTTAATAAATATTCCAGTTTAAGCCAATGAATCAGAATAGAAACTGCAAACATTCCAGTAAGATTTTGTTGCAGTGAATTAGGGTTTTACTTTCACTTCTGTGTTCTATAGTTGCAAAAACTCTCTGGAAATTCGTGACTTACTGATCTAACATTTCATGATGCTGAGCCTGAATCCATGTAATGATACCCAAGACAGATCATTCTAATTGGGCAAGGCATGGAATCAACACTACTAATAAAACCAAACAAAACACAAGCAAAACCCCAAAACAAAACAAAAACCCCAAAACAAGCAAAACAAAACCCCAAACAAAAACAAAACAACAAAAACCCCCAGAACTCCAAAAAACCACCAGACTCACACACATACAAAAAAAAAAGTAAGAAAAAACCCTACACAACACAACCCCCCCTCCTTTGTCTTATCTTCTATCCACACATCAAACTAGCACACTGTACAGAGACAGATAATACTGGAGGAAGCCACAGAAGTCTGCATCAGAATCAAGACCAAAACCGATATATTAAATATTACTAACAAACCCTGCTTATTCTCAAAAATAACCCTGAAGACCTAGTTAATTGAGACTCCCATATTCTTTTGAAATTCTTACTTTAAATGTAAATAGAAGGGACTCATAGCACAACACTGATATCTTAAATACCTGGGTATGCCTAGTAAGGCTGGGAATTTCTTTTTCACTTATTTTTTATAATAAATCTTTTTGTACTTACCTGACAGAACCCCAGTTCAGGACTTCAGAGTTCCATTTCCCTGTTACAGTTGATGACACCAGAACACTACAAAGAAAGCACTGAAGGAGGCTCCCTGAAGCAACACAGTGCTAATGATGTCATCAACATTCTTAGGGGGAAAGATCGTAGTGACCATCTTAACTTCAGTTTGCAAATTTCTAATGAAGATGACAGTATCCACAAGACTTCCTAAATCTGCCCTCTTCACCACTTGCACCCCCCAAAAAAAGCGAACTGCAATGCATTGCTGATATGTGTAATCCCATTGTGAGACCACACATTCCTTCCAACCTGCTCAAAACAGAAGCCGTTGCTGTATTTTGAGGAAAAAGGGATGGCTACTCACTCCCTACAAAAACAGAGTTCTGAAAGCAAAGATTCATAGAATCATAGAACACCCCAGGCTGGAAGGGACCTCAAAAAATCATCTGGTCTACCCTTTCAAGGGAAAGCCTACACAAGACTGTCCAGCACACAGTCCTGTTGAGTCTCAAAAACCTCCAGCAATGGGGACTCTACCATGTTCCTGAAGAGGTTTTTCAGTGAATAATTGTTCTCACTATAAAAGAAACAAGAAAAAGAAAAACATTTTCATATCAAGATGAAACTGCACCCAGTGCAACCTATACCCATTGTCCCTCATCTTCTCCACATGACTCCATGTGAAGAGAGTGCCTCTCTGTAGCTGTCCTCTAAGTTGCAGAGAAATCATTGCAATAAGCACACTATTGAAAACAGTTCTTTCCCTGGAAATTCTTTCTCAAGAATTAAAGGAATTGTATGGCAGAAAAAAATCCTGAGATGCCAAGAATCAAATTTTTTATGGGAAATAATCTGAGTTAAAGGAGCTCAGCAACTCTAAATACTTTACTCCTAAATTAGTTCTCATTTAGGTATTTAACTGCTGCTCTCTTCCCTGATTTCTATTTGTAAACAACACTAGTATTTGTTTTCCCCTTTGTCCTAAAATTGTCCTCATCATCAAAATTGGATTGAAATTGCTTAGATGTAAACATGTTTTAGAGTATAAATTTTCTCGTTTCTGAATGACTAAACTAAACCAAAACTAATTTTAAAGTGTCAGATCATACAAAGAACCAGTAGACAATAACTAAAATAAAAATAAATTTAAAAATAAATAATTAAATAAGCAACAGAACAACAGTGTGTTTTAAGATTCCTCAATTTTCCCTAAAAGGTATTTGTACTTGCAGGCTTTAAAGACTAAGCTATTTGAGAAAGGAATTAGGTAGCAGTATGTTTCACAACAGATGCATCCAATCATTACTGCAGAAATGTCATCCCAAAATTAAATTGATATTAGGTCTCAAAACTTAGGAAATAGCAAGGTGAAGTAGGGTGAACAAATGCAGTAAAACTATGTTATAAACAGGATCAAACTGGAGAAGATGGAAAAGAAACTTCCAGGTTCAAAGCTCCATGTGGTTCAGAAGACATCCTGTACACGGGTACCACAGCACCCGCTCAGCAACACAGGTTTTGGCTCCCCTGCCAGCATGTGGTATTCTTCTCCCTTTGGCTCATTAGGTTCAGATAATCAACTTGGAAAAAGAACAGACACATTCCTTAAAGCTCTGTTATCAAACCCACAAAGGATCCAGTTAAGGTATCAAAACGAGAAATAAACTGAATGAGGTTCTCATAATGCGGTTACGCTGCTTCTTGCAAAGCCTGATAAAAAGAAAACTAATTTTGGCACTTCAGTAATTTGAAATAATCACAGTAGTGACTTCACAGTTATGACTGTGGTCTAAAATGGACTGAAAAGAAACACATCTTCATTTTTCCCCAAGGCCACAGGGCTACCTGTAAAGCTCCTCAAGTTGTGATCCGGTTTCACTTGGTTTCTTTTTTCCTGTCCTCATCCCACACACTCCTTTCAAACAGGTTTTGTAACCTTTTTCTCTGACCTTCTAAAATACAGCTATTCATGTTTGACCAAGACCTAAATGTTAAGGTACATTCTAAAAAGTGCTTACACTGGTTTTTTTCTTTTAATATTATTAATAGAATCATGGGGTTGTTTCTGGTGACATCCACTGCTGCCAGATAAACTTCTGAACCAAAAAAAATTTTACACATAAAGTTTTCTGGTTTGCACAACGGAGGCATGAAGGCTTTTATGCACAGTAATGGTTGCTAAGAATTCAAAAACTGGCAGCATCTGACGTGAACTTTTTTCTGCTTCACTTACATCTATTTCATAATACCCTGCCCTACTTTTGCTGGATTTTTAGAAAGATAAACTAGAAGACAATGAAAGTTCTGAAGCAGTTAGGTAGCAAGGTGTGAGGTATAACTAAAACAACAGCAACAAAAGAGAACTAATAATTAAGCCTCCAAATAACAGGTATTTGCTTTCCCTCCTTCCCATTGCCATCACAGCCACCTTCCAAGACAAAGACTAGGAAAACAGCATCGTCACCTCTTCTTAAAAGCACCGTAATTTCCATGAGTCCTGTATCTACAAAACTCCACTATTAGAAGTATTTGAAACAGGTTCGTGATGTGGAGAAATTAAAATATATTTTAAAAAAGAGAGAGAAATAAAAAAGAGGTGAAATCAGGACTGGAGAGTACGTTGTAGGGTCATATAAAATCCACAGCAACAAATGCAGAAGGAAGCATTGCGAGCTATGCCCATCTGATACACAGCTTCACTTTTCCCTGCCCTTTCTGAATCACAGCCATGTACAGCAACTCATCATTCCACAACTCTCCTGCATGCCTTTTATCAGCATTAACATTATTTAGAAGAGATGAATAATGCATGTATGATAATGTATTTTAAATACCTGAACACTAAAAAAAAAAAAAAGTGATTTTTTTTTTTAAATTCTTTACTGAAAACAGCACAAGATGAAATCCAGGAGAAGTGATGGGGGGCGGGTCTACAAACTACTGTGGAGCAGAGCAATTTGACACACACTTCACAAGAATTACATTAGTTTACTGATGTTCCAATATTAAATTAACCTTATAATCATGAGTAGTGAAGGTCTTCCTTTATGATACAGAACATTCCAGTGTTAATAATTCTGGTATCAATTCTAAAAATGTGAAAACTTTGTTCCATGTAATTGTTCACACAGCAACCTACCTGCCTTGATCTCAGTTCACCCATCAAATTTGACCCCTGTGTGGTTTATACCCCCCTTCCACCCACACACTTAAAGACAATCACCCCCCATCTGAAGCATACCAAGGTATAATACACAAAACATAACTGATACAAAAACTCACTTTCACTGGACAACATCTAAAATATGTAAATACCTGTTCCTGCAGGTCGTAGTCATAGCTATCATGCAGCAGAAGACTGAGGACATACCGAGTATAAATCATGGCATCAATGCCACACTTCTCTAGCTCTTGTCCCAGCCAGGTCTGCACTGGACCCAAAGCATGTAGCAGAGACATTTCAGAAACAGATACAGGGCCTGGATAAGAGCTTGAGGAGCTTTCAGATGGCAAACCATCCACAACAACTGTACAGATAGGGCGCATGAATCTAGGTGGTTGGCATCCTTATAACGTGAAGCATTTTCTGCAGTTGATTTTCCGACGATATCTGGAGGTGATTTTCACTCCAGTAAATAGGAGAGAGGCTTGACTTCTAGGACAATCATTTATATTTCCTGGCAGTTAGCCGTCTAGAGACGAACATCACTCTTCAGGCATGACCAGTGAATAAACTAAATCCTAATAGCAAACACATATGTAGATGTGTTTTTCTACCTTAATTTCACATTGAGGCCAGATGCAAGTCCCCAGCAGGACCTATAAAGAGGAAAAAATGATAAGTTGTGATAATATGTATCCATACATGAATAATATTAAACAGTGAAAAACACCCGAAGTAGAAAAGCAGTCATTCACATACTGCTTACTCCAAATACAAAATAGATCTATTCAGTGTCATTTTGAAGAGTGACAGGAATTATTCCAAGTTGAAAAGTCACTTTTAGAAAATGTACTTTCTAATGCAGGAAGAGAGACTCTTTCACCAAAGGTTTCACAACTAATCTGCTGATTGAAACATATGTTTGACCCAGCTTTATGGGAAAGTTGAGATTTTATCACTTTATCAGCTGAAAAACCCACTTCGATTAAAAAAAAAATTCTATGTAAGTTTGAATAAAGAGTGAATGCATCTTTTGCATCACTAGAAGACAATATAATCCTACTGTTTTGCAGTGATTTCCGTTTCAAGAATAAAGTGTCATGCTTATAAAACACTGAGTTTATGAAATTCATCTGGCCAGGAGTTTCATAAATCCTACCACTAAATACCTTCAGGTTCAGGTTTTTTGTTTGTTTTTTTTTGCATGATTTTTTTTTTTTTTTTTAGTTTCGATTATTTGCCTTGATTCAGGGCAGCAAAACATTTCATCATCCAAAATCTGTCCTTATAAAAATATCAATCCCTGGAATAACTTTAAAGATTTGAGCAGAACATAATTTATCCATGCCAGAATTAACATCTAACACTCTTTACACAAAACATACACCTGTCTTACCTGAGAGCTTACACTCTAAACCAGATCCTAAAATAGACAAACTAAGACTTACACCACCCACAGTCCCAAATCAGCCTCGATAAGAAAGGGGCAGAAGGTGCAAGCACCACACACGTCAGCACATTCTGCTCTCTAACGCAGAAGACAACAGTCCAAAAAAGGCATTTCTGGATTGGTCTGCACATCAACCACATGCCAATCTGGCATTTGTGTAGGCCTTCTCTCTCCTCTCCAGCTTTTCTCAGCAAGAAAAAACAAGGCTCAAATCCTAGCAGGAAATATCCCTCCTCCAAAAGGAAAGAAAAAAAGACTGATGTATCTAAGCAAAATCTACTGTTTTGTTTCAACCCCACTGCAAGATGACCAACACACTCACAGCAGACATCACCCAGTATAACCATATAAACTGCATACTGTGGGCAACATTTCATGTGGACAGCATGTGTTTCGTGGCCAAACAAAATTGGAAGTTGATACATGTCGACACAACAGAAGATGGCAGTTTTTAGGAGCGGTCTTTGCACCACCACCCAGGTACAACTGCATATTCCAGCTCTTTACTGAGTCAATTGCAACATCACCAAAGAGAAATCCATTACGATCAGCTGCTACAGTTCACAAAACCCTGTGCTCTGCTGAAGTGACCTTTCTTCTCTGGTGGCAGTGTGTACTTTGAGAAAGGGGGTAATGCAAGAGTATTCAATCTTTGTCAGCAACACGTCTGCATTAGTCACAATCTCATAAGTAAGCGCAAATAACAGTAAATAGAAACATCCTGCAAGGTCCTGGAGGTTACTGCTTCACCACAAAATTAAAGAATAGAAAGAGAAAAGTCTAACAGTGTGATCAAGATTCTCCAAATCCAAGATTCACAACTCCAAACTCTTAAGAAGTCCTTATTATCTTAACTGTTGAAGAACAGCATTCCACTCTAAGACCTACTTTGTCCTTTTGGCTCTCCACATCACAGCACATAATGAACACTCTCCCTAAGTCAACGTCACAGTGAGAGTCAGCCCCCCAAGCCCCATGTTTCACAGATATGGGAAAAGTGACAGGTTTCATTTGTCTTTTTTGAGACATCAAGCAGAACTACCTTAATATTCAATAAATCAACAACTTTCTTCCAGAAAGTTCCATTGGAAAAGGAAATTATGAAAGTATGGACAGGGAAGAAAATCCAATTTAAAAAAAAGGGGAGAAAGTGACTGACTGAGAAATTAGTTTGTTCTAATTCAGCAGGTCTCCCTGGTCTACTGGGGACTGGTAGAGAAAGGGAAGAGCATCTTCAGTCACAGGCTGGCTGAGCTGGGAAAGAGGGCTTTAAACTGAAGTTGCTGTGGAAGGGGAGCCTCAATCCATCCCACTGCTACCAGTCTGATGCCAGAGCCAGCAAGAGATGATCCAACACTGCCATGGTTACTAGACCATGGCACTAAGTGCCACATCCAGTCTCTTCTTAAACACCTCCAGGGACGGAGAATCCACCACCTCCCTGGGCAGCCCATTCCAATGCCTGATTACCCTCTCTGTAAAGAATTTCTTCATAATATCTAACTTAAACCTCCCCTGGCAGAGCTTGAGACCATGCCCTCTTGTCTTACTGATAGCTGCCTGGGAAAAGAGACCAACCCCCACCTGGCTACAACCTCCTCTCAGGGAGTTATAGAGAGTGATGAGGTCTCCCCTGAGCCTTCTCTTCTCCAGGCTAAACAACCCCAGCTCCCTCAGCCGCTCCTTATAGGACTTCTGATGTAACTTCCTTTCCTGAGCTGTAGAGGAGCCAACGAGGAGAGGTGCTATGCTGGGTCTTGCTCTCCCCAAAAAGTAGGGGCTGGTGGGAAACATGAAGGTCAAGGGCAGCCTGGGCTGCAGTGACAGTGGAGTTCAAGATCCTTAGGGCAGCAAGGAGGAAGCACTAAGGAGGGAGCACAGCAAGCTCGTCACCCTGGACTTAAGGAGAGCAGAGCTTGGCTTCTTTAGGGATCTGCTTGGTAGAATCCCTGGAGGAAAGAGGGGCCCAAGAAAACTCACTAATATTCAAGGATCAGCTCCTCCAAGTTCAGAAACAATGCATGCCTGCCAAAGGAAGTCAGGCAAAACCACCAGGCACCTGCATGGATGAACCAGGAGCTGCTGGACGAACACAAACAGAAAAAAGAAGCCTACAGAGGGTGGAAACAAGGACAGATAGCTTGGGAGGAATACAGAGAAATTGTCCAAGCAGCTAGGAAAGCTAAAGCCCTGACAGAATTAAATCTGGCCACAGACATCAAGGGCAAAAAGAAAAGGCTCTATAGGTACATCAGTGATAAAAGGGTCCTTCTCTGGAAGGAAATGGGAGATCTGGTTATCCAGGACATGGAAAAGGCTGAAGTACTCAATGACTTTTTTGTCTTGTTCTTCCCCAGCAAGTGCTCCAGACACACTATACCAGGCAAAGGAGACAAAGGTGGGGACTGGGAGAATGAAGAACCACCCTCTGCAGGAAAATGTCAGGTTTGAGACTATTTAAGGAACCTAAAGGTGCAAGAGTCGATAGGACCTGATGAGATACATCCACAGGTCCTCAGGGAACTTGTAACAAAAGGGAGCTTGTAACAAAACTGGAGTCAGACTTTTTATAAAGATCTCTAATGACAGGATTTTGAACTGAAAACTGGTAGATTTAGATTGGATGTAAGGAGGACATTTTTTACAGTGAAGGTGGTGAGACACTGAACAACTTGTCCAGAGAAGTTGTGGATAATCTATTTCAAGTATTCAAGGTCAGGCTGGGCAGGGCTTTGAGAAACCTTATCTAGTGAAAGATGTCCCTGCCCACAGAAGTGAGAACTGATGATCTTTAAAGATTCCTTTCAACCCAAACCATTCTGATGCTACAATATTGCAAAGCTTCTGGATACTGAGTCACTTCAATGAAAACTTTTACACATTGTTTAGCTCCTTAGCACCTAGTAAAGATCGAATTTATGCTTCAACTTTTCCCTGAATGAGATGATAACGCGGCCTCTCTTTTCTATCTTAACACTTATTTATGTGAGCCATTTGGGAAACTCAGTTGTTGAGATCTAGGCTAACAAAATCTGATTGAGTTCAGTTTTGCTTTTAATAGAAGGAGGAGAGGGAAGAGATAGCAAGAGAGAGACAAGTTACAAGAGGAATTGTGAGAAATAACTCTGAGTAAAATTTATAAGACGGTCCAATAAAATGAAACAAAGAACTTTATTAACAGTGCACCG
>JAWWLV010000144.1:62146365-62160561 GCA_035041135.1 Platyrinchus mystaceus | reverse complement strand
TAAAAAATCCATTGCGCAGGCTTGAAAGGTGGGAACACCTTTCCCAGATCTTCGTTCGCGAAGACTGGCCATTTTATTCCCAAAATGGATAACATCTGTTTCCAGTGCTTCATTCTGCCTCCTGCTACGTTAACAATTAGACCAAACACATTCTCACACAATAGTTAAGTCAAAACTGCTGTTTTATATGAAGTTTTCTTTATTATTCTTTGAAATATACGAGTACATTACATAGTTTACAATTAACAGCTCTCATTTCAAAAGTTTTTGACCTTCACTATGGTCTTTGACTATGTATGACAATTATTCAATGAACAGAGAAAAAAAAAATATATATCTTTTTTTAAATGTGGATGTAGTTGTCCACTTATTTTAACAAGGAAAGTTTTTTTCAAAGTAGTATTTTTTCCCAGAATGGTTGTAATAAAAGCAAACTATCCTTCCTCTCCCTGACAACCACAGGTATGAATAAATATGCAAATCCTAATTAGTATAATCAAAGTAAAATGTTATAAAGTTTGCCCAGCAACATACTAAAAATCACATACACACTTCAGTAAATTTCAGTCCCCTTTAGAAGACTGATAATCAAAAGCATGACCACATCATATGATGGCAACGAGAGTCCAAATTGTTCTTCTATATTATGGAAGAATCTGCAATTTTACCATAATTTCTTTTGTTTCTTTTCATGGAAAAAAAAAAATCAACAAATCCTGAACATACAAACCAAGTGGCCACACACTGGGGAAGGCACTGTCAGAGCCCAGAAACAAAGCCTATTTAAAGTCTAGCGAACAATGGAATCTGTGTCCTTAATAAATTTCACATGGCATTTAAAAGACATGTGAATTCAGAAGTAAGAGAAGTTGTTATTTTTTAACCACATTCCTTGATAATCTAAAAAATTTGGCTGTGTAGTCTTCAGAGCAAGGACAACTTTTTTATACACTGGCAGAGGTTGATGTTATTGCACAATAAACAGAGGAACATGGGCTTGATTCATGACCAAGGCACTGAAGCACTACTCTAAACCAAAAAAAATATGATAATGTTTATGGCTCTCTCTCCATCTCAGTTCAGACAAGTCCTACCACAAAGCTTCAGCAGCATTGCCCTGCTATGAGAAACAGAGATTAAACACCTGGCAGGAATCAAAGAACTAGAAGTGGTCTAAAGCATAAAAGCAGCTCTGTGAATTTACTTTTAAATATATAGAGAGCCACCTTTTTTAAGAAGCATTACCAAGAAGTGCAAGAGTGATAGAGTCTTATTTGTAATGGATATATGTTTTGTGTGTGTGTGTGTGTGTCGCCAGTCTTCGCGAACAAAGATTTGGGAAAGGTCTTTTTACCTTTCAAGCCTGCGCAATGGATTTTTTAGGTGAGACACAGCGTGCGCTGAACTGAGCCCATGTTTTGTAGTGTACTGACATCTAACAAGGTTGGGCTTACAGTTCTAGTGTAACTTAACTCAGAGAACCCACAGGGGAGACAGAAACCAGTGTGTGGCTGTTACTGAAGGATTTTTTTTTCCTTGCAGATCTGCAAGCTTATTTTCATAACACTTATCCAAATGAAAATCTGAAGCTGTTAATCCTGTATAAAAGCTTAATGGAATTACTCCAAGGATTCAGGAGCTACCATATAAGCCTCAGTTACTTAGGTTAGCAAAGGAAAAAAACAGAGACATAATCAAGATGACACCGGGGGAGTCACCAGCACAGTTCTGAAGGATCCTGCACCGGGACCTGCATTACCTGATAAATGCCTGGAAGATGAGATGTGTGACACAGTTAGCAAGGTGGCAAAGGGTGACAAAGAACAGCAAATGATCAGGGATAGTGACCACAAAGTAACCAAAAAAATGCAGAAGGACCTTATGAAACTGGATTGGGCAATAAAAAGGCAAACAAAATTCAGCATAGGTAAACTTAAAAAGAGACACAGGGGGGAATAAATACCTGATGCTATTACAGCATAAATCAATGTGTTGTGAGCTGACTATTAATCCTAGGATCTATTTCCTAAGTAGTATGTTAGATATTTCATGACACTATATGCTCAAACTCAGCAGTAGTCAAAAGAACAAATCACAGAACAAAACTGAAGTCATTTTTGTGTCAGTGAATTAATGTTTGCATGTATATTGTACAGAACATGCAAACCTGGTCCTATAATATCAAAGATGACATGTCTCTCCATGGACAGAAACTGTTAAATGTCTGGTCTTTATTAACCAATGAGGCAATAAGAGTTACACACAAAACTTCATACAACAGCTACTAGAATTCCTTGCCAAAAGATACTGAAGACTCAAAAAAAAAAAAAAAATTAGATGGGCTTCAATGGAAATTGAATAAGAGTGATCCCTTGAGAGCTTCCAACTAGACAAACCACATCAGGGTCAGGAAATCCCCTGGACTGAAAATAGTGTGAGGCTGAGGGAATATTTAGGAGAGGTATCACGTACATATACACTCTCCCTGTTCTTTTTTGTCCCTAACTGCTCCCTTACAGATGCTGTTGCAGACAAGTGCTGGATTTGTCGAAGCCTTTGTCTGAACCAGTACAGCTGTTCTTATAAAACATTCATGTTCCCCATCATACAAGAACAACACTTCAAAAACCAGTAGCTAGATGAGCTCAATTAGCTGATCCACTCACAGGGCTGCACACCATTAACATCCATGAACTTTGTTACAAGATGCCAAAACATCAATCCTGTCATAGAGCAAAACCTGAGCCATGGGAAACAATTGTTAATGGACTAGCAGGTGAGACCCCTGCACTAGGGGTTCAGTTGCTTGTCAAAGACCCCACATTGCCAGTATTCTTCACTTTTGCAAAACAAATACATTACATAAGTTGAATAATGTAAAACTGTTATGTTAAGAAAAAATATGAAGATGGAAAGGGGAAAAAGCATGACCTAGCAGCAAAACCTACACACACTGTGAAGAACAGTCACAGCATACTATGTCCACTACATTCCAGAACTTCATAATTTCACAGAATTATAAGGTTTGAAAGGGGCTTCATAAGCAGACTCTTTTGGAAGGGTTCTTACTACATATAGCAGACTTGTGAATAAGCATTCCTGCATAGTGGGGACTTATGAGGTGGTCCTTCACTGCATGTGATATAACTTAAAAAATACAATTAATAAGCCTAATAGTTGGCAAGTTTCACAGATCATGGTTCAGTAGTGTCCTGATAATTTAGGAAGCAAATTTTATCTTCAAGACAGAAGTATTGTTATTTCATAGCATCACTCAAGAAACTGTTTCAGGAGGTCAAGACTCTAACAATATTAAAGATGCATTAAAAAAAAAAATCTTTGTTATGCAGCACATAACCACCAGCTCTATTTCAATAAATGTAGCAGAGCTCAGAGCATTTCTGACAAAATGACAAAAAAACATGACAAATAAACCACAGTGGTACCACAGTTTGTTGTGCAATTGTACCAGATTAGGTACAGTACATCTGTAACTTGCAACCCCCCCAACCCAAAAAATCAGATCTCCAAATATTTTGCTAATTATTTTAAGAAGGACTTAAAATTGTTAAAAACAGCTTTATTGATCAGATTTAAGAAATGGAAAGATATCAGACAATTGCCTGAATCTAGAGGAGTGAAATATCGCTTCACTATTTTCAAATGCTCAACTGCCATTAACAATGGCAACAATTGCATTATTTTTGTAAAAATTTATCCAAAAGGTTATCCAGCTACCAATGCAGTCCTAATAATTCCATTCTATTCTTAAAAACCAACAAACGTAAACTGACACGGGAAACTTTTTTCCAGTTTAGTTTGTTACTGTCCAGACAAATGTTTGAACTAAATTTTACTTTATTTAAACATCACTACATTTTTTTTAAATCCTATCTGAAAAAATAAAAATGCACGTGTATGCACGGTATTTTTTAAAATTTTAAAAATACAAATCGGCATCTAATAAAGGAATTTAAGTAAATATTCCTCACATTAAAAATTAACTTAAAACAAATGCTTTGCATAACTGACAAAATTTGAAGGAATTACTACTATTGCCAGCACAAATAGCAGTTTGCAAAAACCAGAAGTGACAGTTTTTATCCCAGCAATAACTAACTCTCAAGAGAACAGCAACAGTGGCGTCTTGACAGAGAAACCTGCGTGGCGACTCAATATTAGTGTAACACGAACGGCACCGCCGCTGCCACCACGAGAGCACAAGATGTTCCACTGTGTCTCTCATCCTCCCTTCCATGTTCTCACCCTTTTGTCCTTGTACTTAACACACCCACTGTGTGGTTGCAGGGACGAACCGCATCAGTTTGTTCCAAATGGAACAAAATTCATTTTTGGTGGACCAGTCTTCAAAAACCACAAATAGAATTCCACTGTAACAGTAGCCTGGAGATGACAAAGAAATTACTGGTTGCTTCAGTTTTGCTGAGAGAGGCTGGTGTTGCACTGGAACTGGCCTACAATAGGATGGATCACCCAAGTGTGGAGAACCCAAGAGAAAGAGTGCTACTGAAGAAGGTGGCATGTGTGCACCTCAAAAACTCACCTCATACCCTACAGCCCTCCCCAACCATGAGTGTAATTTCAGTACCACTGACATAAGGTTTCAGACTGTCCTGTTACATTTCTTTTTACCATTGAAGACAGTGGTATGAATTAAGGTGGTCCATTTAAAACTGCAGACTTTATTGGCATACCAGAACAACGGCAGTGAAAAGCATCTTGCTCCCCTCTGCTTCCCTCAAGTCTAGTACATACAGAGATCACCTGGAGGGACTGACTGCTACTGGGCCTGAGAGATCCTGGGGAGAAATACTTGTCTAGATCATACTTCAAGGAGGAGATAGTCACAGTCTTTTCTGTTCAGTCCCATGAGAATCTTCACAGGGACACTATTTATCAAAAGCTCTATCTTTCCTTCCTGCCCTCCTGATGTCTTTTATTTACTCAGCTTTTAAAGTAGTTCAAACTACCCGTTACCAACAGCTATTTGCCTGTGTTTGAACTCCCTTCCCAAGTGGGATGCCAATGGCTTGGAGGCCCAAGCACCAAGGTACTTGTGCGTGCATTAAAACAGATCTGCCTCCAGTTTCGAACACCTCAGTGCACAGACACAGCACCGCTGCACCACAGCAGTGCTGGGGACTCTTCCAAGGCTCAGGCAGCCACCAGATGGAATCATCCCCCAGGCCACCAGTGGGGCCTCCCTGATAAAATATTCAGTGCTCTTCACATCAGCTGGTACACTACTGCAGCACCGAGGAGCCCAGTGCCCACTCTTGTAGTGCAGCTACACAGAACTTATTTAAATTAATATGCAATTTACTCTTAGGCATACATTGCATCTTTCAGTCAGGGAAGGAAAAGCAGAATGAGTTGTGAATGCCACAGATCCAACCACCAGTGCTCATTTAAAGGCTATGGTATTTGTCCTGCTATTTTTACTTCCAAAGTAAGTAACCTATCTGTATATAAACATCTAACTAGATAATGACCACACTATAGATTTTACTTTGGTTTATTAGTTTCTTTAATTTATATGAAGACCTTTTCTGAATACTTACTATTGGAGTTTTCTATACATGGTCTGTAATTCAGGGAGTTAATTACTATCTTTTTGAAAAGCTTAAAATAGCCTCATGAAGGGTTTAAAAACAAATGTATCTTTGCCTAACTACATAGTCTTTTCAACAGTTCTTTTAATAAAAACCAGGCTACCACAATTCAGTTGGAAGTCACATATAGACAATGTTTTCATTAATAACTGTGTAAAAACATACAAGATGTGTCAGCCACAAGAGGATCAGTAAATGCAGAGTTCTGACAAGCTGAATTTGCAAGCTCTGTGACTTAACCAGCAGAGAAGATACCAACTTTACAGTACAGAAAATATGGAAGGCCTACAAAGGAAATGGCTTCGAGTGCTTTTCTCCCGCACTTCTATCACCTCTAATTTTTATTGCCAAATATTAGTAAATGGAACTCTATATATTTATGAAATTGAAATCTGAAGTAAGATACTCTGCTATTTTGAACAGAACAGCAAGTCACATGAAATAATTTATATTTTAGCATTTGAATGAATTTGCATAGGCATTGTTTGTTCAGTTTACGTTGTAAGGCTACCAGGATGTCTTTTTCCATAAAAACAGTGGTGATATTTGTTGCCATATTATATCTCTACTTCTACGATGAAGTATGTTGCCTAAAAATGCTACCTACTAAAAAAAAAACTGAATAGGTAAGACAGTTTAATACTGTTCTTAAAATAAGACATTTGCTGTTTTCTACTTCAAATGACAGCTGGAAAGCTGTCATTTGCCTAACATGCACAATATTAAGCTATCACAACCAGAAAACCTCTTACAGAAACAGCAGGTCATCATTACATTACTTCTCATCAAGGAAGTTACTGTACTGTTAACTAAGGCATTTCTTTCACAATTCAAGAACAAAGTTACTAAAAACTGGAACTCTGAGGTTTCTCTGAAGCCGATAAGATATTCTGTTCAGAGAGGCTGGTGAAAAAAATGAACTGCTTATGACAAACTCATATCTGAACTTGCGGAGGCATTTTAAAACTTTTGCCACCTCACAGAGTTCAACGTGCCTTCCCCCAAAACAGCTACAAACACATCAATGAAACAAAGTTACTACAAGTAATTCAGTTTCGCTGTCAAGTGCGAGAGTCGAATAAGCAGCGGAGTGAACTTCTACCCCAGAAGACAGAACCAGGAGAACAGGAATTCACTCAACAGCAATCTTTAGCTAATTAGTAACAGTCATTAGCTCAAAATCTTCAGACAGCAGAATTAAAATATCATGAAACAGTTAAAGTTTTTCCTGAAGTTTTAAAAGTAAAGCTATCACAGACAAATCCCTGGAAGTTGGCTCCATTTCTTTCAGGATACCCCAGTGTTCTAAATACAATGCAATGTTTTAAAGTTGGACTTCCATTCAGCCACAGTTTTCAAATTTGTTTCAAGTTTAGAATAACACATTACAGTGTCACAAGGATCTAGTGAGGATTAATTACTCATCTAATAGCAGCTATATGCATTACTGATTTCTTTATTAGTGATGCTTCAAGCAGACTTTTTTCTTTAGGCTAATAAAACACTTTCTTTTCTTAAAAAGCACATATGCCACATACTAAATGACCAAAATAATGTCTTGAATCAATCTGTGTATGTTTTCCCACTTTACTGTTGAAGATTACTATCTTAATCCAAGTCCTGACTAAGGTAACACTACCTGGAATAACCCTGCACAGTTTATGTATCTTGCTCTGCTGTGCTGATCTTAAGACTATACCATCTTATGACAGGTTGCTTTATTTTTTCTGGCCTTCAGCTACCCCTAGGCTCTTACTCCCTTCTCTCTCTCTCTGTACCTTCTTCCAAGGTCTATATATGTAAAATCTCATCTGCAATGCAACAATGTCTCCCTTCAGAATTCTTCTACAACCAAGATAGTCTATCTATTCAAACCATAAAAACAACAGAAAACCCATACTCACACAATTTAATAACATACTAAAGGCATAAGAGCTGCTCCTTTCCATACAGCACCTTAAACACAGGCACATTAAAATGGAACTATTCACTTGACTTCACTTAGTGATACAAGACCGCAGGTCTCTTTCCTCAATCCCAGCACTCTATCCAGCAGACCTTGTTCCTTTGACAATTTTAAAACTAACTACAAGAAGATTTTTAAAAGCTATGAAAAGAACACAAAACTATTCAGATTTCATCCCCGTTACAATTTACTGTTATTTATTAACAAGTTTTTTTGCAGAGTATAAATTTCCACATGCAATCCTTTCTAGAATAAAGCCTAGAAAGTTACAGACACAAGTGACATTAGCATGGACTGCATATTTGAAACTTCTTCCTCAATACAGTAAGCCCCAGAAATTTAAACATTCCCCAAATTATATTAAAAATGAAAATCGTTATAGCAAGCCTGAGCACAGACTGTGCACTTAGAAGGATATAACTAAACTATTACATGTAATATCACAACAGTGAAAGATGTATTTAAATACTTCACCATTTAAATTTCCTCACCACTGCCTTAGAAATAAATCTTTTGGAAACACAGACAGCAAAGTGGACACATGGAAGATAAGTTATGAACACAACATAGGTGATGCAGAAACAAACAATGTATAGTTTTATGCAGGTAGATCCAAACATCTTTCATATGAAATTACAAAGGAAGTAGATGAATAAAAATTCAAAGTATTCAGTAGCTTCCAATAAAGCTACAGAAATAACTTCTAGTAAGAAGTCTGTGAAAGAAAAATCTTTGTACTGAATGTTCAAGCTACTCAACCCTTACCCCCACATCCCCTGACCATCACTTTGGGCCGACAAAATACACATTCAATCTTTCAACATCCATTAAAAATGTACCCAACCAACTTTCAGGAAAGTAGAAAAAGATGCTTTTCAGGAAAAAATATTATAACTAGCTCATCTACATCTTTTTCTACTAAAACACTTTCACAGTCCTGCAGCTAAATGGTACTTCTGCCTCAAAAAATCTGGTAAATTATTTCCAAATTAAGAAAAAAACCCCATCCTTTTCCTTTCGACCAGACAATGTATTTTTTGCCTGTGTACTGAAATGCAACTGAACATTCAAATATTCATTTGAACATTTTTATTCTGTATAATGAAATTGACTTTACTCGGAAAAAATTCTTGGGGTGGGGCTGAGAGGATGGACACAACAACTCATTTCTACAATTACATTTACAAATTATCTAACCAGCCTGTCACTGGTTGGACTAAAATGAAGGATTCCAATCTCTGTTCCACAAGACAGAAGAAACTATCCAAATAAACAGAACATACTAAATAGCTTCTAGAAGATCATTTGTATTCCAAGCTCCACTAGCAGTGCAGATACCTGGAATAGTTCCTGCTACCTCTTAGTCTACAGGAATTCTAAGTCTTGCTGTCTTCACCACATTCTGCTTTAGCAGGCATTGTTGCCTATCTTAGTACAGCATTAAGTTGTTACTTTTAGTTATTAGCTACTGCTTAAAGAAGCAGCAAACTGAGATATGATTTTGCTAGGATTCTAGCCAAGCAGATAAAAAGTCTATTCTGACTCTACAACCCTATGCCTAAAAACCAACAAAATCCAACAAGAGAATTCACCTAGAAAAAAGATGCTCAAGAAGGACAAACAATGAAAGTTTTGAACAGTATCTAGATCTTCCACTGTCCATATTCCTGCTAGAATGCACAGCAAATGAGCAAATGAAAATGCTGACATCATTTTACCCCTATGGAATTTCTCTTACTTGGAAGAATAACAAATCGCAACAACAACAAAAGCGGTGGGATTTACAGACTATGAAATCAGCATATTAAGATAACATAAGAAGTTCAAGGCCTCCATTTTTTTCTTCCTTAGTCACATATAGATCTGTTTGACCCTTATTTTCCTTCTGATTCCACCACTGATGAGCAGAAAAGCTGGAGGCTCATGTACCAAACCCAAATTTGCAGAATCTCTGGTATTAAAGAATCACAGTGCACCAAACAAACCGATAAAGTTCTGGGACTGCACATGTGGGAATATCTGTCAAGCAGAATGTGGTGGGGATATAAACTGCTGATGCCTTCAGCAGACTGTACAAATCAGGATTTCCCACATAATTCTCAAGTCTTTGAAAATTAGTAACATTATAAATATACAGTGTGCTACTCATTTTATTCAAGTTTACCTACATCCCCTCTTACATCTCAATGATCGAAAGAGAAGATTTTGATACCTATACAATACGCTTTATCGATTGGAAGGGAAGGTTTGTACACTACCATTTTAGCATATCCATACTGACAAGAAACAGCAGATGGAGGATTAGTACAAAATAAAATCTGCACAGTTTCATGTCAAGTAACAATCAAGTTCCATGTCATTTACTATTATAAGGCATATTTTTGTCTTAAATAATAAAGAAAAATGTCAATTACAGACTCCCATGGATTGTGAGGAGCCTGCAATACTTGGGGTTTAAGCACTGCAGTGAAGTAGTTTGTTTTACACAATTATCTACTGAATCATCACGAGCTCAGTTTTGACAGCTAAGAAACCAAAGTCGATCTGCAATTCCCATTTCATCCCAGGAACATAGAATTGATATATGGTGTGTAACAGAAGGCTAAAACTCTAAACATTTAAAAGGGTCTGAATGAGGAAAATCAACTACCCATACCAGCGTCTTCTAATCCCAAGCTTATAAACTGCAACCCAAGTTATTTATACACAGAAAACATCAGAATACAGGAATGCCTTTTATTTGAAAGAAAGGACAAGCAAATCACACTATTTTCACCCTTCAGATCAGTATCAGGTACTGCAATGAGTAATTAAAACAAAGACAAGACAGAGGAAAAAAAAAGCACCGCACTTTGGCTTTTCCCAAAGTTTCATAACACGACTCCATACGTGTATACTTTTAATCGTAAGCGACACGAGGAGAAGATGGAAACGAGTTAGCCGGAGCGAAGTGTCAGTTCGTGTCACTTCTGCATTCAGCTGTAACCTTCGCCAAACCTTGTCCCCCACCCCGCCCATCGCCTGCGAGAGGCCGCGGCCGCGGGCCCGCCCCGGCGGCGCCGGCTGCCCGCGCCCATAGGATGCGGCTCCCGTCAGTCCGCCGTCAGCCCAGCTCCGCCTCCTCAGCAGCAGCCCGAGCCTCCCTATCCGCCTTTTGCCTTCAATAGGCCCTAAAGGACAATGCTGCTGGAAAGGGCAAAAAAAAAAAAAAAAAAAAAAAGAGGAGGGGAGCGAGTCCCGCCAGATCGGCTCCCGGGGCAGCGCTGCAGCACCGCGGCTCGGCCGGGGCAGTTTACATTTGCCGGCCCGGCCCCGGGTCCCCCTCGCCGGTGCGCGGCCGCTGCTGCGCTGTGCGATCGCACAGGATGAAAGGTCACGGCGTGAGCGCCGGCCGGGCCCGGCACGGCCCCGTCACCTCAGCCCCGGGGTCAGGCGGGGCAGGGGAGGCGCTGCCCGGCTCGGGCTCTCGCTACCCCGACCGAACCGCCGCATCCTCCGCTCTCCCGTCCGCTGGCGCCGGGTGACACCGGCGCGGGCCGGCACCCGCGGCGGGTGGGTGCTGCCGCCGCCTTCGGCTCCCTCCTCCTCTGCTCCCGGGCGTGACCCGACCCGAGAGCACCGAGCCCCGGTACTCCCGCTCCAGGCCGGCGCCTCTCCCCCGGCCTCGGCCAAGCCGCTCAGCTGGCGCCGGGTCCCGCCGTGACGGAGGAGCGCGGGGCCGGGGGCAGCCGGGGAGGGCTCCGCTCCGCTCCCCTCCCGAGCAGCTCTCGGACCGGGGCACCCCGGCCGGGCCCCCGGCCCCGCCCCCGAGCCCTGCCCGCCGCCGGCCGGCAGCCGCCCCCCGCCCGGCCCCCGGCGCTCCTGTCACCCCCTCCCCGGCCCCTTCCTCCCGCTGCCCCGGCACGCTCCCGATGCGCTGCGCCAGCCGCAGCCCAGGAGCGGGACGCGCCGTCCCGGGAAACCGTCCTCCCGGAGGGGCCAGGCCCGGCCCGGCAACTCCTCCTCTTCCCGGGCTGTTAGCGGAGAGGGTAGGGATGCGCGGGCCCGCCCGCCCGGGATCCGGCGCTCCCGGGGGTCCAGCCCGCCCGTCCCACCGCAACGGCGGGAAGGAGGCGGGGGAGGGGAAGGGCGCCCTCCCGGCTCCGTGCTCCCGTTCCACGGGGAGGGCGGCTACCGCTCCCCCTCCCTCCTTCCCTCCCGCCCTGCCCCTCCCTCTGCTCCCCGGGCCCGCGGCGGGCATTTACCTGCCGTGGCGGCGCAGAGCGGGGCCCTGGGGCCTCTGGCAGCCGGAGGAGGCGGCGGACTCCGTCCCGCTGCTGCCGACCCCGAGTGAGGCGGGCGGGACGGAGCCGGGACCTGCCCCGGGAGGCGTTACGTAAACCGGCGGCAGCGGCGGCTCCAGCGCCACGGGGAGGGAGGGGGAGAGGGCGGGAGGGGGCCGGGCCGCCCGCGCCGTCACCCGGCAACGGGACTCAGCGCCCCGCCGGACCGCGCCGCCGGCTCCGCCCCGTATCCCTCCGCCCAGAGGGCGGCCCGGATCCCTGATCCCGGAGCCGTGGGGCCGCGCCGGGCTGGCCAGATGTGAAGGAGCCGCGATGTGGGACAGTCACGCCGCTGTGTCCGGTCCCATCCCCTCCCATCCCGTCCCATCCCGTGCCGTCGCCACCCCCGTCCGTAGGGCCCGGGCGCAGGCGAGCCGCCTCCGTGGCGGGGCCGCGGCGCAGGAAGGGCGGGGGGAGGGAGGAGGGGAAGTGTCCCTTTGCCCTGGTTGTCCAGCCTCCCGCCCGCCGGGACAGCGCCGCGCGCTCCGGCGGGCGCCTGAGGGCAGAAGGGAAGGGGCGGGCGAGGCGCTGGGAAGGCGCTGGGACGGCACCGGGACGGCACCGCCCGGGCGGGCGGCGGGAGCGGCGCCGGCCCTGGGGAGGCCGGAGAGGCGCCCGCGCCCCCTCGGGAGCGCTGGGGACGGGAACACCCAGGGCCCGGGCGGGAATGCGAGGGAGGAAATGGGGGATAATGATGGAGCGTAGCGGTGGTGTTTGTCACGTGAGGTCCTTTTGAAATCCTCCGAGCGACTCCGAGGAGGGCAAGGTTAACAAATAAAAAAGTTTATTTTGCTGCCGAATGAAAGCCAGTCTGGGAGGGGAAGTCGTCTGTTAGGAGATTGGTGCCATTGAAAGTCGTGTTTAGTAGGTGAGCTCCTCGGGAGCCGCGGAGAGATCTTATTCCAATTGATTAAATGCCACTTTAATCAGAACTGTTTACACAACCATGGAGTAATGAAAGGGCAACATTTTTAGCATAGTAGATGGGTGAAAATGGGCCAGTGCGAGACTGAAAATATGACAAGACACACCAAAGTACTAATTAACCTTCTTAATTGGGAAAATAATGATGCCCTTTTCGGGTGTACACTACCACCCCACATTTCTCAAATACATGAACACATACGGGCCTAAGGAAAGTCAATATTATGTAAGATGTCAAAGTAAGTCTCCCGTCTGTGTAATCCTGAGATTTTCTTCCTTTTGTTCACTGCTCAATGTGTGGCTCCTGGAGTTCCAAAATGCAGTGTGTCATCCACGTTGGCTCATACTGTTTCTTTTGTGCACAACATCTTCAGTCACTGAAACCAAGCTTGTCTTTGACAAGACGATCCCCCCGCCCCGGATGTACTCCTGTTTAGGCTTTTCAACAAGTTAAGTCCGTATATAAAAATACATCTCATACACGTGAACACAAGCCAAGGTAGTAACCACTGCCTCCCAGCCTATATACTCATTTCCTGATAGAGGAGCAGCACTAATCTTATTTTTGTTCTAACTAGGGTTTGCCTATTTTGAACATCCTTAGTGCTTAATTTAGTCATAAATCTGATTTAGGCTAGCCAAAAGTTAAGTATGAAGGATTGTGTAGCTACATGAGCTATCAGCGTTCTCTTAAACACTGTTGAGGCTGTAATTCATGTGTGTGAACGTGCAGTTAATCAGTTACTTTCTCCAAACCTTGCAGGAGTATTTTGGGAGAGATCTGAAAAGAAAGTAGTGCCTTAAACCCTGTGATAGAAGGACAGAGTTGTTCTCAGAACCACTTAAGTACTGTTCAAGTTATTTTCTTGTTATGGAAAGCTGAAACTGAAAAGCTTTGGGGGAAAAATCCTGCTGACTGTTTTCTGCTGAGTCATTCCCCTGGTTTATCAGAAGCATTTCACCACCACTGAAACACTACTCGCACCAATCGCAATCAAATCTCCTTTTGTTCAGAAGCTCAGAATCTGAATTCCCCTTTTCAAGGTAGAAATAAAATATAGTAAAATGTGGAGCACCTGGGATTTGTCTGTAGTAACAGTTGGCACCAATTTAAATCTATCTCCATTCAGTCTTCTGCACATGTTAATGTGTTAGTAATGTGTATCGTCAATATGAATTCACTTACCTTATTTCACCCTTTCTATACCTTTTTTTTTACGAGAGCTCTATAGAATGGACAGATGCTCAGAACACTGGTGTTCTCCTAATGGAGTAAGTCAGAGCATGTAGGCCAGTGACAGATTATTCTGAATATTCACGTAGTTGCTGTGTGACATTTCAAATTGACAGT
>JAWWLV010000144.1:62081300-62137843 GCA_035041135.1 Platyrinchus mystaceus | reverse complement strand
AGTGGGGTTGGATCAAGGGTTGGACTTGATGATCTCAGAGGTCTCTTCCAACCCAGTTAATTCTATGATTCTATGATCTGGCCAATTTTCAGTTCAGAAAAATGTCAGAGAAGGTGCTGCAAAGAGATGAATCTATGTTTACTTGGTTAATATACACAAATTCCTTACTTCTCTGTGAAGAGGAAAATACTGGTGTTGCAAAGTTTGTTGCACAGGTTCATAAAAGTGAAAGCAGAAATCCGTAAATATATATGTATATGTTAATATATATTCATGTCTGTAAAATATACTGGTTTTTCAGCAAGGGATAGTGAATGGTACGTCTCTGCATTTCTCAGTATAAGTGTACATCATTTCCATGTGTGTTTCAAGAGATCAACTGAATTCTTGAAGGTAAATGATAAGGGAGTGTGGGTTGTGGAGCACTGAGATAATGCCGAGAGTCACCTGCAGGGTATGGAAAGGGTGGGGCTACCAAACTTACTTTGTTAGACCTCACAGAAGTTGAATATTTCAGTTGTCTCAGTGTGATTTAATGTATTTCTCAGTGTCTTATGATCTCTTAGATCTCTTTTGGTGGATTGCCTGGAGACTGTGTCCCAGTCGCAGGAAAATACTAGTTTACCATGATAAATATTCCCTTAGGAATGTATGTTATTAAGCCTCTTTTTTAAACACTGAAGTGTAGGCTGAGCCTTAAATGTGTGCTGAGATCTTGATTTCAGTGGGATTTAATCACAGGTTAAAGTGGTTTCCTAAGTTAGAGCCAGAAAGATCTACCTGTTAAGATCCTACACTGCTCTTGTTATCCATATATATATGTCTACAATACCATTTCCATACAAATCTGGGCAAAATTAGAGCTTGGTAAGAGAAGAGAGTATATCAGAGCCTGCCTCTAAAGTTAATTGACCTGAGAAGTCACTGCATTTGGAGAAGTACTTCAAACCCATCTCTAGCAAACATGATTTAGAATGACCGGAAGATGCTGGCATGATATCCAAAAGATAAATAATAAAACAAAAGCTAGTAACATATTTCATGGCATGCATCCTGGCAAACAGCTCAGTAAAATTCATATTGATAAAGCCTGTAGAGTCTGGGTCACCAGTGTACAGGACTACACCATTAAAGATAGGAAAGATTTATTTGGAATTGCATAATGAACCCTTTTCATACCAGCAAAGTTTCTGGATTACAGAAAGTAATGTTTTATTATAATTCAAAGATTCAGTGACATATAAGGAGAATTTCTTGTATTTACCAAGAACACAGAAAATAAAAAAGTATAGGAGTAGTCTGTTATGAAATGGATTAAATAATTTGACAAATAATGTATTAAAACATATGCTTTAGGTTATTTTCTGTGTTCTATCAACAAAAATATCAAAATGGAAACATTCCAAGTATAAAATGTGCAATTAGTATGCATAAATTTAGCTGGCATACACAAAGTAGAGACAACTGTAAAACAGAAATAAAGACAATTTCAATTAAGCGAGAAGAGCTTTTCTCCCACACCTAACAAACAAACAGCTGGAACTGGTTTCTCCTTCCTTTGTTCCGGTTTAATTGTATTTATATTTGATCCTTTATTGAACTAAAGAAGTGAAACTGAAGCCGAATATGATCTTACAGTGACCGAACACACTGCCTGGAACTTACATATGGGAATACCTGACAGTATTGAAGGTGAAGTCCTGCCTGACCAACATGGTGGCCTTCTATGATGGAATGACTGCATCAGTTGGCAAGGGAAGAGCTATGGATTTCATCTATATGAATTTCCATAAGACCTCTGACATAGTCCCCCACAACATCCTCTCTGAATTGGACAGAGGTGGATGTGATGGATGGACTATTTGATGGTGCATGAGGAATTGGCTGGATGGTCACATCCAGAGAGTAGCAGTCAATGGCTCAATGTCTGAATGGAGAACAGTGACGAGTGGTGGCCCTCAGGGGTCTGTACTGAGACCAATACTGTTTAACATCCTCATCAACAACATAGATGGTGGGATCAAGTGCACCCTCAGCAAATTTTCAGATGCCACCACACTGAGTGGTGTGGTTGGCATGCCTGAGGGACAGGATGCCGCCTAGTCCCTCAGACCTGGACCAGCTCAAGAACTGTGCCCATGGGAACTTCATGAGCTTCAACAAAGTCAGGGGCAAGGTCCTGCACCTGTGTTGGGGCAAGCCCCCAGTATCAATACAGGCTGGGGGATGGTGGCTCTTGCACAAGAAAACAAGGTATAGAAGCTAAGAACAATTCCACGCAACTAATATATAGCACTTGTTTGCCATCGCTATTTCTTAAATTGCTTTGCAAATTGACCTTCTCTCATTTTGTACAGGAAGAAACTGAGACACAGAGAGAGAAGGTGATTTACCAAAGGTTTTACAGAAGCAGAAGCCCGGTCTCTGTGACATGGTTCTGCTGTCTCAGCACCATGATCACCAGAAAACAAAGATCTTCTTCAGAGAGTATTAACCAGCTTCTACCATAATGCAGTGTGTTTCTTATTCGTATATCCATACACATTACTTTATCTGAACTGGAAGAGTGAAAATTAAAGGAAAAATGGAGGGAAAAATCCCCTCCATTTTCAAGAGGAGAAACTGGGATATTATAGTAAAATTAATGCTAGCAGAAACATTTATCCCTCTGTGACCTTTCACTGTTTTCTTAAATGAGCAGCTTCTTCCTCCAGCCATAATGACTCCCCCTTCATTCCTATGCAAAGAATCAGTTCAGACTGATTCAAGTACTTTTACAGGCAGCCACCAAATGAATACATTGCATTTCACTGAGTTGCAAAAGCTAGTTAGGTCACAAGTTGCTCAGACATAAAAGGCTCTATCGTAAACACTGGGCATTTTCACTTCTCTCCTTCTCTCATGCAAGAGGAGTGAGATTCATCCACTGACATTTATTTGTGAAACAGAGGGTCTGGTCTCTTCATACATCATTTACAAATTAACTACATTATCTCAGCTCTGTAATTTTTACAACCCATTTAATTATACTATTTAAAATGATGTATGCTTATACTGGTACAAAATTATTTTACACTGCTGCTGGGTTTCCTTCTGCCGAGGAAAAATAAACTATTCTGATACAGTTCCTAAACTGGAGACGTACAGCTTTAACTGTACAAATGTAGTTAGGTCAGCACAACTTTCTGTTGTAAACAAGGTCTATATTGCAGGGCTAAGGCTAGATTACTCAGTTTTTCAAATGGTCTGCCTGCAGAATATGCACAACCAGTGTAACTAGTTGTGTTTTAATAAATACTAATAACACGTGTCTAATTACGACAGTTCATCTCGACATTTCCTGCCTGCCTCTCACAGAATGACTAAGCGCTTCTCTCTCACCACCGAGCCAATTACTGACTACAGGCTGTTATTAGGGACAGTCCTATATAATTTTCACAATTATAATACGTGTCATTTAATAGCTGTGGACTGCCAATGAGTGAGCACTGTCCATCTAGAAGGAAAATACTGCCTGCAATCTCTTTCAAGGGCTGAGAGAGGCAAATGTTTACTCACAGGCACAGCTTTTCTGACCATGAATAGTCCCCCTGATTTCAAAGGGATTAAGCTTGGTAGTAAGTATTTGCAGAATCAATGCCTTCATCAGCATGCTTAAATGTTTAATTTCGCTCTCTGCAAATGTGTCTGAGGGATGCTAAAGTAGTCTCATGATTGCACACATGCAGGTTAGCTCCTCTTTTGGAATTGCGTTTCAATTTTTAAAAAGCTCTATCAAGAAACCCCGCTGTTACACGTACTTCAAGATGTGTTTTCTGATGGATGCAGTGGTCAGAATGTCACACAGAGAAATACTTCAGTAGAAATGTGCAAATAATCAGATAGAAATGTGCAAGTAATCAACTTACAAAGTTCCAAAATATCATTAAATAATGGGATCTAGAAACTGTGGGTTAGATTTATTACAGTAGTGAACACACACCATTCCTGGAAATCATAGGATAAGGTAAAACTGAGAAAAAAATTAGTAGAAAATATGGCTTTTATGGAAAGAAAATTTGCATTAATATCTTTTTTGCCTTCCTTTCCCTCTCCTCTTAACATGCAGCCAACTCCCACTGTCTGTTTTTGCCCTGTGCTCTTGCTGTCATCTTTTCCTGTCTACACCCTTTCCATACCTCTGTGCAGCGCCAGATCCAAGGTCTCTGTTTTGCCTGCTACTACCAAATCTGCGTGGTTTTTTGAGTGCTCTTCTTGGCCAAAAATCAGTTCTGTAACTTTGGCTCTCCTTGTTTCCCCCTAATGCTTAATCCTTTGTAGATCACCAAGAAGTTTAGCCACAGAGGTGCTTACTTTCTCTCATGTAAGGGGAAGTGCCCTTGAAGGTGTCTTGAGCCCTTTCCAAGGAGCTCTGGGAAGATAAATAGCATGTCTGTGCTCTCCACATTGATCAGCTGCAAACTTTGCACCTACTTCTTATCTTCACTTGTCCACAAAGCCTGCCTCTCACTGTGCACATGCAAATTCAACCTCGATATCTGGCTCTGTAAATGAGAAATTCAGATGTAGGTGATAGCTGCATTCATCCCTCAGCTCCCTCTCTTTGCTAGCGTGGCTGATACCCCTGTGCTCCAAAAAGGTGTTGAGACCTCCACACTGAAGGTGTACTTGCTGTTCAGCACCTGAATTATGAATGCAATTTTATATTTTGGCATTTTGATTTAAAAAGAGGGTCACATCACAGAGAACCAAATTTCTAGAAAATGTTGCAAAGAAGGTGAAGTTATCCTACAGCAGTTGTGTATTGCATGAAGTTAATGATGTCTTTGTTCCAGGAACGGTAATAATTAAAATCTAATCCACGGTAGAATCAATACATGTTGCCATTGCTTTCACTAATGTATGCACATAAATAAGAGTTTAGGAAGAAGATGTAAGTATATGTGGATGAGCTTAATGAAGCCTTTGATAATGCTTCATTTGTATTTTCATAGTTGAGGTACATTTAGGTATTGATAAGCATCATTTAATGTTAATAAATTAAAATTAATAATTCAAAAATGGGAACTGCTTATTAACAGCAGTTCAGTATAAAAATATTTTAAGATTATAGAAGGGAAAAAAAGCACATATGAGTTAACAATGTCATACTGCTGCACAAAAGAGTTAAACTTCCTGTGAGATTGTCATAGGAAGAGTGTTGTATGTAAACAGAGCCAAGAAATACTTCCACACTACTTAGTTTTCTGAAGATATGAATCTAAAAATTGATCATCTTCCTGGGTTTTTTTGCAGATCAATGAGAGCAAGAGTCCAAGGAGAAGCAATAAGATTGATTCATTCCCTTTCCTGACAGTTCAGGACCAGAACCACTAACAGATGCTCAGAGAAGCTTGCTGTGCACATTTTTGGATCTACATCATGTGCTTAAATGTAGCATGTTCATAAACTAAGCAGAGAATAGGATATTATTGACCTGAATGCCAATGAAAGAATTTACACTCGCTAAAAGAAAATAAAGATCTCCCAGTTAACAAAGCAGCATATGATTTGCATAAACTGGGGATGAAAATTTAGAGTCATAGAATCCTAGAATATCCTGAGTTTGAAGGAACCCACAAGGATCATGGAAGTCCCACTCCTGTCCCTGCGCAGAACCACCCCAGGAATCACACCATGTGTATGAAAACGTTGTTCAAATGTTTCTTGCATTCTGGGAGGTTTAGTGCTATGACCACTTCCCCGGAGAGCCTTTTCCAGTGCCCAGCCACCCTCTTGGTGAAGAATCTTTCTCTGATATCTAACCAAAGCCTCCCCTGACACAGCTTCATTCACTGGTCACCAGAGAGAAAAGTACCTCCCCTCCAGTTTCCCTCACAAGGAAGTTGTAACTGCAATGAGGTCTCCCCTCAGTCTCCTCTTCTCCAGGCTGAACAGACCAAGTGAACTCAGCTGCTCCTCATATGGCTTCCCCTCAAGGCCCTTAAGCATCTTCATTGCCCTCCTTTGGACACCCTCTAACAGCATTATATTCTTCTTTTATTGTGGCACTGAAAACTGCCACAAGGTTGGCCCTCCTGACTGTCAGGGCACTGTTGACTCATACTCAACTTGCCACCGACCAGGGCCCCCAGGTCCCTTTCCATTGCACTGCTTTTCCAGCATCTCATTCCCCAGCCTGTATAAACATCCAGGGTTTCCCCATCCCAGGTGCAGAATCCCACAGTTTCCTGTGTTAAATTTCATATGGTTGGTGATTGTCCAGTCCTCTGATTTGTCGAGGTCTCTGCAGGGCCTTCCTGTCTTGTAAGGAGTCAACAGCTCTTCTCGATTTAGTATCATTGGCAAACTTACTTGGTATACCACAGCTATATATAAGGGTCTGCATAACAAGGGTAGCTTAAAAAGAGATTATTTGGGACAATATTGAAGTAGTAAGGCATCTGTTTCTCTTCCCATTGTACTTCCTGGTTTCTCTTTTCTGTGTTTTGACCTTTTTGCAACCTTTGACTTTTATATCTTTAGAGCCTGATGTTTTTTTAAAGTTTAGTACAAAGTTTAGTACTGGATCTTTGTGTGAGGCTTCAGACGCTACCACAATAGTAAATTAAGAGGGAGGAAATTAATTGCTTTCTTAGGTGGAGAAATGATCCCAAATATATGTTAACATCTAAGACGTGAGTTTTAACAAATGGCTCTTTGGTTCTGTGGCATCTACTTCAGCATGCCATTGACTTCACAGTGGGTATGCTGCAGACTGAAGCTATACATATGCTGCAGACAACTTTCCTTTGGCTGCAGACTACAGAGATAGACTGGCATTAACAGCTGCCTGAAGCACAGGTTACAGTAAAGTATATCATGTTCATATCATCCTTGCATACCTTGGATTCCACTATAAGCCTGAAGTCTGGGGGTGAGGAGAACTCTTAGGACCATAAATACATCAGTGTGGCATGATGAACTATGCAGCTCTGTCCTTCAGCTAAGGGGAATAAAAAAGTACTTTTATTCCACAGTCATATTCTTGAGACTGCTGAAGTGCAAATCAAGACAAGATTTTCTCCTTTGACACAGAAAACTTGGAGACATTTCTGTCTGTCACAGATATTACTGATATTCTCACTACATGTATTTATCTGAGGCAAGGTTAAGTGTAAATCTTTGTTCACAATCAAACTCAGATAATTCAGGAGTGTGCTTACAGCTAAGTTGCAATAAAACAGTTCTTCATCACTCATTACGCATTTTATAGAGTGTTGGCAATTTTCTTAGAGAGAATAGGAGAAAAATGGTAGAAAAAAGTAAGAGATAATGATCAGAAACCTAGGGAAAAGAGAATTGTGGCTTTTATGATGCTAGAAGGCTGCAGAGAAGAAATGGACCAAAGGGATAGAGAAGCAAGGATGAGGATAAAAAGAGGCATGATGCTTTTATGAGGAGGGGGGTTGTAGCAAAAGAAATGTTTCCCCTTCCCTAATACTGAATCCTTCATAAGGCCAAAATGAGCATGAAAGAAAAATAAAGTGAGAGATACAAAGCCATCTGACTGAGAATTGATCCAACAGAATTTTTTTTTTTTTTTGGTCGAAGTTCAATATATAGTTTGGAGATAAAGATTTTTAAAAAGAATGCATACTTGAAACTGATTGTATCCACAACTACCAGGAGCAAGTTCAGCATAAACAGAAATGCTTCATTGCTTTCCCTAATAAGGGAAAAAAGGCTTAACATGATGTCTCTGATTGAAAACTAGTTCTCTTTTTTCTCTCATTTGCTGTCAAAGTTTAACAAACTTATTTGCATTCACTTCTCCCAAAATTTCTGATGATTTTGTCACTTGCAGCCAAACCTCTGTGCCTTGAAGCACAGCGTTGTCAGCTCATCCAAACAATCTCTGAGCTGCACCATTTACAGTATGAAAATTGAGATTAAATAAACAAATTCTGAAAATAGGGCAATAGGGTGTTTGTTTGCACTTGGAAATGGTCGTTGTTTTTGTATCTTAACAGAGAAATTGCCCCGCAAAGCGATTTCCGACCCTTGATTCAGCATGCTGCTTCGGCATCGTTCCCAATCCCTGTTAATCCTGGGCATAAAAAACACCCGAGGCTACTGCATGCTGCTGCCGAGCACTACGCCGTGGGTCAGAGGGACAGCCCTTTTCACCTTTCTTTATTGCCCTCTATCGAACAAATAACTTAGAGATGTTAAAAACATTTGGAGTTAACAGAAGAGACCCCGCCACCACATGCAGAGTGTTTTCAGCGATCAGCACTGGGGCAGTGCAGGTTTCACCTGTGTATTAGCTCATCCGTGGGCAGTTCCAGCAAGGCTGAGAACATGAGGCCCCTCTAGCAGGGCTTGCAAAAGCTAATCCACAAAATGTTTCTGCTAATTGCGTCATGTGCTTCAATGTGTGGAAATTAGAAAGTAGCTCAACCTTTTTATCGAATTGCTAAATTCAGCTTTCTGTACCTCAACTGAGAGTAGTAAAGGGGACCTTCCCTCTGCACAATGTAGTTGTTGGACTGTATGTGGGCTGAATGGACATTTTAAAACAGGTATTTATTTAGTGTATTTCTCTAATAGAGCATATTGAGTGTATTTCTTTTCTTTAATTCTCACAGTTTTTCTTTCATATCTATACATCTATTTGTGCATGTTTCAATGATGTTTTAGCCTGAGCATCTTGATGACATTTTCATACAATTGCAGGAGCATTTATACTGACAGAATTGGATGTTGGGAAAATAGGAAATATTAATGGAATTTTTTTCTGTAAATACAAGTTATTTACAGAAAGAATCTCTGTCAATGCTGTCAGTTTGTGCTACTGTAACTATTTTACTATCAAATTAAGTATGAGCAGTTCAGTAGCTCTGGAGAACACTAGTCATAAATCAGGTCTGTGCTGCAAGAATATCAGTGGCTCTGGAGAAATGTGTTCTGCTGGGGAACGGGGGAGGACGCCAGAGATAGCTGCTTGCTCTTTCTGGTTGATTAGACATCCAGACCCTGACCAGTACAGCTGGCCTTGTCATCTGCAACGTGCCAAGGCCAAACATGGCTGAGCATGGAGAGCTGTTCTTAACTCATGAAGTATGGCCCTAGTCCTGCAAGGACTGTGAGTGCAATCTTTCTGAGCCGTACAAGAGCGTGTGAGTAACGCCCAAATCATCCAGCAGTAGACGCTGAGCTGGATTAAACATTCACGTGCCCACGTGCAACTTTTTTATCTGTTGACGAGTCTCTAAAATTTGAGCTGGAATTAAGGCATTAAAAGTGGAAACTCTTTTATAAGGGAAAAAAAGAAGGTATTGACATGGTCTGAAACAGAGCTTTGAAAGTGACTGTGCCCCATTGCTACCCAGAGCCCTGCCAAGGCAGCTGGTGGGGCTCAGGCTGGAAGATCAGCCCAAGCACACATGAAACTACACAGTGAAGCCCCACGCACTTTCATAGTGAGTTATCGCTGTGCTGCAGCATTACAACTGCAGACAAAAATACCACCCTACAGCAAGTAAGATATGAGTGAAGCAACACAGTTATTGATGCAATCTTGAAAGTGCCAGCAGTGCCCAAGGTTTTCCTTTTGGTTTCTCTGTGCAGAATCTGGGTCTGGGTGATCCAGACATTTAATTCTGAAACTCCCCCTGTGATATTCACTCGCTTCCCTAAACTGGAGATCTCACAAATTGAGGCGTGTGAATGTCTGTCCTTCACTGATCATTCCCTGGGAAAGTGTGTCCAATAAAAAAGTTTACTTCCTTTATTCCCCACCCTCAGTTCCCTCTGTTTCTCCCAGATTTTGCAAAAGCAAAATCCCAAATACTATATTCCCTTAAGAATATTTTTTCCCCCCAGTCAGACCTTAAATTTCTACTCATGGTCACTGATTCCCGTTCAAATGTTCTATAAGGAATTAAATTGAAAACACTGAAGCTGGGAAAGTCAGACTCTGAAACAGCGACGGTTTTCGCAGCTGTTTTTGCAGCGCGAGCCTGCGTCCTTTCCATGTTTACGAAAACACGCTTTATCCTGTTTTATTATGACTAAACTCCTGCAGATTGTCCGCTTCAGGGAAATATTGCCCCGTGACCTGGCAGGAGTCCCCGCCGGCGATAACCCCGTCCCTGCCGGGGGCCCTGGCTAATCTCACCTCCCCACCCTGCCGGCCTCCCCCCCTTCCCAAAGCCGCCTGCACAACCCGCCCTGCGCAACCACGACATCTGTATTTGCTATTTAACAGTTAGTTATTGTGAACAGCAGCCTGTTTCCAATATCTCCTTACAGTGTTGCTGGAGTATGAGGGCTGTCACAGCTTTCCGTGGTTACTTCGCGTTTAATCCGAACTGTTTCTGTAAATATGCAGCCTGAAAATATTTGCTTACAAACTCCCATCTATGCAGAGCTGAGACCGGATTTGCAAAAACGTGTGGAAAAAAAAGATGAAAATTTTCAAGATTCCTTTACTGCTGCTGAAAATGAATCATCTATACACAAAAATTATGAAAACTCAAAAAATGGCACATTAACATACATCTAAAGAAGAACTGCATAACAATTATATAAATACTAAGTCTCTACCAAGATCTAAAACATAATTACAGGCTCAATTTTCTGAGAGATGAAAGAGATAATTTTCCAGAAGTTTGGCTCTGTCTATGCCTGAAAGATACTGAATAAAACCTTTTTTTTTTTTTTTGGTCCTGCTACATTGCTTTTACTAATCAGGAAAATTCCATATTTTTTTTTCGTACTGTCTTTAGTAATGCAATCGCTTCTCAGAGAATTGTGGCAATAACAAGATATTTCAACCTTGGTGATGTTAAAATATGGATTAAGTACAGTAATTCAGGTTACTGTAGGTATAATGAGCAATTTTCTCATGATTTTTTAAATTTCTAACTTTTTTTTGGCTAAAGTTATGTCTTTATGGTAAAGGCCTACTAAATTTTTTTGCTATCACTACTTTGAGCCTTGTGGCTCTGGGCCCAGTGTAAGAAAATTTATTTTGAAAGTAAACCTGAAGACAGTCACCTCATCTAAACTGTTTTCTTGAAGGCTTTATGTGCAATTTTTAAATGTTAGTTTCCTCCCTCAAGAGCAAATGAGGGAGACAGAAGAGGATTTTAATCTTGAAATAAATTTAATCAGTTCTCAGGGGTTGTCACTAAACTTAAAATTTCCAGTAGTTTTTCAGCCTTGTAGGTGCCCATTCTAGCAGTCCCCTCTTCTTGTGAACTAGTAGTATGGGGCTCATTAGTATTGAATTTGAATTTGATTCTTGTATTTTATACTGCAGTTTGATTTCCTTTTGTGATAGATATATATCAAAAAACGTGTCAGTCCAGGTTTTGCATGAAGCAGCAATCAGCCACTCACAGGTTGGCATTAAATGGCTGTGTGGGCTGGATTCCTGAAACACCTGAGAAGTGTGCTGGTGCCTGATATTTAAAACATATTTCCGTATATCTCTGCTGAGCGTGTCAAGGCTTATACGAACTGAAGGACTAAGAGGCATTTCAGAAGTAGTAAAGATGCTGCCAGGTCTGAAGATGTATGTGACAGCATGCAAAGGTACCCAAATTAGAGGCAAACAAGGTCACAGCTAGAAAATAAACCAGCTCAGGAACTGAATTAACCCACCAGCCTACCCAGACTAATTGTCTATGCTGAGGGTGAGTGTGTTCATTAACCTGGGTGCAGCAGCATCCTCATACACACTGCAAGACCGAAGGTACTATTTTTGACAGGCAGCTCACTGTGATTCATAGATGTAGTAATTTGTGCAGAGGCTCCTGATGCAGCATGGCATGGCTGGAGGGAATGGTGATGTGGGTCCTTCTTGGCTTTGGGTGATCCTGAGGCTCTTGAATTGTCTCAGGCAGCAGAGGCACATCTTGGTGGCAAGGTAAGCCGGTCCTGGAGGGGCCCAAGGCCTGCTGCTGGCAGGTCCTGAGCTGATAAACTCTACCAAGGCTGCTTGGCTTGGCTCCAGCCCTGCCTGAAGGAGATCCAGGCAGCAGCAGGAGAGGTGTGGGGCAAGGTGATGGTGGCAGATGTCAGAGAGAGGCTCAGGGGAAAAGAGGCAGCAGGTGGATGCAGAGAAGGGTGTGAAGACAGAGACGACAGTCTCATGGAGCCTGAGTTTAAAAAGTAAAATCATAGAAGCCTTTCAGAGCAATCAGTTAACCCACCAGTGAACCTCCAGGGGTACCTGGTGGACTCTATGGACTAGTAGGCCTCGTCTCCTCTGTTCATCAAAACCAAAACTGGGCTCTTTGGAAAATCTATCCATGCTTAGCACAAAAATACGCTTTGATAATTCATCTGATGAGATGGAGAAAGGCAGAAAGTGGTGAAACTGGGAAATAAAAAGAAAAGGCAAATCTGCTCAGAGGTAGGGCTAATCTGACAGTCCATCCCTGATGGACTTTAATCTGAGAGGAAAAGGCTGTAATGTTAAGGTTGTCTTGGTAGGGTACCCAAAGGAACTGTCATACAGTTGGGGCTGGTTGTCACCTTGACTTGCAGGTCTGTCTCTTCATCAGATGCTTTTAGAAATAAATCATTCCTTCTAAACCACATCCTAATGCATCAGTAAACAGTGTTGCAAACTTTTCAATATCTTTTTGTCCTGTTGTGGAAGCACATGGTAACCATCCAACTGCTATTAGCACACATTAGTTTGGAGTTACTCTGACTAAGGCAACTCTGTACTTCTTAATAGAGAACTTCTGAACTTCTTAGTATCCTTTTTTTCATGGTATCAGGCTAGAATTTGGATTTCTTTTTTATTAACCAAGTTCTTCACTCCTCTGAAGTACATCTCTCTGAATTCCACTCTGATGGTTCTTGGGTCTCTCATAGATTTTCCTTTAAATCTGTATTGCATCCATGGCCTGTATGATCCTCTGAAGGCTGAATTCTGCTTTTGCCTCTTTGTGACACACAACCTTTACCATTATGTAGGTTTACTGATATTCCTGAAAAGCTTTAGGGTTTCTCTAAAGTCATGCTAAACTATTCAAATACAGTGAGTATGCCACTGCTAGAGGTGCAGCCTTGAGACACTGGACAGAATCTTAGTGTAAATGAGACCTTTGTGCCTGAAAATGTCTAGGACACCATGTTGCTCTGATTTACACATTTACATTGTATGTGATGAAAGGGTTTTCCTCTGGACTTCAGGAAAAATATATATTGGGCCTTATACAACAAGACTGGTCTTGGTGCAGAAGAGACTGTGGGAAGGATTTAAGAAATGTAAAAATCTGTTCAAGGATATTTTATTTGTGTTTAATATTACCTTATATGACATGTAAAAATCCTAAATGTTTGCTATACAAGTCACACTCTCTGTGTAAGAGGTAAAAAACATCGGTAGCACATCCCATGCAATTTATATTTCTGACCATTCTATCTATACAGTTGGCTGTATCCAAAGGAGTTCCAAAGGAGGGAAATGACCACAGCACAGTCTTGGGCAGCCTTTATCCCTACACGTTTGAAACTCTAAACCTTGGTAAGTTCAGAGGGGTGAAAATAGGAATTCTATGCAAAAGATGCTTTGATGAAGCATCTGCCCCACATTTGGGTTGGAAGGGACTTTGGAGATCATCTGTTTCCACCCCTCTGCCATGGGCAGAGACACCTTCCCCTGGACAGGGTTGCTCCAGGCCCCATCTGACCTCCTTGAACACTTCCAGGGATGGGGCAGCCATAACGTCTCTGGTGTGCTCATGCTGAAACAAACTCAACATTGGATGTTTCCTTGTTGCACCTGTACTGATAAATTTGAGGCTTTTGCCAAGTTTTTCTCCTCTCATTCCCTCATCTTTTTTCTTTGTAGCTGCAACTTTGTGCCTGAACCCATCCTGTCCCCATCCCAGTGTCCCTTCCCAGGAGCGGTGGCCACAACCTCCTTGCATTCTCCTGTCGGGCTCCCTTCACCCTCACTAGACTTTAGTGAGACCATCCCAAGGTGCATGAAGGTATGACCCTTGACACCTGGGTGACATCTGTAGGGGTGGGAGCTATGGGAGCCAGTTGGGATCAGGATGCCCCATTGCACCAATACCAGCACTAACACCCTATTGTGGCAAAATTGGGAGGACCTTGGGGTCAGGCAGCAGGTCTTGGGGTCACATGCGCTTGCCTGTGCTGAAAGGGACCCCCCAGCCACCCAGGGCTGTGCATGTGGGCAGGGCTGAAGTGTGTCCAGAGAAGGGAACAGAGCTGGGGAAGGGTCTGGAGCACAAGCAGCAGCTGAGGGAGCTGGGGGGGCTCAGCCTGGAGAAATGGAGACTCAGGGGAGACCTTCTTGCTCTCTACAGGAGAGTGGAGCCAGGTGGGGCTTGGTCTCCTCTTCCAGGTGACAAGTGACAAGTGACAGGACAAGAGGAAGCAGCCTCAAGTTGTGCCAGGGGAGGTTCAGGTTAGACATCAGGAGGAATTTCTTCACGAAAAGGGTTGCCGGGCATTGGAAGGGGCTGCCCAGGGAGATGGTGAAGTCACCGTTCCTAGAGGTGTTCAAGGAAGGACTGGACATGGCACTCAGTGCTCTGATCTAGTTGACAAGGTGGAGATTGGTCAAAGGTTGGACTTGATGATCTTGGAGGTCTTTTCCAACCCTAATGATTCTGTGATAGAAACAGGAACACAGCTGGAAGGTGTGTTTTGGAAAAAATTTGGGCATGCAATAAGATGTAGGGCAGTATGAAAGCATGACTTTCCACCTGTTAGAGAAGTTTTTCCTGCCCTTTTCCAAATTTACATATGAGTGGATATATGTTTTTTAAGCTGAGTCCTTAAAGGACAAAGCAGTACCTGTATGAATTTATTTTTTGTTCTGGTTTTGCAGGGATTCTTTTGTCTGTTTGCTCATCTCGTTCTCAGTTCCACCAGTGACTTCTGGAGCTGTTTATAAGATTTGATTGAAATTAGCCAGGATTGGGTTGTTAACTGTAAATTAGATTATTCCAGTCTCACTGTATTCCTACAGTACCTGGGTTTTATGCCATTTAGTTTGGTTTGATCCTTCATCAGTTTCTTGCTTTATCTTGCACAGATGTGCACATGGCAGGCAGGACCAGCAATGGTAGTGACTGCTCTGCTGAAAAGATGCTAGTCTGTGCTGGTGAGACAAATAATGAGACATTTGTTAGGAGAAATGGAGTCAGTGTGTGCCCACAGCTAAACCTGCTTGAGCTGAAATGCACATATGCTGAACAAAGGCAGCACTTTGACTCTGGCCTTTGTAGTTCAAGAATTGTCTGGGCAGCAGGCATGCAGCAAGGGTCAAACCACAGTGGAAACCTTGATGCTGGTCAGCTATCTGTTGTTGTTAGCTTCTTAGAGCACAGGTGGATTTTTTCAGCCTAAAATGATGAGATTAATATGGATTCCTTGACTTCATATTTCAACCAGCAAAAAAGCAACATATTTGCCTTGAAAGAAGAAAATATATTGGTTGTGAAAAATACTCACTGAAGAACCTTGGAAAAAGAAAACACTGTCACTTCTTGTTCTTTTATTAAAAGTGGTAAAGCCCAGGCTTCCTTCCCTGCCCTGCCACCTAAAAAATGGTCTTAGTTCTAATTTGAAGAGACTTATACTTATGCAGAATGTTCTCAGCTGATCAGTCTAGGTACCAGCAAAGGATTGCATGAGGCTTGAATGCTATTGCAGGTGAATACAGCATTTATTTACATGTGCATGACATATGTTTAGCTCGGATGTATTAAATAAACTTGTTTTGAAAGTATGATTAATTGAAGGGACATCAGGAATCAGACTTCTAAAAAGTTCTTCTGCAGTGGGGCTGCAGCATGACTGTTTTCCCAAAATGGAACACCAAACTTTTCAACCAAAAGGAATCTAGTGTTAGATGTCTCAAAGACAGTCTGCTTTCACAGGCTTGCCAAACTTCATCAGGGAGGCAGGTGAAAATAAGCACTCCTCTCAGAAAGCCAGATTACACTGTGAAAGCAAATGTGTGAGTGGGTACCAGGGAACTCACACGAGGGAGCAGAGAGCTGCAGGAAATGTTTCAGTCGCTGCCTGCATGTAATTACACACATAATAACCCAGCCCAGCACACAAAGCCCTCTGAAATCAACCTTCACATGATCTGTCATTCAAAAATTATTTGTTTGTAAGACAGGCCTCGATTCCTGCTCATAGGCCAGTGCAGCTGAAGCATCCTCTGGAGCACAGATGTGTTACTCAGTCATATTCTGCAGGCACACATCAAGTACCTGCTTTGTGGGCAGGCAGGAGTGATGACAGGCTGCCCGGGGACCAGCAGCCTGCTGTGCAAACACAGCACGTCTCCTGCATTTTCAGCCCTGTCTCCCCCTCCCTCACTATATTTTTCCCTGAGGTTGCAGCACTACCAGTGTCAGTTAAGCCCAAATATTTTCTAGCTACAGAAAAATTATTTTTCATCTCCAGGTGACACTGTAAGCAATCTGATGAATTTCCTTTCACAGCAGCTGGCCAGCGGTTTGCTGTTGAGAGAGAATATGCCAGGCAGTGACTCCTCTTTTTCATCTGCTTTGCAGCTTCAAGAATTGAAGACTCTGCTTTCTGTCCTCCACAGAAGACATTCCCCTCCAGCTCCCGATCTCCCTCTTCCCTCCAGCTGCAGAAGCCATCACTGTGCTCACTGAGAGCTCTGCCCCTTCCCTGCTGCCCTCATCCCTGTGGAGTTTTGTCTCTGGACTCCTGATATTAGCATGCAGAGGATGTGGCACACTTCCAGCACTTCTTAGACAATGTTGAAAGATGGTGACTAGGATCCTAGTGAATTCACTTCAACTGTTAGCAATCTACAGTCTGGGTGCAGTTACCTGAGCAAGGACCACGGGCACTTTAAATTTTGGATTATAATATTGTGCGAGCTCATCTGTTCACCTCCACTTCTCTAACCCCTGTAAGAAGCTGGTCCTGAAAAAGCAAGTCTCTGTGTGTGTCTGTGTTTCAGGACAGAGGTATGCTATGTGAAAAACCCCACAACCTTTAGATAAGAGAAGAGGTGGTCAAATGAATTACTGGGTTGGAGGGGAAAGGGAAACCCAGAAGAGATTCACATACAAATCAGCAGAGTCCGCTATCACCCAGCCAGATTACTGATTTATCCATCCTGAACCTGGACAGTTTCCAAAATCTACGTTGCAGATTCAGCTTATCTAATTAAATGTGTTTCAGAGGCTTTGCCTCACTGTGTGCCTTCCCAGAGTTATTTTGCAAAAAATGTAGGAAAAAGAAGCAGCTACCATTCACACCGCGAATCCTGATTCTGCTGTACTTGGGAATGCTGTATAACCATTGGCTGATAATTGATTAATAGATGCCTGTATTAAACAGAAAAGCCGAGATTATATTCAAGGCAAGCTATTTGTCATCTGTGCTTGAGACTTGGCTGCAGATGCCATGTAAAACTGCAGTTATTTCTGACTACTCCTTTCAGGGAAAAGCTCCATGTCCTCTAAAGCCAGGCAGCAGCCCCCCTAAGGCAGGGAGTACCTGGAAATTGCCTTGGCTCCTTTCTCACCCACCCCTCAACAGAAGGTATTATCAGAACATCTTAAGTCAAAATGCCTTTAAGGGCAGCTCACAACAGGCTGTACAGAATTCTGTAGGTGTCTTACAGCTTGAGTAAATGGTCTCCCTTGACTTGGGCTGTGCTCAGAAGCGTGTTAGAGTGGGAGACTTTGACAGTCCTTCTCCCAAGGTAGGGAAGCCTTTGGCAGACTTCTGTCTTGCATTAGCCAGCTGAGTGTGCAATCTGTATAATGGCTTGCTCCTTGCAGTGTCTTTAGCAAAGTACATGGATGTCCCTTAAATATCTCCTGTGCCTCCACCAGCAGCAACCTGCACAAAACTCCTCTTTTGCACTTCTGCATCACCCCTTCACACAGAAATTTGGCTGGTACTGTGTATTCTGAGGAATGAAATATTTCACAATTGTGTCCTCCCAGGAGAAAAAGTATGTTCTTTAAATATAAAAGCAGATTTATTACATGAGAAAAATGCAGGGTGCATTTTGTCACTATGGTTTTAGTACTTTCTGATCCAGAGGGAAAATATTTTATTACAGCAGCAGTTGCCAAGTCAACTGCTGTGTCCCAGCCATCCCCATGGAGAGGACAGCATGTCACCTGGATGTAGGCACAGAGGCTGAGGGGAATGAGAGCTTTTTTAAATCACATATCACCAGTTTTAATACAGCCCAGCCTGTCAGTGGTTATTTACAGGCTGGTTTATGACCCTCTGTGACATTACTCTGGATTTACTCCAGTTTTTAGTAGACAAGAACTCACGTTTCACTATTTTGTTATTCTCAACTGAAAAGTCTGAAAAGGCATTGAAGGTGGATTCTTAAATTACTGCAGCACAGCCTGTGCCTACCAGTGATGGGAAAAGGCTGCTCATCCCTTCCTCATTGCCTCAGAAAGAAATCCCGGTCGGTTGGTCAATGTATCCTCTCAGATTTCAGGATGTATGAGCTGGGATTTCTGGTACAACCTCAAACAGATGATGTGCTTAAGGACTATTTAAAGCCCATGCCATGGTAGAGAGGCTTGGCTGGTGTACCTGTCCCAGTTAATCTTCACAATTTCTAGCAGTAGGTACAGGCATTTTTGGGAGCTTTGTCTGTTTGCCTTCTTATTTATGACCTTGTCCTCATACTCAGCACTAGAAATCTCTCTAAGTCTTCCATATATCAGCCTGAAACAAGTCTTTTAAAAATGTCTGTTCTACTCTCTGTTACCACAAGCTGCCTCTGCAAGAAGAGACCTCTTCCATTCCTGGATGGCTCCAGAGTGTAAATCCTGGGCCCTTTTGGGAACTCCCCAAGTATCCAGCTTTAGGAGTTTTTTGCTTTAGTATTGTTGCTTTGTTGTTTCTTAGCACATGCATAGCAGGTGTGTCATCATTACTTCACCACCGTTTCTGCACTCACATCTGCTGGCAGCAGCTCACCTGGAACAGGTGAGCTTGGCCTAAGGGAATGAGACACTTCTGTCCCTTTCCTCTGAGCATGGAGTGACAAGGACAGGTATGTCCTGCTAAGCATTTAGCAGCCACCGTAGCTGTGCTGCTCCTGTTCTTGTGTCTGATGAGGTAGCAGCAGCAGCAAAGATGATGTGCTTTGAGATGTCTGTCCCTTGTCTAGATGAACTGAGGACACAAATGCAGTGTGATCAGTGTCACTTATGGCTTTGACTAGAATACTATTGTGATGCTCCCACTAAGCCATTCCCCCCCCATCCTGAAGCTTCAGTTTACAGAAGCCCTGCTTCTATGAACATGAGTATTTAATTCTTCCCCCACTTATATTAAAAAAAAAACCCCCAAAGTAGACTGTTTTCTTAAACTCAGTAATATAAAAAAGCCTTAAGTCTAAGTTGGGTCTCCTCAATTTCTCTGGAACTCTCCTTTGCATGAACCAGAATTTGTTTTTATCCAACTTCTTTTAGCACTGAAGTTTGCTCAGTGTATATTGCTCTGTAGTGAATGTGCTTGCTTATTTCTGGATATTTCCTTTTCCCCTACATATTATATAAAGCAATAATATGACCAGTAAAAGCACAGCATAATCTAGTCCTATATGGTGCTGGACAAAAAAGTTATTCTTGCCCCTGCAGTACAGGCTTTATCCTAGGGCTGGGATAAGTGGGTGTGAGAGAGCCCTGTGTGAAGAGAAGAAAGGTACAGAGAACACCTCTGGGGCCATATCAATATCAAGACTGTTACTACCCAAGTTTGTTTAATTATCTATTCTTTTCTTTCCAGTGATTGTTCACACAGATAGGGGGATTGTATCTGATGGGCTCCATTTGAGAAAATAATCAGCTATTGCTCAACGTAGGCATGATTAGGCACTATTCCAGCAGGTACCTATTTGGCAAAATAAAATGTATGTGCAAGTGCATATACCACAAACACATCAGTGTAGAGTCTGGGAATTAGGGCAAAAGGGAAGGAGCTCATGGATGGTTGGACTTTCTGGCTTTAACAGTCACTTCAAGTCCCATTTTCTCATTAATTGACAAAAGGGAAGAGAGCTAGGGGAAAAAGTTGAAGTATCCCATCAAGGCAGTGAGGGGCACAGCATCCAAAGAAGTCCTCTGGTCTATAGTGTTGGAACAGCTTCTGTTTTGGGCTGGGAAGGAAGTGGGATGGCTGAGCAGAGACCACAGCTCTTCCCCTTTCTGATTAATTTTAACATTCTGCTCTGAATATTAGAAAGTACATTTGCAACAGATGTTTCATTGGGAGAAACCTCTTTAATCCCTTCCTTCAGGCTAAATAGCTTTACAAAATCCTCCCCAGGGCTTTGATAACCCAGTAAAAATAACAGCTGAGCTACAGATGATCACTAATCTTGCTGTATGCGTTCGATCACAAAATGGATGGCCAGTAATTTCTCACATGTAAGGGCTTTTTTGCTTAGATATGTTATGAGTTGCACTTTTAAAATCTCCTGATACAAATTAAGAAATTATACAATTGACTATGTGCTTGGGTCATCAAACATCAGCCACTTTCAAGAGCAGCAAGATGAACATAGGATCTATCAGGATAAATGGTATCAGGGCTGACAGAAGACTGAGTTAATGTGATTTAACGATCAAAATATTACTTCATAAGAGCAGGAAAAAAATCACTTCCATATCCCAAATTATATATTCATATTGGGATCTATTTTGACTGAATGCCTCAATCACTGGAAGCAACAAATTTGGAGCTAGACCAACACTGAGCAGCTTGGAAAATCCCAGCCCTGAAAACTGTTGAAAGACTTGTAAGCAACTAGAGACATAATGAGAGATATTATTAACATTTCTTACTTATCTTGCCTTACTGCCTGGAGGCTTAGGTCAGGAATTTGAACCTCCTTTGAGCTGGGCAGCATGCATAAATTAGAGCAGATCTCTTTAAATTAATACAAAATACTATGTTTAGAAACTGTTAAATATTAAGAAATATAGTTTCTTTGTGCCTCCATCTCTGTATCTGCCATTCAGAACTACTAACACCTTAAATAGGGATATTTTAGCTGCAAGATCAGCATCAGAACAGTATCTGCCAAGAGCCAGGTAGAGATTAAACCACTGTCTTTAATCTCTGCAGCTTCTGGAGTCACACAGCTACACCAGAATCTAAATTGTTTCTAAACTTAGATTATTTTTAAAAAGGAAGTTTATCTTTGCCTTTTATTGCGTTGAGCTTTGCTGCTCTATGTAGGTCAGTGGCCAGCCTGTTGGAGCAAATAGTCCTTGATCTTGCAGAAGTCAGCCTGGAAAGAAAATGAAGGCTCAAGACTTTGTTGGAAGGGTCATGTTAAGTGGAGCCAAAACCTGATGGCACAGCTATTAATTATAGTTTTAGTTCTTGGATTTTTAGAAGGTTAAAACCAGAGACGTGTCTGCTAACATTGCCTGTCTTTTCCAGAATCTTCATTTATCTCCAGGCCCCCAATTGCTCCATATGTCCCAAAATGTTTGCTTTCAAGGTTTTCCAGGGTGGACTGGGAAGATAGTCTGCTTCTGTTCAGTGCATCGAGCCAGAACTGATTGCAGGGCAACACGGCCACCGCTGTCAGTCCCTCAGCTGCTGGTTGTGTATAGCACCTCTTCACCTGTGGTCTGTGGAAATTAATACATCTGCTTTTATTTGTACAACGACAAAGGGGTCTGATCCTTCCTGCACTAAAGGTGTAACTGCTGTGCTGGTTCAATGCCTTGAAAGGTGGACACCCCCATCCCCATCTCATCCCCACACTCTCAAGAAGAGTTCTTTTTTTTTTCCCCACATTATTTTCTGCTCTCCTCCTGGGGCTGCCGTGATTCCCAGCCCAGCTGCAGACAGTTCCTGGGCAGAGGCAGATAGGCACTAAATGGCACATAGGACAGCATGGAGGGGAGAACAGGGGTAACAGTTCTCCAGGTGGAGGGTAGATAATGACAAGGGTGAGGCAGAATCTCTTCGTGGAAGGAGGGGACAAAGGGCATGGGCAATGCAGCTATTTGAGGGACAAAAGCAAAGCTAAAATGGTTTTACTAAGTACTGCAATGCTTCTCAGAAGGTCGGGCACATCAGTAGTGTCTGTAGATGATTCAAAATGTGCAGTATCCATTGCAATGGGGTATTGCAGACTTAGGCACCATCATGAGCAAAGGAGAACACTACAAAAGGTCTAAATTAGAAGCAGACATGGTCTCTGCAGCTTATGGCAAGGAGATGCAGCAAAACATTACTTCCTTATCATTCACTATTTCAGCTCTAAATACAGCCAAAGGAATCTATTTTCTTTATTTTATGCTGCTTCTCCCACTGTCTTGATTTTTTTCTTTTCCTAAACGCAATCAATTGTTCTCACTTGAAATCCAGAGCTGATGACTTGTTTGCTTTCATTGTCAAGTATTGCTTTCTGTTTCACCGCTGTTATCCTTCACTTGTACTTTGAAACAAAGGCACTATGCAAACAGAAAACAAACAATGTCCTATAACAAAGCATTTTAAGGCTCTTTTGTGTGTTATAATGAATTGTCTTCTATCACCCCATATTGTTGACTAATTGTAAAACTTAGTACTCTCTGCTATGCGCTAGATCTGGGGATCCAGCACTTTTTTCAAATCACTTGGAGGGCTTTTCCAAGCAAAAATCTTCATCCCCTCATCTTTATGCCAAGGTCCAGGGCTTGATGGCTCTGTATCAGCATTCCTATATCCAGGTGGCAGGAGGAGGGCCAGCTCTACTATACTTGGTTCAAGTATAGTTGACTTGGATACTATATGGGAAGATCATGTTGTTATAAATTGTGACACATTTAGCAGGCCTGTATTTCTCTTCTTCTTCTTATGTTCTTTCCTAGCTGCCATTAATTTTGTAGCTGCTTTACTCTGTACATTTTCAAAGATTAAAAAAATTTCAGGAGGAGGTGGGCATTTTTTACAAAACAGTTAGATGATAAGTTCTCCCAGGCAATACAAGAACCACCCCAAACTTCCGGTTTACTTGTTAAAATGTTTAGGTTTGTATTTACTTTCTATGCTATGTGAAGTCCAAGATTTTAAAAAATAATATTTTTTTTAATTTTTAAAAATCTGAAATCTAAAAAAAAAATCTTTAAAAAAATACAGTGATGGACTCTGCAGGATGGTAAATACACTAATAATTGATATCTATTTCTTTGAAGATGATTCTTTCAAAGGACAGGTAGATGTAGAAAAGAGGCAGAGGTCACAGCAGCAGTTACAGAGCACAGCAGGGAGCAGCTACCATTAAACCCTTTGTTTCAAAGATGACATCCCCGAGTTACACAGAGCTCTGTGGATGGGACAGTGGGCAGCACTGCTGAGTCTCAGTCCCGGCTTGGATTCAGTTCATAGTAGGCTCCAGACATCATCTCACGGGACATCAGCCTTCCAGCATGCCTGTGGTTCTGTGCCTTGTGCTGCTCCGTGTGAGATGGCTCTGCCTGTGCTGATTCCTCCTACACAAAGCATTTCCAAGCCCATGTATTGGATGTTTTAATCTCTGAGAGGCAGAGTATTAATGTGGCCAAAATTGTGCTTTACAATAGCAGAAATCTATGTAAAGCTACCTCTTCTTACTATCACCTTGTCCAAGCTCTCAAGGCCTCATCTGTGGGGTGGGTGGTGTGGGTAATACTTGTCTCCCCTTCCCATCCAGGGGTCAGCAGCCTCGCTGAGTTTTTTCTGAAGCAGCCAGTTACCACCATCTGCATGCTGCTGTCAGCAACCTGTTCCTGATACCCCGGGGAACTGGTCGGGAGGTTCCCTGGATCTCTTTAAAAACTGTTCCCTCAGCCTTCCTGAGTACCTGAAACACTCCTGTAGAGGAGAATTTAATTCAAGAGTGGGATTGTAGGAAACCCAAATGGACCCTGGACTTGCTTGGTGGGGGAGAGCACCATGCTTATTATCCCAAAAGAATGAACAGTTATTTAGAACTGTGAACTGTCTCTTGAAAAGCCGTCCTTTCATAAACAAAGGTATCAGAAAAATGAAATTATTTGTCCTTCTGCTGTCATTAGCACTGAGCTCTTCAGAGGACAGGCTGCCCATGGAGACATCTTTAGCACATGCTTCCGTAGACAATATCCCCCAGAAAGAAGGTTAACATTGCTTCGCTTTTATTGCTCCAAAACTGGGAGGGCTGCAAAACCCAGCCTAAAGCACAGCTTTGTTTTATCTGAACCCTGCTTCAAACCAGTCCATTAATAAAGTAATTGGGCATAGCCTGAGCAAATTGGAATCAAACATTGCTTACATTCAGCTCCTAATGTGCTCCTTCTCTGAGGGCTGAAAGACTGAGCTGCGATGCAGCAGGGTGAGACTTGCCAGAAAGGACTACGTTGTGCAGGCTGGACTGTGAGCCAAAATAGCAGCCGCCTCTGTCGAGAAGAGGACAGTTCATTTGTTTGTATTTGGGGGACTTTGCAGGAGAGAAATGCTGTGGTTTGTTATTTACAGAATAAACCACAGAGAGGCTTTTCTGCTGAAAGGCTCCTTCATATTTGGGCTGCAAGAAAATAGGAAGAAAGAGAAGGAGAAAAGTGTGGAAAGCAGAGAAAAACAAGTATATGGAGAAAGTATTCTGTCCAGCAGGTCTGCCTCACCTCACTCTGCTGTCTTGGCTTTATCCTGCCCCTTGTTATCTTCCCTGCCTCTCCAGCTCAAGGAGGTGAGACGATGTGCCTGCAGAGTCTGTTAGCAGCGGAAGGCTGTCAGCAAGCATCTGCTGCTGCCTCATTACATGGGAAAGCCAACAGAGTCTCCCTATCAGAAGTCTGGTAGGGCAGTAGTTGGGTTTGCAGGAATTGCCCTTATCCTGTCCAAACCAGACACGAATCCTCCTTTCCCTGAGATGATGGCTGGGAACAATACCAGCCTAAGGAGTGTGTGGCTTTCAGCATCCTTGTGAATTTGGAATGTAAGGTGGCACATGGCCAGGCACCCAGCTTCCATGTTCAGACCACACATTCAAGCAGCAGCCCAAAGTTAGCTCTGGAAGATGCTTTCCCACACCCTAAAACTGCACCTTGAGCTTTCCTTTTCTCCCAGCCCCAGCCACAGGGTGAGTCCCAGGCTGAGCCCCAGGCAAAGCACTTGTCTTTGCCTCCAACTACAGAGCCCTCCAAGACAGACCTAGCATCACCCCTGCTTTACTTTGAATTTTTCATTTACTTTAGATCCTTTCCAGTTCTCCTACAGCTGCAACTCTGAGTTTTTATCTTCTCTCACCTGTTTCATTTGGGAAATCAGTGATGGGAAGGAAGAAGTTGGTTTTGTCATGGGAGATTAAATATTCATTTCAGACATCCCTCTTAGTACTTGCAGAAAGAGCAGCAGAGGGCACTGGGTCTCTGACCTTTTACCTGTTCTGCAGATTTTACTGCTCAGTCTTTTAAACCTATTAACTTGGCACTGACAGATAGGAAATCTCACAGAGAGGATGGGGAGACTGAGGTCATCATAGGTGAGGAAGTTGATTCAGAAACACAAAATTGACTTTTGTGATGTATTGGTGGCTTCCACAACATCTCCATCTGAAACTGCTTAGTCGAAGTTAAGTCACAGACTTAAATTACAGAGAAGGGCTTGGAATGGAGGAGAAAAAAGGCATTATAATCACTGTAAAAAGGATTTGTATCCCTAAGGAAAATAAATACTTGAACATTAAAATGCTTCCAAAGCAAACCCACAATCCTGAGATTTCAAACCTTCATCAGGTTTAAACCCTTTTAGGTAGCAAGGCTAAAACTGCACAAGAGACATGCAGGTTGCTTCTGTCTCCCTCCTCTTGTACTTGCATCCTGGAGAAGAAGTTCCTGGCTCTTGCAGCAGATCTCTGCTCAGTTCTCTTACCCATTTCTTTTCAGGAACCTTTCCTTCCTTCTGAAGGCAACAGTCAATAGATACCTAATGCTGCAGAGACCTACTTCTTCTTGTCATAAAACAAAAGAAAATATTATTGGCAATTGCATCTAAATAGAAAGTTATAAAATCATGAAAAAACCCCAGTACTTTTTTTGGATATAATGGAAAGGTTTAAAAGGCAAACTCAAATCTATTTATAGAATATTCTGGTGCCTAGTCCTGCAGCATAATATGGTATATGAACCTATTGATCACCTGCTGGAGAGAAGCAGAGCTATGCCCTTAAAAAATAAAGTTTTTTCTCCCTTCACATAATGAGCAGCTTCCAGAATGGAGCTGTGACCCAGAGGTTTGTAGGTTGGTACAGGATTAAGAGAAAATTATTGACTAGGAAGAAAAAAGAAAGGAATGAGCCTGGTGAAGAAAATGGCCTGAAAAAGCTGTACAAAAGCATAGTCAATTAGCTGCTGGAATGACTAATTTCCAGGTGGGTGGATCTGAGCAGCCTGCAGAAACTTGTGTTAAGCCCCAAGGCTCTGCTCCCAGCACGTGAGAGAGGCATCTCAGAAAGGGACCCAAAAGCACGAGCACATCTGCTGGGGAGCTTCATGACACAGTCAACAGAGGATGGCCCAGAGGAGGCCAGGCAAGCTCAGAATCCACCTGGGCTGCAGTCATGAACACTCTTTAGCAAAATAGAAACATAAATCCTTCCTTCCAGGTACCTCAGCAGAAGTCAGCTTCTTTTTTTTCATGTAAGAGCTTTGCTGAGCTCTGCTGAGTGGTTAGGGTGGGGAACAGGGAGCCAGCAGGACTTCGACTCTGCTGGAGGTGGGCTGAGCATCACCCGCTGTTTCACAGGACAGGAGGAGGAGACACTCCCTCAGGGAAGCAGATGAGGGTGAGGAGGAGCAGGAGCAGGAGGAGGAGGAGGAGGAGGAGATGGAGAAGGTGCTCCCCGTCCTCCTCTGCTGACACGTTTTCAGCCTGTTGCAGAGAACATGGTCGAAGAGAGAGGACCAGAGCAGTGACCACAGTTCTACTGTTCAATGGTTTGGGAACTCACCTGGCAAGGAATGTCTTTTCAATTATTCCAGCTGTGTATTTTGTATTAAACAGTTACTAAAATCCAGAATCTGCCCTTATCATGTATCTGGGACACAGACACCTGTGCTGCCAAATATATACTCCATCTACCAGGCTACAGAGACATGCAGCTTCTCATGAACCCTTTTTCAGACCTCCTCAGCCTCACTGGCCTCTGCCACAATGGGGGGAGCCAGTGTCAGGTGCCCTGGGCCTCCTGCTATTTAGTGCACACAGCTGGTGTGTGTGGGTTTCAGGCAAGGAAGGGTTTGAACACAATTTCCCAGCTCTTACAGGAGCATTTCGCAGTCAGACTGTTACATAAAAGACAGGTAACGTCTCCTCCTCCTTCTCTGCCCACCTTTTGTGAGGAAACCAGCAGCTAAAATGTCTTTTGTGAAGGGTTTGATTTTGGCACTTTAGGTCAAGTGTTGAAAGAGCACATTGCTAAGGTAGGATGCTGAGAGTGCTTTGGGAAAGAAATCTCCGGTTTCCATCCCCAAACTGGGTTTACTGGGGAGATAAACAGGATGGCTGACTGGGTGAATTGTTTTTTTCCATGAGCCTTGGTGAACTTGAAGGTAAAATAATGAGGAATGTTCCAAGGCAAAACCACAGCATAAGTGACCACAAGTGGCTGCAGGGTTAGGTAACATTATGCCTGTTTTCTCCTGTATACACACTCAGAAATCAGATTTCAATATGTAATTTTAAAAACTGAAGAGTCACCAGATTTCAAAATGGCAACTATAGGTACTTGATCCATAGAATTGATTGTTATTTTGAATTTATATTTTTTTCCGTATAAGATAATAAAAATGTTTATTGACTGGTTTGCTGACTTTTGCTGACTCCTGCCTTTAAGCCTTTCTTAATTTGGAACTCAACACAGATGATGATTTGCCATATCATAATTTGCAGTTAATATATTTTCCCATATATTTTATTTTCTGTTAAGATAATTAAGTCAAATATGCACAAGCCACAACTGTAAGCTTGAATATACCAAGCTGCTCTTGATGCTGTCTTTTCCTTTCTCTTACAGCTGCCTATACTGTTTCTTAAACTATCTCATCCTACATAATACATTTAGGTCTAAGAGCTGAGATTAAATGGCAGGTATAAAACCAGGTCTAGCATCCTTGTAGCTTGAACCTTGAATGACAAAAGTTTTCTGAGGAAGGAAATACATGGTATATTCAGGGTAAACTGGGGGTTCATAGTGAAAATTAATAATACTGTGAAAGAAAATTAATAGATGGAAAGATACTAGAGTGACTCTGTTCAGATGCTTTTAGGTTAAATAATATATTCTGAAAAGTCACTTTTGTTCTATGATAAGGTGGGAGCTATATGTTAATTTCTTTTATTCCTGGATCATTTTCTCTCTGAGGTGTCATCAGTTGAATTTTCAGTACTACATTGAAATGAATATTCATTACAGAGTTACAGCTTTTGAAAAATCTGCAGGGAAAAAGAAAAAAAAACTAAACCCCTTTTCTGTTGCCTCTTTCTGCAGCTCTGAACGTGCACAGCTCCTTCAGGTTAGCAAAGCAGCTCCTGCCACCCGTGTGCTCCCGGGCACTGGCTCGGAGCTCTCAGGTGTCCCCACATGTACGGTGGGACCAGGGGGCCTAACGAGAGTTCAGCACAAGAGTAAGAGTTTGCAGGGCTGGGGTCTGTAGGAACAAGGAGAAAAATAAGATCCCACACATTTTAGAGCACACCTGGGCTGGTGGCAAGAGGGATAGCTCAGGTACTCCCTCAGGGAAGTGAAGGTGTTGGAGCTCATCACGGTGGATCTGAGCCCCTTTTGGGAGGTGAAGAGGTCACAAAGCAGCTTCAGGCTTCTGTGAGCAGAACTGCAGATAAGGAGGGTAAGCCAAGTCCTCAAGCACAGAAAAAGCCCCTGTGGAATATCAGGAAAATGGGCAAAATGACATTAAAGAGCGAGTCAAATAGTGTAGGTATTGGACACTGGGGGCAGGAACTTCAGGAAATAAGAGTGAAACGTGGGGTATGTCACAGCTCTCACTGCTCAATGGTATGGTTTTAAAAATCCAATACAGAAAATGGAGTAACAAGGTGACAAGACAGGAGGAGCTTTTCACCAACCTTCCCTTTAAGAGATATGTTTTAAAAGTTATTTCAGTGGCATGGAGAACGACACTACAATAAATTGCACAGGGGGTTTCACTTTACAAAGAAGGGGAAACTCTTTCACAGAAGTGAGACTGGGCTGGTGCAGCCCTTCTGAAAGGTCAAGAAATAGAGCCTCTGCCTGGCCCTCAGCTCCTGCTGTTTCCACTGCAATCAGTGAAATGCTCTTGATGGGACATGGCAAGTATTTGTCCAGAACACTTCTGAGTTTTTTAATCTTAACACAGATACTTTATATTCTGTCTCAATAATGATACATGCAATTTTGGGCTCAGTTACTAACAAAAAGGCTGCATTTAGTGCCACACAGTGGTTAAAAAAATAATTTCAGTGAGGATTGATCTTCTGAAGCAATGCAGAACATTAGATGTTAATGCTAAACTTAAAAAAGGAACCATACATTTAAAAAAATTAGGATACACCAATCAGTTAGTGATAGGTATCATCAAGATTTCCTCACCTGAGGATGGTTTACACCACTAGCCAGCTAGATGTACAGTATAGGAAATTTCACTGTGGAATTTATAATCAACTTGCTCTGCTTATTGCAGAGCACTTTGCTCATTTATAGCCTTGACAAAATAGTGAAGGATGTGACACTGGAATCTGCCAGCCCGTGCAGGTGGTGAGCTCTACAGCAGCCATTGGGGAGAGCCATGCTGGATTAGAGATGTAAAGATATCTCAAACAACAGAAATAATACAGAATAGTATCTGAAAAAAAAAAAAAAGGCTAATTTGTGATCCCTGTATTGGGAAGAATTTTGCATATTTTGGTGATGAGTAGTTTTCTTGCTTAGGTAGTGCACAGAAATATTACTGTTAATTACACAAGTAATTACACAAAAACGATGCATTCTGTAATAGATGTGATGCAATTAATCTCCAGCCATCCAGGACCTTCAGTAACCTTCTGAATGTTGTCCAGAATGACTGTGTTCCACAAGGATTTGGGGATTAGAAGGCACACCCCTGCTCAAAATGGTTGCTTGCAAGAGCTCAGTCTGTAGCAGCACTGGAACGGGGACAAAGCCTTGCTGTCCCTTTCAGCAGGGGACAGACACACTCACACGGGAGGCAGACACACACACACATACAGGCCTCCTTTCTGGAGAAATTTCTTGCACACACAGATATTAATTTATGAACTAACACCAGTCTATTTCAGAACGAGGCATAACTGATCATTGGGCTTTTGTTTTATGTCCACGCTGAGCTGGGAGTCTGTCAGGTGCAGGGAGAAGGTGTCAGTGTGGGCAATACCCACTGAGTTTTGTTGCACATTAAGTATGGTCTCTGTCTGATTCGACCATGACCACAGGAGAAAAGCACCCATTGCAGCACTGTTTGCAGCTGCACCCACGGCTGCTCCCACTCATAGAAGTCATGGCTCTGATGCTTTTTGGGTGGGGAAACCACTCTGCAGGTGTTTGTGGCAGGTCCAGTGCAGGTGTGTACACCAGCCACACGTAGCATGAGGGGGACGGGGGACCCTGAGGTCTTACCAGGGTTGGACAACTCTGGTGGGAACAAGAGTGTTCACCAAGGGAAGCCCAGCCTGTGGATCATGGATGCTTGATCTCACCCAACAGTAACAGCAGAGCTTTTCCCAAAGCAGCCAGCGGTCACATCCATTAATGTGTGTTGGGACACTGGGCCCTTGGTATTAGGAATAAAGCTTTAAGTGGTGTTTAGTTGGTAGAGCTGAACTGAAGAACCAGAGTAAGCTGGATGAAATGGCACCTGTAATGGTCAAACAGGCTGAAATAAGTTAATAAGCTCAAACTTTTCCCAGCTAGTTCCCCAAAAGATAAATACACTTAAACATACATACGTTTATACAGGGTTATGAAAAGGTCAAACCTGTGGCTTAACTTCAGATTCAGGAAGCACAGTGAAATTCAGCTCTTGTTCCAGGCATGCAACTTTGTCAGTCAGAATATTGTACCGGGCTCCAGCAGGAAGAGGAAATTGTTTTTGCACAAAACCAGACTGTGCACAGGGCATTGCGGCACCTCTACCTGCACAGCATGTGCAGTAGGACAGGGAAAGACTTGGCTTTTGGTATAAGACAGGAATAGCACCAAACAGGACTGTTCTGGAGATAAAGAAACTAAATTTGATGGTTTTGCATTTTGCACTGGGATGCTCACCTGCAAAGTGCTTCAAAATACAGATTGAATCAGTCTTGTTCCAGCTGCAGAGTTCCAGCTGATGCCTGTTGCCTGCTCCTCTGAAAGCAAACTCTTACAGTTCTCCACACAGACATTTTTCAGGTAAAGAAGCAATAACTGCTGACATTAGTCTTGCTTCAGGCAAAAATAATATGCCACTCTATTTGGGAAGATATTTAAATTTATTTAAAATAAAATGGTTGTACTGTACTACCCTACCTACACTGCCAATACTAAAGTAATGTCAATATATTGGTATAAAAGTCTTACGGTGCCATAGGAAGTAAATCTATATGAGCTGGGTGAGATGGTTCATCAGCACACAAAACTGCACAGCGTCTTCCATGCTGAAAAAACAGAGGTGTTTGGGTTTGTTTTGTTGTTTTAACTAAGAAGGAGCCTACGAGGCAGCCCTGCAACCACCACACAGCTTAGGGTACCAAACAGGCTCGAAAGCAGCACCAGTGAGACCCATCCTGTGCAGCTGTGGTGGCACAGGTGTGGATTGGGGCTGCAGTCTGTCAGCAGAAGCTTGGTGGCTGCATCCCAGAGATGCTGATGTATAAAAGCAGCCTCCAGTTGATCCAAGACTCTAGCAACATTTACCCTTGTGCAGCCTCTGTGCTGGGATGAATATTGAGCCTTTTGGCTAAGAATAGAATTTTAAGAAGCAGACAAAGAGAGAAACTACTCCATGTGAGTTAGTGGGAGCCACTAAGCCCAGGCTGTTCCACAAATGAGGAGGAATTAACATTCAGGACAGGGAAGTTAAGCACAGTAGAGTTTATTTTTACAGCCCAGCATGCTTGCAAACTTCATGGCAGTACATGGAAGGAGTGAAGGGATCCATACAACTAGCGTATGGAGCACAGGCAAAGACAGCTTCTGTGAGCAGTTTGACAACTATTTGGCTGCATTCTGCTCGAAATATTTATGACAGCAGCAAGTCAGAGCTGACACAAAGAGGACAAATTCTTTGAAGTCCACTTGGGAGTCTCCATTTTCATCCAGGTTCTTGAAGACTCTATCAATAGCATCCTTGTCCTTCCCTGACTGCAAAAGAAAAAAGCAGGTTGAGTTGAGAGGAGGAACAACCCTAACGCAGCAGCATCTCTACCCACACCCCAGACAAGGTCCCTGGCAGGGCTCTGGGCCCTTGCTGAGGTGTCAGGGGAGCACCCATGCAGCATGAGGCTGATGCCAGCTCAGACACGTGGTACCTTTCTGTTGGGAATCATCATGGAGCTGCCTGGGAGGTGGAGGTGTGCTGGAGGTGTAAAGGCTCCTGCCTGCAGCCCTGCCATCAGCCTGCCCAGAACATCAGGTTATCATGTTTTCTGCTAGAGAGACCTTTTTTTCCTTCTCTTTTCTTGCTTTGTGCATTATGTGTCTGGGTATGGAGCCATGAGTTCCTTCACACTGTGCTTGGCTGAGGCAACTGCTCAGCACCCAGCACAGGACGTGGGAGCGGGTGGGACTGCTCTACCTCCGCCTGCCCATCTTGGTGGGAGCTGCACATCTCCTTCTCTGGCTGCCTGAAATGCACATCCTTCCCATAGGAACTCGGGGCACTGCTGGCTTCAGGCCCAGGTTGGAAGCTTTGGGTGACAGCAGGACCAGACATGAGTCCCACCATCTTCATGGCACAGGCCCAGTCTCAAGTCTTCCCATCCTCTGCACAAGGAACCAGGGTTTATTACACTCCTGCTTTCTGGGTTTATTACACCTGAGAGCTGCAGTCATGGAGAGACATGTTTTCTACATTTAAAACCACATTCATCATGATTAAAGCTGTGTGACACAAAGCCCTGAGGACATTACCCAGGTGAATTAAATGCCATGCGTTCCCCATCTGCTCCCCTGGAGAGGCTCAGCTGAGCTCAAGCAGTTTGTGGTTTTGTGAAGTGACGCTTTCCTGGGGCAAATGTCAAATTTAAGCTTCACTGAATACCTCCAACCCAGAAAAGGCACAAACAGCCTCAAAAAGTCCTTCAAGTCCTGCCACAGGAGCCAGTGGCTGAAGCCAGTGGGATGCTGAGCTTGAGCTACTGCAGCAAAAAATAGCAGAATAATATTTTTCCTAAGTTTTTTTGTTGTTTTTATTTTTTATTTTTGCCAAAATATGTTAAAAAAAAAAAAAAAGGTATTTGCTAAAGTAGCTAAAAGGAGGGCTTTTTGGCCTGAGTCCTGGAAGTGATTATCTCCAGGGATTTTAGAAAGCGTAGTTTTAAAAATAAACAGGGGATGGCAGTACAGACCCATCTAATTTAGGAAACAACAGTGAGGACTGTTGAAGATAATCAAAAAATAAATCTGATATTATACGAGAAAGAAATCATAACATTTTGGAAAATTTCTATGAGTTTAAAATATTTACTACCTTAATTTAAATCTGAAGGCAATTCTTGATTGTGTTCTAATTAACTAAATTTCTCATTCTGTAATTCCATGTTTCACTGAAAAACATGCAACTTTAAAATCACTAAAAATTGAACCAGTTCTCTAGATTTGACTGATGAATGTGTTTGGAAGGTTTTGTTCCTTTTCATTTTATACATTAAAATGAGTTTAAATTTATAAGTGAAATATATGAATAGTTTTAGCCTCTGAATTACTTCTGAAATGCACAAGTGGGAATTGTTTTTTGGAAACTCTTGTTCCTCCTGTGGCATTTCTGCCCCTGACTGATTCAAGACCTTTCCAGACAGTTGTGAGCTGTGTCATCTATAACCAGTTCTAAGGCCAGAAGTGTTAATGAGTATTTTAAAAACCCTGTTTCCCAGAATTTCTTGCAAATAAAAAAATATGGATATAAATTGCAGGAAAATGCAGGTAAAAGTTTTTTTTTCTGATGTCAGACTTATGTTCCATGTTTCTTTGTTGCAGTTGTCTGTCTGGCAGGACAGCAGCAAAGCAGGACATTGTTGGTTTAAATTTATTTGAAGTACTGGCATAAAAGTGCTATTTTTTTCTAGAATAGGTAAAGCAGGAAAGGAAGATGGAGACTGGAACATAAGAGGACATCTAGCTAATTATCTTCCTGGAGAATTCCAGTTTTTCCAGCAGTTGCAGGAAATAGGTAGAGCCACTAAAAGCAGCTGTGGGCAACTGGAAAAAGTGGTGCCTGGCCAGTAAACACAGTTGGGAGAGACCTTTGAGCATCATCCCATTTGGTAGGTATCTGGTGCAGTGGCTCCTCAACTTTATTTAAACCAAATATTGAGTGTCTGGGGGATTTCCATGCCCTCTTAGAACTGTGATTTTGTTGTTGGTTTTATTTCTCTTTACCTGGGGGTGCTATAGGTAACACACAGCTCTGTGCTCAGCAGCTGGACACTTCTAAGCTGCTGTTGGGTCATAAGCACTGATCTGTTTCATACAGCTTTTTCAGGAACATTTTAATCTATTCCCCCTGAGCCACCCAGGTCCTTATTCTGAATATTGCATCTCTGTTTCATTTGTGAGATATAAATCAATTAGGTGTGGATTTCATGCGGTGAATTCATACAGCTTGCATGGAAAGATACTAAATTACATCAAGGACCCTGGCTGCAGTGGCCTGAAATAGTTATTAAAAAACTGAATTATTCTGGATACAAAAAGTGGGAGCCACACATGGACCACTTGGTTCTAGACTTTTGCCATTAAGAACAATAAATGTACAGATAGAGAAACATTACTCTGACGTGGAAAGAACAAGACTATGAAAACTATGATCTGGATTTTTAGTGAAGGGAAGCAAATACGAAACAATTGAAAATGGAAAGCATTTTGTCTGCCCAGCAGCTAAAACTTTTACTATAACATATTAGATATCTTGAATACCTACTTAAATGCACATGATGATTATATACAAATCTATGGTGTAAAATATATTTTAATGTCTTTCTTTTGCTATTAAAGACAAATGCCAAACACTCTGCTCTGAGTTCATCTGTTGTTCTGGTTTACACATTATTTTGATGAGCATCCTCTGTATGTAGTATAAATACCTGGAGAAGGTAAGTGTATAAATATTTAGAGAGATTCCCCACCTGCAATCAAGATCTTCAATTGCTGACAACACAACCACCTTCACAGCAGTTGTGACATGATGTGAGATGATAAATCCAGCAATAAACAGAAGCAGTAGGTGAATTCTGAAATTGAAATCCAATCTATTTCAAAGCCATTGTCCTGATAACTCGAGTGATGAATTTAGCAAACAGGGAATGGCCCTAAATATTAGCATCAGTTTTACACAATATGTGCAAGACCTCTTTTTTATTTTACATTTTCCTACAAACCATTGCATATTTCTGGATGTAATTTACCCGATAATGTACTAAACACTGTGCCTGCAGGCAGCTCTTGCACCTACTACACAGAGACGATGCTGTTCTCTTACCGCGAGGAAGTTTGGGAGCTCTTTTTCCAGGAGGGTCTTGAGTTCTGCTTTGCTGAGGGTTTGCCTGTTGCCATCAGTCCTTGCATAGTTGTCAAAGACAGCTATGATCATTCCCATTGCAGTTTCCAGCTGAGACATGTTGCTGGAGTCTGGCTTTCTCCTGAACAGGCACAGTCGGGGCTCTCTCGGAGGATGGAGACTGGTCTGAGTCTGGGGTTCTTTATGCAACTGTCCCATCCAACGACCAGTCACACCCCACAGGGACAGTTATCCCTTGGCAAATATCTGTATCTGACCACTGCCTGTAGTACACACCTCAGTGCTCACAGCTATTCAAAACTCAAGTTTTATCGCCCTGGTGTGACTGGCACAACCAGTTGCTCACCATTAGCAACCAGCCTCTCCTTCAAGATACACAGTGTGACTAACAAACGAAAATCAGATTTTGTTATTGGCTGTTTGCTCAAGATTTGTTCTTTCAGATATGGCCATGGGAGCAGTGGGTTGGTAGCCCAGCTTCAGCACATTATGTGCCAGCCTGCTCAGCAGGAAGAGGGGATCTCACCTATCCTTCACTACCACAGTTAGGGGCTCTGTGAGGGGCTGCAGACACAGACTGCCCCCTCTGCCACGCAGAGGAGCTTGTTACAGACTAGATGGCTCACTAGCTCACATTTGGGATGAGATTCTCTGCATCAAAGTAGAGGTCTGCCATGCAGCCAGCCAATATAGTCCCCCTGAGCTTGCACTCAGTACACAGTGGATGTCTCAAACAGGTCTTACGAACCAGCATCTCTCCAGGGCCAGCAAAGGGAGCTTTGCAGAGCCCTCCACAAAGAACTTGCTCAGGTGGAGGTGGCTGAAGCAATAAATCTGATATTTGAGCAAACAACCAGTATCAAAATCCATCTTCATCTGCAGTAAAATAACTTGTTATTTACCCTCTGCAGCATCAAATTTTACAATAAAATGTCTTGTACTGAAAAGAAAGAAAGGTCACTCTCAAGTCCTGTGATCGTCTGTGACTTCTGACGAACTTTGTGATTTGCTTGTAAATCATGGTCCCCCACCATCAGATGCCAAACACACCGGACTCACATCTACACAGACCAGAGCAGTTTGAGGGAGCTGGCAGAACCCCACTGTGAGCTCAGGCGGTGGGAGCGGATCAGCTCCAGCCACACCGAGTTTGAACAAGTTACTCTTTCAGGCCAAGCACAGGGTAACTTGGCCCCTGTCAGACTCCAGGTGTCTACACCAGACGTGGAGGAGCTCATTTGAGGTGAGTTACATCTACAATAGTGTCTGCAGAACAGACACACTCTGAGCAAATTATTTGGGGGAACCTATCAAACCTAGGGCATCACATATGAATAATGCTGACGGACCCCAGGCATCAGTGTTCAATGTAGAAAACCCTGCCTATGAATTCCCAGAATTAAACCTGAGTTTGGATGTTTTTGGACATCCCTCTGCATTCTTGAAGATAACTTTCCACTGTCTATATGCTATAGACATGTTAGCGAAAATTGTGTTTTATTTAAGAAAAATTTTAAAAATTAAACTCTTTTCTCCCCAATGCCTATAGCTACCTGTTTCCCAGGCAAAATCTGTCCTGTAATATCAACAACATCTCAGGGCAAGACTGTGCATCACACGTACATGGAAACCTAGAACCTTCCTGAAACAAAACACCCATGATTTTCTGTCTTACATTTTCCAACAAGAGATTTTGCATTTCAAAAAAAAAAATCAAAGCAGCATCTTAAGCTGTGTGCTTTATTTAAACAGTTCATGAGAACTATTTGTTCCTGTGACTTCAACCTCATGACATAGTTGCAACTGATTTGCATTACAGGGGTAAGGGTTTTAAGTAAACTTCGAAGTTTTTACATTTAAATGTATCTTGTAACCTGTGGGGTTTCTTTAGAAGGAACAAGGAGAGAGCAAACTGGCTCTTGATAGCTATGAACATCATCTGGTGTTTACACCAGGTGTCAAGTGCCAGAAACTTTTCTTTGTCCTTTTCTGACAAGTATCTGTAAAATGAATATTAAACAAGATCAGTAAAGAAAAATCAATTCCTCCCTCTAAAGGGAAAACTAACAAAACAAAATGTTTACTTCACAGCTTCTCATGACTTTGAATCACGAACATAACATCGGTGTCAGTTAGAAGGGAGGAAAAGCGCCCTGAAAATGCAGAGGGAGAACAGCTTCAGTCAACAGGATATGTCAGTGTGTCCACACCTTTGCCACATAACCTGGGAGAAGAGGTGTCCTCATTCTTGACCCATTTTCCTCTGCAAACACAGGTGACTCATAAGTTTTGAGAATACGGCCGCAAAAGTGCTAAAACACAAAAGAAACGACTGGGCCTGAATTTCTACTAACTGAAAGGTCACCATGGTAGCACTGCCTGGTTAACTTCCTTTATTTTTAATGTGTCATATTTGTATTCATGCCCATGCACACACATCAGTACTGCTCAGAGTTTTCAGTTCACACTTTCTGTATTGTTTAAATATTTTCTTATGATTTGTTATTCAAAACAGCAGCTCTGTGCACACAACACAGACTATTTCAACTGTTTGCAAAACCGAAGAGTACAAATAGGAGGCCCACACAGGAAAGCAGGCAGTGTTTTGATGCCAACCCATCTGTCCAGCTCCCCAGTGAGATAAACCACTTTCTGTGGGCTTGTTTAAATTTTATATTATTGTTTGAATGGAAACAACATGCATTATTTGCTTCTTTCAGGTTCCTTTCTTTGAAGAATGGTATAAACAGCTCAGATGACTATTTACTAAGGGTTTATACAGAATTAGGTCTTGCTATTCCTAATTTGGACCAAAAGTTTAAATTATTTATGTGATACCAATGTGGACTGTCACACACATAATTTACAAAACCCATTCAGATATGCTCAAATTTTATGGCATTTGGTCAGATATTCAGGCTTACATGAGATTTGTGTGACTTTGTGCTGGCGCTCTCTTAGAGAATAGATTTTATCCCACACTCTTTGCAGCACTGACTGTTTTGGAAAAGTCTGAATAAATAGATTTATCAGCTCTACTGTAAGGAGCCATTTGTGTCACAGCCTGAATAGCTGAAATGGGATAGCTGCAATTGTCAGAAAGGGACTTTTTGACAATTTCCACAAATCTGTTAGGTATCTGGATGGAAGAAGAACATGAAAAAGAAAACACAATCCGAAATTATAAACTCACTATTTTTCTTGTTTGTTGACAGCAGTATGAAAATATTTTATTTTTCTCTTAGCAAGAGGGTAATATCTGAACCATAAAAAACCATTGCATGTTCCATATTGAGATAAAATTATCAAAACCCTCGTATTTCCCAGTGTTCTGGATAGCTTGTTGAACTCAGAGTATCAACACACTTTATTTACTTTGCGCTCCTTCCAAAAACTTGCTCTAAGTCTGGTTAACGGTTTTTAAAGATCATTCCATTTATGCAATACATGATGAATTTATTTACATCTAGTGAGCAAATAATGCCATTACTACATTGCTTTGCAAAACAGTAAGAAAGATCGAACTAAACAGGCAGTGGTGAGGCACAGGCAGAAGAGGAGCTCATACAAGCACAGCGTGATGTTCAGTGACACTCTGGATATGTTCTGTTAATTATAGACATACAGGTTTTCATTGTTTTATTATCATTTACTTCTCAAAATAGCCTTAAAATATGTTTAAAAATGCAATTAATAAGTTCACATACTATTTAAATGAAGTTTAAAGCCAGGTAGAATGGAGAAGACCAAGGTCAGCTAACTGCCTGTGTGACTTTCTGAGTTGAGAGTTGAGGTAATGACACTGTTGTTGTCTGGCAAAGCTGTGCCACGAGAAACACACTTCCATCATTGCATATTGACTCTAATCAAACACATTTATTAGTGCATGAGACATAGCCATATTAGACTGTAAAATCAATGAATATTTTACAGCCAACCAATTAATATTTGCAGTGTAAATACCTCTGTCTAGTTTTCAATCCTTGACTGAATGATTTCCTGGATGCTATTATTTACAGGGTTTTTTATACTTTAGTTTTAAGGTTCTTGATATTAAGGCTTCTAAGACCACCTTTTTTTAAAAAATGTAATGACAAAAAAAGAGGTCACACTCTAAGGTAACTGAATGTTGTCCACACAAGTGCTCTAGTCATGATTTCTAAGTATGTGTTTCCTCATCCAGTCTCACACAAGCAGCCTGTCATTTGCTCTACTTTAACACTTACATAAAATCCCACTCAGCTGTCAGCCAATCATGCTGGGCTGTGGTGAGCATAGTTAAAAGTTGGTCTATGGCATGGTCAGAAAGAACAGGATAAAAAAGAAAAGAAAAAGAAAAAGAAAAAAAGAGACAAAAAATCAGAAAGGATCAGGAAGAGCTGTGAGGGAGAATGGTTGTTTTGTAACCTTTAAGACAGACTGAGTGAACCTTTTAAAGGAAGATCCTATTTGCTAGAGAGAGGTAAAAATTTGCTAGAGAGATGTAAAAATGACTAAGCCAATTCCAAGAAAGCTTTCAAGAGACTTCTGTATGCAGAAAGGAATATTTTGGTCATGTTAATCTGTCATAAACTAAGCAATACTATTTTTCCTTTATTGTAAAAAACATTTTCTCAGAGAGAAGGAATCCCTAAGAGAAAGTTGTCTTGTGTTGAGTGTCCATGCAGGCAACACATCAAGAAAAACCTTGCTGCATTCCCCATTAAAAACCCCTTTTTTTAATCATTTTGAAATATTGATTTATGTATACATGGAAGATATGGGTAGGGCTGGCCTGCTATTGCAGAACTGTGTGTAAAGCGAGGTGATATCCATGTATGCCGCCAGGAAGATTTACAAGGCAATTTGATGGAGTGGAAGTTCCCCAGGCACACATATTTTACAGAACTGGCTGCTTTTGGTTTCCAGAAACCAATCACAGGGTGTAGTGCAACTGATAAGCAGCGGGGGTTTTTCAGCAGGCAAACAGTGACATCATTCTGTCACTGCTAACAGGGCAGCAGTGCTGTTCTAACGCTGGGCTCAGAAAGACTGAAATGGGGGTGGGAAATGGGAACCAGAGCATGCTTTTGTAACAGACCATTTAACTTCAGACTTCACTTACCAGAAAAAAAGAAGGTCTTCAACAAACAGGGAAATAAAAAATTACATGCACAGATCTGGGAGAGTCCTTGTCTTGGGGAGGGGAACCCAACCATGAATGGACTCCCACCTAGAAGGGAGGAGGTGTGGCTGTGTTGAGGAAATGTGGTCGTGAACACAAATTGTTGGACTACTTTGGCCAAAATGTATCTTTTAAATGTGGTTATATCTATCTAAATGGACTACCTACTATGTGCATTTAATGTGTGTTTAATAGAGGAGCCATTGGTGTGCCAGGACACTGGTTATGGTGTCTCAGAAACAACCTGCATCTGTCTGAGGTCCTCATGCTCAGTGCCCAGGCCCACTGCTCACACAATTTTGCTACCACACTGCAGATCTGAAAGCAAGGTGAGAATGCAGTTGCAATTTTTTCTGCCCAGAGGCAATTGTTTTGAATTAAATCCATTTCATTCTTGCTTGATAGCAGCCCCCGTTTGAGATTAGATCTAGAGTCTTTAGGTTAAGGTTAGTATGTATTTAAAAAGAAATTTCAAATGATAAATTATAATGTTGTACAGCTGCTAAACTGACGAAGCAGAGTTTTCCTATCTGAGCAAACAAAATAATTTTAGTATTTTTGGAGTGTCTGTCATCCTACTATATGACCTTTTTCTCCTGTTTTCCTTAGAGAAACTTATGGCTTTTTTCCACTCTTTAGCATTAAAAGCCATAAAGTAAAAAAGGGAGCAAGACCTATTATTTGGTTTCATGATTTATTTCCACAGCAGTATCAGAAGTCCTAACCATGGACTGCAATTGTGATAGACCAGGCAACACACAGATATTCCTGGTTTGAGGAGCTGGGCATTCACATTTACAAGAAGACAAGCACATCAGCAGGAGCATACAGCATTTCAGAGCAAAGGTACCTGACAGGCCCAGTTCCTTGTTATGATTTTGAACCCCTAAATTGTTTACTTATACCTCTAATCTCTGTCTAAGTTCATTAATAATACTTACCACAGATGCTGCACTTGCTCCCCATCTGCCTTATCCTTTCCATACTCCACCTCTGTGGAGTTGAATACTTCCTGAGAGAGAGTTACAAACTAACTTTGATAAGAGCAGCTTGGGCTGTATAAGATACTGCCAAGCCTTGCCAACAGGCTCTGCTCTGGAAAAAGCACAAGGAATTAATTGTTGTCACATCGTATCAGCCGATAAAATCCACCAGCACCCACCATCAGACCGCAGCAATTCAGCCAAAGCCCTGTTATTAGAATCTAGCAGTTCATCAAAATCCTGCCTCCCATCTCAGGATTTCACAGAATCACAGAATCAATTACATTGGAAAAGACCTCTGAGCTCATGGAGTCCTACCTTTGACCCAACACCACCTTGTCTCCTAGACCATGGCACTACGTGCCACATCCAGCCTCCTCTTTAATACCTCCAGGGACACTGACTCCACTACATTACATAGAAGACAAGAAGTATTTACACATGATCACCTGTCCATATAGAAATTAGTTAATCCTCTTTTGATCTGCAATTTGTCAGTTGTATTTGCAGTTGCCTGTTTACAAAGTACTGACAGAAGATCACTTACTAAAAGCAATGATAATAAAGTGCCCTTTGTAGCCACCCTTGTTGTAGCTGCCCAAGAGAAGCAGGAGTGAGTGAGTGTCTCACGGTGCTCGATTGCCAGCCGGGCTTAAACCACAACAGTGTCTCTCTCTGCTGTCCTACAGCACCGCTATCAGGCACAGGAACATCAGTCACAGCACCACACACAAACAGGGCTATTTTGCCAACACGTTGGTTGGGGCAGCTCATCATCCTGCCCGCTACTGAGGATCCTTGGTGCAATGGGGCCAGGAATACCTGCTCCATACTCTTCTTCCACAGATACTATGAGAGGAAAGAACCTCAATGCAGGGCTGGGAAGAAAAAGTGTGGTTCAAGTCAGACTGTACCCAGGTGCTAAGACTAACTGCCTAAATGTTAGGTAGATTAACCAAGCTGCAACTCCTTGGCTGATTTTGCAATGGATTAGGAAGAGAGAGAGTTCAGGGCTGTGAGCTCAAGTTGACTATACTGGCTTTCCAAACCTGGGTTGTGGGTGTGACAGAGAGGGAGCCTCCTTTTGTAGGAATATGACTAAGTACATTGATGAGACATTAAAAGCACAGAACACATACAAGGATTTAGAATCCATTGTGCCAGTCTTGCTCCTAAATCAGTGTGTTTTAGTCTGCGCTTAACACAGGACTTTGAACTGCAGATTAAACCAGAATGGAACCATCATTTTGCATCAGCCTGTTCAAAAGGGAATAACCAACAAAATTGGCTAAAAGCAAAGGCCCAGGACTCTCTTCAAGTTCTATTATTACACAGATGTGCTCATTATATACTCATCAGTTAAACAGACAGTTAAAACTGAGATCATATTGGATGCTAGAACATGACACTGAGGTTAATTACAGAGCTCTCTTTTGCTTTAAAGATAACAAAGCAACCATGAAGAAAAGAACAGAAGGGTTTATTGCTTCCCAAGTGGTACAGAAGCAGAGAAGATAATATATTTGATGCATAGGTGCATCAAATCAATGGGTAGCACTAAAAATACTCTGCTGGCTCATAGCCACTGTCAGCCATAGATAAAAATAGGTCATGATAAATTGGGTGTAGTCTTCGACTGCCAGATGTGGGAAATGACCATGTTAACACACAAAATGTGAACAGCTGTTAAGAAGGCAGCATTCTTTGCTGTTAGGAACCACATTTAATCAACAATGCAATGAAAATAGGAATTGGAGACTATTAAACTGTGGTTTAGTGGCAATCTCTTAATTTAATGGTTTCCTTTAACAATTTCCTGAACACTGTACAGCTCATTGAGATTAAGCAGAGAAACAACCAGCACTATGGAGAAAGACCAAAATTCACTACACCCACTTACAGCTCTGGTGCATAACTGAGAGCTTCCTTGAACAGGGACCTGGGCTGAAGGTCACCATCCTTTTACTGATTATGACTTTTCTGTGTAGGGGACAAAGTTACTGGGTTTGTGGAAATCCAAAGTCCCATTTGTGAGCCTCAAAGGAATATAGTACATGACAGTGTTTCATCATGCAGTAAAGGAAATGGATCTGTAATCATGAGTTTCAGGACAAAAACCACCAAGATTTTAAAGTAACTGAACTTCAAAAGAAAGAAAAGAGTAATCTCTTGCTTTAATCAATTTATACATAAATACCATGAGATGTACTGTAGGAAACAGTTTCTCTCATATAAGATATATTCACAGTGAAGTGATTACAGTCTAGTTATGACAGCAGGATATTTACTGCAGAAGGGAATTCAGAGCAGGTATTCAGAATAAGCCAGGAAAGAGGATCCAAACCACAGAGTGAGCCACAGCCAAGCTACAGTAATTTGAGAGGTAGCTTTGTGAACTGCAGTCACTCCAGCTTAGGCAGAGCCAGACCATGAGCTGCTGTATGGCCACAAAGATTTTATTGCCAAATATTTAGTAGCAAGTCAGCCCCACATTTAGACTACACAAACTGTTTTTTAAGGGTTATGGGAAAGCTAGTTTGTGTCTACTGCTCTGCCCAGGTACAAGCTGTAAAAACCTCTCAAGTAGTGAAGTTGTTTTTCCCTGAACTGCTGGCAAGAAGCTCTAACCTCCAGCTAAGCTATGAAAAAACATTAACAGAAGATGACATAACCCTGGTACAGAAATACATTCACATTTCAGATGTCCACTCTTGGTATTCAGCAGCCCTTGGACAACTGCCATTAGCTTTGCTGTCAATACTCTTCACCTCTCTTTAGACCTGCAAGCCAAGTTCTCCTTAACTTTTTCAACTTCGATTTTTCTTCAGTGATTTTTAAAGAAGTTTTAGAGCTGGCAAAAGTGGAACAAGTGTTAACACCCCCATCTCCTTCAAGCAGCCCTCCTCCATCAGTTAGACAATAATTATACATAATAATAATATATATATAGCTTCATTTAAACCTAGTATTTCGTTGTGCGTAGGAGACTTCTTTCTCTGGAAGACTTTTCCAAGTGTGTGAATGAATTAACACTAACAGTCCCTTTCCACAGGAATATAATCCCTTCTGGCATACCACTCTGGCTGTGATGTGGTCAGCAGTGATGACAGTTTCAGAGATCAGACTCTATCCTATGTGTAGCAGTGTCTGTTTGATCAAATGATTACTATCATATGTATTTTTTCTCTATCTTCTGCTATTCATACGTGGGTTTCCTGAAGAAATGCTTTTGTTGGAGAATGTTGTTCAGTCCAGAAGATTTTGCAAAGTATGGTAACACATCTGTCATTATTGCTGGACACCAGGGGAAGAGTTGAAGACAGTCTTCTAAATGACCTACCCTCCAAATTCACAGACTCCTTAGAATGTTTTGTTAGTGACAAAACATTCAAAAATGCTTGGAAACAACCTTTTTTCTTGTATATTGTCCCACCGACAAGCTTCTGACAGGAAATTCACATAATCCATCTTGCAGCAGCAAATTATCATGTTTTTCAGTTTCATAGTTATTTAGCCATATTTTGTTTATGATTTAGTTCTGAATGTCAAAGTAGATGGCAGATCCTTGTCTCATTCTAGAGTTTTCAGCTGCCCTAGTTTGTGGGATTTGTTCATATGCTGCATTGGATACAATAGTCGCAGTGGATTTGTCATCTTTTCCTCTTGATTCATTGCAAAAAAATTCAAGTGATTCATAAAGCGTAGACACAGCCTTAAAAAGCACAGAAAACTCCAGTCAAAACTTTTACCCATAAAGTACATGTAAAATGAACTTTTATCCAAGATACAGCAGGGAACAGAAAGAAAGGAGGAAAGAAACAGAAAGGAAGGAGAAAGAAAGGCCATGGAGCTATAATTTCAGATGGAAAGAGTGTCTCAGTACTAACATTGAAAGGCAAAGCCTTCCTATAGGTTTGGATTCAATTCGCTTAGTTAATTAGGTACCAGGCACAAAATACTTACTTAGAATACCAAAGATGTCAAGTTCCAGTTTAGATCAGGTTCTAAAAAATCTGAAATTTAAAGCTTTTTTATCCCCTTCACCTTTTGACTCTGCTATTTCCCAAAAGCTTCATCCTACTCTTCCCTCTGGAGGGATGCTCTCTTCATGCAATAAACTAGCACACTGATGGAGTATTCAGATGCTATTGTGGACTGTGCAGATATCACCCTGTTTTCATTTCCGAAACACATGTAGGTAAGTCCTTCAGCAAAACCTGAGAACTAAAGATCTGCCTGAAATGCGCACAAAGATCTGTGCTCAAGGACATACGGAATCAAATTCTCACATCATAAACCAATAAAAAGGTGGGAGTCATTAAGGGGTAGCATCTTCTCTTCACATGTTTTGATGAACCACATTCAGCACAGAGAGGTGTCTGCCAGCTGAATGCCAAACAGGAGGCATGGTAGGGACAGCCAGCTAATCTGGATTGTGATTCTATGCATTTTGCACAACCAGAGCCCCTCTCAACAATGAGCTTTATGTGTGCTTCTGTGAACTGGAAGTTTGCATTAATGCTACAACAGGGCATAGATTTGGGCTGGAACATGTAGAGCTTGATGAAAAAATCATCAACTGCTACAGGAATTCCCTCAAGGGCCAAATTCCCCTGCAGCTGGCAGAACTGTCTGGGAAACACTCCCTAAACATCTCAACTGAGGAAATACGGGATGATTCTTGAGAGACAGACAAATGCTGTACAGTCAAAGCACAGCTACAGGAGCCAGCTTTGCCATGAAGATGTTCCCTCTCAGGTTAAGTTAGGTACTTAGAGATATGTATTGTCACCTGACCTAATTGCTCAGTGTTGTTGTGACACATGATACAGGTGAGAATAAAATCCATGCCTTGGTTCAATTCCTGTGATACAAGATTGCCTTCACAACCCCAGGAACTGGAAAAAAACCCATGAAACTGTAAATAGCCTTGCAGGGGCGGATAGAATCCTCATGTTCCCTGTTCTAGAAATGATGCCCAAACCTACCCAGAACATTCAGCAAAGTTCCAGACTTAAAAAGGAAAAAAAAGGTAAGCAATGTAAAAACTACTGTAAACTTTCTAGAAATTTTCTTTTTCACAATCAGAAAAAAAGTTTAAATTAAGCTGACCATATTCTGCAAACAACTGAAAGGCAGTGAGTGCAGTTCCAGAGACACCATAATATTTGCTAACCACTACTGGCTTAATTTGTTTGAAATACAGTGTCCATACACTTTTTATGCACTGGGTTTACTAATTGAATGATTTATAAGATCCAATTATGCTTTAACATTTAAAATTATACCACTATGAAACCACTCTTTCTGCTTTCACTAAAATAGCAGAAAGGTCTGTTACATGAAAGAAGACACTGAATCTATATCGTGACATGTTGCTGTGGCTGGTAGCTGCTAAATTAAAAAGCAACTACAAAAGATGGTTTGTAATTGCCTTCATAGATCCTCTGGAAGAATCTTGCCCACACAAACGTTGAGCAGTTAATGGCTACTAATGTACTTTTCACTCTGCACCCCCTCGGATGCTTGCTTTCTCATTCTCAACCTCATTTTCTTATATCTTCATTAAATATTAACAAGTAGAAGAGTTATCCCTTTATAGTTAGTAATTAGAATATTTTATTACTATGACCAGACTATCTCATGCCTTGTATTCCTAAAATTTTCTACTATGCTCTTTGCAGTAAAAGGAAGTCTCTTGGCTTCAGTGGGAATCTAGTTATTACAGAGAATGAATTTTCCCAAGTATACATTTTCTTTTTTTTAGATGATGACTGTTGCTCAATAAAAGACAGATATTACTATTTCACTACCTGTGTCCTGATACTCTCTCTCACCATGACTTCAGTACCAATGTGACCAGATCAAGGCTAAAGACAGGTTCTCTAACAGGAGAATGCAGGAATCTGTTAGCTCAGCGACTGCAGTTGTGACCACAGGCTTAAGCATTTTACATCACTTCTATGTGGCTTGCCCAAGCCTGTCCAGCTGACTGTAATGGAAGCTGCATTTGCCTAGGCAAGGGTTAAATTAGGCCTCCTTTCCCTTGCTTACTTCATGTTTTAATGTAATTGAAAAATGAATAATTGCCTGGACACAGGAGCTTGGCAGAAATCTGCTACCTGCTCTCAGCAAGCACTGCCTGCTCTAACGGCCCTACGAGCTGAAGCTGGTCCAAGGCCCCTTGAGCTTCGTATACAATTATACATAAAGGGACTTTATTGCCATTTTTTACTTCTACACTTCTTTCTTTCAGTCAGTCTCTATATTGATATTCTCTGCTTTTTGCTGCTCTCTTCTCCAGGCAATTTTAGGGTGTCATTAAATATAACAACAGAATTCAATACTTCGCTACTACACGAATTTCTCTTATTTCTGAGTGTTGTCTCTTGCAAGAAAACCTTTTTTTTTCTTTAAACCTTTTTAGTGTGTAGGAAGATGCTGTTCTAGGAACAGCAGGTTGTTGTGTGCTTTCTGTTCAGTGCCTCACCTTGAAAGTCCTCTCATAGCGAGAGTCTTTTTATAAACCACTTACCCATTCAGCAGAATTACATGATGAGTTTTCCTCAGCTTCTTCTCTGGTAGATTCATTTCTCCCATGAAGCTCTGCAACCTCAAGCATCTGTTCCTCCTCATGCCTTCCTGTCAGCACAAGAGGTTGTGCAGCACCTTAGCAAACCAAGTTATAGTCAGTGCTTGCTTCCTGTCCCTTTCCAGAGAGACACCAGAACACTATAAAGCACTGAAATGAAGAGTGCAGAGCTCTTGCATAGCCAGTCTTGATGACAGGCCTAGAGTGGTATTCAGTGGTAATAAGCTACATTTGGGAAGCTTACTACTCTCTTCAATAGGAGAGTAGTGCAACATCAGAACCTGCATCCAGGTGGAAGGTCTGTCCTTGGAGGGTTTCAGGATTCAGCTAGACTTGGCCTCAGCTGGTCTGATCTACTGCTGCTTTAGTCCTGCTTTAATCAAGGTATTGTACTAGATGACCTCTCGAGATTCCTTCCAGTTCCCTTATTTATTTGGTTCTGTTATTTACTATTTTCCCTCCCCTCCAATACATTAGAAAGGTCAAATTAAAGTTCAGAAAAAAATTCTTTCAGAAAATGAAGCCACATAAAAATTACCTCAGTATACTCCTTTAGAATAGGCAAGGATCTTTTAAAATGTAATTTGAAAATAGCAGGAGGACACAGGTCTGTGTAGTTGATCACCAAGTTAATGTGACTTGCAAAGCCTTTATTGCCTAAGACAATACATAGCAGACAATGGATTTCACTTGATTACTTTATCCTACATCCTTTCCTTCCTTCCTCCCTTCCTTCCTTCCCCTCCTTCCCTCCCTCCCTCCCTCTCCAACACCCCTTATGTGATGGAGGGTTGCTCAGCAGAGTCTGTGCCATGAAACAAGAGGGTCTATCAGCTCACCCTTAAGTAGACACCTACACCGGGTCAGTTTACACAGTTGCCTGTGTCAACTCCAGTGACTGTAATAGGTGTTTAGGGACTTCACTTGTCTAAATCCCCTCCTCCTGTTTTTTTAATCTGCAGGTTGAATTGCATCTCAAGTCGTAGATATTCCACCTGTATCCCCAACAGCTCACACGCTGAGTAAACCTCACATTGCAAACATAATACTCATGCTACAGTTACTTACTTAGGTAAGCTTGCTTACTTAAGGCTGCCTTAAGTTATGGCACTGATCTGTGCCCTCCGCCTGCAGATGCCCCACTTGTCCTGTACCCTTGTCATTCACTATATTTTTTTGTGACTTCTTCCACCCTTAATGTCAGGATTTTGCAACCCTCCACTTTCCCGCAATTAATAATTAAAAAAATCCCATAATCACAGCTTAAAAAAACACGACTTAGAACAAAGTCTTCAAGGCTGAGTCTTTCAGTTGTCACTGCCAAGAGGTAAGACTAGGATGCAGAGCTAAGTTCTGGCTTCTCACTTCTGCAGTCAGAAATCAGTAAGAAATTTTTAGAATTAATATCCTCCAACACCCTGGCCAGGTCAAGATCTTCAGTCTAAGTGATCACTCTCCTTAGAAAGATAAATAAGGGATGCAACTGGCTGCAGGAACACTCACTTGAACTACAAGCTGTGCCTCTGATCCCTCCCCTCAGCTCAAGGCGCCCCAGCAGACCAGGTCCAGGTGAGCAGAAGTTATACACTGAAATTCCTCTTAGCAATACCTCTTGAGTGCACCTCTCCAGCCTTCTCCAAACAAACATCTAACTTAGAGAATATGTGTTAATGGAAATATTATCACTCACCAGAGAGTGTGAAGAGCTGTTTCTTTTTGTAGCAAAGACACAAACCTCCCACTGCCACTAAGAAAGGAATGATGGCCCATATTACCAAATCTGTCTTTTTCGGTGAGTCAGCTTCTGCAAGTATATATTTTACATAAAGTTATGTACTGTTCAAAGGTAAAATAAAAGAACATCATCATAGCAAAAAACCCAGAAAACAATTAAAATTAAAAATTACCTCAGGAGTCAATCGTACATCCCCCCCAGCCAAATGCAAGGTCACTTTATCACTCCTGGGGGATGCATGTCTCATGAATAGTAATGTCAATCCCTCCTATAGCTCCCGCAGATTGACAGTTTTTCCTCCCAAGTGTTTAAGACAAGTCTTTTCTACTTGTACTTGACTAAGTAAGAGATCAGATCACTTAACTCATTTTAGGAGATTAGATTATTTTAACTCTATAACAGCCTCTTACATTATTTTCCCACCTTTTTGAACACTACTTCATTGATTCTCTATCACTGATGTTTTCCATATCTTTGGTAATTTTTGTGCCTCCCTTTGGACTACCAGTTACTCACAGTATAAAATATTGTCCAAAACTGAACTGTGCTGGATGATTGGCAAGGCTTGTGACTTGACCAGTCAATACACAATGTTAAAGGTCTAGCCACAACTAGTCCCCCAATCTTTACTGTTGAGAGATATAAAGAGAGAAAGAGATCAGCATCTTCCAAAAGTAATGCATAGTGTCTTGAGACTGTTGTGCAACAGAAGAAAGATAAATTGTTTTCTGGGTATGTCACATTCTTTTAATAATTTAAGGTGAAACAGATCTCACTCCTACTGCTGAAAATTTTAATTGTGGATGAATACTAATTGTATCAATGCTTTTCAATGCTTAATTCAGACCTCACACTGCTCCCCTGTAAAGTTCAACATATGACTGTTGTAAAATGCGGAGACACAGCCTAGAGAAACAAGTTTGTGATAACTTTATGGACACAAATCCTTACAGAGCACATACTGCTCTAAGTTCCATATTGATGTATTTATCACTTTTTATTAAGAATAATAAAATAATAGAGAAATAAAATGGTTAGTAAAGGGCACAGATTACTGAACAGAGTAACCATGAGATTGTTTCAGCTCCTTGTTACCACATGGCAGATTCAGTCAGTGTCTCACATCTATCCTAAAAAAAACCCTTCTGAGGAGGAACTGTGTTTGGGTCTTGTGTGAAACACACAGGTGCTCCACAGCTTTTTTGTAAACCTTAAGTAATAATTCCTATTAGCAAACCCTTAGAGAAGAAAACGAACACTACACAGGGGATATTAAGGCAGACAGTTTAAGTCAATTGTCATTAAGAGTTGTTCAGGCCCTCTTTGTGTTTGTCTCATTCATCCTGAGATCCACAGTGTTGAGGGAGGGATGTGGGAGAAGCAGGAAATGCATAACATAGTTCAAACTAAAGAACCTTTATGATAAGTGAAATGGCACACTTACCTTCTTGCCAGCTTACCTTTCTCTTCAACAATCACTGTTGTCCCATTTCCACATAGTTTCTTATAGAAAGGTATTTCAATAATCATCTCACAGTAGTAAAATCCAGTGTCATTTCCTTTGGCAGATTTTATGACTAGCACATCCTTGTTTTCATGGGTGATGCTGGACACATAGACAACTTTTCAGGATACACTTTCAGTGATATTTGCTTTATTAACAAGATATCAGCTTACTCTATACTTCATAATAATATCTTTTTACCAAAACCAAGCAATTTCAGTGTTGTCTCCAGTTGTTGGTGTTTGGATGATTTTAAATTATTGGGACCTGTAGCTAGTGGAGAAATACACATAGATTTAAAGGTTAAAGCAGCAAATAGATGTCATTACAGTTGTATTTAAAATAATTTTAATGCTGTAAAATCAACATGACATTAATTTTCAAGATTAGTTGATACCCACTTCTGCCTTCAATGATGGCACTTACTTTCTGGCTGAAGTAAACTTTTCAACTGGTGTGTTAAAGTCCTCCATCACTGTTTGTGTGCAATAAATGAAGATTTTATGTGGACTTGATAATAAACATATTTTTTACTTTCAACAAAAAGCCTTATAAAAAAAGATTGAGTCTGAAGGATATTAAACCCTACCTGCCAGATAAAGGATGACCAAAGGGAGTCACTCAAAATGATTCATAAATTAATAGCGAAAAATTCATCGAGATTAAAGAAAACCCATTACAATTTTTGTCACCATGTAGGAGTTCCTATCCTGCACCGCTTCTTATTAGTGACAAGTGTACAGCATTTTACAGGTGGGTTCTTTTATTTAGTTTATCTTCTTCCATTAAGTTTTTGCTGAAAAGTAGTTTGTAGCATCAGATTCACCTCCTTCATTTATCAAGTATACAATATGCCATGCAGACTCCAGTTGTCTCATCAGGTGTGTTGTCTGGCTTTTAGCTAAGGCTGACTTGGACAGTATCAGAAGAAATCAAACTTTTTAGTCTTTACTGCTTTGAATCTCTCACTCACTGTCCACATGCAAAGTGAGTGATACATGAGATACTGTGCAATACTGTATGAAATATTTTCTTCCAGTGAAACCACTGTGGGGATATCAGATAAGTTTTTTTACACTCTAATGGCATTGATGCTCATCAAAAAAGTGCTAATCCTATTAAATCTATCCCCATGACTGCTGAGACCATTAGTTTCACACTCTGCATGAAGAATTATAATTTATTTTTTTGTAACATCTATACTATTAAAGTGAAGAACTACTCATAATGAGAGTAAACAGCACGATTTTCTTCCAAATTTTATCCTGTTTGTCGCTCAGGCATATTTCATGCCAACTTATAACTAATTACATGATTTTTCCCATATGTCATCCTAACATGGCATTTGATAAGTTTTATCAGAAATATGCAGAGAAACTTTTCTCCTTTGTCCATAAACAAAGCCACATATTCATCATACTTAAAGGAGTTAGGCACCTCTATCTTTTCCACAACACAACGCTCAACTACTTGCAGAGAACAATACAGACAGTGTAGGAGTAATATAAACAGCAGAAAAAATAAGGGAAAGAATTGATTAAGTGCAAATGACAATTAAAAGCTGTTCAAGTGTTAAAGAAATGATCAGTAATTTCACTTTTCCTGTTCATTTGGACTGTCATTTAAAATACAGTTGTGCTATCCACATTTCCATATTGTGACTTTACTGCTTTTCTGAAAAATCTCACTGAAAAAATCCTTCTGCCCTTGCTTAACCTCTTAATCTCTCCCTTTCTTCAGTTACATTTTTTAATTTATACTGAACACCTTCAGTGTTATATAGTGCAATTTGTATTGAATAAGAATCATGAAACCTTACCTGCTTGGCATTTCAGTACCTATCTAAAACAAAACACCATTAACATCTTAAAATTCTACATTCAGTGTTTGTCATAAAAAATATTCAAGTCAGAAGGCCTAAGAAAGACAGTGCTTGCATTAAATGAACATCATTTTGGGTGTTTAGTCATCAGTTTGTTCCTCTACACTTTTTTTTACAACAATCTCTTTGTGAAAATGCTTTTTGATTCCCCATGCATTTTAGTCTTCCTTTCAGCATTATGAAAATTTAGTTGACATTCTCCTTGTCTCACACACAAGTGTATTTGATGTGGATATACCACAAGACTTTTAAATCCAGCTTAAGAATTATTGGTGGCTAACTATAAACAAAACAAAAAAAAATAAGCAGAGCTTACCTAAGCAGTCAAAACTCATTGTTAAAAGAAGTTTCAGTGAAATTATGATCATCACACAGGATTATTAGTGCTTTCATCAGGGTGTCTTGTTTAAAGATTAACAAAACATCAAATGAAATCATGTCAGAATTGTAGCTTAACTTCCTCTTCCCTTGTGGTGAGGATGGTACAACCTAAATGCAACTCAAATTTTCCCTACACTCTGTGAAACTGCTGTTATAGCTAAGTCTCTTTTAGAGTTCAGCCATCCTGTGTGAAACCAAAACATTTCTTCCTTAAATTTTAAACTGTGTCCTGTCTGCCTTTCAACACTCTTCTGGTATGACATAAAGAACTGCTTCTCTGCACTTGGAGTGGTTTCATGGGAGCATTTGCAACTGTCCTTTTAAAACACTTCATTTAAAGGCACGCTATGAAGACGAAATTTCTGTAGCTACCACACAGCCTCTTCCAGCCAACCTGATGAATCTTATCCAAGGCCAGAGACAGTGATTGTACATGGGTTACTTTGAAGCCAAGTACGGCTCCTACCTTTCCTTATCACGCATTTCATTGTCATCTCGCTGAGATCTTGCCTAAATTCTTCCCACCTGTGAAAAGTACATCAGTGTTTTTGCCTTAACAGCAGCACAGCTCCACTGGCACGAGCAGCTGAGGAAGGCTGAGTTCCAAGATCACACTCGCAGTGGCCCCAACATCCCACAACATCAGCGGGAAACAATCCAGGACCCTACACCGTGTATGCAAACCCTCTCACCATTACCTCCACAGGTATTAATGCAATACCAGTGCCTTGTACATTAACTAAGGCTTATTTCAGGAAGATTTTAAGCATAAGTTAAAACGACCTACATTATCAGGCTAAGGGTCATGTTGAAATTACTTATGTTCAATTTTAAAAAAAATTTTCTACAAATGTAGATAACTGTATGCTGCTTAATATTCTCCAGCACTGAGTTTTGGCTGCAACCCAGAATCACTTAGGTTCCCTGGCCAGAGACATTGCCTGGAAGACAAAACATTGCTTCCATTTTCTGAACTTATTTATTCCCTGGATAGAAGTTTCAAATGCAAAGTTACCAGGCTAGATAAAATTGTCCCACAAACATGTTCAGTTGGGTAACAACAAATCTGCAATGACAGAACTTAAAAAAATAATAAAAATTTGTCTAGAAACTAGGTGAAGCTTTTCCCATAGTGCTGATAGCAGTCCATATTTACTCTGAGAGATGCTTTGTTTCTAATCCAAAGCATCTACTGTCAGAGATGGAATGAACTAGCACAAAGCAAAAGGGGTTGGCTGAGAGGTTTACTTTTAGCCCTCGTTACTTCATTGTACTGTTTTACAACACAACCTCACAAACTCTCATCACAGCACTACTGAGTGGGTGGAAAAAATGGTGACAGAATTTCCTAAGTGATCTTTGCTGCCAGGGTAAGTGCAGCACACAAAATGACCATGTGGGTCAGGGAAGCACCTGCAACAGAAAGATCCTATTAGTTTTTCTTTCTTTTCTGCAACTTAATCATAGTTAACCTTGGAAACTGCATTGATGAATTTGGATTCTGTAAATGTGTATATTTATTCACCTGTGTGCTAGAGATGATTGCAGAGCAGCTGCTCAGTGCAGTTATAGCCACTCTCTTCTGGATGCTTTCCACAAATCCGCCTTCCCAAAACTTTTCTCTGTCACATTCAAAGAGTACCAGTTGAGGCATACTGAAAAAATACATTCGAGAAAACAAAAGAGGATCTAAACCCTCTTCCTTCTCCTTACTCTTATGTCAGACTTGCTTGAGAGCTTACAACACAGCATTTTTGAGGTGTAAGTGGCAGCGCTGAAAAGAGTGTGTATGAAACCAAAATTAGCACCAAGGCTTTATTTACCACAGCACAAATATGCTGTATGCATGCGTGACTTTGTCCTCTGGTTATAACATTACATCAACCCTCTTTTCTCTTGTGTATCCTGTGTGATGGAAGGTTTGAAGCAGTATTTAAGTAGAGTGGCTTGATTGCTCTTGAGTCTTCATGTAGCACCACAATATTTCTCCTCACCATCTTCCCATACGTGAGGGAAGAAAAAGGATGATTAGTAAATGTGTCCCTCTACAGAGATTTGAGTGCCTGCAGGGTTCCTTTTGCTTGGGCTGAGATTTCTCAGGAAAAATAACATATAAAATATGCAACATCATCTTCTAGCAGGAGTGCCATGCTTTTTACAGACCAGTCTTGGATGTCTCTGGTGCAATATAAGATTTGGCTCTGGCAAAATATCCCCCTGATGACCAACTGCACTGAAATAACTCCAGATAAATTTTTTTTTTTCTTTCAAATCAGAAAGTCGCCACAAATCAAATTAGAAACCCTCCAAACAGATAAATCAGGAGGTAATGAGGTATTCCTGTTTATATTATCCCACAGAAGAAGGGTTTTGTAGGATTTGTTCTAACACATCCTACTAGAAACTTATCAACCTGCCATCTGGCAAAGCAGCACCCAGAGGTAGCAGCTGTGGGATCCTTTGCTGCTTGGCCAGGACTGACCATGCAATTTGTCACTGAAGATACAATTCAATTTTTATAATCTACCCAC
>JAWWLV010000144.1:62055228-62081200 GCA_035041135.1 Platyrinchus mystaceus | reverse complement strand
CAGCCTCTGTTTTCCAAGGTTTGCCACTCAAACCCTGCAAGCTTCTTTCTGCTGACAGCTTGGTTTGGACTGCTACAACACCCCTGTATAACCTACACATTATAACCATTATACTGCATGGTTGAACCAAGCAGGGATTGAGAGAAGATGTACAAGCAAAGAAAAAGACTCGGTTTAAGACATTTCATTTCCCAAATACATTCAGAAATCAAAATGAGAATCACCTGCCATCATGCTTTACCGCCTCCTACTTACAGAGCTTTGTTCTTCCCCTTTGGGCTTAATGGCTTTCCCTGCAGCAGAGCAGGTCAGACTGGCACATCACCAACTATTTATAGCCAAGTATGAAAAACAACCAATAGAAATATGAAACAACCCTTCTTCATCCAGTAACTGAATGTGGCAGTTTCTGCAGTGATTTTAATGAGATGCAACCAGTGAGTATAAACAGGCTGTCTTCATGAAAAACTGACCACCAGCGCAGTTCTTCAGCTTAACTGTTTCCCAATAGCTATTCTGGAAGAGCCCTTTTCACTCTTTTCCTTTGTTCTTGAACAGTGTCTCCATGTGGAGTTAATTACTGCTGAACAGCTTAAGTAAATTAGAACAATTGCCACAGTAAAATGTCATTTTTACGTGATTCTAGATCTGGGATTATAACTGGCTGAAAAGGCATCTATTTTCTACTCTGTTTCCTCTTTCAGTTTTATGTTTCACTCATCAGAAATACAGTTTTGTACAGTGTTGCACCAAGCATAATTCATCATTTTCACTGAAGGGAAGTGACTGACTTGATTCTCATCTCAGCTATGGGTGAGATTTTCATGGTGAATAAGTAAAATAGTAGAGATGTCCAATGGCATGTGAAAAGATTAAGATTCTACAGCTCCACACTGTTTAGAGTTAAGAAGAAAAATAGAGAAATGCAGTTTTTATTTTGGACATAAATGCATACCAGCTATTAGGAAATCTAGTTGCTGTTCAAGTTTCCTTTTGCTGTTTAGAATTTGCACTTACTGGCAGTTTAACCTCTGCGCACAGTATTCCATAATTAACCTCGATCTGTTGTTAATGAAACACTTCCTGCTACCACTGTGCACATTCTCTGAGCTGAGAAGGAAGCAAGTTCACAGTATCCTAAGAATAATGTTCCTCCTTCAGGTTATGTGATGTTACTGCAAGTTACTGGCCATACGGCAAGAGACCTTCTGTCAACAAACCAGCTTCACTTTACTCAGAACACAAGAGTGAACATCCAGGATCAGGATTCTGTCAGGCAAAGTCCATCAGTTCTGAACCTTAAGAGACACAATATAAACGAACTTAGGGCAAAGGAATACAACCAGTACATTCCATTTCAGTCACAGCAAAGCAGAAACTCTGCAGTTGTTGCCCGAAAGATAAAGGAGCTGAAACACAACAGGTATTTCTCCTTGCATGTAGGAACAGAACATCATTTGGCATATTCTTTGATTTGGAAGTCATCTCCTCTAACAATTAAAATCTTAAGACTCTTGAAATCACCACTAATAAGAAAAGCAATTCAAAACCGTAGGACTAATATGACTTTTTTAGTGCTCCATAGTGAAGCATTATAGAATAAATCACTTTAAAACCATCCACAGCAAGCACAAAAATGCCCAATATGCTTACTTTGCAACACCAAGGTCATTTTTGCATTGAAAGAGTTTCAGGGGAAAAAAAGTGTTGTAAATAATTAACCAACAGTTTAATTAAATTTAGCATTTATTCAAAAATTATTTTTCCTTTCATTAACAGTAGAATGTTTTTCAAGATCATCACTCATATCTTGAAATAAAAATTGGAAGCTATTACATACTCATTCCTGAAATACATTGCCAAACTTTATTGACTCTGAAAGTATACAAAGAAAGTCCTTATTTCCTTTGGGTGAACAGTTACTGTAAAGTTTCCTGAGGTCTTTGTGCTGTTGAAGAATCCTGTAAAACACAAAACCACTGGTAATTTATTAAAGTAGCTTTACTCAAAGGAACACATTATTCTATAACAACAGTTTTAACCCATCCCTTCCCTAAAAGCTGGTGCTTCAGCAGATTCTCCTCCTTAAAACTACAAGTAATATGGAGCCTAAGATGCACCAATTCATAATATTCAAACACATAAAAATTTATCTTCCTTTCACACGTTGACTTACACAGAAAATGTGAAATGACTGCTCAGTCATGCACCTTTTCTTCATCATGAATAAACAGCTAGGAAGTTTCTAGCTGCAAGTCAAATAGAGCTCTAAACTCTCACCCAGCGCATCCCAAAACCTCTGCAACCTTTTTACAAGGCACATATATGGATGTAAATGACAGTAAGGACAATGTCCAAGCAACTAACTGGAATGAGAAATGAAATGAGGTCACCCACAACATGACTTGAGTGTCAGCCCTAACTTGAATCACATCCACAGAGTCCTTTAAGCTGATTACAGTGGAGATTTTTAACTGCAGCTGTCTGTTTTTCTGCAGCACAGGCTTAAGCTTAGATAAACACTCATCAGCATCTAAAAAACCTCAATCTGTGCCAAAAGTGTGAATTCCTAAATTAGCCACTTCTATTTGGACAAAGGCAACTCCAGGAGGATTTAATGATTTTTAACGCTTCTAAGCAAAACAAGCCATCAGAGAAATACACCAGTCTGGTACTTACAGGGAATCTTAGCTAAATTTTACTACCTGCAGGTTTTGACAGGTACCAGGTCTGTCATACAAAAAATAATATATTTCTAATCTGGCAATTTTTTTTATATTTTTAATTAGACTATTCATCAAGCTTCAACAGTCACAACAATATGGACACAACCATCTTATTCCACCTACCTTTGCTTGGATATTGTGCAGTCTTCCAGTTCCACCGCTTCAAAGTGTTCACATCCCAGGTGCCTGTGAGTGATCGCTCTTCCAGTGCCGTCACTGATCCTAATCCCTTAAGCAAAGACTGAGTAAAGAGAACACCAGGCATCAAACTATAGAGTTTATTGGGAATACTACCACACTCACCAGTCTAGTACACAGTTAGACCAGAGCAGAATTTTCCACTCTAGAATTGCCCTGTTAAGCAGAGCAGAGAAACTTCAAAAATCTGCAAGGTCATGCAACACAAGGGCAAATAGAGATTCACCAGGCTTCAAACTAAGCAGCTGAGGTGCTGAAAGCTTCCTCTGTGTTGTTGCAAAGAGCCTATCAATCTCTCCATTAAAGGGCTGAAACTCACACTGCACTTTTTTAAACAAAACAGTGAATCCTACACCTTGCTCCCCCTGTTTCTGTCATGACAATTAAAATTTCGCATTTTAAAATAATAATTGCCTTCCATGGATTCTAAAATAATTCTACACGAAAGATCTAATAAACAAGAAACTGAAAATGCAAGTACGTGATGGCAGTGACCAAAGTTTCAACAACGTGCAGAAATAAACTATGGAGAAAAAAAATGTTTGTTTCCTTCAATACTGTCCACATTTCATTAATTATAGGTACAACTTGCAATAACCAAAGAAACAACAAAACAGAATCCTACTCTTTACACTGGTTAAGGTATGGCATGAAATGTTCCACAACAAAGAGCTCAGCAGAATCAGTCCTACCCATATTTAAGCAGATCTTCATGCTGTGCCTATGGCAACCTCATCTGAAGTAATGGCTTCTGTGCTGCAAAGCTGAGTAAAGAAAAAAAGGCCCACTTCCCTCTGAGGTTAAAGGTACACTAATATTTTTGTATCTGTCATTTGTGGAGTTTCTAGCACACAGGATGTGTCATTCCAGAAACAGTTCTCTCTGGAATAAAACCACCTCAATTGGTATTCTGTCTTGAAGTGTTAGATTTACCTTCAGGTCTACCATCACAGGTTGAGACAGCACAGGATCCTCTCCAACTTCATACAAGTGTCTAATTCTTAGGAGGACACGACTGAAATCTGGATCACCTTCCTTCTGCTTACCTTCAAGAGAAATCAAAATGCAAATATTTTCTTGCTTTAATATTAAACCCAACTTTTAAACTTTTTTTTTAACTTTACACTCTCATCATTTGAACTTAATTCCCATTTTTAAAAGTTTGCAAGAGGACTAACATCAAAGAATACCCAGCTCCCACTGCTGACAGGAATGTCACTAACAGGCATGAAAAACTCAAGCAGGAGAAATATTTTACTATTTGAGTAGAGAAATCATACAGCACAATTAACTTTTATGATTGAGGAATTTAACAGTTTCAGTAAATAAAAGCACTAGCCACAAAAGATAGAATAAACCCAGCTTATTTAAGTGTAACATCCAGTAACCCCTTTTGAAGGTACCTACCCATGCGGATGCTGCGGATCTGCTCTGTGTGATTAGAGCTGTACCTCCACCCTGGAATGCTTAGAGTCTGGAGATGGAGATTAGGTGGCACAGTTACAGGTGAACCATGGACTGAATTCTGCTGAAGTTGTCCAGGTAGCTTTGGTTTATCTCCTCCATGCAAAGTGAAACAAAGCAAACACTAAACATCCATCACACACACAAGCCTGGCTAGGGTACTGTGGAAGGGTCAAGGGATTTTTGCTTATTCTGTCAAGGCACAGGAAAGGCAGATGCTATACTTTCTCCTCCAAGGCCTTCCAAGATACAAAACAGAGGGCAGCATGATTTTAACTGTTGGAGAAGTGTATCAGAGCTTTCCATAAAACAAATTTAATGCAGTTTGAAATTGTTATTTCACTACCAAGCTTCAGTTTTAGTTAATAAGCCAAACAAATATTTTTAAAAGAATGACTCAAAAATGGTCATTAAGGACTCAGCATCCAGGAAGCTGATATATGGTGCACTAACTACTTTCCACTAATTCCCTGTGTGAACATTTTGTTCTCATTAGATGCCTTAAAATTTATTCTCCTCTGAAAGTAGAGATAATTACATAAAAAGAGAAACATTTCATACACTTGGACAACATTCATGTTTGAAAATAATGCAAAGTAATTAGCAAGCTCTAAATCTGCCTCCTAATTCACTGTATACTAACTTTGCCACACAGGAGGCTTCAAGTCTGCATTTACAAACTTGACAGCATAAATCAAAGCAACATAATAAGCCATTCAAATGCTAAAAACAGCACGGGAAGTGGAATGAGTTACCTGATAATGCTCCAAACATTACTACTGGCCTATGTTCTAATGCCAGCCCACTTGTCCGATACAAAATATTGGTGACAGCCTTAGTTCCTAAAATAAGCCAAATTACAGGGCGAACCACTGAAGAGTCATTTAAAGTGAGATTGTTATTCACATTCCACTCAAGGTTGTTCCATAGTCTCCTGTGTAGCATCACCTGTATTGGGAAGGTAAATGTCACAACAGTAATCAGCCATCAGCAGCCATGAAATTATGCTCTCCTAGAAAAAAAAAAATTAATTTATATGTTACCTCCACTTGTCCATTCCCTTGACTTGATACACCATGGGCTCTTTCTGTAAGCAGCATCAGCCTTGTGGCATCATCTTCGATGTAGGCAGTCTGGACCATAGGATAATAGTTCTGTAAACACACAGCAAATCACGCAGAGATAAAATTAACCCAGGCATCAGCAATGGAGAACAAGGACAAGACACAACTGACTTTGGATTCCTCCTTGGTGCCTACCCGAGCCACTGTGTTATTCACGTACACCTTGAACGGTCTTTTCTGCATCTGATATCCATTGTTGTCGGTGTAGAGAAGCTGCTTAGTGTTCAAATTTGTGCTTGTTCTTAGAACTGCTTCACGATTTAGTTCCAAAGGCCCAACGCTGTATTCTTGCTCTATCCTATGGCAAAGCAGCTTCCCATCGTAGCCTTCTGGCACTGTATAAATCCTGGTGTACACTGCATAGAGGTAATCCTGAGAAGTAACATTACTGTAAAAATGAGAGCAAAGATGCAGAGTTTATAAAGTGGAGAACTTGATTGGTTATGTATATACAAAACTTGCAAGGCATTCATGACGCCATCCTAAACATAGACAACTTTCTTGCCTGTTTTCTATATATTTCATGTACATGCGCAATTATTTTAAATTTCAATTTAACTTTCAAATATATAGATATTCAAACTAGAGTAACTGATATCCAACAATTTTCCTTAGTGTTGTGAGTGTAAAGGGGATTCTTCACTTGATGGCAAAGACTCTGTTTTTCTCAAAATTAAAAACAAATTTAAAAATAATTATGACTCCTTAAGCAACACATTTACATTGTACAGACTACATGCATTTTTTCAATCTGGGAAACATTAACTTTGATGTAAGAATTTCACGCTGTTTTCCAAAGGTCCTTCTCAACTACAATGCTTGTACCATGCCATATAAAGCAAAAGGCTTGAACCAAACGGCCAGATTCAAAAGAGCTAGTTCATCAGGGATCAGAGTGACCTTCTGTAGGATTCCTCTAATTTGCTTGTAAGAAAGATATTCACAGTTCTAAAAATTAATCATTATGTCCAAATTCCACACATGTAAGATGTTAGCTGCAATTTTCATTGAGTTGTACAGAACCAGCTTCCCAACAGAAGCTGCATTACAAAACCACAGAAGATCACTGAACAATCTTCACCTCCCTTCCTGCAGCAATATGTGCTTCAGAAGTGGGCTCACATGAACATTGTGAAGTTCTACAAGGCCAAGTGCAAGGTCCTGCACTTGGGTCAGGGCAAGCCCAAGCACAGATACAGGCTGGGCAGAGAAAGGATTGAGAGTAGTCCTGAGGAGAAAGACTTGGGGGTGTTGGCTGCATCAAAAACAGTGTGTCCAGCAGGTCCAGGGAGGTGATCCTGCCCCTCTACTCCACTCTCATGAGACTCCACCTGGAGTGCTGTGTCCAGCTCTGGGGCCCCCAGTGTGAGAAGCACATGTACCTGTTGGAGGGACTCCAGAGGAGGAGCCATGAAGATGGTCAGAGGGATGGAGCACTTCTCCTATGAAAACAGGCTGAAAGAATTGGGATTGTTGCCTGGAGAGAATTGGGAGAATTGCCTGGAGAAGAGAAGGCTCCAGGGAGACCTTGCAGCACCATCCAGTACCTAAAACATGCTTACAAGAAAGCTGGAGAGGGACTTTTGACAAGGGTATGTAGTGAGTGATAGGACAAGGGGAAATGGCTTTAGACTGAAAAAGAGTAGGTTTAGACTGGATATTACACAGAAATGTTTTACTCTGAGAGTGGCAAGACACTGGCAGAGGTTGCCCAGAGAAGCTGTGGCTGTCCCATCCCTGGAAGTGTTCAAGGCCAGGCTGGATGGGGCTCTAAGCAACCTGGTCTAATGGAAGTTGTCCCTGTCCATGGCAGGGGGATTGCAACTACATGATCTTTATGGTCCCTTCTAACCCAAACAAATCCATGGTTCTGTGATTTAAACAAGGTGCTTTCTTACCACCACATTTAGCAGATGCATGCTAGTTCTTTTGTCTAAATCCTAAATAGTACACAGAGCTCACTGTTTAGGAGTAGCTACAGAATTAACCACATACATATCTAGAAAATTAAACATTCCAGTGAAGTGAAGTTGTAATGGTATTGTACCTGTAGAAATACTGCCGTATCTCTGTCATCAAGACTCCAGAAACCACTTCCAATCCCACTGCTTTTGATACTGGAACAGCTGAAGCATTTGGGGCAAATAAGTAGTTATCTGAAATTGGCCCTTTTGTTGTGTTTCCATTCACATGGTACTCAAGGAACTCCTGGGTCAACTGGACAGTCTGGTTAGTCTCCCTTTGAATGCATACAAGAGGAAAAATTATATCACTTGCAAACACATTTTGTATATAACAGATGCAAAGTTGAACTGCAACAGGAATGAGAATGGAAAAAAAAAATATCTGTTTCCTCACAGTGGATAACTTCTTTTGTATCAAGGAAATGAGGACAGCTGGGAATTAAAGTGTTTCCCATTAAGATATGTCAGAGTGTAAATAAATGGAGTTTCTATGTCCTTTCATGCTTTCATGAAAAAGAAACATCTAAAGACCAACCATCATCTACATAAGCTCATTGTTTTGATGTGAGTTGCTACAGGATCAAAACTACCCATTTCACAAAAATTAGGTACATTGCACTATACTAATGAATAATCAGGTTCATTTAACTCTGTAGCTAGGTAAATGAGCATGATGCAGGTTCCCATGTTTAACACTGGTAATGACATTCATGTTCATTCAGTACCTATTTTGCCTTCTCTCCCCTGAAGCTTACAGTTTAGCTATTCATGACTTATTATCACAATTTCTGGAAAGTCATAGGAAGGCAACTTAAGATTCTGTCCTCAGCTCCCTGCTCTGCCTTTGGCAACCTGCTGTGAAAACAGGGAAAATCCCTTCATCTGGCATATAAACTGTCAAACATTTTAACTCATGCTAGTACAGCTACTCACAAATTGTAATGACTGAGGAGAAAACATATCCAAGTGTTTTCCACTAATCGTGTTATGAGGCACTTCCAGTGCAAGGGCAGGATCTAGAGGTTCTAACTGTTGCAGCTAAACTTAAAAGGCTTCACAGTTTAAGATCCCAATTTTTTTTTTAACCTTGCCTCCCGCTGTGACCTGACACCTCACTCTTTCCAATTTACCTCACAGCAAACTTGCTGAAACTCAAACATTTTGAGCTTGCCTGAAAGCTTGTGAAGAAAAGTGAATTCCAGCTCTTGCTGCCTACCAGAACAAGATGGAGAAAAACGGAATGTGAATTTAGATTTTTGTTCTTCCTCATTATATTTCTCATAGAATCTGGAAACAGTTATGATCCGGAGGCACTTTGAGAAAATTCTTACTCCAGGGCTCTTAGTTAAGACCATCTATACTTTTAAAGCTGATTTTAACTATACTGGACAACAAGTTCTTTCTCTAGGAGGCAGAATTATGAACAAAACCATAAAGGTGAGAGATGTTTAGTTGTCACCACGCAATGTCAAAGGGGTCAAATCTTCCATCAGCATATAATAGCTGACAATCTGAAGCCTGAACAGGCAAAGAGAAGAGCACTCCACTGAAGCTGAAGAAATTGGGCCAGTTTGCATCAGTTGAGAAAGACCCCCTGCAAATTCCAAATCTCACTTAAGTCTTGATTATTCTGCCACTTTATCTGCTTGATTAAATGGAAATTCCAGAGTTAAATGTTTCCTTTCAAACAGTTTTGTAGCTTTCTACCATAGAAAGAGTGATACAGGACATGCAAAACACTACTCATTAGTGTAAGCAAGCTCTTGCTTTTATCACTTAAGGCTCATTGTGAAGCCATGGTGTATGTGCTTACTTAGTAATTTTTAATACAAACCCAAATTCATAACTCTCTTTCATTCTAAAGTACACTAAGATTCTGCTACTAGTTATTACTGCGGTATCTCATCGTAGACCAGTTACATAGTTAAACAGGGCACCATCACAGAAATAGTATGGAATCACACCTACACTATTGTTACAGTTTCCTGTAAAGAGGACATGTGAACTGGAGGTAAAGAATTGTAAGACTGTAAAGGACATCCTGTTAGTTGAGTCTCGGAATTAAGACACGTAGTACAGTACTTGGACTTATTTTTACAAAGTATTTGACAGAATCTGAAACATTGCTACAACCAAGCAGGCAATCTCACCTCTCTGTAATGCTGTGCATTAGATTCGTGCTTTGGTCAAACAGCACCTGGTAGCAGTTGTTAACCACAGGAAACAACTGTTGACTTTGTTGACCTGCACGAGTTATGTCTCTTCGTTTGTACTTGATTGATCTCCCAATAAATGCAGACTGCTTACCATCCAAGGGTTTAACACTGTATTTTCTGTAGCTCAGACCACTTATTGCAACTAGGATATACAGATCATAGGTAGATGGGGACTCCACTGAGGTTTGAACCTGTACATTAACATACACAACAATGCTTCATTACAGAAAATTAATTAGCAAGGCAACTACCTTCATGTGCCATAAGCCCTAAGATACAAAAAATAGCTACTACTATAATACTGTCTCTAAACCTGCCATTCCTGTAAATCTAAATTATAAATTCATGCTGCTTTTAATTGGGAGTCTGTTGAACTTGGATTAAGCCGAGCCTTTCTAGTGAAAGAAAAAAGGTCACTAAGCAAATTAAAAGGTTCGAGCTTATTTTAATGTGAACATGGAATTGTAGATCCTGATTTAAGGTTGCACTGCAAAATGTCTATATGAGCAGAAATAATCACAAATTAAAGTAATCAGTCAAATGACAAAAAAAAGACTGAGGTGACTAAAAAAAAAGGAAGGTGACTAGTGCAAGAAAGAAAACTCATGGAAAGAGGAGGAAGCACCCAGATGCACCCTGACCTTTAAGGAAGGCACATGGAAATGAAGCAGAAGCATGTAACAGACTTTTGAACAGTAAACAGAACACCAGTGTTACTTAATACTGAAATACCTTAAGCAACAGTTTTTAATCATCTTTCAATGAATCACAGAATCATAGAATTAACTGAGTTGGAAGAGACCTCCGAGATCATCAAGTCAAACCCTTACAATGACATGTATCCTGCCTGGTATAGTTATATAATTTAGTACTGGTTTGGGGCAAGAAAATGGAACTAGATAAATACTGAGCAGATTATGTGGACAAAAAGGTTAGTTATGACTAATGAGAAATTAAAGCAAGTTGTCCGTACTTCACAGTGTGGACTGGCATATGTCCAGTTACTCACAGCACAGAAAACCTACTGCAGTGGCATCAACGGGTCTACTTCTGATCCCTCCATACATAATACAACTCATGCATCTGGTGCAGAAGGCAGCAGAGTATTTGCCAAGCTTCAGCTCCTCTCAGCCACATACTCACATCAATGTTCCGAGCTAAAGCTTTCTTTCTCTCAAAAGGAAGGAGTGTGTGATATGAATGCACTTTTGAACAGCATACATTGGAAACAAAAAAAGACCCCAAACCACCTTGTCATTACTGCTGAAGAGATTTCATTTAGCCTCAAGTGACTATCCACATCCATATATGAGTAACTTCTAGCAAAAGAGTACAGAGCAACTCCAGAACACAGAACTTCATCTTTTTGAAATAAAGAATGACAGCTTTACTTAAGGGCATCCGAAATCCCGAATAAATGCTTTAAATACATGTCAATCTCTTCCTTCTACCTTACAAGGCTGAACTAGTTCAGACAGAAGGACTTCTGGGAGGTGACTGACAGATAAGCATAACCATGTGCTAACATGAGATCGATGGTTTGTAGGAAAATGCAGTGTGGTCTTACACCATCATCATCGTACAGAGGAACAGGAGATAGCTGTTGTTATCACTGCCTGACCACAATGTGCCTTGATGCACAGTGACAGGCATAAGCCACAGGCAACAGAAACTCTGTCCCCCTGGCAGAACTTGCTGAGCTATCTGGCATCTCAGGGACAGAGGAGAGCACCTGGAATTGCATCAGGCTTCTTCAGGCCTTATATGAAAGAAACATTCCTAGAAGTTTATCAAGCCATCGATGACAATGCACTCTCTGCAGCAGATGCTCCTGAGAAAGGCCAGTGCTAGCTTTCACTTGAGGCCACTTTCTTCCCTCCCAGGGAACAGCTGGATGTGTCTTGGAGTTTGGCTATGACAGAATGAGCTGTCAAATGGCAGCTGACTGACACCAGTTTCTTTTGGGCTTCTAACTAAGACCTACATTTCTTAAATCTCTTCTTCTCCCTCCCCAAGGCAATCTGTCAATTGCACAAACAGAGCTGTCAATTGTAAGTAGGGCTTCAGTGAGAACGGCTTTATTGGAAACAGTGTTTTTACAGAAAGAAAGACAAGATAAGAAGAGCCATGTCCCACACATCAGGCATGCAAAGGACAAACCAAACACACTACAAAGGCAGCAAGACTTTTTGTGTAGTAAAAAAAGTCTCTCTGCTGAGAGAACGGGCAACTAAAAAACAAACAAAAAACCAAGCAAGCAAACAAAAACCCCCTTGAAGGACTAGGAAAATCCCACTTTGATAGGAGGTAGGATCAGCTCAATGAAAACTGACAAGTGAGAGAAAAGTAACATAAAGAAACAAAATACCTGTGCAGGTACAGGATGCCCCAGCTCATCATATACACTCATTGCCAAGTTGCCCACAGAAACTGTGACAAATGTAGTGATGTTCCATGCCAGTGGATTGTAAACAACAACATACTGGTCAACCTCTGCAGCCCCTTTGTGCATGCAAACAAACGAAACTATCAGTCACCAATATTATGTATTTTAAAAATGTGCTATTAACAAGCATTTGAGAAATCTGTCTAGGTAAAACCATCTTACAAAATTTTAACATAAAAGCCTGCAGTAAGACTTCATGATTGAAAAAAGGAAAACATTTTCTAGAACTTGAGAAAAACCTCTTCTATTCTTTACCCAATCGTAAGAGACTACGTATTCAGAAAATGACACCTGAGTTGATTGAATGTAAATGCATTTAGTGAAAATAAGCTGCTTACCACAACTCATTGTCATGCAGTATTAACTTTATCACAGTTATACAGAAGATTAAATGAGAAGTCTAATCTAAAAACAGCCCTGTAAAAATCCAAATCGGTCTGTTGCGCAGCCCACGGCACCGCTTCCATTTGACAGTTTAAAAAGTTTCCAAAGTAAAGATAAAAGGGAATGTACAGTCTTTAGAATAGACTCCTTAAAAATCCTTTTACATTTTTTACACAAGCTGGCAGTACATTATAGCAAGAACATTTCTTAACTCTGACTGTTCTTCTTATCATGCAATGTTATGTTGCAGGGTAACGTTAGTTTAGTAATTACCCCTATCAGCACCTCATCCTCCACTCTGTTTTAGAGTTGAGGTCTGAATCTGGGAGCCAGGCAGAATACATGCACTGCGGTAGGATTCTGCCTAACATCAGTTTAGGGGTTCTGGTTTCAGATGCCTGAGATCTGAGAGCACATGAATTTACCTGACTATGCCTCAGGTCTAGCAGGATTTTCTAGCCCTGGTTCATGGAATTTAGGTGTACATAACATGCTGATTGTTTTGGGGAAAACATGAGGTAGCTTGAAAATTGGAAAAGCTATGTAAAAAGTACCTGATATTCCTGAGTCTTTAGGGTAAACAGAAGAATAGACCTCTCCATTCTTCTTTGCATCGTTCACGTCAAAGATTATGGAAGCCATCAGCTTCTTTACGTTGAACACTCCATACATCAAGTTAGTCATGTACATGTCCCTCACCTTGGGAGACTCTGTGCCTGTTATACCGTCGTGGTGCTGGACCTTACATTTAAGAGTAGTTTGAAAGGTGCAACAGGAAGACAACTTAATATTTGCATTTGTACTAACATGATCCACTAAACTTCAGACACGTAACTTAATAAGCTATTGCAGCCATATTCACAGATTCCCGTTTTGCCTAGTCCAAATTTCTATACATTGCATGAAATGATCAAAGACGAGATGCATCCAGATTTCCCTCCATACATATTCCTCTTTTAATATTTAGAAATGACTGAAGTTACACACTTAGAGGGAAAAAAAAAGTTATCAAAACCAAGAATGCAGCAAAAATACCGTAACAAGACAGGTTTTTATTTCCTACTAAGATGTGGTCATTAACTTAGCTGACAAAAGAATTATTACCAGCAAAAGCACTGATGACTGTAAATGGTTAGTGGTATGAGGCTGATCACTTAGCTGCTGAACTTTGAAGAAACAAATCTGTCCTTCCTCTTCTAACTTGCAGAAGTAGAGATTATCAGTAGTTTTCAGTTAGTTCAGTTTTTGTTTGGTGGTTTTTTTTTTTTTTTGGTTTTTTTTTTTTTACTTTTGAGAACAATTTGGTAAATAATAAAACTAAAGTGAATAAAAGGAATTTCATGTGCAAAGTTTGAAACCACATACTCTTTCACTGGTTAAAGAAAACATTTGCCAGTAACCATGCCTTGAAAGCATGGCCAAAGGGCTGAAGCCATGTTTCAAGACAGTTTTTTTAAAAACTGCTTTATTTTTACTGATGACTTGCAAAAGGGGAAAGTTATTTCTAAAAACACAAAAGCAAGTTTGAGACACTACAGCTGAAATGCTTATGAAAAGCTTTATGTTTAGTCAATAAACATTTTCATTCAAATTTAAAAAAAAAATAAAATGAATGTTTACCTCTGAAACTGCCCATCTAAGACTCTGAAGTTGCTTTAAGGCTTTACATTTGCAAATAGAACCTTCTGGGTGTTTCAGGACGTACTGTGTGAAAAAGGATTCTCCAGCATAAAGCAGTGAACTTGCTCTCCTTGCAATTCCTTTTAACGTGCTCCGAGAGGTATAAAACCCAGTCCAAGCTTGAAATGGCTCTGTTAAGAGTTGAATAGATCCAATACATGTCAAAACACCACTTCAGTTATCACTTACTTGTTACTTTTTAGGCTATTACTGTACAGCTTCTTATATGAGTCCTACTGGGGGGTTGTGACATCAGCCATCAAGTAGAATAGTCACAAAGCCTACAAAGAAACCCTGCCATAAACATGCTCTTTGGGAAACTACCACCTTTCCTACAGGCCCAGTAACCTGCAAGCTGACAAAAAGCCAGTATCAACTAAAATCTGTGTTTCCAGAAATTTCCTCCTTGTGCATCTGCACAACAGAACTTTCAAAGTTTCACTGAAGCATGTATTATTAGTCATTAGTAAAGAAGATTACAATCCTTGGTTACTGCATGATACAAGCTCTCTACATTTCAACCTTTTAATCTAGGGGATTTATCTTACATTTTATTTCCTCAAAATGGAGTAGAAGTAGTGGTGTGATGGCTCCAAACTACTCCAGCACTTCAAACTATATCACAAGATGCCCCCAAGTGGACACTGGAAAGTATTTCAATAGTCCATTTGTGTTAATGTTTCAGTACCCACAGAGTGAACAAGGAAAAACTCCAAATCTCTACTTAGTGTGTGTGGGTTTTTTGTTTGATTGGGGAGTACTTTTTTCTTAAATAAACCAGTGATAAATAGTTTTTCCAGAGAGAAGCTGCAGAAAGTGCCTTCTAAAGTGCACATATGCAACCGTAATAATCTGCTACCAGCCTAAGATCAATGGGAACAATTAGAAAATAGGATCTTTTGCTCAAAAAGCTCCAGGACAAATTCTTTTTGGCCTTAAAAAGGCTGTAAGTTTCAAAAGAATGAATTCCATTTCAGTTTTCAAGGTTACAAGCAGAAGAGTCACACACATACAGCACAGTACAATGAATGTAGAGTAGAAGGAAATACTTACCTGGGACTTAAAACTTGAGTTTCCATGTGAGAGAAGTGACACTGAGCCCAATAAGTGACTCACAGAAAAAACGGCGTAGCAAGAATGAGAGGGGATTAATCATCAAGAAGCAAAACAGTTATGTGGGAGAAAAGTGCACTAAAATCTATACTGCAATTGCAAAGCACAGAAAGTCATTTGGGGAAAAAACTGCATCTATGTGTGGGCACCCACCTGGAACATTGAAGGGGCTGCTATTATGCAAGTTAATAGCAACTGACTCCTGCCGGTACATTATGCCAAAAGACAAAAGTAAGAGCCCAGATGCAAAAGGATATTAGCAGTTAGAGCTGGCAATGCATTTATCAGCAAGTTGTTAGATATGACACGATCCCTAGAGGGAGGTGAGGGAGCCAGGGATCAGTCCATACAATGATTCACAGGAAGCAGTGGTTATTTTTACTCATTGAAAAGTTAACAGACACATTACAGAACAGTCTGAAATATGCATCCACAGTGACAAAAAAAATGTGATGAAGCAGTGGTAGCTACAATTATACAGATAGGTATACTAGTGATATCCATGACATTTTATAATAAACCAGGTAATAACAAATTAATGAGACAGAGAAGTTAGCTGTGTCTTCTCTCTGCATACTTCGATATGAGGCCTAAAGAGATGAATTCATTAAGGAAAAGAATTAAAGGGATGTTGAGTATGGCATGGCTTCTTTCCTGTCTTCTTAGCACTTTTCAGCTCTGCTTCAAAAGCTGAGTTAATGCAGCATGTAAAATGCAAGTAAGTAACAAGCAGCTGCAATGAATTTGTGCCACATCGTATTATGAAATTTCAAAAATACTGATGGTATTTTTACTTTTTGAGACTTCTGTTATGACAGAATTTTCTTCCCCCCCTTCAGAATTTAAGACTGTTTTCTTTAGTGAAAAAGACAAGACTCTCTCCTTCAGGAAACTTTAGGGGTTCATCTACATTAGTATTTTGTTCAGATCAGGCCATCCTCACCTAGTATGCTTTGCTTTACCTAAAAGATCAGGTTTGGAGCTCACAAACCAGATTCCTGATGAGATGCTACAAGCATTAATGGGCATTCAAGTCCATATGACCATATTATATCAAATTTTCCTGGAATTACTTAGAGTGTGGACATCAAATCCTCAACAGTGATTGCTTCACTTGCCAACTCCTGTTCCCCTGTACTAACACAGAAGCACCCTAAGAGCTTGCAGACTGCCTTGGTCCCTTGGTTACCTGTTACTTCTCCTCAGACAGTCACAGATCAGTCCATGTCACATTTTTCACCTCTGCTTTAAGTTATGCATAATCCAGTTCTTTTAAACAGTACCAGTGGGACATTGTTCTATTTGGTCGTGCATCCATCTGTTCCCAGGCATCTTTCTGTTTATCAGTTTCCTTTCAGTTCCCTGGATCCTAGAGCACTGTGTCCTTACTATAGTTTAATTTTGGGGAAGAGGAGGAGAGTCATAAGACACATACCTAATATTGCAGAATGCCTTCCAGGCTACTGGTTATTTGTGCATGCTATTGTGTAGAAGGCAGAGAATAATTCCAAGTTAAACACCCAAACATGAAACAAATAGTCAAAATCTATATTTGAAAGAGAATGGGTCCTAGAATCTCTGCTTTATTGAGTTTAGAAAAGACCCCTCCAATGTCACAGGAAACTTCTTGTGTTAGTTGTGCTGATACACCTCTGCAAAGCACATTTGCTACCACTGCTGTCTGCTAATCAGTTTGAAATGTGTTACACACTTCACAGTCTTTTTTACTTTCCTCCATCCACTGAAATACCTGAAATATCCTACTGAATTTCAGCCAGGTGGCCTAAGCCTACAGGTTTAGCTCATTGCTCACTGTTTTCACTGTAACAGAATCTGATTAGTACAGTATTTATGCATTTCTTCAGCACATTAAAAAAAAATTCTGCATGACATTACATACTTATGAAGATACCTTATGCTTAGCTTTCTTTTGTACTGTTGTTACTCAAAGACAGCAAAACAAAAACCTCAAGTTAGATTGCTTGTCAAGTTTTCCTATTTTCAGACTCACTCTTTCTTCGTCTCTTTCTTTACCCATTGCTTCCAACATTCCCAAAGAAATATTGCAACTGTGGCCCTACCGTCTTTTTTACACAACTAAGTCGGGATCCAGTTGTTTATTGATGACACCTGGTAGGGCAAACAAATCTTATAGGGAGAATGTGCTTTTTCTCTGTATTTCTCATTTGCCCTTATTAAAATTTTACATATATACATTCAAGGCAGACATTAGGCAGCTGTGAACTTAATTACCTGTTGAATATGGGAGAAAGTCTTGAGAGTTCCGAATTTCCCATGTCAGATTCCTGCTATAAACTGCTTGGAAGTAATCACCAACAGTGGCATACTGGACAGTCACTCCAAACTCACCAGAATGCTTGTTAATATAATCCAACAACAAGTCCATGTTAGAGTACTGAACAGATGCATTAAAGAACTGTTTGTCACAGCCCTGAAATTCCAAAAACAGAACAGCCAAATGACTGTGGGTCACATAATTTAGAAGGATCCTTTTTAGTATCAGTCTATATCAAAGTGGTATTTCCTTTGATCTTGACTGCCCACAAAAAAAGATATTTTTTACAAAACTGTCAAGAGTGGATAGGGTTACTTGCACAGATCGGCTGATAACCAACCACAGTTACAGACAGGGAGAAGTGTGTTGACACACTGTATTATGCAAAAGCATGAAATTTCATGGTACCACTTGAAAAATGCATACACACATGCCTGGAAAGATGACCTTTGTTTCTTTTCAGACTGTATTTCTCCCACTCAGCAGAAAATAACAAAGTTTCTTATGTTCTGCTAAGGGTTCTTACAGCTTTAGGAAGTGCTGAGGACATGATGTGAAAACAAACAATCTGCATGGAGATCACTGCAGTATAAATATCACACAATGTGTTGCTGATCCCCCCTCACAAGAGTAGGCTACAGTACTTCTGATACTCATCCAAGCAGTTAAGAGAGGTGATATACTGTGCATTAAAGCCCCTCTCTTTTTGAGCACGCTTGCACAACTTCTGCCTTCTGTTGAAGGTGTCTCAACACAGACTGTTTGCATGTACAAACATTCAAAAAAAGCATAACTAAGCACAACTTTGTTGAACTACAGTAGCTGAACAGGAAAATAGAGTTACTCAGCCATGGCACTGCACGTATCCTTCAATTATCAGTATTACAGTACATCTGAACAGTATTACATTCATCTGAAGCACAGTAACATGCTAAGATACCTCCTTCACATAAGAAAGCCAACAGACACCAGCTTAATGCATCCTCATCTTTATGTCTCTGTGCTTGAGATACAACACACTGCACAAGAAGTCAACACTTTGTTTTTGTGAAAGCCACATAAAATCCTGATCTCATTTGCAAAATAAAGATGTTTTCAGCACTTTTCTTCCAAAACTTAACAATTTTTTTGCTGAAATGGCCAAGGAGGATCTATTTTCTTCACAATCCCATCCTCCACCCTAATGCTTTACCTGCTGTGCTCCATGGGTTTCACCTCATGCATGAGTTGAATTTGATAAGTTCAACTGAACTTAGAGGGAAATACTCTCCCCTCCTCTTTCCCAGATGAAAAGGCCACCCCCATCCCTTCCCCATTTACTACATTTTTCAAGTAAGGTCACATTCCTTATGAATCCTAGTGCACCTGCCTGTCCTTCAGACCTAACAGGTTAAGTCACTGACGAGAAAAGTAGAAATTCTACTTCCAAACCAGAGAATTTCTTCACAGACGCCCTAAGATTTTCTGCACGCATAAAGCACAAACTGGAAAGCAACTTCAAACTGGAATGAGCTACTAAGACATAAAAAAAAAACCAACCCAGAATTGAAAATCCAGCAGTCAGTGCAAACCAGACTTCTACTGCTGACTCCAATTAAAATTGAGAGGAAGTAATATGTTAACCAGTTAAAACTACTTCACATTTATAGAGCACTACTTTCAACACATGGTTCAAGAAGACTTCCTCATAAAATGCAGACACTTTGCCCTGCAGAAGGGGATGTGCTGGGCTGACAGACACCACTCACACTGACACAGAGCACAGCAGCCGAGGAGCAGTGTAGCTCTGTAGAACAAGGATATCCAGGAGAACCTGCTTTAGTTAACCATCACATCCACTCACGAGGTGAACAAAACTTTGCAAAGGAACAGCATATATTACTATACAATTAGCTCAAACACACTGGCCAAAAAGCACCTCAAGGATCAGTTCCAATCCTGAAGACAATACATCTCCTGCTGTTAAAGAGGCAGGTTTGAACTTTTACATTGCCCTATAGCCCAATGTCTCCTCCAGCACAACTAGGTGTTTCTGATCATGAATGAACACTTGTTTGTCCATATAACTCATCACAAAAGTGACAATAGTCTAGATGTGAGGTCTGAGCTTAAATGGGAAGGTATATATTTCCTCTTTTTTTAATTAAAGGAAAAAAAGAAATCCAAGTAATTCAAAGTATCTGGAATCCTGAAAAAATAGTACAAGATCATAGTATATCTATTTCTTTCTACTTCTATACATAGTACCATGAATGAGCAACAAACTTTGTTTAAAACTCATTATCACAAGCACACAAATCCAGAAGTCAGAGACTGAAGTTTTCTTACATTACTGCAAAACTGCGAGTTTGAATCTAGATGTTTGGGATTTATTTGTACTATCCAAAACTTCCTCCCGATTCCAGCATAACTTTCATTATAGCACTACTACAGAGTGTTATATCCTACCTTATCTTCTTACTCTCTATAAAAAATAATAAATTCAATATAAGCAACAGTATCACAAACACAGGAGAAAAAAAAATCAGTGACTCAAAGCTGCATCAGTCAGAAAACGTTTGTTTTCTTTGCAACAACTGATACAGTGGTGAAATAGCCACCTTAAGAAGATACATCATCGTTTAATATTGTGAGACCTGCAGCATTCATCAAAATTAAAAAACAGACTGTACATTCAGTTTAGGCAAAGTTACTCTTTCCTAAGGACTTAAAACCAGCAAGGGCATATCAGTGCTCTGTGTACCTGTAGGATACAATTAACACAGCACACTGCTGAAAAAAGTGTTTGGATGACCAAGCTGGTATACACTTATGTTTCTAACTAAAATACAAAGATGTTGTAAGATGATTACACATTACCTGTTAGAAAAGACCTTGTCTACCTAATGTGTCATATGTTTTATTGTAATGCTATAATTTTTGTTAACACAGACTTATGTTGTGCTAAGCAGTTACATAAAGACATGATTTAAACAGACAAACCAGAGAGACAAAAGGAAGTAATATTGCAATATACAGTTTTGCAAGAGATTATCTTTGCAGTTTTGTCACATTTCTTTCTATGTTAAGTAGTGTGGAAGACTTGCTAGACAGCTGGCAGACTGTACAAGGAAGTTTTAGAAATCATTACTAGTAACACATTTGGACCACACCTATTAGAAAAAACACTTTATGTCACGTGGTTTGTCTGTGCATTTCTGCAGTACATGCTGCAGCAAAGTATATTATCCTACTGTCCTCAGTGTACTTGCCACTTCTAAAGCAAGTGCTGGTGAGGCACTTACCCAGGGCCACAACACATCACTTGTTCGGAACCAGGCTGCTCTCTCCTTAATGTTTGCCACCATGGTTTGTGCATACTGATGGAGGTTAGTATCTGTAACAGGGAGACTCATGTCTGGATAAACACCATCTTTTGGGGGATCTGGGAAAGTTGCAAATCCATTCCAATAAAATGCTGACCTAAGCAGAAGCAGAAAGCAGTAGGTTATAGACAGGATTTGTTCAACTGGGAAAAACACATCAAACGGTGCTGGTACAAAATGCAGACACACAAAGGGAATTAGAGGCAAACAATCAGTTTATAATCATTGCTAGTATTTAGGTTTTAGTATTTATTTGGGAGTGGAAGTAGGGGGAAGATTGCCCAGTTTTCTTTCAACACTGCAACTTTTCCAGTCCTAGCTGCTTGCTGGCATAGAACAAAGAAATCATAGGACAAACCAGAAAGCTTTGTAACAAAGAGGATGTTCCCCCAAGTAGACTTAGTTTACAAAGTATTTTACTGGATAAGACAGTGAGCAAAATAAAGTTTTCAAAAGCTGTTAGATTTCTTCAAAAAGTAAATGGAAAAGGACTGACATTTTATACATATATATACATACATATATTCTTATAAATATATATGAGTGTATTTATATATATGTATATATATATAGGTATGAAAGCCGTACCTGAGTTCCAAGTTTCCTGGTGCTAGAAAACATTATTTTTCAAGTCTGCCAATATTTTGAAGTATTTTAATGCCTGTCAGTAGTGTCAGTTTTGAGAATTTAATTGTTAGGTACTGAGAAAACTTCATTTATTATGGTGGGTAGCTGGGGGTAATAATCCTTACTCTAGATCTACAGATCTAGACATCTCCTTGACCTACCACAGGTCAGAAGAAAGCTGTAGAACACTGTTGAAAGAAAACAGTCAAAGAAAATGCTTAAACTCCAACAATATAAACTCTCAGAAGTGAACAACATTTCTGCTTATTTGGAAATCTTCAGACCTGTTTGAAAATGGTAACTGTGATGGAGTACAGTAGCTGTACTGATCCATAACATGGGTGAAGATCTCCTGTCTTTCAGATAAGGAAGGAGAACCCTGCCATACAAACTGAAGCTTCTGGAAAACAAAAAGGTAAGAAACCATTACCCTTGATGACAAGCACAGAAATACATCATTAACAAATCAAGACTTCAGAGTTCCCATCTTCTCTTCTACCACTTGTAATACTTTTAAGTGCTTTTTCTGAAGAACAGCCAATGGTACCTCAGGCAAGGTCACACACTATATACAGGAGGCTACAGCATTGCCTTGTTCTATTATAACTCATGGAAAAGGAGAGGAGGCAGCACACTGCCAGCATTCTAAAAATCCAAATGTAAGCCTGACTTATCACAGCCATCACAGCTCACTTGTTACAGTGGAAGGTGGACACCTGTAAGCTAGGAGAGATCCAGATGTAGTCTGATTGCACTGTAGTCACTGGAAATCGATGTTTATTCAACTGAAATAGTTTTCAAAGTTTTGGAAGCCTTCAGACTGCGAAGTGCCAGAAAAAAAATTACATGGGCAAAGATTGTCAAAAGCTCATAAAAGATTTTAGCAGAAAGGAAGAGTTGCACTTCACTGCAAACACAAGGTGATTGGTCCCTGCTTCACCAAATTCAACAGGAATTCTATTGTCTTCTTCAGAGACATTTGAGTTTCCAACATTCATAAAAACTGCCTCATGCCCAGATCACAGTAGTGAAAGCCCTTATTTTCACATAACCTAGCACGTAAAACTGAAGACAGATCAGCGTTGTGATATGAAAAGCATTTACTGTGTAGGACACAGTGTGAGAGAAGGCAGAACATGAAACAAAAACTTAATTCAGCAAAATCATGAATAGCTGCAACTCTGATCCAGTGTTACTAATTTTACAGGTACAAATAAATGTTGCAAGCCTGACAAATGCCCAAACATACACACTACACTTAAAACAGTCCACACAAAAACTGACAGATCCAAGATTTTCATAGGGAAATCAAACTTATTTTAGATACCTCTAGTTCCAACACTCCTAATTCAATGCCCACTTAGACTTGCCCAACTGCCCACATTCCATGTCTTCTTCAGGCTAGACAACATTTTATTCTTGACCAGAAGTCACAAAGACATCACTTGTCCAAGTAACACCAATTCAGTATGTTTCACCATAACCACGTGCAGTCAGCATGTCACTTTTAGAGAAGAAATACCTGCATTTTCTTGCACAGATCTGAGAGATGTTTATCTTAATGTCATGGTTTAGATCACTGTAAGAAGAGGCTGGCAATGGTTTCATTCCTAAGGCTATTTTTACCTTGTTTTTCTGCATGTCAGCCTTCAGATCATAATCAATCCGAGAAATAAGATGAGCATTAAAACCAGCCAGAGCAAAAAGAGTTGGTGTTGTAGCTGAAGCTCCAAAAGGATCAACATGCCAAGAAAACTGAGGCCTGAACCCAAAAGTTTCATACAAAAATCCATGGCCTTCTGCAAAGCAAAATTTATTTAGGTTAGGAATACTTTTAAAAGTTAATTTTATAAATTTAATAGGCATATAGTGTTACAGATAAGCACTTAAAGGATAGCTCTTTGTTGCTATTTTCCAAAGCATTCAAAATTTCAGGAATTCAATGATTCACAGCAAAAAGTGTCACACTGACAATATTTGTTTTGCTATGCCTAGTATAACTCCAACATTATAAAAGATGAATAACAAAAAGGAATTATGATCAGAGAAAGCCTGAGAAAAAGTACTTAGATACAGATTAAGTTAAGGCTAATAGAGAGGTTGGAGTCTGCAAGAAAACAACAAGCTGGGGCTTAATTTATGTTTGCTCAAATCATAAACCCATTCTCAGAAAATTCAGTGTCATATCAGTGACAAAGGGAAAGGAAGCAAGCCATCCAGTAAACAAAACTAGAATGAATACAATTCTCAGTCATATACCAAGAAAAAAGTCAAAGGTTAACAGCAATCAAGATGCTATTTACAACTAATGTTATTTAATTTTGTATAGAAATTAGTTTTGAAAAAAGAAACCCCCAAACTAGAAAGACCAGATAATACAATAAACTCGGGAAAAAAATCACTCAAATAAAAGTAAAACAACCAGTGAAGCAGTAGGTTTTATTTGGAACTCCAGTATTTCGGACTAGAATCCTCATCATAAAACAGCCACCCCCCAAAAAAAAAAACAAACCCACAAAACAAAACAAAACCAACCCCCCTGAACAAGCAAACAACAACCCCCCCAAACAAACAAAACAAAAACCCCAAACCAACCAGCCAAGCAAACACACAAAAAAATCCCCCTGGCAGATCCTAATTTCATAGTTACAGAATTGTGCTCAGAACTATTTGAAAACACAATCATATCTTTCCCCATTTTGGACTAATTCCTGTTCAAACTTTATTATCACATTTGAAAAAGTGAGCTTGCAAGGCCTCTTTTCACTTCATCTTTCCCATGGTTAATGTCTTCTGTAGGGAAAATATTCACAATGTGTTTATTTTAACTCTCCTAATGAAAACACATTTGAAGCAGAGTTTGCCAGGCTCTTCCAAAACACAGCTGGCTGGACAGACAGGAGAAGACATGAAATGTACACCTCAAATATCTGCACTGGCTCCGTCCTCTCAACTTGAACTCCACACAATTCAAGGATACTTTTTTTTTAATATGTACTCAAACTGAGCAGAGTGCTTTCAGGAAAAATAAATGAGAATTTTAAAATATATTAATACTTCTGTTCCTGATAAGTAAGTTACCAAACTTGAATTTTCTTTTCTTTTTTTCTAGTATGTTTATACACAGAATAAAATATTAAATTAGAAATAATGTCTTTTTCAGCTGACTCCAATGAAGGAGAAAGCTGTGTTTGCAGTAGTTCATCTCCTCTGTTCCTCTTGGCCAGAGTGTGATGTGGTGACTCACTGAGATGCAGAAGCAGCTGCTAATCTTGTGCTCTTGACAAAGCAAGGAACAAGGCCAGTGGTGCTGTGCAGATTCAGAAAATAACAGAAGTGTTTCCTGGCCCTTTACTCTCCCATATAGAAAGCTGCACAGAGTGTAGCCCTGAAATGGGCAGGGTTTCTATCAGCCACGGCGGTGCTCAAAGATCCCCTCCCTGCCACTCCCTCATGGCACATTACAGATACCTGTAGCACAGTAGTACCATTATTTATCCTGTTTCTTTTTTCATTAAGCAGATAAACATATGTGCTAAAAGACTCTCTAAAGCATCAGATGGCCAGGTGTAACATACAAACAACTGTATGCAAAAGCTGGGAGATCAAAATGGGAAACAGTGAATGTCTTGGAAATATGCACCTTCTAACAGAAGCTGATGACCATGATTACAAATGGGGGTCTCTCCATCAAGCAAGTCCTTCAACTCATTTCAGATGACCTCAGTAACATTCCATGGCTCCCATTATGCAGAAATCTTTGCCTGAACAATACAACCTGGCCACACTCTGAATTGCTACCAGGTATTTTCTTGCAGAGTGTTTCATACCCTCAATTTCACCATAACTATCTTCCCAGGACCTTAAGCTCTCAAACACACACACACACACACACACACAAAATGCCTCTGCTCCAAACGAGTTCATAACTGACAAAACAGCTTTTGGTAGCCCTTCTGCTTGCTGTAGAACTGTCTTGGTTTTTATTTTTTTAAAGCAAAGATTTTTATACGAATAACCCACTAGAAAGTAAAAAAATATGAGATCTTTCATCAGTTCCTAAAAAGCAAGAAAATAATAGCAATTTCTGAGGTGGAAAAAATGAAAAACAAAACGTCCAAGGTCGTAACAATGAAAAATAAAAGTTAAATGCAAATATGATACCCGTCAACTGTAAAATCTGATCATCAATTAGTGTCACAGCTTCATCATGCATCACTTGTCCTCCAATGACAAATTCCAGTTGTCCCTCCTGAAGCAACTGATGGACCTATAATATTGAAATTAAGACACAGAACATAAACATCATTTCAGTCTTATCCAGAAAGGCTGCAAATTCACTTCACATCACAGCACATTACCCAGACAC
>JAWWLV010000144.1:62042266-62055128 GCA_035041135.1 Platyrinchus mystaceus | reverse complement strand
CAGAACATAAACATCATTTCAGTCTTATCCAGAAAGGCTGCAAATTCACTTCACATCACAGCACATTACCCAGACACCACACTTGTCAAGACTGCATCCAGGACCAAAAGTGGGATAAAAGGCTGTCTGTACTGAATGCTATCAAAAGGAGAATAAGGAGGAGGAAAAAAGCATACTAATGTGTTGCACAGTGCACTGATTTACCCAGCTTGCACTGAAACCAGGTAGCAGACACAAAGGGTGCACTGCCAGATGCACACTGATCTTCTGGTGTTTCTCAGTAGGGCTCTTACTGTGCCTTTTTATACTGTCTAAACACCATACACTGCACTGGCAACAGCCTGCAATCGTGTCTGCTGTGTCCTTCTTAGCTTAGGGAAGGTACTGGTGGCTGGATGAGGGAACAATACGCAACCCACTGCAAGCAGCAACAGAACTCCAGGCTTCCAGTATTCAGGCTTCCAGTATTCAGGCTTCCAAGGTTTCCTTCAGTTGGAGACTGAGATCTGTGGGAATATGTGTGTATGTCAACACACACATACCTCTTCTACTCTGTATGTATCTGTCTTGCCTTTGGAGCACAGACAAGTTGCTCAACTTGTGACAGACAGAATGCTTTATGAAGAAATAGTAAGTCCATGGGTTTGCCTGCCTGATAAACCTATTGCTAACCTGCATTTCTGGTCTCTTTTTCCTAGTTTAAAAACTGTTCCACTTTGGGTGGTTTTTTTGCATGGGTTGTTTTGGGGGTTTATTTTTTTTGGTTGGTTGGTTTTCGTTTTGCTTGTGTTTTTTTGGTGATTGTTTGTTTGTTTCTTAAATTTCAGCTACTAGAGACAACAGGCATGCTGACAAGTATAACTTTCAGCAAGTGCTGGATGAAGTAGGGAGTGGTGTTTGGAGGGAGGAAGGAGTATTATGTGCCCCTTTCTAAAAGTCTTATGGAGTCCTCTGTTTTTATTATAGTTACTTCACTACAAATTGAGAGCTATCTCAAACTTCCAAAAATACATTTTATATAAATATGTATTTAAATCCCCACCTTTTTTTTTTTTAAATCTGTCAGAGGATGCCAGTTCCAGAGCTATTATGTTTATTTCCTCAGGAACATTCAGTGTCTGCTAAGATAGGATGCCAGATTGTCAATTTTGATTATAATCATTTCTCTCCTTCTCAATGTTGTGAAAACGCTTCAGGGCTCAGCATTCCTAAATTAGTTCCAGCTGACTGTGGTGACTGATTAGCATGCTGGGAGACCAGATAACTGATATCTGGTGTCAGCACAGAACTGGCCCTGACCTACATGAAAAGAATCTGTGATTATTATTTTATTTTATTATTATTATTATTTGGATGGATGTCCAAAATATATCTCTGATCCAAACTTTGGGTCATGGAAACATTTCTTTAATGTAAACTTTGAAGAACCACTGAGAGGTGAAAACACAAGAAAAATACTTCAAGGAATTTAAATAATATCTAATCCCCCATCAAAAAAAAAAAAAGGGTAAGAAAACAAGCACTTTTTCTGACCAGCACAGGGCAAAAGGAAGGAAGAACGGAGAAAACAGATACAGTGGTACTATAAGCAGCAGGTTAGAACATATCTGTGACCCTTGGGACGATATTACAGTCCTTACATCAACTCTTGTCTATGAACCAGACAGAAGTGGCTACACATTTTTTTTCTCTAGTTAAAGCAGCCAGACATCAAACCAGGGTAAGGAGGTAAGAATAGTTTACACAAGAAAATACTGTGGAAATAACATGTACTGAGAACTACAAGGTCCATACTGATGCAGTATCTTTCACTCCTACATATTCTCTTGTCTGAATTGCAAAAGCAGCTTCTGTACCCAAGCTGTACCTTTTCTTAGTTTTTAATGCTATTGTTTCAATCCAAAGCAGACACTTAAAAAGAAACTAGAATTAAATCCTGTATTCCAAGCAAACCACTAAATTAAGAAAAAAAAAAAAAAGGGGGAAAATTAAAACCAGAGTGCCTGTACTACAGAAAATCATTAATGCTAGAGTTCAAGTGGAAAAAGCAGGACAGTAACAAGAGTGACCTAATTTCAGAGACCAATGTTTGTAACTTGCTAACGTTAAGAACATGTCATTTATCTGCAAGCATCACAGCTCCTAAATTAGAGATTCAATGTTAGACACACAGGTTCTAGAAAAATTTGGTTTTAACCATTTTATTTTTCAGAGGAGCAACTACAAAATAACTTGAGAACTGACTATAAAACACGTAAAAGCAACAATTACAAATAATTAGGCTAGGAAATTAGGGGCTGAATCATAAGTACTAGTTTTGCACTACTGAGATCAAATGTGACACACATTTATTCTTCTGGATTCCACATAATAGCAAGAATAGATATTAGAAACATGGGCCCTGACTTTTTATTTCAGTTATAGCAGCATGTCATATTTGAAATAAGATCAACTTGCCTTAGAAAGTTATAGGACTCTTCTGTCCCTGTAGAAAGCACTTCCTATGCTATTTTCTTCCCCACCCCAGAGTTACAGTATAAGTTTAAAAAAAAAGATAAGAAAATTGTCCTGCAACAGGTGAGTATGGGCAAAGTGCCCACACAAAACCAGTAAACTGTCCAAACCCAGCAAAATCTCTCATGCAAAGATCAGCTGCATGCAGGCTGTATGTAAGCTGTTATTTAAATAAGGAATATTACAGAAGATTCAGAATTTAGTGAAGGATTTTGTAAAAAAAAACCCCAAAAACAGACAAGAGGTGGGTTTTTTTACACAATGCTTTAAACATCTAGAACTTCAAAAGAACTATGATGTGAAGTCCTACAAGTTATATGCTACTGTTGGCTGGAGCCTGGTAATAAAGCACACCATGGAGTTCTGAGTAAGTTCCTATGGGAAGCTGCACCTTTATACCCTTCAGTTTTAGGATCCAAAACAAACATCTGCACAGCTTCTAGGTTACCAGCCCAATCTTTGATTTCAGTATGTTTGTTCCACACCAGAAGAAAGAAAAAGTGACAAATTTTTCATTGGAAAAAAAAGCATGGTGCCATTGAATCCACGGTCACCTCTTTGCTGTAGTACCCTTGTTTACAAATGGCAGGTTTTTGAGCAGTACTTAACTGAAAAAAGGTTCTTTCTTGTGAGCAGTGTTAGGCTTCAGATGTTTTAACAGATATTGGTGCAGCCTCTTTCAGAATCACCCACCTCTTATACTAGCATGCCCCCAGATAAGTAAGTTGCCAATGAAACAAGAACTGTAAAGTCTAAAATGTCTTCAGTGCAAAGGTTACTACCTCCTACTGCTCTAATCTATAGCTGGGGCTTAACCTCTTGCCACTGCCTTTAGAATTAAGGTCCTTTCATACGAAGTACCAGATTCAGAGACAGCTTGCACAAGACCTGGGTAAAAAGCAAATGGTGAAGTACTTTGCCCCTATTGGTCCCCTGAAAAGAGTGTGGATTGCTTGTTAGCAGGAAGCATGGCTCTAGTGCAGTTTACCTGCTGCTTCTGTGTGTCTGTGGCTACCACATCCCACCAAAGTCGAAAGAATTCCTGCTCCACTGCAATAAATTTGCGCTGTTTTCCTTTCATTAGCTCTTCTACAACAGTTGTGTAGACATTTGCTGCATAAGCATGCATACTTTCCTGGAAAAAAAAAAGAAAAAGAAGTAAATAAGCCCTGTTTTGCCTATATTAAAAGGGCTGTTTTAAACACTCATTGGGCTTGAATACATAGAGGTTGAAAACTTCACATTTACTACACACTTCCTTAGTACTCTCAGAAAGACCAAGTTCTGATTATGTACAGGCCTTTGACCCTTCTGTTCCAGAATAGATCCCCGTGACTGGGGACCTGACTAGATCATGATGTTGCTTCTCCCAAGATCACGAGACACAGATACAGGTTTTCTTTTTGACATACTGGGAACAGCTTACTCAGTTCCTTATTGCTCACCTTAAATCAATGTCATAAATGGTAAGACTGCACCAACAGTTAAAACCCCCTCATGCACACTTTATTCTCCCGTTCCTGCTCTTCTTTTGACGGCCTGAATTACCAGAATTGTTTCTTCAAAGCAAGTATGACTGTGCTGTGGGTGTGCATTGCCAGTACAATACAGTGATACATATACTGTAAATTATACTATTATGAAAAATAACTCTAATGTGCTTGATGTTTAAGGATAGAGTAAAATCAAGCTCGCAAAGGAATCTTAGAATGAGTTTGACTGTTGACGCAGAAACACTCAGTGTGAGATTTTGTGCATCTACCCTGTCTATGTCCCTCCTAAAGACACCGCTATTCCAGAACAAGGCCTACGGACTTTTATTGGAATGCAAATATTACAGCTGTATCTAACCATGCTATATTCTGTGATATGGTATCAAATTAACAACAGCACGTTAATTTTGAAGATATTTTATGTACACTTGCCTTGGCCAGAACAACTTCTGCTGCCCAAATACAGTATTCCGCCTTTTATTTAATTTCAAAGTGATACAGAATGTCTAAAGACAACAGTCAAGATCCCAGGATTTCCTCAAACCCAGGATTTCCCAAAATGTCTGTTTTTTCTCGAAACAAAGTAATCTGCACATTATAGCACACTTATTTTACACTAACCATAACGCTTTTGTACTTAAACTGCTGGTACTTAAGAACACACACCACAACACTTACATCTTAAAGTGATTGACACACAGACCTCTGACCCCTCTAAAAACGAATGGCCATGATATGTAAAACATGAATCCGTAGGTTAAATTTAGGCAAATTTCCTACACAAAAATCACCCTTTGAAATAAGAAGATGAGCTAATCCAAATCAAAAATGAACTTTTCCTTGCTTTCCACAACAGAAATTCAGTGATCTTTGTAAAAATGCTTATGTCATTAGAAAAAACCCACAACATTTCAGCATAGGAGAAATAGCTTAAAATATTGCTGTGCTTATCTAAATAATTACTCCCTCAATGATTTCTCCATTGGTTCGTAAGGGTTTTTTAAACTCAAGATTATGATTAGATGCTTAATACAATATGAAATTTTAACTCAGGATTTTAAGTTTTAGCAATACTCAAACACAACACACGCAAATGATTACTAATGAATTTTCATTTTTCACTGGCAATTGGCTACAAACAATATATCCTAAAATTCAAGCATATGTGCAAGGATTACAACATCAGGCTCAATATTAGTTCTTAATAGTTGAGTGGAGTACACTAGATTTTAAGAGCTGAACAAGGACTTTTCAAATTGAATATAATAGTAAAATATTCTGTGTGGTAACCTCCTGAAAATATTTTCCTGAGGTATTTTGGAGATTAAAGCTAGTCAGTCTTTATTATGACTCAAACTACACTGGAACTAAGCAGTTAAGATATTACCCAATCCTACAAAGTTCACAAACCCCAGTTGTCTGGGTGGCAGCTGAAAATACTTGTTCTCATAAACCAGGATACTTGCAAGCAACAATAAAAACTTTCTTTCTAATTCATATCCTCTAGCAGCTAATGAGAAACTCATTAGGTACTTGCTGTGACCGAGATTTTACTTATTTAAATACAAATTTTGAACTTGTACCAAGATGTAAAAATTGTTTTGTACTGCATTCTAGAAAATGGTGAGGTGTCTTTCACACATATGGTTAAGATCCATCAATGAGTTGCCACATCTCATGTAAGTTATGGTACCACTGTTATTATTGGATTGCAACAGATAACTTGCTTTGAGAGGAAAATAAAAGGTTTTATTATACATCCAGTGCTGGAATTCTCCATCAATACTCTAACTTCCAGCACATGGCGAAGATTGCTGTTCCAAAATCGTAAATAAAATGCTTATATTTCACATTATAAATGGAGAAATAAAACACTAAAAAGACCAGTATGCTGTCAGTCATGAGTGAAAACTAATAATTATGCGAACCAAAACCACTAAATAGGCTGGGAGCACATTAGTATTACAGAGTTACCTTCAAGTTTCACTTTACTACAGAAGCATTTGAAATGATCCACAGGTAACCTCTGTGGCTTTTCACTATAGGAATTGCTGATGCCTTTGATTTAACAGCAGAGGAACTGAGCCTTCAAGCAACTGCATCTTGAAAAAAAAAAAAGAACTAAAATAAAAATGGTATGTGTTTCATTTCTCTTGGAGATCTTTGACCACTAACCAATCCAAAATAAAAATTAGTTTTATATTCTCTGATGCAATTTCTGAGTAGGACTTTGAAATACTAAAGGAGAAATTCATTAATCTTTCCTAAAAAGGGGAGACAGAATACACGCACAGCAGAGATTCCTGGGTGAGCTGTCACCTCTTTTTTATTCGTCAGGCCTCTTACTATGTCCCTCTAGAGTGAAGTATCCCATCTTCCACACATAAATGAAAGAAATTCTACTAGTGAAAAAGGATTTCGGATTTTGGCTAACAAATATCACAGGTACCAATGCCCCATGTGGTTTATGTTGCTCTGCATGTCATGTATTTAGCAAAAATTAAGTTTGCTATACACTTCAGTGGCACCAGGCTCCAATCCACACCACCCATAGAGGACCTGGCATCCTGCTCTCCTTGCTCAAGAAAAGACAAAGTTTTCCTGGGGTTTTGGCTTAATAACAAGATCACAGAATCACAGAATCAATTAGGTTGGAAAACACCTCTGAGATCATCGAGTCCAACCTTTGACCCAACACCACCCTGTCTGCTGCACCACGGCACTAAGTGCCACATCCAGTCTCTTCTTAAACACCTCCAGAGATGGTGACTCTTCCACCTAACCACCGTGAAAACCTCACATAATCAAAGCACCATGAAACAGACTGACGACTTTCCTTAAAAAAAAAAAAAAAAAAAAAATTAAAAATCCATCAGGATTCTCCAGAACGCGGGCACAGACAAACCGAAATTCAAGGGCATGGCTCCTAGAACAACCATGCCTCCTCCGAACGAGGATCTCGGAACAGCAGGGCATGGAGCGCGCTCCAGGCCACACTCGGGGCAGGAGCTGCACCCTGCAGGGGTTTACGCGTTTCTCCGCAGGGTGTTTTCCAGGAGCAGGCAGAGCCCGCAGCCCGCGCTGCACGCTCCGGGCAGCTCTGCACGCCCGAGGGCGCCCAGGGAGGCTCAGCCCCAGCCGCTCCAACCCCACCCCACCGCGTTCTCAGCCCCGGCCGACCTGCACCGTGTAAATCCAGCCGACGTCCATGTGGCTGTGGGCGACCACGAAGGCCCGCAGGTCGCTCCGGCCGCCGGCCCGCGGGAGGAGGGCGAGGATGAGGAGCGAGAGCAGGAACGGGCTGCGCGGGGCAGCCATGGCGGCCGCGGCACTGCCACAGCACTTCCGCGTCCCGCGGCACCGCCTCCCCGCCTATAAATAAATAAATAAATAAATAAAGTAGGCGGCAGGAGTTTCCCGTCCAACGGGAAGGTTTTGGGGCCCGAGGGGGGTGGCTCCGCTGCGGGCGTGTGAGATCCCCACAGCGGGGGTGGAGGGCGGTGAAACCGCAGCCCCCGGGTGGCTCTCGCTGAAAATTCCGGAGCTGGTTTTCTTGGAACACCGGACTGCTCAGGGAGAGGCCAAGTTCTGCGTTTTGAACATCTATAAATCCATATTTTTTTTTTAAATCTAGGAAATTCCTTTGAATTGAGTGCAAGTTCTTTATTTCAGGTTCATTACGGTATACTGTCTGCATCTTTAAAGTTTTGAAGCTGTAGTAAGATTAAATTTTATGTGGTTGACCTTCTGATCCCATTTAAATTGATTGTATCACGTGTTCTATTGCTGCTAGCAAGAGGTGGACCCTGCGCCGAGAACCGAAAAGGTAGACCCTTCTCTCTGCATGAAATCCTAGTGAGAAGGAAAAAAAACCAACCCAAAATTAAAAAAAAAATGTTATAGTATAATGTAGTCCCGTTTCCTCAGAAGTTTTCTCTGCAATTGCACCAGTTTCTGCCCAATAAATCATTGTGGTATTGAAAGCCAAAGTAGATTAAACTATTTTTTAAACTTTGATTCTTTAAAATACACTATAGTATATATATAGCGCACTACCTTGCTTAAGTTCTGGTTTGAGTAAATTACATGCTTTTAACAATCTCACAATCCTGAAATGACAAAAAATATCATACCAAACTCTTAGCTCATTTCCAACAGTGCCAAAGTAAAGGACATCAGATGAAGGGTGGTAACTGCTCCCATCTTTAGTTTGTCTGTGGATTTGGCATTACTAGGTTCCAATCCTAATTAAACCAGTCATTTTTCTGTGACTGAAGGAAACAATCACTTAAGTATCTACCTACAGACTTATACTGATAAAAGTAAAAGATTAATTTGTACTGGACTAGATGGCACTTGGGTGCAAATTAGTCCCTCTCAATATTAAAGATACCTGTAGAAACTGATCACACACTGTAAAAGAAATTTGTATCAATCCCCTTATTTTACAAAGAAAAACACCACACGTGCTGCATTACATGCCAATTTCGATGATTTTTTGAACATATGAAGTTGGTAAATTATTGAAGTCCAGAATGAGAACTGCCATGTCAGTCATATTAAGCTGAACAGCATAAAACTGCCCCATTTCATAAAAATTAAATCTATTATTGAATGGATTCTCTCAGAACAGGGGCCTTGATTGCTAATTAATGTAGGAATGTAGAGTTTTCTGCAAAAAGAAGAGGCTAACACTGGAATGCTAAGATTACTTTTATTTGTGAGAATATCTTGTCCTGAAAAGTAATCAAGGTTTACAGGTAATTTTTAGGGGGGAGTATCACTGTAAGCAGCTGGATGACGCTTAACTTGAACACAGCTCTATGACTTTTTTTTCCCTCAAATCATTGGCTTAAACTGTTTCAGTTCCAAGAATGCTAGTGCACATCCAGCAACACACATGGCTTGGGGATATATATACACACTATCTAAATTAACTGATGTTCTTTTACCTCAAAAGGCTTTACAGTCTTTGTAATTTAGGTGAACTTCCCAGGAAAGCTAAAGTGTTGGTGTTTTGCTTTGCTTCCAGAATAGCTGAAAATGTTTGCAGAATGTTATCCCCGTTTAAAACCTATTTACTTCAGAAACTGTAATTGTCCTACTTACTCTTCACAAAGGCCACAGTGTGACACTGTCTTGTATGCAGTGGAGAAGAATGTAAATATTTGAGCAGAATACTTTTATGAGGAAAAAATTAACCAAAGTGCCCACAGTTTACACACCTAAAGATATCAGGAAGGTCTCCACTTGCTGCAAAAAGAGATGAATGTTGCAAATGTCACTGCACAGAGCATTTAGGCTTACTTGATAATAGGTTTGCTTTCTTACTAACCTCTCAGGGATGCTGTAAAGAGTTTGTGGATCCACATGGCCTGATGGGCCAGATGAAAATGGAGGTATGTAAAGTAGAATTTATGCTGAAAGTAATTCTTCCTTGCCATTTCCATACTGTTTCACAAACAGCGAAAACTAGATGGAGGAGCCAGTGTAACTATGCCATGACAGCTGCCTACATTGGTACTTTATACTCTTGTTATCTCCTAATCTCGTAATATGGCTTGACTATAGTCGTGTTGTATTCTTTCTTAAGATTTTCTCATTTGCCCATACAAAGTGTGTTTGCTCTCCTTGACATGAGCTATGCTATGTGGGCTTCTGACATGCACCTAAGAAAGACAGAGGATGTTGGCAGGATGCTACCAACTACAAGCTAAGGAGTCACAATTGCCTTAAGTATCAAGAAAGTCACCTGCTTAACAGAACAACTAATGTACCTTTACATTTTCCTCCTGTCATGTTTTAGGGGTGGACATGTGTAAGAATAAAGGTGTTTATTAACATGAATTAGCTCTAGCTGACTATTCCAGTGTTTTAAAATTTGCTATTCCCCTAACCATTTCCCAGTGGAGGCAAAGGTCACTGCACAGAGCACTTGGGCTTACTCGGTAACCGGTTTTCTTTCTCACCAACCTCCCAGGAAGGCTGTAAAGACAGTTTGCAGAATCACAGGGGCTCACGGACCAGATGAAAGCCACTCTCCTGCCTTGCAGTGATTTCAGTGTATATAAACCCTAACAATTTACATTGTATTTGTAGCCTTTTTCGGTAAGATAGCCGACATGGACTGGGGCTGGTAAGTGAACAGAGGTGAACGTTATGGGGCAAACTCAACCACCAGTGCTTTGCGTGGAGAGGCGGGAGCAGCAGCACGGCCGCTGGCTCGGATGCCACTGGCGAGGCCCTGGTGTGTGGTTTACCCCAGGGATGTGTCCCAGCTTCTGGCGCACCGGGACGCGCCCCAGTGCGCGCCAGGCTGCCCGCACCGCGGGCACGCGCGGCTCCCGGTGGGGAGCTCACAGCGGCAGCGGGACGGGCGGCACGGAGGGATTCTCCGGGACGGAGAGTAAGGAGGATTCTCCCGGCCGGGGGCGAGGTCAGGCTAGGGCGTCGCATCCCACCCGAGGCCGCTCGCACCTGTTGGAGCCGCGGCGGGGCCGGCCCTGCCGGGCGCGGCGGGTCCTGGCGAGGCTGCGCCGCCTCCGCCGGGAGCTCCGGGCGGAGCCTTCCCTCCTTCCCGTCCTCCCTCCCCCGGCTGCCGGAGCGCCCCGAGGCAGCGGCGGATGTCTGCGCCCGATCCGCTGGGAGAAGGAGAAGGCGCCCCGAGCTACGGGCGTTGGGAGCAAAGCAAATAACAGTTCAGAGCAGTGGGCGCCTTCCGGAGGGCAACACCCATGTCCCACAAGCAGGGTATCTGGAAACGCGCTCCCTCCCCCGGCACTCTCTGTCCCCTTTCATCCTTCTGTTCCCTCCTCAGCTCTCTCCATCCCTCCTCCCCACTCTCTGCCTCTCTCTCCCGTCGCCCACTTTCCCTTCTCCCTCCCTCAGCCCAATCCCCCCTCCAGCCCTGGGTGCCCCGACTGACTGTGCCTTTCCTCCTGCCCAGCCGGCGGCCCCACAGGCGAGAGCGCGGCTGAGTGGTGCCTCTACCAGCTCAATGGAGCAGCCGAGTTCGAGGTGTCTGAAGGTGAGTACAGGGATGCCGAGGGGGGCGCGGCCCCTCGCCCGCTGTCGCGGCCGGCAGCGTGTGGAGACACGGGAATCCCTGGTGGGAGAGAGACACTGGCAGCACGTGGCAGCCCCGGGGCTGTGGGGCGGCGGAGGTGGCGACTGTGCCCAGGAGAGGAGGGGAGGTGGGCTGGCGGGTGGTGCCCGCCGGTGGTTGGCGTGTTCCGGGCCTTGTGAAAGTGTCTTGGCTGGTATTTGTGTTGGTGTTTGTTTTTGTTTTTGAAAAGTAGTGTTTCGCATCTGGCGTCCTAGGTGGCATCAGCCCTGTTGGCCTTGGCGTCGGTGGATGCTGGTGCGACGTGGTCTGTGTAGTACCTGCCGTCAAGTTTTTCTGGCCTTTTGTCACCCCTTAACTTTGAAAAAAGAGGAAAGCTGGAAAGTTGTATTCTTTTTTAATATTCTGTGATCAGAGAAAGAACAGTCCTTGAGTGCCAGGGAAGAAAGTTTCCCCACTATCTTTGAACCATGCGTGGTTTTGAACATGCAGAGACTTAGGTGTGGACCTAGATATTTTCCATGATGCCAGATGTGTAATGTGCAGTGCTATGAGCATCTTTCAGTGTCTGTTTTCAGTGGGTTAAGTGGAGCTAAAACCACAACTCGGTGCTCTTGTTCTGCTGGTGCTGTGTATTCCTGAGAAGAGTGTATTTACTGTTTTGAAGGTTTTAAAATTTATCAGAAGTTCAGCTAGACTGAAAAGCTTTCCAGTACTGAGGAAAGTGGCACACTGTAATAGATTGGGTTCAGGTTCAAGGTCAGGGGAAACTTCAACAGTGAAGCATTGTTGAAGTAGGTAGACAATGAAGTCTCACTCATTTCAGATATTTAAGGTTTGTTTCACAAACATAGGTTGAAATGATAAAGCTACAGACCTTGCCTTGGGGTAGATAGAAAGACTGCCTGTTTGCGGTCTCTTTTAGCTTTATTATCTGTAACTCTTTGGGATGTGAAGTTTTGTGTTATGTCTTGTGCTTTGCTGTTTGGAGAAGTGATTTAAACCCCAGTGTACTAATAATAAGCTATAGCTTGATTGAGGCTTTGGACTAAGATTTTCCTCCCAGTTATTCCATGGTGGTTTATATTTCAAGGTGTACTTAATAGTGTGTGTGATTACACAGTCTTGCATACTAAAGCATTTCTCAAAAGATGTTGTGATTTTGTGCCTACATGACTTTTTTTTTGTGAAATTGCATACCAAACCAGATGTGATGACGATAAGTGGGGGTGGAAATTACATCCGTGTGAGGGAGTGTAATGAGTGAGTGACAGCATTTCTTAAGCATCACAGAATGCTGAAAACAAGCTTTAGGTTGGCATTTACTTTCATTTAAAGATTTGAATGAGTAGAATATGCTTCGTAACCTCATTTGTCTGGGTAAATACCAGTATTTCAGCATTGCTTTGAAATGATAACGTTTTCTTCTCAACAGGTGCTTTATTCATTTGATTTATTGGGTCATCTTTTATCACAGGACATGATTTTTTAAATTACTTAGCTAGCCTTAACTTCAGTTCTCTTTAATGCTGGCAATTTTTGGATTCTCAATTTTACTCCATGACTTAAATGTAAATATTACATGTTTTCTCTTTACTCAGCATGGGAATACGTGAGAGAACAGAAAACTGAAGCAATGTAATTTGATCACAAACTCTAGAATCAAAGTCATCTGCAGGTAGTAAATCCTGTTTATTTTAATAGGATTATATATGAGGGGACCCCTGGTGGCCTAGCGGTTAAGATGCTGGTCTCTCAGCGCCAAGGCCACAGGTTCGAATCCCGGTCCTGC
>JAWWLV010000144.1:62021738-62042166 GCA_035041135.1 Platyrinchus mystaceus | reverse complement strand
AGCGCAGGCTGTGTCTCACCTAAAAAATCCATTGCGCAGGCTTGAAAGGGAAAAACACCTTTCCCAGATCTTCGTTCACGAAGACTGGCCACTATTATATATAAATATGACATGTATTTCCCAGAGTACATTGTTGTCCATTAAATGCCACTGATATCTAGGAACACAAACAGCAGTGTAATCAACACACTTTGTAGAAGTGATAAACAACATTTCAAAGAAAGGTTCAGGGTGGCAGTGACTTTTTCATACGAGTGTTTTTGGATAAAGTCCAAACCTTTCCCTTTGCTGAAGTTTGCCTCTAAAATAACTTAAACTACACAGAGCCAAACAGGTTCCTTAGCTTAAAATAGATTGTTCTTATGATTTCCAATGCAGGGTTTTTTCCTATCCTTATCCCATTTCTTTTTACTTTTCAGAAAGGCCACAACTTGTAATTGTAGCTGCATTGGTTGGGATCATCTAACTGAAGGACGGAAGGACTAGTTAATCCATATTAAATATTATTGTGTTGTATCTAGATAGATATCTGTGTAGATAAATGTTCTAAGTTCAGTGAGTCTTCTGGAATCTTTTGCTGCTTTTGCTATTGAATGCTTGCAATGACCTTGTGGCATTCTGTCAGTTAGACTTCAGAATTGTGTTCTGCAACATTTCTGTCTTTGCCTAGGAAAGAAAATTATTCTTTTCCTAAAAATAGATATATTAGATGAAAAACGTTCATTTACATAACAAAAAAGCAAAATTGCATATTTCAAATGCAAGGAAAAATAGAGCATAGTAAGTAAAATATCACAATCAAAGCCAAGATAATCATGTTTGATTTAGTCTTGCTGCCTTGAAACAAAATCCTATTTCAAATATTTCTACTTCTATAATTAACGTCTAAGTGCAAAATATATTTTATTCATGCTAAAGATCTCAAAGCACTTTGCTCACATTAAGTATGAAGAACAGTATTAGAGTATCTATTTACAGGCAAGAAGAATTAAATATAAAAGTTAAGGATGTGATTTTTATAGAAGCTGAATGCCAACTATTAAGCAGATAGTACCTTGAGACTTCTGAAAAGTCAAATCTTTTGCTGTTTGCCCAAATGACCTAGTGGATTATTAACAGGACTGCTTCTTCCAGACCCTTTGCTTTAAGTTCCAAATCACATTAACTTCTTTGAAACTTCATCTAAGTTAAAGCATGTTTGAAATATTTTATGCTGTGAACTCTAAGCTGGCATTATGTTATTCTAGATAGCACTACATTCAGTCATGATTATATGGTTAATGAAAAGATCGAGTTAGAAATCATATTTAAGTTACCTCATCAAAGACCTGAGATTGGTTTACAGTGTAAATTTTCTTTTCATCTGTTTTGTAGATTTATGCTCTTGAGTGGTTGAAAGCTCTGTTAGCATTAGTGCCTTGTGAATTGTGGTGTGAACCTTCCTGTTCACTTACCTTATGCTGCTCTAATGTTCTCTTTTATTTCTGAGTATTTTGAAAAGAGCTTTATTGAGACTATAAGATTGGTAATACACTGTTTTGTTGTAAAAATACATTTGAACGATGTACCATTTTAAGGAACTAGAAGATTTGTGAGCTGATTAATACGAATTTAATCACTGTCAGGTTTACCTCCAATAGCTTTTTGTTTAGTGTAATTTTTAATCAAAGACAGTAAATCTGGATTTGGTTCAGTACTGTCTTTTCCATTATTTCATGGATTCCATGGAAAGCAATGTGCTTGCAGAAGCTTACAACTGAAGTAATGTCCTTGTTAGTCATGCCTTCATTAGTAAGGTCTAATTAAATAGGAAGTCTCCATCTGTAGATGCTTTCACATCCCAGTGCTTTTGTGGCTGAACCAAACAATTGATTTTTCCTTGGCCTTTCATGGAAAGGCACGGTAGCAGCTCTTTTCTTAACACCTCGCAGTTTGCCAACATTTCTTTTGAAGGATCATGGCCATGAATGGATGTTGTGTTTCTGTGACATCTTAGGTGGACAGTGTGCTTTACAGTTCTGGGCTTCCAGTTGTCCAGTTTGGAGATGTAGTGTACTGAACAGAGCTTCTTCTGCAGACCACAATTCTATGTTTGTTCAAAGGAAACCAAAATGCTTGGAGAAGGGGCTGATATACCCCTTGTGTCACCCCAGGGTATGTTTAGGACACGGGCAGATTGCATATAGCACTGTAAGGTCTGTCACAGGGCTCGCTGTGTATATCACCCTGATGTACCCTCTGATGCCGTGTATGTGGATAATACAATTATTCCAGTCCTGTTTCATATATCCCTGTTTATACATTCAGCAACTCCCTGTATTTCGTCCCTCCTTTATTTTGCAGTCACTTATGGTGGTGTTTGGTTGATTTACTGTCACTGACAGCTGAGAGTTGCAGCACAGGGAAAGGGCTTCTGTCTGAAAAGTCTTATCATCATGCTGTGCTTTCTTTATAGCATTGTCTGTGGCTGCGTAAGGCCAGATCCAGTAAATGACTCATTGCAAGAAATTGTGTGTATTTGATTGTACTTCTGTTTGTTGCTGCACAATTTGACATTGTTTCAATATGAAAAGCTTAGCATGATAGACAAAGAGGAAAGGTTAAGGTATATTGAAATTATATTTATTCAGGTACCTTTACTTCTAGTGATACTTATCTACATTAGTCCATTTTGTGGTATTTTTATCTCTTGTTTATGGAGTCTGTTTATACATAGCATGGGTTTTGTAAGAATCTTTTGTTCAAATATTTCTGTAGATTACTATAAAAAAGCCTTATTGAATGACAATGAAATACTGAAAAGTATATGTACTTGTTATGAAAGGGAAAAGGTGAGTGGCTTATTTACATTTATTATTTGTTTCCTATTTTTTTGTTTTGATTAAGAGTTGGTTTGAATTTATGGAATGAATTAATTTCATTAAGTACATTGAGATGATTTAATTGCAATGATTAATAAAATCCTTGCTTACCTGGTATTTCTGTTGGAACTTAATACGGGTGCTTTCTCCTGCGAGTCATTAAGTGTCATCATAAGACAAATACTTGTTAACACTATGTTAATTATTTTGTATTGTAAATATATGACTGAAGATGTTAGCTCCTTTTCAGTAACCTGAGAAGTGGTATTGCTGTTACTTCATGCTTGAAAAACAGACTAAGTATTTTTTTTTAACCAAGTTTTCAGATCTTCCTGCCCTTTTCCAGGACTTCACACTTATTTAACTAACTCTGGATCCTTGATGCCAGAAGTTGTGGCCTTCATCACCTGAGTTTCCAGAATGTGGTCTTCAGCCAGTTGCCTTTTTACTTTCTAGTCACAGAACCACAGAATCATTTAGGTTGGAAAGACCTATAAGATCATTGAGTCCAACCTTTGACTGAACACCACTGTGGAAACTAAACTGCAACACTAAGTGCCATATCCAGTTGTTTCTTGAACACTTCCAGGGATAGTGATTCCACCGTTTCTGGGCAGCCTGTTTCAGTGCTTAACCACCCTTTCAGTGAAGAAATTCTTCCTGCTCCCTCAGTACCCTCGCATGGATCACATCCAGTCCCATAGACGTGTCTAAGCGGCACGGCAGGTCCATAGCTACTTCCTCCTGGATCGCAGGGGTCTGTTATCCTCCCTATTCCTGTCTACTGCCTCAGAGTTCTGGTTGCCTAGAGGATAACTGGTCTTTCTGTTGAAGACTGAGGCAAAGGCAGCATTAAATACCTCAGCCTTTTCCTCATCCATGGTGACAATGTTCCCCCTCCCTCCTGCCCCTCATCAAATAAAGGATGGGGATTTTCCTTGGCTCTCCTTTTGTTCCTGATGTATTTATAAAACCACTTTTATTATCTTTCACAGCAGTGGCTAGATTGAGTTCAAGCTGAGCTTTTGTCTTCCTAATTTTCCCTCTACATGACCTAATGACATCCTTGTACTCTTCCTGAATTGCCTGCCCCTCCTTCCAAAGGTCATAAACACTCTTTTTTTTCCCCTGAGTTTCAGTGAAAGATCAGGCTGAAAGGTCCTCTACGTCACTGAAAGTCTGCCATTTGCAGCAGGTACCTGCACAGCAAATCTTAGCTCCCTCTCTCTCTCTCTCTCTGTCTCTTACTATTTCCATGTCTACAAGGCTTACCTTTTTATATGATCCTTTCAGTTCCATCCAAATAACTCCTGGCAATTTTGGTTTTAACCATACTTGGAATGATCAGAATTTCCTTGGGTGTTTCAGTTGGCCATATCCTTAAAGAGGCACTAGGTATACTTACCAGGAAAGATGAAATCACTCTGTTGCATGTCTCATTATGCAATTATTAGCAAGTCAAAAATCATGCTTTCAAGTTATCTAGTCCAGAATTTTACAGGGACATCTTTTATGCACCCTCTTTCTCATTAAATATGCAATAATTTAATTTAGGTAATGATTTTGTCAATAATTATACTGATGAAGTAAACAGGGATTTCATTTGGGTCCCAAATTTGCCATTTAGACTTATTTTTTTTATTTAAGTCAAACGTTCACCTTAATTAGTGATGGACAACTTAAAGAGTATAGAATTGCCTGTGGTTCCAGCCGAGATACAGAAAAATCACCAGGTCTTCACCAAACCTCCTCTTTCATTATAGATAAAGTCAGAAAGCCAGGGTTCCTTTGAGGAGCTAAGTTTTATATAGAGATAGAGAGTACTCATTTTCTGATCTTTCCAGTTTATAATTGTTTTCAGAAATTGCCAAAGCTGTCTTGGAGAATGTCTGAACAGCTGATGCACAGAGAAGTTTTTTCTACTGTGCAGGTTTTTCTCTGTATGAACTTTTCAGGGCTGAAAGAAATTTCAAGAAGGTAAGATGCTTCTGTTTCAAGAATTGCAACCGAGAAGCTTATCTTCTGCAAATATAAATTCAGAAGTCATACTGCAGGCCATATAAGTGGGAAAGTGACCTGTTTTTAATATTCTTATTAATCAGTTCTTTTATGTATAATGCAGTAAAATGCTTTTTTTTTTTTTTTAGTAAAATGAGGGAAGATTTAAAGAGATCAATATCTTGTCTTTTGTGTGTTGGTGCTGCTTGATGAAAAAATTCCAAAATGATTTAAAAGTATTCAGATATTTCAACTGCCTTTCTCTTGCAGTATGCTACTTGGATATAAACTCCTTATTCAAAAGAATGGGCAGTAGCTCCCATCTTTGTAAGTCTGTAATTGCCTAAAGGTATGTGACAAAACCCCAAAAAGTGAAAGGTGCTATTTGCTGGCCAGATTCTGCATTTTGCCATTTCAGTTGAATTGTCAGGGTTTGGTGATCCAGAAGAGGGAGCTGCCACATAAATTAAGTTTTGTTCAACTTAATGAAGTCTCCTTTAAAACCCTTCATGGCTTTTTATTTATTATTTCTTAAGATTGACTTCAGAAATTTCATGTGATGCTTCTTTGGTCACTCAGTTGATAGTTTGCTGATTTCTAAGGACACTGTTAGAGGTCAAGTGCTTTAATTTCCTTCGGTTTTCAGTATTGGTTCAGTGTATATCTTTAAACATCGTGTTTGAATACCGACCCTAAAATCTTTGGTTGATATGATGAATGCAATCCCTTTTACTGGATCTGTTGGGTCTTTTTAAACATAGATGTTTGACTAGCATGCTGTAGATGTTTAATAAATGTTTTCTGTAGCATGCAGGAAGGACTTTGTGGTGGCTGACCTTCCTCAGTGCAAGTCCGTGTTAGATGGGGGTGGCTTCTGGGCCATTGTACTATATTATCTGTGCAAGGGGTGGTTCTTCTGTCACAGTAAGCACATACAGCTAAGTATTTTGAAAATAGTAAAATATATGCAAAGTGGCAAAACTGATGTGCACGCTCCAATGTGCTATTTAATGTGCTCTCTCTTTTTTTTTTCCCTCTCCTTAGCACTGCAGTGCAATTTATAGTGAGTCAATATATCATTTGTGGGCTATAAAAGTAGAGAACCATGAGGTACTGCGAGAAGGCATTAAATCATGTGCTTATTAAAACTTATACAGAGAGTGAGGAAGGAGACCAGACTTCTCTGGGCATGTTTTAAAATGCATAATTTACCTAGGGTTCTGGTATTTATTGGTTGATAGAACTCTAGATTGCTACCTGCTCAAATAATAAATCTTTCAAAGTTATCATACCTCATTATGGTCATTTCATATTAGCAACTGATGCAGTGATGTGACTTGAGGAAGTAGAGTAGTGAGAAGCAGGTGAGTCTTTTTTTCAACTGAATAATATATTCCCTGTTTTTTGTCATTAAAAGCTAAAGAAGACACTGAATATTAGGAGAAGAGTGAATACTGCACTGTGCTGCTTATGTTGCTGTTTGTGGGGGATGACCTTTCATGTTTTGTGCAAATTTTGAGGTGCTGGGACATGTCCAAAGAAGGACAATGAAGGGTCTGGAGCACAAGTCTTACGGAGAGTGGCTGAGGTGGATTTGGCAGAGCTGGGTCAGCACTGGGACTGGATGATCTTAAGGGTGTTTTCCAACCTAAATCATTCTATGATTCTATGAGACTTTCTCTGAAGATAAATATAGGACAGTAAAAGTCCTTGCAGTGCTTCTGAAAGGTGAGAATGGAGCATTTCACTTGTTATTATCATTGAATACTGCTGCATGTGGTTGTATCCTCCTGTTGACCTACTTTATATCTCCAATTAGTAAGTCTATAAATATGACTGCTTTCACAGAAAGTACCACTGCATTCCATTCACACCTATATGTGGTATTGTGGCCTTCAGTTTACATATGCAGACTGCTCTGTTAGAACATGTAGACATTACTTTAAGAAGTTGTGTACCTCATTGCAATCCCCGAAGGTGCCAACATGAAGAATTCCATGGCTTATTTTGAGTTATTTTTTGAAACACTTCTGAAATTTCTTTATTTTTAGCATGCTCACAAATGTACACATGCGTGCACACACACTTTTTTCTTATGTTCATGCTATATTTGTATGAAAATCAAAGAAAGTTAAATGACATGAGTGTAGTTATGTGTGACTTCTTCTTCCTTGAGGAGTTTTCAGAATAAGTATGTAAATAAATACTGGGTTTTTTATATACATAATATTTTGTACATGGCTATTATAGATCAAATATATAATAATTAAAAATATTTGTATGTTCTTAAAACTGCTGACCTATTTGTATGTTTTTAAGTCTTCCATCAAGTACAGTTTCTTTCCAGAATGCATAACTTCCCCAGATGTTCTGGCTGTGTTGATTTGGAAGCACATTTTATAGCGGCTCATGTCACAGTGAACAGAGTTGACAGTTGGGCTGATTGCAGGAATATGCAAAATGTTAACCTCATAAATCTTTCTCCACCTATTGTATTATGTATTTTTTACAAAATATGCAGAAGTATGGTGCAAGAGACAGTTCCATTATTTTAGTTGGAACCATTTTGGTATTGCAGTTAACGATGATGTATTCAATTCAGAGACAATTACATCTAGACACTAACAGGAGCCGTTGATTTGGCATTCTATTTATATAGAGGGCATGTGTCATTCAAAAGTGAGTTGTAAAACTGTTCAACATGGTTGCATTGTTAGTGATGTGCTTTTCCACTTCACACAACTGCTATAACTAAATACCGTATTTAGTAGAGTCTTGAAATCCTGAGATGAAAATAACCCACAGTTTCTTTGGGAGATACAAATTATATTAATATTCCTTTTCTTTATACTCAGAATAAACTTCTGTGTTATGATTAGACTCAAAGATGCAAAGTAGAAGTGTTATTCTTGCAAGACTTGATGGTTTCTTATTAAATCTGTCTTACTGATGAGTTGTCATGATCTTTAAAATTTTTAATACAGACCTATTTTCATCAATATATGGTTTTATCTGTTGGATGACTCATATTTTTGAAGATTCTCTGATAACCTCTTGTGTTAGCATTGTAAACTCTGCTTTGAAGTTGATTGTTCATTGTGGAAATATCCCGTGCTTCAGATTTTTGTTTATTTGCAAGAAGCACTAACTTGAAGAAATAGTTGCTAGAATAGTTTGTGTCAAGGAAACTGACTTCAGAGTTTGAGCTTTTTGATTCTACCATGAAACAAAACACCCTGCTAGGGGACATTTCTAGTAGCAGTAAGAGGCTTTCCTTCTCTCCTATGCTGAGTGACTCTCTATAGCAGCTTGTGACCTAAATGTCAGACCTCAATACTCCTATGGCAGAAATGGCTTTATTTTACTGCAGGTTCATAAAGTACCCAGAGCAGTGCCTGTGCTGACTGGGGCTGGGCAGTACTGACTTCGACAGCCCTGTCACACTCGCAAAGATCACTCATCTATATATCTATATACACCTTTGTCTGATGCTTTGCAGCTTCTTTGTAGGTATTGCCTCTTATCAAATGCCTGAAAGCAAGCATGTATTCAAACCCTGTGATTACAAAGCTGAAAAAATAAAGGAGGATTGCAATCCCCAAACTTTTAATGACCTCGTCACATATTATTTCTGTAGGTACCCTGCCACATTTGACTACCAGTTTTTATGTGGCTCTCTTTTACTTTTTGTGTATGCACGGTGACAGTAATTAGAACTCTGTACTTCTCCAGACATGAAGCTAAGTGTTGTTTCTTTGGTAAGAATAGTTAAATATGTAACCATCAACATAGGTTCCTTTTTCCTTTTTGTGGAGAAAACCAGGAAATGCTTACCTATGTTAATGTAACATTTGAGTTCAGATGATAGCACAAGTCAAGAAATTCAAAGATATAGTTCCCACAGCAACCATAATTCACCCTCGTTGCTGTGAAAGCACAAAAGCCTGCACCAAATACCATGCAGAATACTGCATATATGTAAGTGTGTGACACACAGTTGCTAGGAGAGCCATAAATTTTAATTTCTAGAGATATTTACATTCACATTTTATATCTTAAAGTATTTGTATTTTATTTTATTTGAACAGTGCAGTAGTGAAAAACTGAGGGAAAGACGCCATTTGAATTAGTGTATCTTTTTGCTTTCTTGTAATGTACAATTGATTGTATTACTATCTCTGCCTTTCTGTCGACTTTTCCTTTATTTTTAAGTGAGTAATATTGAATGTGAAATATTATCTGTCCTGCTTCCTTATCTGACTCCATTTTTTCTCTTTGTTTACCCCTCTTCCTGAACTGCAGCTATAAGGTCTACTTGTTTACCTACCAAGGATAAATAAACCAGATATTTATCTGGACGTAGTCATGCACCTTGTTATTCAACTGCATCCATAGCTTAAGGTTCCATTATAAAATATTCTAAAGCATATGGAACATACTTCTTTTCCACATCTCATAAGATACTTTTGGTTTCTTTGTTTGCTGACTAAGTCTGCTGATTTGGTTATGTTAGATGTGTTTAATTATTATCATGGGAGTGCAGAGGTGGAAGTGTCCTTATATTGAATTTATATTTTTTTATTTAGAAAAATGTAAATATTTCAATTGTAGTCCAGAAAATGTTTTATAAATAATATTTACAGGATTTCCAGAAGTTGGTTGGCTGAAATATTTGTATGATATTTCTTAGCCTTTCAGATATGGCCAGTGGGGAGAGAGACTGATGTTTGAAGATTGGTATATTAAGTCCCATTCCCACGGGTGATTATTATATCTGTAGGCTGGATTGAGCATTCATGATTATTTAAAAAAAAATTCCCTTTGACTGAGGCATATGCTAATACCTCATAATTTATTTGGAAAAAAAAATCACAACGTAACTGTATCTCACCAGTCATTTAAAATAAAAAAAAAAAAAGGGAAATGACACAGGATAAGGAAGGTTCATAACAAGTTTCTCTTCAGTAAACTACAAAAAAAAATAATTTAAACTTCATCTAGTTTCAACCAGACTGATTTTTCTTAGCCCTCCATCACATCTTAGCCTGCTATATGAGCTCTTTTATGGACTGTCTGGGCAGAGCTGGAAGGCTGATTGGATGTGAAAATGTTCTCCTTGGGAAATCTTTGGATCCTGCCCTTCCCAGATTGTTAGGCAATCTGCTTTAGGAAACCTGTTTTGACAGTGCCTGTTATCTCTGCTTGGCAGAGTCCTATAGGGACCATCACTGCCTACCTCAAAGCCAGGGTTGGGGGAATTCACTCTGCAGCCGACTGCCTTCCCAAAGCTTTATTGTTCTGTTAGTTCTGAGCTGCACACACATTACTGTACATGTGTCTAAAATAAAGTTGTTAGTTCATATGAAATGCAGGTTTCCTTGTCTAAAAATTTGTAACGTAAAGTTGGAACTCCATCTGAAAATTAAAACATTCACAGTGGCTCAAAAATTTGTTGAAAGGTAAACACAGAAAGATCAGTTAAATTCTGGCTGCCATCTGATCAAGAGTTGGTCCAGTCTTTCCACTGGGATTTTACTGTGTCTGAATTCAATGAAATGAGGAAGGGGACTGGGAATTGTGAGTCATGGCAGTTCTTCAAGTAGCAGGTAGTGTGCTAGAGTTTAAGTAGAATCTCGGACAAAACTTGATTCATAAGGCTCTGTCCTGCTGGAACAAGGAATTGAATACTTAGGATATAGGTTTTTTGTAAGAACTGTGTTTTGGTCATAAGTTTCCATCAATATCCTGACAACATTTCTTTTTTCACTGTATCTAACTAATATTTTGGGGCTTCCCTGAAGTGTGAATAGTTACAAGGGTGTTTTTACTTTTTTCTGTCTATCCTCTTATCCTGGTGTTAGTATTTGAATTGAAATAAATAAGGGCAAACTTCAGTGGAAACTAACAACTGCATAGGGATGATTAGAGGTAACTGGAAACGAGCCAAACGTTCCACTTGGAATTGTCCCATTGCTAGTAAATAGTAATGCATGAAAAGAAAAAGGGTCTAGAAAACAGAAAGTTTACATTCATGTTCATTACAAGTTTATTAATAACTGTTGCTGGATAATTTGATGCAGTTATTTTATACAATTAATCCCTCTGTGTATAGGCCCAGGGAAGAGAAATGTACAGTTGATACTGCCAGGGATTGCTGGTGATCTTGGCAACCCCATTTTGTTTTGAGGTGATGGGGATCCTGTGGGAGGAAATGGCTGTATGGGAAACTGCTTTCTGTGTAGTGGTAAAAGGGTCTGGTGTTGTGAACAAGGTCATAGTTTCAACACTTACTGCCATCAGAGGAGAAAGTTGGTGTAACTCTACTCGTGCAAGTATTCTGCCTCAAGCACGTATCTTTCTCTATATCCCAGAGATACAGATTTCCTAATGGAACATAGGACTTTGATGAAAGTGGATGGCCATGTTACCTCACAGTTCTCAATGGAGAAGAAAATTTCCTTGGTGGGATTAAAACCATCTGCTTGTGTTATGGGCTGTTAGGAATGAGATAGGATTTGACTTCAATTTGTTAGTCACTGTTAAAAGATGGAGGGTTGATATGTAGAATACAATGTCTCATCTGTTAAAGATTGTTGTTGTTTCTCTTCATTTCAACGTAGGTATTTTCGTCAATTACAATGAGCTGGAAAAGAAATAATTTCTTTTTTCCAATTTTTCAGTTAATGTTTTTACAATTTAGTTTTTTAATAGAGTTGGTGGTGCTTTGTTATTGAAGGCAATACACTTAGTTTTGCAGGGTTATATTTCCAGTTTCCAACTCTGACCAGCTCCTGACCATTGAGGCTAACAATATTTTTTTTTCCCCTGGGTTGGCCTCAGCCTGATTTTTCACAGAAAATTCTAGTCAGAACTACCAACTTAGCTTTGACCATAAGCCTCACAAGAAAATGCCTGGTATCCTTTTGCCTGATAAAAAAAAGAAAGAATTCCATCAACCTTTTTTTGAAAAAGCTCTAGTACTTGCATGCTTTGAAGGAGGAACTTCAATTTGACAAAGGTGAACATAATCAATTTGACTATATTCAAGAGTGTCTTTCACTATCCCTGTGAATACCCACTCTGCTTTGACCAATTTATAAACCTCTGAAAAATGACAGTTCAAATAATCTCATTTAAGTGTTGCTAGAAGTGGGTAGATAGGCTTTTAGGCTTTCTTTTTTTTTTTTTTTTTTTTTTTTTTTTTTTTTTTTTTTTTTTTTTACCTTTTCTGTCAGCTTGGCATACAGGGAATGTTCCCTGATGCAGAACCAAATTGACCTTTTCCTAATTGCAATTCTGGTCTCATTTAGATCAGAGATGTTTTTTTTGTGTTCTCTCTTTTGAATGGCATAGAGCTCTGTTGGAAAGGGGCAGAGTAAAGGAAGAACCACTGCTTGATTTGACGTAGAGAGTTTGATTTGACTGGCTGTCAAGAGTACCTTGCAAAAGGATACTGGGGGAAGAGGAATGGACTGGCACTGTGGAGCTCAGGTGGAAAGAAGTCAGAACTCTGAATGTCTGGAGGAGATTTGTAGTACCTGGTTGTTGTGGTTATGTGCTGGAGCTGCCTGAACAGAGACTGGAAATGGGGTGAAAGCAATGGAAGAGGCATTACTGGAAGGGGAGGAGAAACTCTGAGATCAATCTCCTGCAGAGCCTTGAGTGCAACACAGCTTACCTGAGTACTGCATCACCTCTGGTGCTAGCAGTCTGCATGGCATCATTGCTGGCATGAGAAGTGAAGCAGTACTCAAGTAAGTAAGTATGTACTTGGTATGTACTTTTGGACCAGTTCTTCCTTAAGAGCACAGGCTAGCTAGTTTCTATAGCTAACAGCGACCTGCTTGGTTCAAGTGGCAGGGAATTTTCCAGTAGACCTTATGATTGCAAAGTTGCAGGTGATCTGTGAAGGGATTAAGTTTCCTGTCATCTAATGGAATGTGTTTCCTTTTTTAAGAACTTGGAAATTTTATGCCTTTGAAGACCTTCTAAAGAACACTTCAGAATTGCCATATCAAGTGTGCAATTGTCTGTGCAGCCTAATTTAAACGCATGACATGTACGCGTTGTAGTATAATAATTATGTAATGAGTGCCGTTTTAATTGTCACCCTCTTGAGCAGATGAATCAGAGTAGCAAAATGCAGAAGACCGTTTTGTAGAAGCCGTGTCTGATACATTGCAAAAATTGGAAGATGCTCTCTGCATTTTGGAGAGCTGAAATCTCTTACCCTGTAGCGAGGTTTCTGTGCAAGGCGAGCAGCACTGCACATTAAAATGTACAGTAGAACTTCTGCAGACTTCAGTAGGAGCTTTTCATATAAATTCTTGCTGATGAGATGATGGCTGTTCTTCTATAGGGAACAGTTGTAAAGTATTGCTTGAAACCATGAATTAGTAGCTTCTGTCTTTGTTCCCCTCTTTCAGGTGGGATTTGGGGATATAGGACACAGATTTCCTTTCTGAAAATACTGAAATATCTGTTAAATCACAGCTTTTCAAATCCTCCCAAAGGAGATTTGCTTAGGATTTTTTTTTTAATACATGTAGTAGATGACAAGTAATAAAACCAGAAAGGTTATTTGTTGTATTTTTATGGTTGAGTCTGTCATATCATATTTTCAGACTTGTCAGTGGACAGTAAGCACTGCCTGAAGTCTCGGAGGTCAATGTCTGAACACTGTGGAATGGCTGTTTGTGCTGCTGATTGTAGAGAGGGGACTGAGGTCGCATTGTGATGATTTATGTTATTCAAACGGGAATTCTGGTTGCTGCAGCTCAGATGACTTAAAAGGTGACAGGCGTATCATGTGTTTAATTATTAGATATTCTGATGGAAAAAGAGCTGGGGTGGCACAAGTGTAACACAGCACAGCCAGTTCTGCAGTACAGGCCTTGCTTGCTCTTACCAAACTGTTGTGCTGGCCCACTGGGTTCCTCTGCCAGCCTGTTCTGATGCAGTTGCTCAGCTAATGGGAGATTTTTCTCTTGTCTCTTTTTCTCAGATCAGGTGCAGTGATTTGGCTTTTAGCAAAGTAACAATATGTCATGTATAGAGGGAAAATCTTACTGGTAGGTGGTGAGTATGGGGTAAAGTTTAAGATGTTTGTCCTTGAAAATACAGCAACAGATGTGCAGGATTTAAACTGGTTATTATCCCAGTGCTGTAGATATACACAGATAATTAAAATGTCATTTTTGCAAAGTCTTGAGCAGCAAAGAGTTTGATCTTCTACAAATATCTTTTGATACTGCATTTGGATTTTGTTCATATGTGCTGTTGAATTTTTGTATTCCTAAGGGCATTTTTTTCTGAATTGCATAAATATTTGTTTAGAATCTTAGGCTTTATTTTTCTTTCATTTCTCAGTCTTCTTCGTTCTTTATGATGGTTAGAGCTGTGCCTGTAGCCCCTTCTTTTTTCCATGTTGGTATGTAGAGAATGTTACATTTTCACAAGTGCTTCATTTTGCTCAACAGTCAACATGTTTTTTTTTCTTTATTCAAAGAGCTGTGGAAGTACAGTTTCAATGGTACAGGCTATCACAGGTCTTGTACAGAAGATGAAAACTGCTGACCGAAGGCTGCAATTATGATACATTTCCACTGGATATAAAAATATTTAAACTTTTCTTGAAGACATGATTTTTTTGCATGAAGATAGGGTGATTAGAAACATGTACAAGGAGTGCAGGTAGCATACATTGAAAATTCATCCAGGTCTGTGAAGTCCTGTCAGTATTTGGATCCAGTTAGAGACAGAGTTTAGTTCTTGTCAAACAATGTTGGCTGTTCCCAGTTGAGCTGGGCTTTGTGCATGTAGACCTGCAGGGTGAAAAGCAGCTGTGCTTTTCCACCACCCCAGTCACCCCCAGCTGCTCAGTGTGATTCAGATTCCTGATGGAATCATGTGCAGAGAAGTCTAGTATAATTGTAACTTCAATGAGCACTATTCTGACATTATTTAAAATTTTTCTCTCAGCACAATACTGTGTAAATATACAGACTAGATTTTATGCAAAGACTCAGGGCTTAAGTTTCCAAACATTTCTGAGTGCACTGGATTTCAAGGGCGGTTGTCTGCTTTCACTGTTATAGTGTTTTAAATATCAGGAGCAACCTTTAATAGATTTAAAAAAATAAGTGGTTTTAAAAAGAAATAACACAGCCCTTTGTTATTTTGAAATAACAAAATTTTACAACTTATTCTATATATACTGTGCACCTCTGCACCTGTACTGTATTTTGTTTAAAGAAATGGCATTCACCTTCAGCTTTTCTTGGTTTTTCACAGAATAAAAGGAAGTGTTTGCCTTTTATGCTGGTAAGAAGAAGAATGTGAACTCTTTATTCCTTAGGGAAAACTTGAGCCATGTCTACCCTGAAGAGTCCTTTAGGTCTTCTTATTTGTTGTGCTCACTGTGCCTTGCCTCGGTACTGAAATGTCTGACAGAATCATCAGAGATCAGGCAGATGAAGATGTCAACAAAAACCCCAGCCCTTTGTGGTTCTGTACATTTGTTGACATATAAAAAGCAAAATAGTTTCTCTCTCAGGGCTAGCAGTATTTATAACAAAAATCGTAATTCTCTCTGTAAGTATTATCCAAGTCTTAGATTAATTTGTAAAATGTTTGTTGTTGCTCTTTTCCAGTCCTTTTATATAGTATAGTAATCTTCTGTGGATAATCATGCCACAGAATATATATTTAATTGTACAGTCTGTTTGGGTTTTTTTCCTCTTAGTTCTGTCATTTGTTGCTTGACTAGACATGCAGTATTTTACTGCACTAATTGCAGTTTTTCCATAGGGATATTCATGGGTAAAATTTAGAAAACATGTTGTAATTGTTGATCAAATGTAGAATATAAGAAGCATAGATGCAGATGTTACAGTTTTGTTTGTATGTAATTTAGATTTCATATATACACTTTAGTACCTAGGGGAGATGGGTATAAAATTAAAGAGTTGGAAACATTGTACTGAGTGTAATTGCACGTTGTCACTACTTGGACATTAATGTTTTTGTTAGACAAGTTTAAAAAACAGCGTGAAATTGATAGTAATGCCTCTCTTGAAGGGAGGCATTGAATAACTTTCAGGAAAATAAAAAAAACCAAACTCACATTGTTGTTGTCATTCTGTGCCAGAGAAAGTACACAGTTAGGAAGTACTCTGGTTCTTCTGTATAAAATGTTGCTGACATTTTTAGGGTATGTGCAGTGAGTTTCCTTTGATAAATTATAGGCTATAGCAGGACTATTTTCATGAAAGTTGATGTGCCTTTGATCTGTTTGACCTCTAATATTAAGACACTATTAAGATAATTTAAAAATACTTAGTATTTGAAATATTTATTCTTTTTGTTTAGTGATTTCATGTATGAAAGCTTCTGTTGTCAAAAGTTGTCTCTTGCTGCTTCGATGTCACAGCACTAAGCACTGAGAGACACATGATCAGAAAAGGGAGGTGACTTTAACGATTTAGTCTGGCCTGTTCCATAACACAAGCTGTGGATTTCCTCTGTGACTGCAGCATTAGATGAGTAATTTTTGACAGAGTTAGGGAATAATTATCTTTCTATGAAGACGGCTTTTAGACCCTTAATGCCTTTTTTCATTCTACTTTCAGTAGGAAATAGGGGTCTTAATTTTCTGAGGAGGCCTCTGTGGGGAGCAGTAGTCCTCATGCAAGTTTTAAGGACCCTAATGAGCAAACTGTTGTTGGCTTCATTGGGAATTTGCTCAAGTAAAAATGGAAAGGATTTGGCTCATTTACTTTCAAATGCCTAGATGTATGGACATCATTTTAGTGGATTAAGATGCTTTATGATATTTCACTTTACTTTTATCCTTTTGTAATATTCTGTGTACATCTGTTCAGTGTAATTGCACATCCTGGATGGTTAACTGAGCCTGATGTAACACCTGTTGCTCACAGTCAGTGGCCTTTATATAAATGAACAGTTTTCATCCATAAAAGGAAAAATTCAGTTCTGTGCTTCATAAATTAAGGATACCACAGCATTTTGAAATCCATTCTTAAAAATTTCTTCTGCTGTAGTGCCAACTAGTGTGTAACTAGTGATGGACAGTCCCCATATGCCACACTCTGTTTCCACTTATTGCACACCACATCTTTGTGGACACAGCCTGGCTGCATTATGATTGCCTGCTTTTCTTCCTCCCATTGCTCTTTTCTTATGTGCTTAAAAAGTTAAATATATAACTCAAACAACTGTGTTGGGATCATGAAGTTTATTTTAAATGTTGTTCTAGTAAAACCTAAAAAATTGGTTTTTAGTTCCATAGGGATTGAGTTGAAATTCAGAACATATGTTGAAGACTGTGGGGAAAATTTCATGTGATTTTTTTAATATGTTTGAGGCCAATTTGTAAAATAACCTAGGCTGTAGATCGTACATGTTTATTTGGAAATTCTGTCCGATCTTGATCAATAAATCATGGAGCTGCAAATCATCATTTTCCAAGAAAAGGCCAAACAACCTTGGTACCTCTGCCAGATATCTCTGATTATCAGCTGCAATCATCTTGTCTTTGCTAGTAAGATCATAAAACTCCTTTTTTTCCAGGCTTTTGCCCACCCCCTGTTATGCCTGATTCCCCCCCCCCCCCCCATAAATGAACTTCAGACATTAAATGAAAGAGAGATTTAATTACTGTGCACTGAAGCCCTTTGCACTTGCCTTAGAGCAACTTACTAAGGTATGGGGGAATTCTTATTTCATGGAAAATGCCTTTACCAGTCTCGCCTCTACTGCAGAAGCCTATCACCTCTGGTTCCAATTCCATGCATTAGTATAAAAATTTGAGAAATACCACAGGAATGCAACATCTGTCAGGATTTATTGAAGTCTTACTAGTCTAGCTGATATTAAAGCCACATGATGATTTTAGACTTGCCCATAGTGGGCCAGTAGGGCATTAAGAGAGAGCTGTGCTGTTTTCCTCATAGTAACCGCTTCAAGGCATTAAGTATTAATCATCAGACTCCTAAATGATTTTTTTCAAAATTAACAGCTTAAAGGATGTGTGCTTAGAGAAGCCCAGAGCTTCCTGTTGTGTTTCTGTAACTGTTTGTTGGTTTGTATTTAGAGCTTACAGTTCAGTATTTGAATTTTAGAATCTGAGAATCAAGATGTTCCTAAAGTAGCATTGACTGTATTTCCCTGGCCTAATCCATCAGTGCTGAGATAACTGAATCATGTGCTTAAATTAGCTGTTCTAAAACAAAAAAAAAAAGCCTTGTACAATCTGACAGGATTCATATTGCTCTTTCTAAGTGTGTTAAAAGGAGAAATTATACTAACCTGTTTTTTATAGTTCAGTCTAGCTACTTTATGTTTCTACTGAGAAACCAATGAATAAATCATGTGTTACATATGTGTTAATCTAACCAGATCCTCAAGGAAGAATAAGTAGAGCAGCTGTTATTTTTACAGCTGTAGCTCATAATCTGAGTGCTTTCCATTTAGCTAAGTATTCAAATGCTGTCTATTTAAATATAGTGCAGGATTTAGACTTGTAATAAGTGTATTGGTACAATACATCAAGCCTCTTTGCTTTTTCTGAAGCCCTAATTTTATATCAGAAACTAGCTTTTAAACTAGTTTAAAATTAACTTGTACCATGATCTCTTTGGAGAGAACTTATGTCTTAAATTTTTTTTGCAATGCCTAGTTGTCAAGTTGAAGCTGTGAGTTACTCTCTCAGACCAAGTATTAAATAAAAATGTTAAACTGTAGTTTATGTGAAGATCTCCAGTCCAAGGGTGTGGCTTCACTGAATTCTCAAGATCTTTGTTCAATGAGGTGAATCTCTAGTTGTGAAATATTAGATATTATATAGATATTAAGTTATTCTCCACAAGTCATGGATAAGTTTAGATAGTAGAGCACTTGCTTTGCATTAGGAATTGGTTGTGTTGATAATTTCTTTCATGTAAAGATTTTGGTGTTTTGGCTAGGCTTTTTTTGTTTCAAGGTTTAGATGGAGTCTCTGCTAAAGGCATTTATGAAGAAAATGAAATAATCTATATGTGCTACATATGGTAAGTACTTACTGTTTTATTCAGATGATTTAATTAAAATTTAATTAAAATATTGCTATTATTTTTTGTTTGATATTTCATTTATCACAAGTGAAATTTGTTGTAAATTACATATGAAAACTCACTTTCTACCTGTGTCATCTCACAGATACTGTTTTTTTTGGTAGTACATTTAATGTTTCAAAGGAACTATCAGTAACTCTTCACAGTAGAGATAAAATGCTTCTGTGTGTTGGAACAAAAAAGAACAGGTTTAGACACAATTATGGCAAACTAAAATTTTTTTCTTAAGTCAAAGGAGAGAAAAAAATCCATTATCCTAGAGATTAAGTGGCCTGACATATTAGGACACAAGAGAGATTTCTGTTTCAGTTTGGCATCTGGTGGCATTAGGGTTATAGTTCTATTAATAGTCAAAGAAAGGCTGGTAGCTATAAATAAAATCTAATTTGCTAGCAAATATGTTACTGAAGTACAAATGTTCTTTTTAATGTGTTTATTGGGTACTCCTCTGTTCAATTGTATATGTCATTTAAATATAATCAATAATTCATCATTCTCTTGGAACTCTTTATGTAATCAAAATGAAATATTGCTTTGAAAGATGAGGATTTAGGACTAGGAAAGAGGGAAAAGGCGCTAAAATTTCCTGTGGCTTCTGGTAATCAAACAGGTAGCACGAACAATTTTTTAGGCCCAATTAGGTATCACCTTATCAGCAAAGGGAGGAGCTGCAGTTGATTTCAGAGGGTTGGTGCTGCACTCTGAATATCTTTAGAAGATATTTCTGTGTTGGGCCTGTGAGTCGGTAGGCCCCGAAGAACTTCACTGCTGATAAGATTCTGTCTGGGACTCTTGCAGTGTAGCACCATAAAATCATCTTTGCTGGCTGTGAACACCGTGTTCCTCCTGTTTCACTGGGCTGGGGAAGCTGTGCTGTGGATGAGGGGGGTGATCTGGCTGTGGATCTTCCCTTTGCAGTTCTGTCTCAGACTGTGCACACAACATTGTCTCCTCATATCCTGGCCATCTGTAAAGGAGTTATTAAGGACAGACATGCACATTGCTGGAAGCCCTAGATTTTTTCTAATTAGTTGTGGGAAAAAATCTGTTGTTTTGCATAGCTGTGTAGCTGTGCTTCAGTTCTTTGGAGTGGTGACAGCTTCTGTGCCCTTCAGTGACCGTGGAGCCCTTGGCTGCTTCTTGGCTGCCCACTTTGATTGATTGCGTCTTGTTTGATTGAGCTGCTGTACTGAGAGCCTCATGGCTTATAAACATCAAAACATGTGAAGGATAGTTCAACGGATGAGAAAAATGAAGCTTGCTGAAAATATGCCACAGTTTCTCCCTGTGTCTGAATTGGTCCCTAATTCAACCTTTGAGGTTAAGGTGGCCAGTCTTCGCAAACGAAGATCTGGGAAAAGTCTTTTTACCTTTCAAGCCTGCAAAATGGATTTTTTAGGTGAGACACAGCCTGCGCTGAACTGAGCCCACCCTTTA
>JAWWLV010000144.1:61990380-62021638 GCA_035041135.1 Platyrinchus mystaceus | reverse complement strand
ATGGCCTTAGGGGCTGACGAGCTCCATCTGCCCGGGGGATTGTCCCTGAAGCAGGACCGGGAATCGAACCTGCGACCACGGTGATGAGAGCGCAGCGTCTTAACCACTAGACCACCAGGGGTCCCCACCTTTGAGGTTATGAGTCCCTGTTCCACCTAGGGACTCTGAACTGAGGTACCATGTAAGAAGGTTTCTGCATCAACTCTTGTCTCTGTCATATGGATCGGGGACCTTGTAGCTGTTACTTAGGTGCTCTAAAGCTGTGTGGCCATACTGGGGAGTAGGATTAGGATAAGAGGATGAGTCTTTCCTGTATTCTCAATTTGCCTCTGATTTATTGCTGTGCTTTGGTCAGAACTGTATTATGTTGCAGCCTTGGTTGCATTCTTACAAGCTATATTTCTGGTGGGTTTTGCATTTTTTTGATTTCAGTGGGAATTAAAATGAGATTTTTTTTTTTAAAGCACTCAAAAGACCTATCACTGTCTTTTTGGCACCAAAGTTCAAAAAAGTAACAAAAACATTAAAAATGGTATCTCTTATCCTTAAACTATTAGAAGTTACTGTTCTTTTGGTGTGATTGTAAGAAGTGATTTTCATTATTCCACAATATGCCATAGCAGTTCACTGTGTTTGCAGTGTTCCATGGTGAAGTCCAGTGGAACCTGAGACCTTGAGAGTCCGTCTGCCTGATGAATGCCGAGGCTCACAGAGGTTCACTAGCACGAGGTTTTCAATGACGACTTGGTTTGTGGGTCACAGAGAATAGAGGGTTGATTCCTTTTTGTTTTGCTTTGAAGGGAAAAAGGTCCATTTTTGACCTGATTTGGATGTAGGTTTCTGTAGGACTGTTATTCACAGCTGCCTGAGTTTGTATTATGTTCATAAAATCAGAAATCTCATCTTTATTTGGAGTATTGAGTTAGTTTGACTGTTTGGAAGCAGATGTTTTCATTACTGTCTGTATTTGATTTCCTCACAGAAATCGTGATGTATGTTTGTTTGCTTTTATTCATTTAGTCCAGTGTGAGGTTTTAAAAGTGAATGTTTCTTTAAGAAACTGAAAATATAGCAATAACTATATTACAGTGTTAAAAACTTTATCCAGCTCAGTAACTTAGAAAAATACAAAGTAGTGGGAAATATAAAATCGAACTCTAAATCCAAATGGAAAATAAGTTTCATCTCTGAAATAGTTTCTTCTTTATAGAATTTAATTCTGAGGTATAGCAGATATATATCTTGCTTTGAAGGTAAAAAGAAGAATATTATATAATCATTTCAGTTGGAAAAGACCTTTTAGATCGCAGAGTCTAACCATTAACACTTCCAAGTCCACCACTAAATTATGTCCCAAAGCACCACATTTACATGTCTTTTAAATTCCTCCAGGGATGGTGACTCAACCACTTCCCTGGGCAGAGTGTTCCAGTCCTTGATAGCCCTTTCAGTGAAGAAACTTTTCCTAATATAATCCAGTATTATATATTTTCTTGCTTCTGTGTTCTCCAATTTATAAAGGAAGTATAGGAGTTTTTGCAGGATTTTGACTGTTTGAGAGTTTAAATTTTCTTTATATAGATTTAAACAATAACCAGGAGAATACCAGGTCAATACCATGCTCAATAGACAAAGCTTATGATTTCATTAATATTTATAAGTTAATACTGTGCTCAATAAGAAATGCCTTCATAATTGGACTGTAGGAAGATTAAGTAACTAAATATGAAAGGGTAATTTTAGAAAGTAACTGTCAAGCTAAAGGAACAGTGTTGTCAGCTGTGGTGCTCGCCATTCTGTTCAAGATGTGTGAAACAACTGTTGCAGGACTATTTTGGGGGGAAGGGGTGAGGCCTCTTTCCAGAGTTCAGTTTAGGTAAGAACAAAGACAAGTAAGTATATTGTAGATAAGTTCTTATATATGTGATGTCTTGGCAACCATGAGAAGTTAAAAAGATAATTTCAGGTAATCTCATGTTTTCATGTAGCATGAGAATATTTTATGATTTCTCACTTAAGAAAAAAGGCAGAATTATTATTTTCCCCTCTAAACACAATAAAAGCACCTTTTATTCTTAAAAAGTTTTTGCTTGTTTTTCCTTACATAAAGAATACCTACATTTTCCAGTCACAGACAACTGCATAAGTCTTAAAAACACTTTATCCTGAAACATTGCATACCCAGGGGAGAGAGTAAGAGAGCAGATATCACCTGATGTGACAAAGGATCTTGAAAAGACACTGTAAAGAGATGTTTCAGATGCTTTGATGGGGAGGGTAGAAGATGACCTCAACAGATTAAAGGAACAGTGCTTTCCACCTCATTTCCCCAGTTCTTTCTTGCTGTGACTCTAGCTTGCTTGATTATCCTTTACAGCACTGACACAGGGCATTAAGCAAATCAACAGGATAAAATTATCAGTGCTTATGAGTAGTTAAAGTCTACTGGAAACATGTTTCTTCAGTCTTGCTGTGATTGATGAGACAGTCTGGGTATCTCCGGTTGTAATTTGCAGAGAATAACAAACTCAAAAGTGTTTCAGAATGACTTGCTCACGCTGATACACAGCTGTAATTGGAGCGAGTAAATTTCATGTTTCAAATACCCCAAGAATATTTCTTTAAAGGGTGTCAGTGTAAGACAAGGAGTACACTGGGATTATGAGATAAATCCTTTATTGTACTTCAGTTCTGAAGTATCTTTGGTTATTTAACTTTTTGGTTTAGTCTCAGGAAGGGTAGTTTGAAGGAATACTCACATTACATAGTCCAGCCTCTCACATGAAGCATGCTGGTATGTGCAGAAGCTTTTTGTGTAAAGATTGAGACAAAAAAGACACTGAGTCTTTCCCTTGCTGTCTGTCACTGAGTTCTCTCCCCTATCTGTCACCCACACATTTTCTGAACTTCCTTTTACAGCTGTCATGCCCATGGCTTCCCTACATTCCCAAAATGTCCCTCCCTAGGCCTGTCTTCAGGTGAGCTCTGGCCTCTCTGGTTTTGTCCTCAAGTTTCTGAATAGTTCTTTTGTACTCTGTCTTTTCCTGCCTGTCCTGGTTTTCATCTCTGTTTTTCTTTTTAAATTTTAGCTCATCAAAAAGCTTCTTCCTAAGCCAAGTGGGCCTCCTGCTGAAACTCCAAATCTTTACAGAGGGCCTTCTTCCTGCCTGAATTCTCAAACATCAAGAAACTCTTCTGGGAACTCTTTGCCCTGGGATTTTACCCTGCTGTTCTCTTATATAAACATAAATCTGCACTTGCAAAATCCCTCCTCACTCTGCTGACTACCTTTCCAGCCTTTTTCCGTGTCCTCAGCTCAGTCACCTTGAGGTCACTGCAACCGAGTCCAATGGACAAGGATCACCAGCCAGTTCGTCCCTGTTTGTGAGCAGCAGCAGTGTCACTGCTGGTGAGTCACCAATGCAGTCCCATAACTTGCATTACCAGTCTAGTGCTGTGCTGTCCTCTCAGCAGAAGTCCAGGTTCCTTGATCAGGAAGTCTATAGGACACCCCTGCCCACAGCAGTAAAAGGTTTTTCTCTCATGCTTCAGGGCCTTGGTCTCCATTTCCTAAAAAATCCCCAAAACAGTTTAAAGCCACCACATTGGATTTAGCCTGTTCGCAAAGATGTTCTTCCTGGTGCAGATCAGGTGGGTTTTGCCTCTCCCCAGCAGTGTTTGCTCTTATCAGACAAGGTGCTGTGTCTTACGAAACCAAATCCTTGCTGGTGACACTGGCTCTGAGTGCTGCAGGTGGCCCATGGATGTATTTTGCTGCTACTTGTCTCATTAAGTGTAAAACAGCATTGGGGACAGAGATTTGGGTACATGGCGCTGGACTGAAACCTGCAGGCAGAGCAGAGTCCTCTAGGAGAAAAGAGTCATTTTAGCCTGCTTTGGGTTTGTTTTCCTTTTCCTCAGTTATGCTGTTTAGAGGAGACATTGCTTTTAGTATCTACACTAGTTTGTTTGTCTCTGCAGAGCATTGTGCTGTGAGTAGAATATGCCTTTAGTCTGATCTTCTGCATAAAGAAGACCAGTTTATTATCTGTATACATCTGTATACATCTATCTGATTTTTTTTTTCTGAGTTTGGCCTGTGGAACTGAATCTCAGGCTCTTCCTGACTCTTTCATAGTTATGAGTATCATCTGGCTGTGTTTTCTGGGAAATTACTGGTTTTCTTCTAGGGCTGCTGCCAGGCTGTATGTAGCATGCAGAGACTGCATGTGTCTCTGTCAGAAGTGGAAAGCCCTGTTTACATTCAAAGCTTTACTCAGCAATAGTAACGGGACTGGAATATCATTTGAATGAGTTTAGAGGATAAATTTTTGGAGAATTTACATTGTTGTTTCTGTGTGGTGCCTAGCACATAAGGCTCTCATCTATCATAGGAATCTCTAGGCAGTGGTAAAGTACCAATGCTAAAAGTCACCATTACACGGGATAGATTTTAGGTGTTCCAGCTTTTACTTTATTGATTGGAGTGCCCAGCAGTGTCCTAGAGGTCTCTTGAAGCCTTTCAGAACCTCCTCTGTGTAAGACAGTGCAGATTCTAGAATGAGAGGATAGATAGCTTTTGGGTTGAGATCTAAAGATGTTTTCCTGGTTATGAATTGGAAGTTCAGCTTGGCTGCTTCTTTAAATATTTTATAGCAACACACAATCCAGTAAAATTATTTGATAGCTTGGCAACATGGTAGATTCAGCCTGCATGTTATGAAGATGAGAAAACCTGTACCAATAAGACTGTCTTCAAATTATCCTTATATACTTGAAACCTGTTCCCTCACAGGTGGAAAATATCATAAATTCTTAACTTCTGTTGAAGATTGCTTGCATAATCTATTATTGTCTGTATAAAAAGCTTTTTGAAACTACTTGAAAGGCAATATATTAATTCATAATACTTATAGGACTGCCAACTAATAGCTTCATGACCTTGAGGGTGATGATAGAGAAATGATATTTTACAATAACAGATTTTTTATTTATTAATATGAAAATAAAATGGTTTGCAGAATTTATGGATGAAAGAAGTTGACATAGGAATTTAAAAATGTGAGATGATATTTTAGCAGATGTACTTGGCTTCAAGAAATAGCATCACTAAGATAGGGTCAGCCACAGTTCCTTAAAAAGAGAAAAAAAAAAAAGGAAAAAAATCTTTAAGTTAATGTTGATGAGGAAGAGTTTTGGTTTTGGAAAATGGAGCTAAATGTGATCATAGGGCATAAAATAAGAAAAATGAGGGAATGTCTAGTAAGTAGCTTCAGTAGAACTGGATGACCAAGCTGACACAGAGATGATAGAATTGGGTCTGAACATAGCTAATATGAGTCAGTTTTAACAGCAAAACAACAACAAAAGTATTTTGTAATTGGGAAGTGGATGATGGATGGTTTGTTTCTTCAGGTAATTGAGTGATGGAAAAGCAACTTGTTTGCAAGATTACACGTAAGAGTGATGTAAAGACACTGAAAGCTGAAGGGACCCATTAACCTGCTGCCCTGCCCAATCTGGTTTACTCGGCTAGAAATTGTGTGGTGTGTTCAGGAGGTCAGGCCAAGTCATCTCGGGGCTTGGTTATGAATCTTGGAATCTCTCAAACTCATCAGTCTGTATTTTTCTTCCATTGATCTTTATAGAATCAAAAGAATAACTATGGTAAGTAGACACAGCACAGTTAGCCATGGTTAGCCACATTTTGCAGTGTCTTGTGACCTTGGAAACCTCTGAGGTGGATGCCTTCCACTGGTTACAGATAATATATATGTCTAGTACACCTAGTTTTCAGAGTTCTTTTGTTCAAGATTTTTAAAGCTATAATTTAGACATTTTATTTTTGTGTGAGAGGTTAGTTTTAAATATCTGGGAAAAAACATTCAAACCAAAACAAAACGTGAGCTTTGCTGTGAGTGAGCTGCAATACCTGGCTGAAAACACTGAATTCAAAGCTCAGAGGAATGCTGATTGGCTACTGTATTGCTTATTAGAAAACTTGGTGTTTTCAAAAGCTTGACAATACAAAACTAACATGACCAAGGCAGTACTGCATAGAAAGCTTCAATTAAAAGGAAATCACTAGGAGTTGTTCATAGCTATCTTTTTTTTTTTTTCTTGAGAAGGGGTCATGCAAGGTGTGTTTTCTGGGGGCATAATAGACCATTCTCTCTTACAGCAGTAAAGTTTTTGCCAATTACTCTATCTGTAACCTTCCTTTTATTATGGAAAATTAATTAGAAGGTTCTGGAGGAAATGGGGCCTAACAAGTGTCTTTATTTTTTATGGCCTATTTAGCTTTCAAAGTGTGAATTAAAGTATTTTTCTAGTATTTATAATAAAATCTGTCCTCTCATTCTCCTGTCCTAGTGATTAAAAAACAAAAGCCCAGACTGCAAGGCTTCAGCCTGTACAATGGAACAAACAGCAGCTATGTCTTTATTGTGCCGGCTGAAACAGAAGCACAAAGAATTTAACCAGGGCAATGGAGTCACAAAAAGTCTTTTTAAAACAAAAATGTTGGTGTGCACCCTCTTTGGAAGCTGCAAGCAATAAAATAGTGAGAGCTAATATGATAGCATCTGGCTTTAGCTGTTGCATTGAATGGAGATATAATCAGAAAAATGAAATACTCTAATGTAATTTAGGTTAAGCTTGCAAGGAATACAGCTCTTAAATATTCTGAAGTTATTTTAAATTACTGAAATTGCATGTATTTTCATCCTTTTACTTCAAATGCAGTTGTCTGTTTGAAGAAGTTTACCAAACCATTAGCAACATGGTTTCTTTCAGTCTTACTACCCTGCACAGGTTAAGAAGTCTTTCTGTTTTCATCTGCCACGGCACCTCCCTCATAGCTCGAGTACTTGCTATGAGGTGGTGTATCACAGATTGAGAACCAAAGAGCAGATGGAGCACAGAATGCCTCCATGGACAGTTTTTTTAATGAGAAGATCAGAAATTACGACTTTATAATCTTCGCTCTTGCTATTTTGGAGAGAAGCCATGTTTACTGCTTTTACAGTAAGCATTAGCATAGCAATTTATGCCATCAGCTGTAACGAGTAGGGCTGGTGGGAGAGGAGGTAAGTAGTGAGATTGTGAAAGACAGTCCTGAACCTGAAGAGCTGAGAATACTGATCAGAAATAAATGCTAATTATTCAGCCTGTGCAATGAATTATGAGTATCTAATGGTGAGTCCAGGCTGACAAGAAGTGAAAAACAGTTTCCTATTCTGTATTTCTTTTACCAACAGCTGCAGACAAACTGAAACAGGAGGCCTCTGTGTTTGACATGTTCTTTGCAGAGAGCATTAAAGGAAATAGAGAGCATTAAAGAAAATTGGAGGTTTTTCTGCAGAAACACTTTATTGCTGCTGTTACTCATTTTTAAGTGAACTTACTCAACTTTAGCTTCAGCCTCTTGGAGTCAAATTAAGAAGTGATTAATTTTATTCCAATTGTGACATTTTTGCACTTGTAGAAGCAAGCAGCAGTGTTTGCATTGGGTCAAATGTATATTATTTTCTCTTTATCTGTGTGGGCTTTTTAAATTTTTTTTTGGTAGTTTGTAATTCATGTCCTTTACATCTCCATCATCTCTTTTCTCTGTGAGGGTTCACCTCAGATACCATACTTAAGTTAAGGTTTCCTGCAGGAGATCACAGCTGTCTGTTGCCATTCTACCTACCTCAACCTATGGGCTACAGTGGGGGAAATAATTCTGGAAAATGACTTGTCCGGAGTGTAATTTGAGAACAGATTGAGTTTAACATTTTGTCTGGAGAAGCTGGGGGTCTCCCATCCCTGGAAGCGTTCAAGGCCAGGTTAGATGGCGCTTTAAGAACTGGGTCTAGTGGAACACGTCCTTGCCCTTGATGGGGGTTGGAACTAGGTGATTTTTAAAGGCCTCTTCCAATCCAAACCATTATGTGAATCAGTAGACATACTAATAGCAATGTGAAGGTTTTGTGGACTCCTCAATCCCCCACATCCCCAATTGGTTTTGTGAATTGCAGCAAGTTTCTGCAAAGGGCTCTGTGAAAGTACAAAGCCAGCTCCAAAGTGGCTCTGAAGACTTACCCTATGTGCACTAATAGCTGTAAAGATCATGATTTTCAACAGTGGGTCTCCTTGTCTGATAGTAATTCAAGAATTTCCTTGTTAGGATTCATGACAAGCTTTAACAAGCATGTTTGATTGTCAGCTTGTACCTGATGGTGAAGAGAAGAAAACAAGCATAACAGTGAGTACTAGACAGCACTGTACTGCAAGGCAAATTACTGTAACGTGAAAAAATACAGAATAACATGGATGTGAGAAACAAACAAGTATCTGAACTGGGAGAACAGAGCTGGGGTGAATGCATTTTCAGCATGATCCCATTAGAGCTTCTCAACTAGAGCCAATGGATTAAAACAGTATAGCATCCCTCAGCTGACATGACTAGGTACATGGATATTTCTCTGGAGGTCTGCACAGTTTACATGCTGGTCAGTCTGCTCACTCTTCTAGTCTCTGGTTTTTCTGCTGTTGATGGGTTAAGAGATGCTCACTCTTGTAATGGTTTGTGTGTGATGTACGAACTGATTCAGTCAACAGCTGATCTGAGTTTGTGAATTCGTTTTCTACTGTTTATGTAATAGTTGTCAGCTCTCTGATTTTCAGTAATCAGGTACAGGTCTAGATGTGAATGTCTTCATATTCCTTTATGAATGCCTTGTGATACTTTTCTTTGATTAATAGCTGTTTCATTTTTTTACTTGTATTCCTGCCTCCTTTGTTATTAATTAATGCAAAATAAAATGTAGTACAAGACAGTAGGTTTTCAGAGTGGAGATACTTCTTCACCAAGTTTTTCTAATCTAAAGTTTTACAGGTCTTCATTTTTGGACTTTAATTTGATGGTTGTTTTCTGAAACTATTCAGGATTTGGTTTCGAATATCACAGCAGGTAATTTCTCTGTTGGAAGAAGAGGTTTCATGTTGGGCTTTTTAATTTGTATGTGCTAAAATACAAGAATTGAAAGTGTACTTACATTTCCCCATTGTATTAGAAGAATGTTTCTTAATAATACAGTATACCTTCAAAGATTAATCACCCAATAAATTTTCTGTAATATTTAAAGCATTGCATTGGTCAAGCTCTGTGAGCAGTATCTACTGTGAATTTTTTTCAGGATACTGAGCCTGTTCATTTTAGTACTTTGGTCTGTCTATTTTTATCATTTTCTGTATCTTTTATTATGAGTTGTTTTTGGTAAATGCTAATGTTATTTATGCTTCAGAAAATACAAGTTCAGACATCAGTCTGAGCGAGCCTTTTGGCACTGCCATGGTAAAATGAGAAAAATAATAACAATCAAAGGAGCAAAAAGACCAACCAGAGGTTAGGGATGAATTTAAAAGCAGTGAGGATTTTTTCTTTTTAATCAAAAGCAAATTCAATATGGATTTGCTTGGAAAGTATACTTCCTTTAATATCAAGAGATTACTTATTGACTGATTTACTGATTACTGATTCAGTCTTGTTTAAAGCAGATAGGATATTTTTGATTAGCTGCAAATAGTGTTGAACTGTCCTTTACTACTGTTTTGTAGTCCCTTCTTTCCATTAGGTACAGCATTTTTCTTAATGGGCCTCTGCTGACAAGATCCTTGCAACTACTGACAGTTTAGTTTTCCTGCCATCTGTGTATAAGGAAAGGTATTAACTACAGGTATTACCTTTTTGCTTTTTACTTGCTGCCTATTTTATGTCCAATGAAATGTGTTCTCAGTTTGAAAGGTGTCTTAGGACATCTAGAGTTTGGAGCCAGAGAAAGCAGAATTTTATGGTGCTCTCTGCTAAATCATAATATTTTTTTTCCTCATATAATTAATTCATTAATTTAGCACAGATAATAGAGGTCTTATTTCTTACTGAGCTATTAGCGATGTGTGGGTGTGCTTCAGCCTTATTTTCATTAAAGGAAGGAAGGTAGGTATAGGAAGGGGTATGATCTTACCTTGAGCTCCTAACTCATGCTGAGCTCAGAATGCAGATGGAGCTGTGGTTAAGGGACAGTACTAGTAAATAAAGGGACCAGGATTTCTGCTTTGGCTCTGAAGCCAAGAATCAGAAAGATTTGCATCTTAATAGCTAAGCTCTTTTCCTCTCTGGAGCAAAGTTGGATGATACATCTGCACTACCCACTGGTGTGATCCCTGGCCTTTGCTGTCCTTGAACCATTCTCAGACATGAGCATTAGCTAACACAGACAAAAGCCACTCTGGGAGCTGTTGTGACAGCTTAATGGCACAGCAATTGCACGCCAGCACCCAGCTCCATACTCTGGCTCTAGCTGAGCAGTGTAGACAAAGCCACAGTGTCTCCATGGTTCCAGTTTGGCTCAGCCCCACACTTTGCTCACTTGATATGAGGTAGTTCCCTTTAAGACAAAACTCAGGCACAGCAAGAGGTGTAGTGTGTTGAAGATCTGCTCTAGGCAGAACAGATGTGAACCATGCAAAGCGTGACTGCTTCAGCACTGCCCCAGCAGCACGTGCATCTTTGTATGCCCTGCCCCAGTCTACTTCTGTGCATGTGCCTTTGGCATCATGCTCTAATTTTGGGGCTGTGCAGCACAACTTTCTCATCATTTCAAGCACTTTGAGCTAAAAAAAAAACAAACCAGAGAACAAGCATTGCATTAGGGGACCATATACAGCCCAGAGGAGTTCCAAGCTGAGTGCTGTACAATGTGGACACAAAATGAGCTGATCTGAAAGGTGCTTGTCCACAGCAGTGTGGATATGAACCAGTCAGCTTTAACTGGAGTAGGTCACAAGACTGTCTCTGTTTCTGGTCATATCATGATTCTTTATGAGGCAAGCTGTTCTTGTTAATAGCCAGCCAGTTGCCATTTCTTACCAAAAGTTGCAGTGTGCTAATATTTAGACCTAAAACCCCTAACTCATCTTGCATTTAAAAAGCACTTCATTAAACTCTGAGATACTCTAGTTAAAAAGCATTTAATTTCAAAAAAAAAAAAAAATGCAACCTCCCCCCCCCCCCCATTTTCTATTTTCCATTTTCTGATTGAATTGTATATAATTAGACATTGGGCTATAACTGCTCATGCAGAAGTATCCCTATACACTGTTAAAAGTGCCCTGACAGACAACACTTTGTGAACCTTCTTGCCACAAGGCAGGACGTCTATAGTTTTCATATGCTGAAGAACAATTGGATACATTCATGGAAGAAAGACTTGGGAGAGACTGACAGAAATCTAAAAGCTGTATTCTGGGGTAGTCCCTGATCTACAAATTTATGGTGCCCAGGAGAGGTCCCTCTATGCTGCCCCTGTTCTTTATATTCCTCCTGAGACTGCTGTTTCTGCCAGGATATTGAGATACAGGGATCTTTGAGCACGTACTGCTGATTTTATGCTCTTATTTGCAATTACAGAAGCAGGTATTTTTAGGAAGTGTTGGATTATCGCTGTTCCTCAGGATCAAACATACTCAATTTCATTTTCATAAAAAAGAAACTGCTGTAAATGAAGAGTAGACTCTGAATCTGTGTCTTGTTGACATTGTCCTTTACAGAGCTGGAGACTTTGTCATACTACAGCAATATTATGTAAGGGAATGGTGGTGCATAAATGTTGCTGCAGAGCATACAGATATTGTACCCTCGTCCCTTAGGGCTGATCTTCTGAAAGACACAAACAGAAGATGACTGTGGAATGAGAATGTAACATATAGGGGAAAAAAAGCAGATTAAGTAATTGGTACAGATTGGTTGTATGCAAGTGGTGGTATTGGTATTTTCTTCTTTTTGCATGTTTTTTACATAAAACTATAGGTAAGGAATTTTTATAGTGTTAATTTATACATTTGATATATTGTCTATTTAAAACAGAGGATTTGTGTCCAGAGCTGAATCAGCCAGGAAGGAGGCAGGAGGGGGAAGGGGAGGGCACAAAAAGCCAGAGGAATTGTTTGTTTCCGCCAAGAACAGGAAAAACATCCCATGGCTATCACCATCCACATGCTGGCTTTCTACTTGATACCAATAACAGAGACAGCAATTCTAGCTTCTAATTGCAATTGTTAATCAGTTTCACAATACTTGGATTTTTTTTTTTTTTTTGACCATCAGTTGTGCTGTGGTAAAACTTTGTTCTTTGACTTGTGCTGCATCATATATAGGATGAAAAGCACTGCGCTTTATTGAGCATATTGTAACTCTAGAAGGAAATGGCATGTGAATTACATTTGTGGGCTTAAATATAACCTGCTTTAGCAGCCCCTTACCTTTCTGTTACTGAAATTTTATAAGTTACTGATTTTTTGCTGAAATGATTTTCTGCTGAAAAGCCTGAGGCTTGCAGGCATACCACCTTATGCTTTGGTAATGCTGTGGTGATGTGAATTACTGATTTTTGAACCTTTGCTGAACACCTTTTCCTTACTTTGTATAGTGGTTATTTGCTTAATAGACAATTGTTTTTGCAGTTGCTGAACGCATCCTTTCATAGTGCTTGTTGATTCTGAAGTGATGCTTCTGCTTTCCCCCCCCCCCCTATTTTTGTGACCTGATTGTATCTCTTGAGTATTGCTATGGTAATAACTTCTATTTTCTTTATCTGCTGTGTGTATTAATTTTAGTCTGTGCTGATTTTAGCTATAACAAAAAGAACTAGAACAGAAGCACTGACCTATTTGTATTGTGTTAGATAATACACATCTTCAGTAGAAAGTAAGGTGCATCTTCAAAGTGGGTCATGTCCTGAAATCCCGACTAAAGTTTACTTGAAGTTCAGTGTATTTTTAAAAATGAGAGACAAAAGCATCACTAACATGATATGAAAGGGAGAAAATCACCTATAACTGCATTGTCAGTTCACAAATTGCATAAAAATATTTTTAAAGTCATGACAGTTAATTGAAGGTCTCTTCTTTCTTCTTTCTCCCTAAAACTTCATTTCCAAGTAATTTTACTAGCTGTTATGTAGTTGATGAGACATAAAAGCCAGCTCCCAAATCTGTGCATATAGTAAAGTTTTTCTACAGTATGTTCAATTACGTAATACGTGCAATTTTAGGTATATAGCTTAAATGCTACTTCAAGATAACATTTCAAATAGTGTTTAATATTGATGATGCTGTTCAAATGAATTCTCCATAACCTTCCAGAAGTGTAGCTGATTTTGAACAAGAGATACAATTGTGTGTTTTAGATGTAGTAAGTTTATTAAAGTTGATACATAAACAGTATTAGTAAAGTCAGTGTCCTGTCTAGACTGGCAATATTAATTTATATTTTATCTTAATTTAATATTAAATTCTTCATCTTTTGCTCTTTAAAATTTCTTCATGCAAAGGGTGTTACTAAGATTAATAACTGCAGAGGCTGCCCCCAAGGCTATGAGTCCTTAGGCTTACTTAGAAACCCAGAGCCAGCGACTTTCCTAAACTATGGCACTTGCATTAAGAAGGGAAAATAAATGACTTTTTAGTTCTTCTCTTTAGCTGTTAACATTTTAGAGCTGTGCAACAATGTCATAGTTTGCTTTGGCTTCTTTTTAATTCTTTAGGTTCCTAGAGGGAACTGTAAATCCCAGTTCAAACGTGTTATTGAGTTGGCTATAAAATCTAAATTTGTCTGGTGTTCTTTACCTTTGCCAATACCTAAGTACTCTTCTTAAGAAAGAGTCAGGTTTCCATTGCTCATTCTAAGTTGTCTTTGGAAACTATTATATACATTCAGTTGTTCCTTCTGCAACGTGTAACAAAGCTTCAAAATCTATTTTATTTTGTAATTACTATATATATATTTATATTATTATATATTTATATTTTTATTTTCCTTAGTATAGATCTCTTTCTGGCCACTAATATCTGGAAATGGATTTGAAATCTGGGAAGGCTAGATTTGAGAGTATCTGTTTTATGTGATAAAGATCAGCAGCTGGTTTTTTAGATAGCCTGTGTCTTCCTAGCAAATATATAAAGATACTTATGAAACCTTTTACTGCACATTTGTCATGTCTATTTTTGGCATTATTTTTCAGACTTACCATTATTTTCTGTAGAAATACAGTGCAAGTCTATTAGAATTTGTTTTCTGTCTTTCATCATAAAGTGTGATTTGCTGCTTAAAAGATCTTGGTAAAAGTTCTGGACTGTGCTGGATATTCTCCTTTGTCATGAGTAACATAGTTGAATTGTACATAATTTGTGTTTCAGAGTTTGTTGTATTTTTTGTTTGTTGTTTTAATAGGGAGTAAAATTGCAAATTTTACACCTTATGATGTATAAGAATTTTCAAAATGATACTGCCAAAATAAAAAGCTGTGCAACTCTTGCAGTTTTATTCTATCCTTGGTTCTCTTCTTAGGGCTGGGCATGTGCCCAGAAAAGCACTTGAATTTTAGAAATGTGGGGTTAGTGCCAAGTGTGCCAAAGCAGACGCTTGTTTGTACAGGAACAAAGCAAGAAGGGCCCCAATCTTGCATAATCCATGCAAAAGTTCCTATAAAATCAGGCTGCTTCAAGAGGGAGTCCTTTGTGAAATCAGTGAAGGTCCTTGGGAAATCAGTAATGGGATCAGCCCGTGGTGTGGAGCCTTGATTGGTTTGTATAGTGGTGCTTTGTTGTTATTAAAAATGAATAAAAGCCTGGTTGCAGAATGTTGCAAAACTCTGGTGTAAAAAGTAGGACAAGGAGCTCATCGACTTTGTATAATTACAGTTGCTTTGTTATGGTACAGTTTTACAATACATTTATATTCAGAATATTTTATTCTTACTGAAAATTAAAACCAAGTTAAGTGATTCACCTTTTTTTTGACAAACCAAATAACTAGGGCTATGTCCCATATATCAGAGTGTTTAGAACAAAGTCAGATCTCATTCTACTTAGTTGTGTGTTTGATTATAGTTCACAACACTTTATATGTAGAAATTTTTCTGACAGTCTTGTTAGATAGGAATTATTCCTCTTGGAACATTACTTCAGAATTGGAACTTGTAAATTGTTTGATCTGGAGACCTTTAATAGCTTTATGAAGAGTCTTCAGAACTTGACAGAAGCCTACTGGGCAACTCAGAGATCAGTGACAGCACTTTGGGTGAAGAAATGACCAAGTCAATCAGCTTGTCCTGGGCACCCGTGGCTTTTGATGAAACTGTCTTAGAACAGGTTCTTCCATGCGCTTCACACCAGTGAAGGGCTTCATGCTGCTTTTCCTTATCAGTTGTGAAGATTCATGTGCCCTGAATGAAAACCTAATTTGCACATATTTTTGCTCAGGCAGTATTTCCCCTTTCTGTTCTGTGGATGGGCTCTTGGAAACCATTTCCTTTGCCAGGGCTCCCACCTCAACAAAAAAAAAACCTACTAAGAAGAAAATTGATGGGCCTGTCCCTGATGCTTGCTTTGGCAGGTATCAGTGAGTAGCTGCTGGATATGGAGAGCAGTAGAGGAAATACAAGATCTTATGAGAAATAAGATAATAGAATAAGATAAATAGCGTATAAAAATGTAGAAATGTCCTAATGTTTTCATAAGTAGCAGTATAAAACTTTGGATACCTACATGCTGTGCAACATAGAAATGTGACAAAAGACAGTGGATATTCTGTGTAACAGTTGTTTTCTTCAGAATCCACTGCATGAAGATTACTGTTTGTGTGTGCAGCTTTGGATCCTCACAGATAGCTTCCAGTGATGTAAAAAAACCCCCTGGAAATGATTGCAAATGCACTTTGCCATTTTAAGACAGATCAATTGCATTCATTTTCTATATGATGATAAAGTGTAGCAGTTGGCTGCTAATTACGAATAAAGACATAGCATCTTTTTAACCTTGCAGTCTTCAATTTTGAGTGTTTATTTTACGGATTAAGCTGGAAAATGTTTGGAAGCGAGCCAACTGTCAGTGGTGTTACTCTTTAGACTTTATCACAGCATCCAGTCCACAGGATGAATTCAAGTCTTCCTGCACTTCTAAAGCAAATCCAAGTGATTTCTTAAACTTTGCCAGTCTACCTAGTCCCTTGTTGTATTATTTTCTTTTATTTTTCATTATACAGACAATTTCTGATGGAACAATCTGGACTCCCGGTTGGCCATTTTATCAGAAGGAAGAGATGTCAGAAACCTGTTAGCTTTAGTTTTAGGATTTATATGATTTTTCACATTAGCAGCATATAGTTTATGTCTTGTAAATTGTATTTGTGAGAAGACATTATCCCCTGCTCCTGCAAAGCTGAGAATGATGATCTGAAATGTGAGGCCTGTGGAAGAAAGTGTGAATAAAAATCTTATGCTGCTTATAATAATATGGACTAATCCATAATATCGAAGTATTGGTGGAGAACAAAAATAAAGAAACAAAGCCAGAGTAAAATTCAATACCCATGAGAAATATTAATATTTTAAAATAGCAGTGTATATATGGGGTTGAACTAGATGACCTTTAAAGGTCCTTTCCAACCGAGTCTATTCTATGATTCTATGATTAGTGTTTTAAATAATGCTCATTGCATTTTGGATTTTTTTAATATATAATTTTAATTAGCAGCTATGCATTAGCATGCCATTTGATACTGTAAAATTGGTCTCTCTTATTTTGGTACAGAATAAGTAATTAATGATTCATCTGTTCTTATAGCTAGCCAATTTATATTTTATGTTGCCAGCTGGTTTATGATATGTCAGAGAGACAGAGAAAGGTATCATGGGTGTACTACATGCGAAATACAGGTTTTATCTACTGTTACACAGATACAAACTAATCAGGAAGTGGAATTATGACCTTGCATTACTGAAGATATTTTGAAAACTGCATGTTCTAAAAATGATGAAAAATAACTTGTAAGCATGGAAAGACAAAAGCTCTTAGTGGTCGCATTTCCACAAATGAGTGTAGAGTTCTGTGACTGGAAATGGATCATTAAGTTACTCATCAGTGAGATTTTTACTGGCCCCCTTAACTGGATTGTCAATGTCATATGTTGGAGGTACTTATATTACTGGGTGTTCTCTTTAATTTTATCATTTTTACTGTGTCAGCTTTTATTATCATTAACAACTAGGCTCACAGACTCAATTGTGTCCCAGCAGGATTTCAGATTATTCTTCAAATTACAGCAATTTGTCATGATGTCAGTGTTTTTTAACCTATAACCCCAGGTTAGCTACGGAGGCTGCAGAGCCTGGATTTCGCATGCCACAGATTCAATTTCTGTGTGTAAACAATTACAGGGCTTCACAAACAAATGAAAGGCAACCAAAGTCAAAACTAAAGGTCAGAGTCTAGCTTGTCCCGAATCCATTCTAATTGGATATTTTTTCTCAAACGGAATAAAGGCAATGCACTAGCATCAACTCTTGGCCATAAAATATAGTAGAGGTGAGTTAGACTCTTGTCAGTGGCAGAACCTCTACTGATGATGGCAGCTACAGCATTTAGAATTATGGCTGTTGCAACAAGTATTTCTCATTATATATGACTGTATATGTGACTGTAAAAGTTTTCAAGAGTTTTGATGATATTAAAAGAGAGAAAAAAGCAAAATGATCTTGAAGCTGAATGTTCTAGTTCAGGGACACCCAAAGCTGGGGAAGAGAAGGGAAGGCAAGAGAGTGACTGTTCATCTTCTTGTAACTCATGTGACATTCCTGGGCATAGTCAGTGCTGGGAGTTGGAACAGGTGATCTGAAAGCCCAGAACCAGCCTGGCTGCCTGTGGTGGCCAGAGCTGATCCTTAACCCACAGACAAGCTCTAGGATAACTCAGCTGCAGAAGGGAGGTTGGGGCAAATTTACCATCTTCACAAATTCTTTGTGAGGTAATGGAGTGTCAGATGGAGAATTTGATTGTTAAATATGATGTAGAATTGCAATTTTTAGATTCTCTATTTATTACTTTGTTACTATTTCAACTACTGCCACCATACGTTGACCTGCTTTTTTACTATTGAGCTTTGCCTGTAACAGTGTGATCTTCAGAATAAATAGTTTTCTGTGCTTCCTCTGAAATGATAATGTATTAAATTCCTCATTTATTCATGTTTTTCCTGGTGATCTTGAAATGCTCACATCTATCAATTACATTGGCACAAATGAGAGATAAATCTTCCTGGTTTACTATAGAGTCATTGAATAATTAAGAAGCCACTCTTAATTACTGTCCCAAGGAGTTACAGAAATTACAGTTCTAAGTGTTACCAAGGAATTCTTTAGGTTAAGTTTCTTTAAATAGAACTATGCAAAGTACATACTACCAGAGGTTTCTGCCACATCTTATTTGAAAGAATTTTTTTACAATCTAACTGTATGGTAAAATCTTTGAAAGTGCTTAACTAATGTGAGGATGAGATTTATGGTTAAACACTAAACAGGGCTTAGGTATATGCTTAAAGGCTAATATATGTAATCAAGCTCATAGGATGCCTTTTTGTGGAAATGGCTAAACTTACTATGTTGTTCCCATTCCTCCACTGAGTTTCTGAAACAAGCCAGATTTACAGTAGTTCCTACATGCATACATTTAACCCAACAGAAAATGCAACTTTGATTTTTGTTATGTTTTTGATGCAGTGTTAGTGTGGTTTAGCTTTGATGGAGGGAGTGTGCAGCAGCATTATCTGGCAAGGAAGAAGACTTATTTTACAAGGAGATAGGATTTTTATAAGCTTATACAGGTTGACAGTGTTTATGGACAAAGCAGAGCAATGACAGCTAAAAATCAGTGGCACTTAGCTATGGGATAATCAGAACAAGTCGGGGTCACAGGCAGAGTCAGCAATCAGACTGTGAAGGAGGTTATGATGAGATAAGAATGACACCAGGGTTGTTGGCAGAGGAATTCTGTAACTAAAGAGATTACATAAATGACAGCAAGTATGAAGAACAGCATATAGTCATTAACATATGTAATTTCATTTCCTTCTCTGGAGATACTGAAAAGCTGTCTGGACACAATCCTGGGTACTGCACTCTAGGGGACCCTACTGGAGCAGGGAGGTTGGACCAGATGACCTCCAGTGCTCCTTTCCAACCTTAACCATTCTGTGAGTCTGTAATTTTGTCATTATGGTGTTGCCTTTACTTCCAGATGCTTATGCCCTCCCAACCCCTAAGATATGCAAACCCCCTCCTTTAGACTGTACAGACCACACTTATGGCATGAGGGATTGAAGGACATCCCTCTGATGCATCAAGGCTTTTCAGGGAAGTACTCACCTCTACAAAAGTCAGTTCTCTGCTGCAGGGGTTTGCAGTGTTGATCATTTTTTGCTGTGCCCACCTTGTTGACTTTTAAATTTTCCTTTATTCTGATCAAACTGCCACAACCATAGCTTACTTCCCTGATTTCCCAGACTGCTCACTTGTTTTACTGCTTCAGTTCCAGTCCCCAGATCACTGGTCACTGTGCCCTTAGGCATGGTGTCTCACAGATAGTCTTCCTCATCCTTCCCTGGGGAGTTGTTCCTTAAAGCTTAGAGATATCCTTTTTTCTTTGATTTCTAGTTGTCTTAAGCATACCGTTATTGCATTACTTTTTCCATACTTTGGTCTTTTAATTGTGCTGGCTTGGCAGTTCATTAGTTGAAATTAGTTCATTCTGTTATAGACTACGGATGTGTTGAGACCTAACACTTATGCTTGCTCAGCAACTGCGTTAGTCCCTGTCTAGCTGTAAGTAAGGTTAAATATAGTTTTGCAGAGTTTAGCAAAAATTGTACTATTAAATGGCCCCCTGTCCCCTTCTTCTTTTCTAAAGTGGTTATTGATGCACTAGGCTTGGTTTTGCGTAGCAGACCTTTATTCTCCTTCAGCAAGTTACGCTGGGGCATTTTGGCAGCTGTTGGATGAGGGCTCCTGTTCCCCTGCTTTGCCAAGGTGAATTTCCTCCTACCACAGTGGCTGTGGTTCCAGATACTGTTTGGATGATTGTTTCTCTGTTATGTAAAGTAATTGCCAGTGCAAAAACTTAGAGCTGTGACTTCAAGTTTGGCTCAAAAAGTCCCAAATTTCCTGGTTATGGTGAGCATCTCCATCATAAAGACACAGATTTGTGTTCTTTTTAGTTAAGATAATTTCTGGTTCTACAAATATTGCATTTTTTGTGAATATCAGGTGCAACTTCAGCAGGAGATATGGTAAATGTCCATACTCAGATGTTTTCCCTTGAACTAAAATGAAATGATATTGGATTTCTCATATGAGTTACCAGCACACAATTAGCTAATAAGGTAAGACTGTCTCCCAGTTTTTTTGGGGAATATTCAGTGTCACCAGCTATTAGAACTGTATTAATATTCAGGCTGTAGATGTTATATCAGCAAGCCCGTCTCCTTTGTGAGCCCATTTGAGACCTGTGAGCTCTAGAAAGACATGGATGTGTGTTTCTGTTCAGTGTTTTCAGGTGCTGGTTCCAGAGAGCTGCCCCCTGAGTGGGCAGTGTCTGCACTGGACAGGCTGAGCGCTTCCACCCCCCGTTTCCAGGTTCTCCTTGGGGCCAGGCGCCTCTGTTGTTTTTATTGCAACACTTAATTTGTAGGTGCTTGGTCCTTTATTAGGTTGCAAAATCAATTAATAACTTTTCACTTGTACTCTCCCTTGTAAGTATATGAGCAACGTGTTTAATTTGTGTTTACTATGTCTTGAGCCACAATAAAAATGATTTAATTCAATATTTGTGCTTCCACACCTTTCAGATTATTCCTACAGGAGTCTTTTCAGTCTTTGTTTACCTTGGAATTCTCAGATTCCAATGTTCCACCTCTCTAATTTATTCTGTTCTTCTGGATTTTCATTGCTGCTGTTGGTGTGAGGGTGGCCAGAAGTGGAACACAACATTTAGGTGCATTTGCTGTTTACTGCAGTGTAGTATGGGGTTTCATACTCCTCAAAATTTGGGGCTTAGTATGTCTTGTAAACTTCTGTTGTCATTCAGTACTGTCTTTCTACATTTCTGCATACAAATTACTTTTTTTTCCCTCACACCACTGAGTGCTTATGTGTTTGTTTTCTGTTGAGTGGTGGTTTATTTTTTATTTTTTTTTAATAGCTTGAATTTATTTTTAGCTTTTGTTTTATCAAGTGAGTTTTATTTCAGAAATTGCAGCTCTTAGAGTGGGTGTAGCGTTTTTTACTGTACTTCAGATGCTGCAGTAATTTAAATATTTGGATGATCTGGAGGAAATGCTAACAGCAAAATCCTTGTTTATATTGACGCAATTAGTTTCTTGAGGGATTTCCTCTCTCTTAAGGACGTTTCGACAATATTGCAGTAAATATTATGTTCAAGGAAAAAATTTAGGACTGTATAATTTTCTAGAACAGCTGTTTTGTTTTGCAGCAGTGCCTTCTCCCTGGCCCAGGATGGCTGGGGTCTGCAGGTACTTCCAAATGGCTGGATTCACATGTCACCTTAGTTACTGTAGAACAGAGAAATATGTAACTACTCTTTGTGGTGTAAGGTAATGCTGGAGAAAGGGCTGCTTTCACTATGCCTATCTGAATTAATTAATTACTTTGGTGGAAGGAAGGAGTCAGGTTGAATGTCCTGTCATACGCTATGTCATTTCTCTGTGGTCTTGTCAAAAGCATAGTCTTTTGGGCTAAGTTCTCTTCAAAACTGTCATTTTTGTATGACTGTGTCTAGAATTCAAAAACAGTAATAAGTGATCCTGTATGTTGATTTTGTTTAAAAGACTTGTCACAAGCAGGAATTGTTCCTGAACTGTTTATTATCTCCTGAAACATTTTGAGGTCTGAATTAGCAAAATGTTAGGAAGAGTGGCTGTGGTTTGCGTTTTAATGCAAGAGTGAATACAATCTGTTACATTGATTTGATTCTTAATTATTTTTTAAGTCTCAAAAATCATAGAATCATAGAATGTTAAGGGGTTGGAATGGACTTTATAGATCAGCCAGTCTCAAGCCCCCTGCCATGGGCAGGGACACCCCCCACTAGACCAGGTTGCTCAAGGCCTTGTCCAACCTGGCCTTGAACACTTCCAGGATTGGGGTATCCACAACCTCCCTGGGCAGCCTGTTCCAGTGCCTCGCCACCCTCACAGTAAAGAATTTCTTCCTAATACCTAACCTAAATTTCCTTTCTTTCCATTTGCACTCATTACTCCTGGTCCTATCACTACAGTTTCTGATGAATATTTTAGAGGTGTTACAAATTCTCAGTCAGCTTCTGATATTTTGTGACAGGCCATAGTATTTAAAATAATTTCCTGTTTTCTCACTTGATTTTGTGCAGAAAGTTTGTTTCTTTGTACCTGCTTTGATATCTTTTCTCTTGATTTTTTTTTTCTGTTTAAGTTGTTCAAGCTCCATCTCTTGAGATTTCTGTATCTTATTGGCTTGATCTCTCAGAATGCTGAGTTTTGGAACCTGTTCTAGAAACTGTTTTCCTTTCCTCATGTTTTGACTCACCACCCAGATGCCACACCAGGGTACTGGTGAAATGTTTTGGTCCATTGCTATTGAGGAAAGATGTAGATGATCCTTAGCATGGATTTGAATACTGTTCACTGTGCAGTGATAGGTCTTGTCTGGAAAGCATTTGTTACTTGCCGGGGAGGCAGCTGCGGTTCAGCTCCTGAGGCTCCACTGTTGTGACAGTCCCCATCAGCAGCCTCTGGTGCTGTGTGCTCTGCTGCCTCTGATCTGTCCATCATGAACAGCCACTGAAACATCTTCCCTTCATACTTTCCAGAACTTTCCAGAAGGATTTAACTGTCCTTTTTAGGATCAATTGCTGCTTTACAGGTTCATAATTTTTTAGTAGTGTGGATAGATTTTCTGCTTTTTTTGTGGGCATAAAAAGGCATAACGTAACAATCTTAGTTTGAATAAACTATATGCATCAGGATTTTTTAGGCTTGCATGTAGAGATATTCTCCCCTGTACAACAAGAGAACATGGTAGTAGGTTACTGATGTTAAAGGGTAATTCAGAGAGAGGATGCTGTCGTAGGTGTCCCTTTAGAGAGAAAGTATCCCATAAACAACAAACAGTGGTAACAAGGTACATGCTGTCTCATACATCAGGTATGAGACAATATGCAAGTGATGCTGTATGTATGAGTTAATTAACATCTGTATAAAAATAAACTAAATTAGCAAAATTAGTAGTATGCTTTCTTCAGCATGTAATGCAGTGATACCAAACCTAACATATTATTTCTTGTTTTTCAGTTTGAGAAACTTGGGAGCAGAGTAACCTCCACTGAAAGTTAAGGGCTTGGTTTGAAGCATTTGTTTCAACACTTGTCCCCAGTCCTGCTTTCCTCCTCATGTACGTGTTTCCTGTAGTAGGGAAGACCTTGTAATTTTTGGTTTAAATAGGCAACACAGTGGAAGAGTGAAAAATAAGAGTAAAAAAGTTAAATGATGTGGCTAAAGCCTCAAAGACAGCATTAGTGCTTGATCTTTGATTCCTCATCCTGTGCTCTTTCCCTTGGACCACTCTTCCTATTCCTGCTGCAGTCAGTGAATAGGCTTCATCTCCAAATTAGTAAATTCTGGGAGAACTTCCAGCTTCTTCTTTTTGGCATCTTGTCTGTTCTTTCTGCATTTCCTTCCCCTACGATTCTGCAGCCTTGCTTTCCATCTCTAGCTAAACTTATATCTTGCTGGAATCTATTAGAGTATTCTGAAATTTGCCAAACTAAAACTTGCCCCTAGAGTGTGCAGAACTGGAATTTCTTCATGCTCTTGTTACCTGATTCTTTGGGCTCATTAGCTGATAGGTTGCAGGATTTGTTTTAGATGTGATTTAAACCACAAAAGGACAGTTCAAAGATGCAGTTGCTGTTTCTAATACAGCTCTGGCTCTTCAGATGCAGGCTTGCTCTGGCCAGACCCAAGTAGATAGGAAGCTTTATCTTTATCCAGTAGATAGGAAGCTTTATCTTTCCAAATTCTTCCTTTCTCCAGAGGGAAAACCTGAAAGCAGTGGCCATTGTAGGTTGCCAGATCGTGCATTAACATGCCATTATGGAGTTAGGAGAGGGCTGTGGTGTGCAGCTGCTATGGTGGGATGGGGAAATGCACTCCTTTCCAGCCAGAGTGATACAGTGGTCCTAGGGAGGAGCTTGTATCACAGAGAGGCATCCTGGGGGCACAGGGATGTCATAGCTCAGGGCATCTCCTCTGCTTCAGGGAGACTTCTTGCAGGAACCTTTATGTCCAAATATGCCGGCTGTGTTCTCTCAGTTTCTAAAAATCATTAAATTAGGCCCAGAGCTCTCCATATTGATTAGTTTCACCACTACCATCAGCACATCACAGAAAAAGAACAGCAGAACTGCTGGTTCCTGTGTGAAAAAGTGTGAGCACGGTGTGTATTCAGTTCATCCCATGCTCTGGCTTTCTGCAGACCTTGCAGTGGCACTGGCTCTGCTAAGGATCCTTATGCAATCCGTGTTCACCGGAACAGACAGGGTGAAAGTCGCTGACGGAAGTTGGCTTCTGTAATTTAAATTGCTCAATGATGACTTTTAATTGCTTGCTTTCTAGAATCACCAGGTGCTGGGAGGCATTAGTTTTACTCTGTGTCTAGAGTATGTAGACTAAAAATAAATCACTTCTTCCGGGCAGGTGTTATTTTTAGGTTTAACACAGCAAAACGTAGTGTGTTGTAGAAACTTCCCCTTTTGGTATAATGAAATATTTTCCAATTGTGATAGCATGCATTAGTTTTTTCAAAATTGTTGGGCTATATAATAGTTCTAAATATAAAATATTAAATGTTACTGATGACTGTGTGTTGAAATATGAATTAAATGCTATAAATGTAAAGATTCTAAATTATTACTGTTGAGGTGTTAGAATAAGACAAAATTAATTTTTGTTTGAGAGCTGTGATTGATACTTTTTTTCCTCTATTCCTTTTTATGTTAGCTTTTGGCAGTGTCTATTTGTTTTTGTTTAGCTGTCAGAAATAAAAAAGGAACTGCATGGTAGCACTGTATTTTATATTTGGCTATTAGACAAATATAAAAAGGACTTCAGAAGTGTATGGGAATGTAGATATTCATTTTTAAGGCAAACTTTTATCAGAGTAATTTGTGATACACTTATTACTATCACAAAGCCATTAGCTTAATTGCTTTGCAAGTAGGCATCATGTGATGAGCTCTACTTGAATGTCTTCAAAATAAGCAGTGGTGAAAAGATGTTTGTGCTGCTGGTGCTTTAATCACATGTGGGGTAACTTCACTCCAAGGCACAGAGCTCGTGCTCAGGTCTCTGCCACCAGGGTTGGATGGTTTTTAAGGCTTTAATTTGTTTAAAGCAAGCTTGGGTTAACATTAGCTGCTGCAATTTGCAGTTTAGATCCAGTCTCAAATATAGGGGAGAGCATGATACAGAATGAATGTTCATTTCAACACAAATACTAAGAGAGGACAGATAGCAGTGAAAACCAGAATTTTAAAGTTAGCATTTTCAAATAGTGAGAATGAAAACTTCTCAAACTCAAGGGAGTGGATTTGCTTCTTATCCCTGGCTGAGAGCTCCGAGTCCCTTCTCTGTCAAGCTGAGTAGGGCTGGAGGAAGACCAGGGGAGTAGCTTTTTATCACATTCCTTGTTGCTTTATCCTTTTAAATGAAAGGCAGCCAATGAGCTCTGGCATTTCAAAGAGAAATATGACTGTACTATACAATCTTATTTTTCTGGACATTATGAATAAATAAATGAACAGCAAGGCTGTTTTGCTAAAGGCCTAACTGGAGAAGTCAGTAGCTGAGCATTTTACATCTCTGTACATAGACTAGGTATGCATAAAGGGAGAGAACACCTGGCTTATAAATACTCCCTTTGGTGAGCACACTCAGTTGCAATGATTGTCAAGGGTTAGCTAAATACTGTGTTGTATTTCTTCTGTAGCTGACTAATTTTATGTATTATCTTATTTCATCTGAAGATGAGAAGAGAAACTTTGCACTATTTCACAGTTTGCAGATATTAGGATATGGTTAGAAGCAAATGCTGTCAAAGCTCTTAAAAACCTCCACTGACTTCAGCAACATTAAATTAAGGTAATGTTTTAAGATAGTCTGGGTTTGGCGCAATTTGTTTAACTTCTAAGGATTTTTTTTACCATCACAGTTCTTTAAATCCCTTGTTCTTCAAAAATAATTAATTCAAAGTTCTGTGCCAATTCAAAATTCAGTTCCATTTCATTTAAAGCCATTTGCTTTACCAAATGAAGTACAGAATGATCTGTATATGAAAAATTTAGTTAGACAAAGAAAATATTTAAGTATTCAATAGCTATTTCTTTTGATTGCAGTTCAGGCTTAATTGTTCTAATTCGGATAGAGTGATGAATTCAGGGGTAGTAAGTAGGAGATTTGGAGTACCTGATGATGCTTTATTTCAGATATTGGGAGTTTTAATTATTAAAGGCTGTGCTCTCCGTGTCTGACAAAGCTTAATAGAAGCTTTTTGGGAAAATGTGGTTGAGAGAAGAACATACATGTTCTGCAAAAGAGGATGGCCATGCATTCACCAGGTGTTAATAAATATGTTAATAAATAGGATCATACAGAACCAATTTCCTTCTAGCACCTAATTCCTCTCTCTCTCCTGATGCAGTGCTTCCTGGTGGAAGTGCAGTGAGCAAATATGATCAAGAGTCACTCAGCCAAAGATTTTTTCTCTTCTTCATTTCCTTACTACTGTTAGACTACACCGTTACCAAATCTTACATTCTCAATTCCACTTGTGTCATAACTAGTTTTGGTTCCTTCCTCAGGGTGCTGTCTGCCTCCTGCTTTAATTTCTGGCGCTTTTTTTTGGTTGGTTTTGGTTTTCCCCTCTACCTTCCCCTTTCTCCAGTTCTTCTGCTCTCCTCAAATTATTTTCTCTCCCTCTGCTTATCAGATTTTTCTCTTCTGGCACAAATTCAGTTTTTGTTTGCTGTGCTCCTTTTAATTCTTCTCTTATTGACACCTGCAGTCTGTATTGGCATCTGTGTTGTGCCTGCCCTTGTCTTTTACTTTCCTCCTTGACCTGCTAACCAGTCTTCTTCCTTTTACCTCTAAGGTCACTTTATTCTTGTTGTGCAGTTGTTTTTCAACCTCTTGAATCTGGTTTTTGTGTATTGCTGCTCTCCACAGTCTCTAATGACCTTCTTTTGAAGAAAGCTCTAAACCCGAACTCTATCCTCATTAATGACTCTGTTTATTTAAATGTCTCTGCTGATCTGTATGTGGCTCTTTCATTTTATGGTTTACTTATAAATTCTTAAGGATAGGGCACCCTTTTTTACAGTATTCAGCTCAATTAGCATGTTGTTTTATGAACTACTGTGAAAGTCCAAATAACCAATATATTTTTGATTAAAGGTTCCTCCCCCTCGCACACCTTCTCTCTGGGTATTTGACTGGATGAAATTATGTAGATTATCGGTGGGATTGATAATAAGTAGCATTTTAAAATGGCACAGCCAGTTATCTGCAAACGTTGGCTCACAAATTTGCATTGTGCTACAAATTTAGAGCAGAATTTTGCTAATCTTCCTCATGTGAACTGACCTACTTAAGTCAGTGGAGTGCTAATATTTGCCACACAGTAAGGATTTGGCTCATAATCTTGGGGAAAGCATTTGCATGCACACAGGGAATATTGTCTAGTGTTTTTGCTAAAGGCGTCCTCCTCATTCCGTTCCTCCTTATGAGATTTTTTTAACTTAAAAATTGGAAGGTAAAGGTAAGTGCGATTTGCCCCGTATTTGATGCCTAAGGAAGTTGTCTATGAACCTCTCTTATTCAAATGGTGAGCAGAGAAAATTTTCTCTGGATGGAAGTTATTATTCTGACTTAAGGAAAAAAATGTCTACTTGGCTCCTAGAAAAAAATGAAAACCTTTCTAACTGCTTAAATTACACCTGACAAATAATGGGAGGAGGCTCAAAATGATAGACCATAGAAATTGTAAAGCTTCAACTGACTGAGGACAAATAAAGGGCAGTGATTGGCAAGCTTACATGGAAGAGCAGGAACAGCAGGAAGGGCAGAATTCTCTCAAGCACTGTAGAAATTGCAGACACGCTGGTCACAGAAATTTAGAGGTATTTACAAAGAAAATGATTCCTGGTGTTTTTCATAGACTGTCAGTGTGACTTTTTTTGAGAATTTACACATCATTCAAATAATTCATTATCGATTTATTTATTTTCAGCAATAAATTTTCCTTACAATTCTTTATCTCAAAACACATATTCATTTTCTGTATATTTGTAGATATAAATTGTTCCTGTGCCTTTTTACTGAGATGTGCTGCTTGATTTTTGGGATCAAATGCCCTGCAAGGTGACATTTCTTTCAGTTTTAGCATCATCACAGTGATAGCAGGAAGCTGCTCAGTGTTACCTCCACAGAGGAATCCACACTCTGTAATACATCAGCAACAAATTGGGCTAAGGAGAATTTCCATCCTTTACTGAATGCAACTGGAAGCATAGTGACAAAGAATGAGGAAATGGCTGAGGTACTTAATACCTTCTTTGCCTCAGTCTTTACTAGTGAGACCAGTTGTTCTCAGGTATCCAGCCCCCTGAGCTGGAAGACAGGGACAGGGAGCAGAATGAAGCTCTTACAATCCAAGGGGAAATGATCATTGATCTCCTATACAACTTAGACACTCACAAGCCTATGGGGCTGGATGGGATCCACCTGAGGGTACTGAGGGAGCTGGCTGGTAAAGGATCTGGAGCACAAGTATGATGAGGAGTGGCTGAGGGAGCTGGAGGTGTTTATCCTGGAGAAAAGGAGGCTCAGGGGAGACCTTATTGCTCTCTACCTGAAAGGATGTTGTAGCCCAGTGAGGACTGATCTCTTCTCCCAGGCAGCTAGTGATAGGATGAGAGGAAATGGCCTCAGGTTTCACCAGGGGAGGTTTAGATTGGATATTTGGAAAATTTTGTTCACTGAAAGGGTAGTCAAGCACTGATCAGGCTGCCCAGGGAAGTGATGGAGTCACTATCCCTGGAGGTATTTAAAAGACGTGTAGATGGGGGACCTGGGGACATGGGTGCTGCTCTTGGCACCGGGTTAATGGTGGGACTTGATGATCTTAAGGGTCTTTTCCAATTTGATATGATTCTATGATTCTAATGCTTGTTATCTGACGTGGGTGCCTTACTCAGAAACTTAAGCATCCAATATACAAAATGGAGAATGAGACTGAGAGTATAGGGAGCTCAGGTTCCTAACAGAAGCAGCTAGGTTACCAGGCAGTTTGACTGTCTTCTGTGCAGATGCTGAAGGGAAAGTGCCTTCTTTACCCAGATTGGTCTAACCACGGTGTTAATGGTTGAGTGTAAACTGGCTGTTTGTTGCACTCTGCCAAGGACTTGGGCAGAGCTGGGACTGTGGATGCAGTGCATATTGCTCATAGATCCTTTTGTCTTTGGAAAACCAAATCCAAGATGGTAATCCAAGATAATATGTCAGGGAATGGCAGAATAAACCAGCTCCATCACATAGGTTAGAACGATTTTATACAAAATGCCAGTGTGTTTGCAAGGCCTCCTTCCTCATTTCTGAAGAGGATAGGGCAGACACTGGAGAGCTGCTGGTACTGCCACAGTATTGACTGATACTCTCAATGCCGAAATAACATTTCTAGTATTGTCACCCACAAAACATATAAATAAAATGTGTTTTATACAGGTGCAAGTATTGAATAACTTCTTTACTTTTCCACCTGCTAAAATGTGAAGATTTTATAATATTGTAGGGTTAGAGATGGTTCTGTTTTATTTTGTTTTATTCATGGGAAAAGGAAGAAAGTAATTCTTCTTTCCCTCCCAGCCTTACTTCATCCTGAAATTAGACATTTATCCCTGGGTAGGTTTTTACATAGTTCTCTACTTTTTCCAAAGTCACATGCCTGTTTATAGTATTAGCAGGGTAGTTGAGTTTTCCTTCAAGAACTGTATGTCCTAGCTTCTTTCAAAAGAAATAAAACCGAAACAGCAAAAATTTCAAGATTCTTTCAGGGTTATGCAAAATACTGTAGCAATGCTGACAACTGGCTTGTATGTTTTGTGTGCAGTTCCAGGGCCTAGAGCACAGGACTGTCCTTCTCTCCTCTAAATTGGTTTTGTGATTGTGGACTCCCTTACCATGCTGTAGTGGTGGTTTGTGGTTTCTTGAAAGCTAAAGGAGAGGATTTTGCTGCAATATAAGCCATTAAACATTTGGACTAAAGAGCAAGCTTTATTTTATAATACAAGTGAGTAATTTTCCTCTTCTACTTATGTTCCTATTTCTGAGTATACATATTTCAACATTGCTTTTTCAAGATGATAGGATAATGCAGTGAAAGAGAGTAGCAGGTTTAAGAAAACCTCATGACCTGCAAAACATTACCTTTGTCCAGCTTTTCTTTCCTGTACAGGGAAGATACAGAGGTGGTTTTCTGCCCCTCCTTTTTTAATATTTTGTAATTTTTCATTTATCTACAAAACTAGGGGTAAAAAAAGATGAATAACAGTTATTTAATCTTACTTTTTCAGAATGCTTGCCTTGCCTCTAACAAATCTTTTTGCATGGGCAGATATTTGGCAGGTTCAGTAGTATTTATACAGGCTGACATTGAACGACTGTTGCTTTCGCTGCAGATGACAGCACGACTAGCACAAAACCGTGGCCGCATGTTAGTGTGCGGTACGTGTCGATGCAAACCCGTTCAGGCGCCTTGAAGTTTCTTCTCCCTCATCCCCCTTCTCCCTCCCTCGCTCGGTGTTTTTCCCGGCGGCGGAGCCGCGATGGTTACCTGCAGTCCCATTTTCCCCTCCGCTCCATGCAGCTGCGGCGCGGGCGGGCCGCGGGCGGGGAGGGGCCAGCGCTGCTGCGGCACGGCGTGTGCGGTGACAGCGGCGCGGTGACAGCGGCGCGGCCCGAGCCCGCTCCGGGCGGGTCCTGCTGCAGTCAGTCCGCGCATCGCCCCTGCCAGCGGCACCGCCGGCCCGGCTGCAGCGCCCGGAGGAGACGCGGGAGCACTTGTTTTAAGGAGTACCTGCCTGACTGAACCACGGGGTTATTCTTTAACTGTGGGAGAAGTGCCTGTGCTGCCTTCACGCAAGCTCCCTACTGGCTTTCTGCAGTCGTAATTTCTCGGAGCTGCGTCTCCCTTCTCCCTCCGGCTTTTCCCCGCTACTTCTTTTTCCTTTTTTTTTTTCTTTTTTGTTTTTTTTTGGGGGGGGGGGGGGGGGGGGG
>JAWWLV010000144.1:61975204-61990370 GCA_035041135.1 Platyrinchus mystaceus | reverse complement strand
CTACTGCAATAGAGTAACACTTTTTTTTCTTTTTTTTTTCCCCCCGATCTTTCATCGCCTCCCCCCCCCCCGCCCGCCCCCCCCAATGTGTGCTGCCTCAGTAGCTCTCATTATGCTGTGCTCAGTGGCCCGGTGTGTTCCCCGCCTCTGCTAGGCAGTGGCAGCATGGATGGTGCTCTTGTGACGACCTCTGCTGATGCTATCAGTCCACTGCGGATAGGCATGCTGAGTAATCCTGCTGTAAATGGGCGAGGACACGGACACACGGAAAATTAACCACAGCTTTCTGCGAGACCACAACTATGTGACTGAAGGTAACATGAATACTGTCATTATTCTCTTCTTGCACTGCATATTCTGTGCCGGGAATGCACTGTCGTGTTTGGAGATGTAGGTGGTTTCTTTTTTTCTCTTTTAAACAGGGGGAATTTCAGGGCGTTTTTCTGTGGGATGTAGCAACAGAATCTGTTTGAATTTGCTAAACCCCAAAGGCATTGTGTCATGCTACAGCAGTATCTGAAACTATATGGGCTGGAGAAGGTCTTGCATTGTGCTGAGTTTCTGTTTGTGAGGTGTGCAGCACCTGGCATTGAATGCACAGTAGCTGCAGTGTGGAAGACTGGAAGTAGTTGATTACTTAAAAAAAAGATGAAAGATTTGAGAGCACCAAAGTAAGAGAAATAATCCGTAAAGTTAACTGTTTGCTGGTGTAATAAAGGTTATGCATCTCATTTTGGTAATTATAGCCTGAGCATTACAGACATTGCTGAGTTGATTGTTCCCTAGAGAACCGTATACATTTAGAAGGGATGTGCAAGCATCATCTTTTGAAATACTGCTGCCTTCTTTCTATCCCTTGTGTATGTGCAAGGTACATGAGAAAAGGCACCTTTATTTTAAATCATTCACTGGCTGGTAGGTTATTACATAAAAAGGAATTTTCCTGCAGGTGACACACATTAAATGCTGAGAGAATTTACCTTGAGAACAGTGAAATGGTTGGGTGAGGTACTGGTCTGTATTCCCTTGCCAGAAAGTTGGTTTGAGAGTAGGCCATTTTAAGATTGATTGAACAAGAGAAATGTGCTTGTAGGTATTTGACTTTGCAAATATATTTGTATGTGCAGTTTTAAGAGCACTTTTCAGCAGCAGGAACACTGTTTCAGTGTAGGCTTATATAATATGAACATACTTAACATCAGTGTCAACCAATACTACTTGAGACTCAGTCTCCAGATTCTGTCGTCATTTGATCAATGCCCAGTCACCTAATACTCCCATGCTGCATTCTGAAATGTGATCAGCTGATGCTCTCTTGATTACTGATGCTTTCAATTTTTTTAGAATGTAGAAAAGAGCAGGATGGAAAAGAGCAGGATGATTTTGCCATACTGGGAACACAAGGCAGATTTTTAGAAGAAAAATTAAAAATACAATATACTGTAACTGTTACCAGTGACTGGTGTAATTGCCTGGCAATCTCACCTCAAGGACATTCTTTGCACTCTGATTCATGTTTCAGTAATTTTTAAATTTATTTTGAAGTTTTGGTTAATGCTTTTTTTTCAGAATGATGAATTTTGTTTTGAGATGTAGTCACCTGTAATAAAATTTGAGGGAACTTTGTCTTAAATTTGTAAATTTATGCCTTAGATTCTGCAAAATGCACAGTATAATGACTGCAGTGTACCTGCTACATGGTGAAATTCAGATGTATATTTCATGTGTATGTGCAGCTATGTTGAAAATTGAATTTTCAAGTTTCTCAGTTTTGTAATCTGAGGGACATAGTTCCTTGTGGATTTTGCAAATCTGTATTCTCCTGTTTTATATGTTATGGGTGTTCTAAAAATTAGATGGAGATTTTTAGTATTGTTTGTGACACTGCTGATGCAAGTGGTTATTTTTTCTCATGATTTATCTTCTCTTGATATTTGAATCAGAAGGACTAGATGTTCTTCTGGGATAGCACATGGAGTGGCTTGTCTGAAATGGGCCAAAATATACCTTAAATGTACATGTTGGCCTGTATTATATTTTCCCTGTGATCAGAAGTCATCATGAAATATGTTGGCATCTGTTTTTGAAACCTGCAGTAGCAAAGTGTTAGTTCTTCAGCTGTGCCTAGTTAATGCTTGTTGAGAATGCTCAGTTGGTCAGGTGTAATAAAATTCTTCACATCTGATATATCTGAAATTGCCACACGTTTTAAAAGCTCTTGGAAATCATGAGGGAATGTATTTATCTGTGAAGCTTTTCCAGGGACACCTTCAATTCAAAGAAGAACATCACAAATTTAATTTCTCCTTGATATACTTTGTTCAAAATGCATAATGAATACCTAAGTTGAACTGATGCTTAAAACGTGCTTTGTTTGTTCTGTTTTGGGGTTTTGGGTATTTTTTGTTTAAAGATTTGGCTTAAAGATGAAGCAATCTTAAACACTTCTCATCTGTAAAGGGCTGTAGTCCCTCCACAGTCCTTGTATTTGGTCCCATGACATGTTAAGTGCTGCATGTAGCAAAATACATATAAAAGGCAGTGATGTATTACTTTGTTATACTTCTTTGGGGTCAAATCTGAGTCTTTTCGGGTCTTTGGCTTTTGTAATCCACTGTTTAAAACTAAGTAATACTTTATACTGTGCTTAGTATATTAGAGAAGTTACTGATTCATTGCTGTCTGTGAATAACTGCAGTTTTATCTTGTTTTCAGAGTATTAAATCTTGGTAAGTGGTGTCCTCTGTCCTTGGTGCTCCATGCAGCAGACTAAATTCTTTTACAAAAGAAGGTATTTCTAGCCTTTACATGTACTTTCTTCCTCTAACTATTCCCTGAGGAAAGTAAAGCCAGTAATAATCAAGAAGATGTGGGTTAGCTATAGTCTTACTTTACTTCTCTTCCTCTTTTACTTCTTCAGTGATTTAAAAAAGCCCAAATAATCAGATGACATATGAATTCAGGGTATAGGAAAGCTGTGAGCCAAGTCTGATTTGCTGTGCTCTTGCTAGTGGACTGTGTTCTAACAAAACTGCTTGCTTGAGCAAAGTCAAATTTCATCTCTTTAATAGGTCATTGTTTTGTAACATTGGGGTTGTCTGTGTAAAACGTGGTTTTACCTTGACTACAGAAAATGGAATTGGTTTATAAATCTCAGCAATTCCTTGATTTGATGTTACACTGTTGATATTATCCTGTTTCTGGTAATAGGCATCATAGACACACTTATGAGAACAGCGATTACCTGGATCTGTTTCTCCTGTTTCGTATGCGCAACTGCAATAAACCAAATGGAATTAAGCAGGACTTGAATACTTTTGTCATTTAAAGTCTTACAATTATGTTATGGTTGCACAATGGAAAAAGGTGATTTAATTCCAGCAGCAATAAACAGTAAGTTTTTCAGTGATCACTTTCAGAAGTGGTTTTCGAAGCAAACTGCTTTAATTGGAGTTGTTTATGGGGGGAAAATAGAAAAGACCTGATGAGACTTGTAAAGAAAGAGAGGATAAAGATCTGAGGCTTAGAAAATGTGACCTGTGAGGAAAGATTGAACTTCTTTGTGAAGGTGGTGAAATACTGGGATATATTGCCTGGGGAGCTTGTGTAATTTTTATCTCTGAAGTTTTTAAAAGCAGGTGACTTAGATGTCTGTAAGAAATGACATGGGGATAGCTGAGCCTCCCGTGGGGCAGAGGAATGGACTAGATGACCTCCGAGATCTGTTAAGGCTTGTGATTCATTGCTGAGCTGTGTTTTATCTTAATTGCCTTTTGCATCACTACAGCTGTGGGAACCAGCTGCCCAGGAGGTGTTGGGTCAGTACAGTGTGTTATTTCCACAGCAACTGTAGGAGCACTGAGGAGAGAGGAGAGGCACAGGAAAAGATGATGGGCCGGATGGGAGAAACATGATGCTTCATCACTTACAGACGGAGTCTGTTAGGGGAGAGGGCAAGAAAATTGTGGCCAGTGAGCTGGGGGAAGGGGGATAAAGGAGGCTCTACCCTTTAGAGGGCAGAGAATGTCCTTCAGTCCTAGAGTTCCCTTGATGTTACCTGTGCTTAAGATTAATGGTAAAACTCACAGGACTGCTGATGTGCTTTGCTGTCTCTGGGCTTTGGGATCAGCCAAGAATCGGATCTGACTCAGAACAGTGAATTGTGTGCTATGGTTCCTATATTCCTGGCAGGGGCAAAAAGCTATAGGAATCGGTGGTACCACTCTTCTGCTCAACTGCCACGTTAATTCAGTTACTGTGTATTTTACCGATTTAATGATTAACAGAGAAATAATGAACAAAATTCACTATTCTTGCCAAACGGTGTTAAAGGATGTGCTTCACCTCCATGATCCCAAATATATTTGGAGAAATGCTTCTCTGGTGGTGAAGGCATGTTTCAGGTTGCATGCTGGCAATCATATGAATTGATCCCTGACTTTTTCTGGAAGATCCATGTTTTGGGAAGGAAGGAAGTTGTTTATATTTCCAGTTTCTAGAGACACACAGGTTCCTCTCTTGTTCTAGGCCTGCAAATACAAGTGAAGCCAGTGGAGTTGCACTGGTGCAGTGGAGCAGAAGCTGACCTGCACTATCTAGTCATTTATATGGCCGAATTGTGCCAATTGGTTCCATATGGCTTAACTCCTATGAAAAAGTTAATCATGTTAATGGTGTATTAACCTCCTCAAATATGATATTTGAAGAATAATGAGAATTACCAATGTAGTGTAAAACACACTGAATCATAACCATGTGAAATGTTTATTATAGGGGAAGAAAAAAAAAATTTTTGCCTAATGATTTTAACGGAAAATCCTCTGCAGATACTAAAACCAAATTTTGGGGCCTTTTTTCCACCTTAAGTAAAGAAGTTAGTATCTCTCTTTTTCAGTAATCAAAGTTAAGGGAAATCTATTTTCATCTGCCAGAAAGAAATTTATTTATGAGCTTTTCTTTGATAAACATCTCAAATATAATTTGAATAAGAGCTTAATACCTGAGAGTATTGGATGAATATAGTGAACAGGTACCACTCTACTAGCTCACCATCAGTCAGTCTAGTTCACTGATTTCTTGTTATTAAAAAAAGTGCAAGAGGTAGCTCCTCCTCTCTTAACCTTCAGCAGTTCAGGATTTATGTTGTGAATGTTGATGATTTTTATCTTTTTACAGAATTCATTTACGAGCAGTTTTAGAATGACCCTAGAAATTATTGCTTATTCTTAGTCTAGTCACTTGCATTATTTTTCTTCCTCAAGTAGAGAATGAAGAGGGGTAAACCTTGTTAAAGCATAATTTTGCCCCTTGTTAAACACAGGATGTAGTTGTGTCTTTTTGTGCATGGATTTGGTTCTTTTATTCACAGTGATATTCATATGAATGTTGTGGGTAGGCTTGAAGATTTGGATTAATAAGGTTTATTCCATCCAAATGATGTTGCTGACTCTGTAATCTTTATTTGTGCAGCTTAGTTGGGAGGAGCCCTGGAGGCAGGGCTGGAGCATTGCTGTCACACTGGCTTGCACTGAAGCCCAATCCCTTTGCTCACTTGCTCAAACCTGCAGCTGGATGTGTGCAGGAAATTCAAACACTGGTACCACTCAAACCTTGTCTCTGCATAGCATAGACGTTTTAAGGCAATGACATTTAAGGCAACATCTATATGGGCGACACAGGGCAGCAATTTATTCTGATAAGCCCAGAAAAAAGCAGAATAGATTTAGCCAAAGTGAATTACACTGTCAGAAACACTTGTTATGATACAGTACCAGCAACACATTCAAAGTACTCCACTGACATAATTTTCATACTACATCTGTTAGACACTCATAATATCATCATCTCTATTTTACATGCCAATTCTATGTTATGAGGAAATAATAAATCAGGAGTGGAATTAGAACAGTTGCCCAGACTGGGGTTTCAGTTTCTTGGTTTGCTGTTCCCAGCATTCCCAGAGAGCAGGAATATTGTTACTGTTAACTTGTTACTGCCTCTTCCAAAGACCTGCCTCTTCAAGAATGGGGTTAGTTTAAGGAGTGGTTGTTAGATCTCCTAAGAGAGCACTTCAGCCTGCTCTGAGCTGCAGGACGTGCTTCAAAGGCATGCAGTTAACTTGGTCTGGATCTTCATTTAATGTCACGTTCTCCACATGACAGTTATTCACCAATGTCCCACGTACCCTGTAAAATGTTACCAAGTGTGATGAAGCTGGGCTGCAGTCTTCCCCATTTGCTAAGCATAAGTCTCTGATGCTGGCTCAGTGGTCTTGGGGGGTTGCCCTTAGGGACCGATGGCAACCTTGGCTCTCTTTGCATGCATATGTAATCAACAGATGATCTTGCACTCACTAACTAAATAATAAATGTATTTGGTTGCTGTGTGATGTTAGAGGTCCTGTAGAAGTGAGATGTATTAACGAAAGACGAGAACAATCTAGAATATTAGCTACATGACAAACAAGCCAAGCTCCTTCCATGGCACTGAGAATGCAGAGCTGCAAAAGAACCCGCTTTTACCAATCTGGAGCTTTCTCAGGTGCCAGCAGACTAGAAACATTATAAATAGAAATGGTTATAGTATATTTAGGTATAAAACTGCTATATGTAATAGATTTACCTACAGATAAACCTTAAAAATGGAAGTTCAGGAGATCAACACTGCGATGTATGTGGAAGATAAAATGCAGGCATAAAATATGATCTTTGCAAGCTCAACATCTGTGCCTGAGTTTTTTGTACTTGAAAGTGACAGTTCAAAAGTATTGAATAACTTGAAGCTGAACAATGTTGTGCAAGTAGAGGCAGTGGCATTGGAACACTTTATTTAGTGTATGCATCATTATGAAAAGAAAACTGTACTTTGCAATGTATTTTGTTTTCTATGTAGACCTCAGACATTTCAGCAGTGTATCATATATTTAAATGGTGAGTTTAGCCAATAATAGATGTGGTTCTTGCATCAGTTTAAAATGTGAAACACAGTACAATAACACTGAATATTTTTTAATAAAAGAGCTGACTATCTTTTATTACAGTCATAAAAAGGTAGTCAGTGATTACTTCTTACATTCTTTTAGTACATCATTGCTGGTTTCGGTGTCTTTGAGACTTTCCTACCACAATTTATTTCATCTACCATAGTAAGGCTTTGTGTTGAGTACTGTACGCTAAGAGAAGACAAGGTATTTGCTGGCTAATCTCAGTGTAATTGCTTTGGTCAGGGAAAGGATGGTAGAGTAGGTAATAATCGCAGAAAATTAGATGAAGTTATTATAGGGATTTTTGTTTTTTAAAGAAGAAAGGGTTTTAAATTAACTTCTCTTTCTCAATGAATTATTTCTGTAGTTCTTAGATTAATGCTGAGCTTGCCCTTAGTTATGAATGTGGACTATATTACCAGTTCCTGGTGAAAGTTCTCCAGTTCTTTACCAAGAACAAAAACTCCACCTAGCAAAGCAGCCTGATATATATATATATATATATATAAGACAGTTCCTTTTCTCAGGAATGTTTCCTTACTGAAAAGCTCTTGTACCTGTTTTTGTTATTGCTTCAATGCAAATGAGAACAGACTGTATTTTGCAAGTGCAAAGACAAGTAATAAAAATGTGCATTAAGAGACTCAGTTCCTAATAAAATCTCTCAGCACAACATGTCGTGCAGTTCACTGACTTTTGTGAATTATTAATATGACAGGGATTTGGGATCTGTATTGTTAAATATAGCAGTGTTTTTTCTTTCATATTCACTGATCCATCTGTTTAAAAAAAAGAAGAGGATGCAAACATCTGTGTTATAATGGCATTTGTGTGTTTTACTTAAAAACAGTACAGAAGAGAGTAAAAAACTGAGAGCTGGTTTATTACCCTCTAGTTCCAGTTCAACTCACGTCTGATTAGAACTTAATTATTATCGTCTTGCTTCTTCCTCTTTTGTAGTGCTTTTGTTGTTTGTGTGACTCAGGTGTTGGAAGTAGTTGGTGACTGTACAAAATAACACCTTCTGTGTAAATTCTGAGGTTAATGCTGCCTGTGGTAGTACTGTTTGCATTAAAAACAGCCATAGCATGCTCTACCTGCTGGGCCAGTTTCTAGTAGAAATAAAGATCATCAGAGTTGAATTAAAATTAAATGATTGGTTATTTCCTTCTCTCAGGTTTTTATGGTTCCATGTTGTTTCTCCTCAGTCTGAGATGTTAAATGAACATTTCAAATAGAAGCTGGAAATATTTTTCAAACAATGAGCTGGTCACAAATTTTCAATAATTTATTTCTAAACTTTTATCCATTCAGCATAACCTCATGTTCTATTATTTGACAAGTTTCAATTTATGATAGAACCTGGCACAAGGTCTTTAATAAATCTTTTCAGAATTTTCAAATGTACAGCTGTAAATCAGGATCTGTCATTATTTCGTAAATAATTTCTGATAGAACATCTTTATTTCTACTTATGCTATGATAAAAAAGTTGAATTAATAAATTGAGTAATAATTAATTAGAAAAATTCAACAAATAGGCACAGTGGACTGGTAAGTGCAGGGCAAAATTGGCTGCTAAGGTAGCACATGAGACTTTTGCCACACTACATGTTAATTTGACGCTCTGCTTGATATGATGCCTTTTGTTTCTTCATGCATATCTGTGATATGGGAATAACCAGTACAAGATGAAGTCAGATGTGTTCTGTAGTATTCTTTTGAATGGAAGATTTAGGTCAAGTGTATTCTCTTTAATCAGCAGTGAAGCTCCAAGCAGAATTCACATGCAGTCTCTTTGAAATAGGTAGATGTGAATCATTACAGAAATTCCTGGAATGCCTGATGCTGAGAGTCAAGTAATGGTCATATGGATGGTGGTTATTCTTATCGATCAAGTGGAATGTGGTTATGATTTTGTGCATGTTGTGTGCACTCATGTTCCTGTATATTTTCCACTTACAGAAGTCTTGTGGATGACTCCTACTACATTTTTTTCTGGTGTGTCTGTGTTCCTTCCCGTTGCTGTGCTTGAAATGTGAATCTGAAAGTATTAAAGTGGCTAAGGAGAAGTTTCAGCTTTGGGAAATGGGACAGTAACAGCTTGCATATAGGGAGGGCACTGTGTGTCTTACCAGTCCCAAATGATTCACAGCCTCTTTTGTTCTATGTATGTCAGTGTTTGCTGGTCAGGGGAGCAGGGGAGAGAGACTTGGCTGTGACTTCCTTTTGCAATGGTGTGATAATCAGTGTCTTTGCATTTCTGATTTTCCTCTGTGGTGGTGATGAGCTGCATCTTTCTGAAAAACTCATTGCTTGGACGTGGTTTCTATTTTCCAGGGTTAGATGTGTCCTTAATTGCTAGGTTAGACATTTCTGTGCTTCCACATGCATTTCAGAAAAATGAGTCATATAGAGTAGAGGCCTTTTGTGTTATTATGTAAATGTTACAGAGGGTGCTAGATATAAAACAAATAAGTTGCATCTGTTAGCGGTAGTTATATTGCAAATCAGCCAATTATATTAAAACTTAAAGATTTACTAGCTGCAGGAATTTATACTACATCCAAGTGGTGGACTTTAGTTGCCTTAACTTTGAACTGTCCTGCAGAAATTGCTGCTGAATGTGATTTGTACAAACAGCTGTTTGTTGCATTGATCTTTCCCAGTTTTTTAGTTAGGTTGTAGCACTGACAATGTTTCTTTTACTTTTTTATACTTTAAAATTAATTTCAAGTTATTTAAAATTTGGAGTTTTGTTTTGAAACTGATATGGATGTGATTATTGTCAGCAAATTGTCTGTTCTCCAGAGGAAGCTGTAGCCTTGGTTGCCCATCTTTCCTTCTCTGCCGCTGTTGGAGCCTGTCCCATCTCAGAGGAAGTATCAGAACAGAGTGAAAGAGGCACTGGTTAGCCCACCAACCTAAGCTTCTTCAGAAAATGTCAGCAAACTTGACCTGGTATTTATTAAATTTGTCCCTTGCTAGCAGGGAGGGAAACACCACACCTGCCTGCTCCTGAGAACACAGATTGCAGTGGGCAGTGCTGTCTTCTGCAGGTGCAGAGTTTCCATCTGTCAGCAGAGTCCCACTACTGCTCTCTCTGAACTGTTCAGTCACTGTGGTTAAAGAGTTAGAGTAGTGAAGCTTTACTGTAATGCTCCTTCAAAACCACCTTGTTATAAGGCTTTTGCAATATTTATGCCCTACTGCGCATAAATGGGAAAAGGAGGAAATACAAGCTAAAAGTATTATTGGAAAAATGTTTGACAGCTATCCTGGATGTACCTGGGAAATGGTAGTAATAGTAGTAATGTTAAATCTGAAAGCAGAAAGCTTTGATGCTTCTGCGCCATAAATAATTACTAACAAAGACGATTGCCAGTGTGGAAAGTTGTTTGCAGAGGGATTCATTTCTGATTGTTAAGTGTAAGTATATTTAGACAGAAAATGATTTTTGTTCCTGAAAGCCAGGAAGTTGTTGTAAGTGGGAGAAATTAGCAATTTGGACTTCACAGAGTAAACACCACCCTGGTTATTACAGGTGAGACATGATGGATGTAGTTATACTGAGGTTAGCACAGGAAGCTATTCCTATGTTTAACATTTTAATGACTGAATTCAGTAATATTGTTTTTAGCAGTTGAATTTACACAGTTTTCTTTAAAAAATATTCAGTTTGGCAGTTTCCTTTTCTGAAATGTTGCAAATACTTCTAAGCTCTCAATGTCCTTCTTGCTAAGTCACCCCTGATCTAGAAATCTCAATTCAGAAATTTGTGCATATGAGCACGGATATGCTCTATCACAACAACAGAATCCAAATAGTTGAGCTTAAGGAAAGGAATAAAGGAACTCACCTGAGTCTGCTTTCAAAGCTGAACAATGGAGGTGTTCCTGTTCTTTGCCTTTTGCAGGTTTGTGCTGCAGTCCAGAAATCATAACTCTAGATTCTGAGGTTTTATTGTATAAGTGAAACCCTGTAGGATTTGAAGGGCAAGATATGTCAGTTAAATACTGCTAATATGTGCATCCTGAATATCTCAAAGGTAGCTACATGAGATTTGACTACATGTGACAACAAGAGAGACCTAAACATTTTAACTAGGAGCTGCCATCATGGGTGGAACCTGACAGCAGAGGAGCTACTGCACAGTTCTAGCAAACTTGAGCACAGGTTTTTCACCTAAAAATAGTAACTTCACCAATTTGCTCATTCTGTACAAGGAATTTGTTTAAGTCTTGAGCTTTAGCTTGTAAGTGGTGGTTCTCATGAGTTTATGTAGAGTAATTGTTTTTTCTGTTCCTTGTTCTGTGGCCCACTGAGAAACCTTCTGCTGGAGCATAGTAAGATTTTCCTTTGTTTTATTTTATTTTTCAAAAACTTCTTCTGTTGATGGAAGCCTGAACAGAGTTCAGTAGTTGCACATAGGCAGAAATAGAGATGAGGTAAAACACCTGTTCATCGTAATAGCTCTTAAAAGCAGTAACCCAACAGTTCCCTTTAATGTTTATCCAACTCAAAATCCACAGTTTCTCTTTTCAACTCTGGGGCTACCCGGGTCATGTCCATGGATGGTCCATTTCTGGTTTTGAAGGTAACTGCTTTAAAAACTGTCCTCTTTTGATGTTGTATTCTGTAAAATAGGTCATTACTCATGCCTGCATTATATATTTACCCCAATAAATGTGACATAAGTCATGAACTATAGTTTTCCTGTGTTTAAGGTGTATTAACTCACAGATAGCTGTCAGACTGGCTTTTTACCCACTCTGAACCTCAGATCCAGTAACATGCCACACTTGAAGAACAGGAAGAAGGATATGTTGATCAGTTGTTAGAGTTCAAAATTCGGGCTGAATCTAAAATACATCTGTTCTCCTAGGTGGTTGACATGTGGTCAAGACTGGAAGTTATACAAGATAGCATAGATATTTTTGGACTAAATATGTGACAAGAATAATTCACATTTCCCCCTTGGTTCACACAGCCTTCTACCCAGGCAACAGATATTTTCTTAAACCTAATGGTTTGCCTTGAAGTTCCTTTTCATGTGCTTCCAGTATGTGTCTTTATGCTGCTGAAGTTCCTTTGATCTCCTTTTGGCCACTTCCCAGACCATCTTTTAATTCCTTTTGTGAAATTTCTGTACTAGCTTTAATTCCTGCCAGATGGGAACTGTTCCATCTCTGCTCAAGCAGGACCCCAAAGTTTTAAATTCTCAACATTTCTTTCTCTGGAAGTGATACTCCCTGCTCAGACTTCGGAGACATCAGGAATGTGTAGATCCAAGCACTTCTGGGGAATGGAACAAAGATACAGAATTCCTTCCTTGATTACAATTGTTCTCTTTCCATTTGCTGCTTGATGGCATTGTAGTGATATTTGGCTCTTATCTGCAGTACTTGCCACTCTTCAAGCTCCAGAAATCTTTATTGGGAAAAAAAAAAAAGTCCAGCCAAAACCATAACTCGTTTGACCAAAGTCTTTCTGCTCTCTCTACTTGTAATCATTGAATCTTGTGAGTACAAGACCTGGAACTGCCACTCGGTTCTTTTACTGTCATTAAAGGACACAGATATGACTCAAAATCATCTTGGACTTGATTAATTGATTGATTAATCTCTAAATGACACTCAGATGCAGAGGAAGGTTTTATAAATTTGAAGAGTCTTTTATTTCTGCACCGTTCTGAAAACGAGTTTCTGGCTTTGGGGAGAGACCTGTCATGTTTCCTGGGTGAGTTCCCAGTTAAATAGGTGAGTACCAACAGACTTGTTTGAAGAACTGGCTCAGGATTTTACCATGTTACCATAATGGAAAAGCTAGTGGTATTTCCTTTTTAAGTTTACCATTCTACTATAAAACTGGAAGTGACTAAATAATGGAAGTTGTATAGGTTTTTTTTGTTGGTTTGTTTGTTTGTTTGAATTCAGTTTTATTTTTTCTACTTGGCTGGGTTATAAAATCTGAAACGCACTGAGTTCTGTGTTGATTTAGTATCCAGTGGAGTCTATTGAGCACCTCTCGTTGGCTGGAGTGGGGTTGGATCAGCGTGTGTGGCTTTGCCTGGCTGTACTCTATGTACATATTATAAATCCATAAAAATACACGCGTGTATAAACAAACCACAGACTTTGTGTGTGCTTTGAAAGTCGTGATTTTTAATCTCATAGAAGAATAGAATGGCTTGAGTTGGAAGGGATCTTAAAGATACCTTCCACTAGACCACATTGCTCAAAGCCCCATCCAGCCTGGCCTTGAACACTTGCAAGGATGGGGCATCCACAGCTTCTCTTGGCAACCTGTTCCAGTGCTTCACCTCTACATCTGTTCATCTATACATCTATTAACCTATCTAATCTCTGCATCTGATTGTTCTAACTACTTTGTACAGTAACCTTAGTTACTTTTGTCTTCAGTACTGCATTGTGTACACTGTGGAGATGTAGTTTATAACCCCTGATACAGGAGGAGTGTTTTTTTGAAGGGTTTATCAGACTCAATGCAGGAATAGACAAAATAATTGCTCACCAGAAACCTTTCTGGGAGTCTCAGTGTACTGAATCTTCAGAGATTCAATACTATTACTGTTTTTGTTCTTTAAGACAAAAATAGTGAAAATGTGGCTGAACTCCACTGTATTCAGAAATTCTTAGAATCTACAAAGCTTAGAGTTTTCTACATACTGTCAGGAAATGTAAGTACTTCCTGCAATTTCACACAAAAATGTCTGGGAGATAAAAGTATATGGATTTGTTAGTTAATTTTTTTAGGGTTTACTGCAATCCTGTTCATCAGCAAACCATATGCTATTCTTTAGACAAAAGAACAGATTTTTCCGTAGCTACTATAACTATTTAGAGTTACCATTTTTTTGCTTTGCATAATGAGTTAGGAAATCTCCTTGGAAATTCTCACGCATAATATGATTTGTTAAATTTAAGGTTAAAATTAGGGTTGAAATTATCCTGTTGAATACTGTGACCTTAATACTGTTTTTGTAGGTTTCCTTAGCAGCTTAATGCATTCAGATTTCTACTAACATGAGTGCAGCCCATTTATTTTTCTTTGACCCTTTTGCCTGCTGTATGACTTACTCATGCTTCACATTGTTTTCTTTTAAATACTGTTAAGTCTTTGCTTGAAGCAAAACTGCTCTCCAGATTTTCTCTTTGAGGTAATTTGCTTCAGGCTACTTTTTAACTTTCTGAAATGCAAAGTAATTGCAGTTCAGGTTTTAATTGCATGTCTTTTTCTTCTTTCCAAGAATATGCTGCCTGGACGCATCAGTTTGTTATTTAAAGGGCTGATAAATGTGTCTAAGTTGTATTAATTTATGTTGCAATAGAATTCAAATTAATGCTAACCAGAATATCTTTTAATGCATGAGTAGCATGAAAGGTATAATTAAATCTCCTTGAAAAAAATTACAGGATATTTCATCAATGTCAGTGACATAGTTTTAGCCCTTAAATAGTTTTTCTTTGTTACAGATACTTTTCAGGGTTATCTCTACCAGAACCTTAGAAGATGTATGTTGAGAAAACAGTAATTCTTCCTTTTCATCTGCCCGTTCACGTCTTTTTGGGTTTGTGCTTATTTGTTCGGTTCATATTGTCCTTAATGATGCCTTCACAGATTCCAAAAGTTAATATTGTGGTAGTATCATAATGACACAGTGGGGTTTTTGAGCTATTTGCAGAACATTTTGGGAAATACTTAAGCTGATGAGGAGTCTTCCTGTTGTTGGTGATTTCTGTTAAGAGCATCCCAGAGTTCTTTGATAGAGGCATTATCTGAAAGATTAACCCACTAGCAAGGAATAGACTGTGGCTGAAGAATTAGCATGGTTGCATTTTTTGGAAGACAAATTGTGTGCCAAGTGCAGAATTAGTCGCTTTAATTAGTTAATCTTAAAAATATTGGTTAACTTTGTCATAATTTTTTTTGTTCACTTGTGGAAGTGTATTGAACTCTTGTGACAATATTTTGAATGTTTCAAGTGTAGCTTCATCAGTGATGAGCAGAGTGTGATTTCCCTCTTTCTTCTGGCCACTTCCTTCCTAGTGTTTGCCCAGCAGGTGGTTTGCTGATGTGAAGCCACTGTTGGCTCATATTTGGCCACGAGCATCCAGACTGACCCCAGGTCCTTTCCAACCAGTTGCTTTTCAGCCAAATGCGT
>JAWWLV010000144.1:61825665-61975104 GCA_035041135.1 Platyrinchus mystaceus | reverse complement strand
GTGGCATTTTTATCTGATACCTCAAATAGCAACAGTGGAAATTGTATTTATTGTGCAGTGGACTTGAAAGAAATCAATATCCTTTTTAGCTTGCATAAAAAAAAGTCATAGGTTCTTAGCAAAGCCATAACATGTAGTATATTGAAACTGCCATTATTCCTTTTTCTGTGGAGTCTGTCCATTAAATTTCAGGTAATAGCATCATCATTTCTGGATGCTGGAATGTAAGTATGAGCTGCCTGACAGTGATGACTGACATGTTTCAACTGTAGGTACAAATTGTCAGTCTTATTTCATCAGCTATATGTTGGTTGGAGAGACCCAGGTGGGACTGCAGTCATCTCACACCTGCAGGAGATGGGAAACGTTATGTTGAAGCACCACCTGAATGTTGTCACTGGGGAATCCAGTGCTGTAGCCATAGATGAATGAATTCATTCATCTAAAGGCTCATGCAATGTACACCATTTCTCCAGTTAGAGAGACTGAAAGGTGGGATTTCTTCATTTCTCAAATGGAAAATGAACTGTAGAAAAAACACGATACAAAAATGATTTCCATAGGACTCACAGAAAAATTTCTGATGTATCTGAGAACTGAGTAGAGTCCTTATATACACAATAGATTCTACACAATATTTAAATAGGGGGGAAGAGGGGATAATCTAGCTTAGATATCGTGGCAGGATGTGAATTCATCCTAAATATAGCATGTTCTTCCTATCATGGAATAGATTTCTGTTTGAATTGGACTGATCTCTGGAACATGTATCTTCGTCCTGAGGCAAAATTGTTTTCTTTTTTTTGTTCCATGAATTACTCTCCCATACAGGGAAAGTGATCCTACATTTTAGAAATATTCCATATGATTAAAGTACCTCTTGAAGTGCTTGAGATGTATAGGTCAATGTAGACTGTAGGGGAGGTTTAAGAACAATAATTTGTGGGGAGCAAATCAGGAGGATGTAAGCAAAGGAAAAGCTTTTTGAACCATTTCATGCACAAGGTGCTTGTTTTTGAATACTTCAGGCTTGTGTTTTAAATAAATGTATGTTACCCTCAAAAACCTTGTCATTTGATGTTTTTGTACTAAAGCAAACAAACAGAAGTCCACACTGTGACCCTTTCAGCTCTTGCTTTCAATTGTAGGGTCCCCTCTCTCACCAGTTTAAGCTTTTACCAGTTTGCATTTGAGTGAGGATAAACACATTAGAAATCCTAGTCCTTTCAGTGATTATTAAAAAATATCCCCAAATATTTTGAAGTATTTGAATTCTCATCTCTGGAGAAGTATCAGTGATATCTCTGTATTGTTACTGTAATATTTAGATTATCAATGTATGATGGTCTTTTGGGAGCAGCTTTTTGGTGATTCTGGAAGGGCTTTAGGCAATATGTAAAACCTAAGGTTGTCAGGTTCTTTTCATTTTGATTCTTTCTGATACTCATAGCATTTGTCACATGAAGAAAAGGAGCAGATTTACTAAAATTCCTGTTAATGCTTAGAATAATCACTGCCCTAGAAGGTTGAACATTGATCTGTAGTGCCTGGGACAGAATTAATGTTTGTCCTATTTATTTGAGCCAACCTGCTGTATCTTATTTAATATTTAAATACTGGATTTATTAAGTATGGTGTTAGATATCTGACCAATTTTTATTATTTCTCTTTGAAATTCCTCATCCAAATATCTTGGCCAAAGTCTCTTTATAATCGTAGCCCATGGACAGCCATAATCATATTCCAAGGTGATAGATGTTCAGAGACACAAACTGTTTTGTTGCTTTGAAGGGATTAATATGTTGGAAAGTAGAAACTTTATGAAGAGGAAAAACAGCATACAGTGTCAAATTTAAAAATAAAAATAAAAATGTCTGACATCTTTGTTAAGGAAGTGAGTGATGCGTAAGTCTGTTTTGCCCAAATAAGAAGTTAACAATGCTATTTAGCCCTACATTAACTCTTTAGCTTGAGTAATTAGTGCAGGGGTTTTTATAATCATAATTTTCTTGGCTTTCTTTCCATACTTTTCAGCAGTTCTGAATTCTATATAAACATCACATGTATAGAGTTTGCTTTGTCTCTCAATTCACTTGCATGGTTACCATTGCTGTTAACCAAAGTTAAGCAAATACAATGAAGGCCAATGTGCTTCCAGTTAATTATTGGAAATTGTTCCTGCCTGTGAACATCAGTATTCAGTGCACACTCATACCAGAGTGAAATAGTTAGTCATTAGCTTCAGTCCTCGGTGTCTAAACTTGACATTTCCTCCAACAAAAATCATCATGGTACTCCTGAAAGATGCGCAGAGATCACTTTTGGAACAAATGCTTGTTTTAGTAAGGCTTTAGAGAATTGTTTTTGGAATTGTAAAATACTACACTCATCACCACGCTCAGAAGAATGACTTATTCATGCGTTTCAGACAGAGTTATTTTTGTCTCTTTCTCTCTCTAATGGACTGTACTTTGGTGTATACAAATCACACGTGTCACTCTAAAATCTGGGGACTGAAAACTGTTTTCCTATCTGGAAACCATGGGAAGAGTGGAAAGTTTACTATTTTCCTTTTTTAAGGAAAAAGGTCTTTGTTAGAATCAATTCTTGTGATAACCCTATTTAAATTAATGTGGAAGTAAAATAAAATGCCTTTATGGAATTGGTTGGACAGGAGAAGCAAAATACCTGTTTCTCTGTGAAGAGAAACCATTTTGAAAGGGAGGTAGAAGGGAGAGCTACTTAATGGTTACTTGTCCATGTCAGAGTTGAGAGATTATTTTAAACATGATTTCCTTAATTATTTTGTTTTGGCTGTCTAGCTATGTTTATTTTCTGACTGTGTCTCAGCTTGCTACATAGGTAACTGGCAAGAGCATCATCAGCTCATGAAACAAAGAATCCAGCTTGCTGGCCGGGCAAACAAATGGAGCTCACAGAAGATGTGAAAGTCCTCTAAATAACTTCAGTAGGAAGTGGGAGTTCTTCACCACACCCCAAAACGTTCTGGCTCAGAACAGGAATTGTCAAATTCATTTCTTTTTCCTTCACGTGTAATGTGGAAGGTGCTGACTGACAGCCCTGGAAATTAAGTCCTCTATTTCTCCACAGGACAGGTATAGCCAGGGCGGCAGCAATGCAAGCTTCCCCACATTGTCCTGCCAATGTTCCTCAACCCAGTTCTGAAGAGGTCACTTCTGGAGGTGAGTGGGTGGAAGAGTCTGTCCATGCAGTGACTGCTGCCAGGCAGTGGTTCCTACAGGACAGGCTGTTGGATGGAGGCTGACCCCTTGTCTTGAATGAACCACCAGTCTTTAACAGATAATCAGTTTATGTATCATAAAGTGGGCTGGATTCGTTGAGGTTGCATTATTCTGCTTGGCTGCTGTCACATTTTGGTATTTCTTTGTGGTTGGATGGCACCTTCGCATTTTTTCTTTTTGCATTGTTTTGTTTCCAGAAACTTTGTCGATGCTTTATGTACACGTCTGCAAAGTGGCATGTGAATAACTGAATGCAGCCTGGTTGTAAATGTGGTACAGAAAAGTTCTTACTGGTGGCAGCCATGTTTGCAAGAGGAACTGTAAAACACTAGACCAGGAAGCATGCTTTGAACTGCACCAAAATTGATAAGAAAGTGTATGTTGGTTTTTAGTGTCTAAATGAACTATTAGGTTTCTGTTGCAAAGCCATATCTTAACATTTTCTCGCTTTGTAATTACTATGTAATTTAGATATTAACACCAATTAAGATGGTAAACTAATGTTCCTTTTTAGATTATTTTACAATTAATGAAATCTCTCTATCTGAAGTTAGACGTACATCATTCTATACTATATGAAAATAATGAGTATGTATTGCAGTTACAATAGATAGTTGTCATCCAAACCAGAAATACATCATAACTTATGTGAGAGAGATTAATGACTGATGCAAGTTTTCAGAACTAAATTGAGTCCTTACAGTTTGCAGATTAATTCTCATATAAATTTCTAGAGCTATTTAAGTACTACATATTTCAAATACAGTTCTGTTTTCAGCCAAATTTGCATCTCTTAAATATAGAAATACAATTGAGAAAATGGAAACAAAGGCTTAGCAAGGCTGTTAGGTCATGGTGAATTACTTTTATAGCTTCAAATGCTGTGTGAAGGATTTGCAATGCCCTGATTGTCATTTGTAGTGGAGGCCTGTAAGTCTGTTTAACTCTGTTTCTATGGCTGTTTGTAAACAGGTATGATAACAAGAGAATATAGTATAATTCAATAATTGTATAAATTTAGGATTATTCCTGTCTGTTTCTCCAAGATCATAGAAGAGTTAATTTTCCTAACCAAGATAGACTTCTGAAGGGATTTCTTAATTTTTTTCCTTTAAAGGATATGAATCAGAATAGTATTTGTTCCATATATAGCTAAAACAGTTCCTGACTTTTTTTTTTAATTATTTTTTAGGGTAGCAAGAGATATGGGATTTGGTTCATAATTACAATTAGTGACAACGTCCTGTTGGGAAGCGATTTGTGACTGATTCGTAAGGTCATTTTTAGTGGAGAACAGTTTGAGGATCCTTGTCATGACAATACATGTCATTAGAAATTATAATATTGGGCATATTTGTTATTAAATCACCTCACTTAACATTTGTAGTGTGCCAGTAAATCATGTGGATTTGATTTTTTTTCAGCTCTTTTGAATGCAGTGCAGATTGCTAATATCTTACTGACATTAATAAAGCTGGAGAGAGGTGCAGAGTTGTTCTCCCACACACCTGTGTGAACTGACTCTAGAATTTCAGCTCAAACCTCCCTCTGTGCCATGTAAACCTTTGAAGATAATTATATACCTTGTCACAATTAAACCTTTTTTTATGATACACTTTGTTTTAAATTCAAGTACAAAAATACAGTTAAATCATTGTCAGTACAAACACAAAAGAATGGCCACAGAAACTGTTTTCTTCTTACTGTATTTTATTCATATCATATTCATCTTTCTCTCTCTGTGTCTGCTTTCTGTGAATATTAATTAATACTGAGTCTGATTTTTCTGCATATTTACATTGAATAATGGTGATCTGAACGTACTTGTAAACCTGAGTATGACCCAGAGCATCCCAGAGCAGGATAATCCTCACAACCTCCATCCTGGAGTCCAAGCTTGTATAAGTCTCTTACACCATGACTGGTCACATGAGAAAAGGCTTTGCCATTAGATTCATAGTTATAGATCCCTGTCTTAAGAGTTTCCACTTTATCAACTTGTGTTTTGATTGTGTAGCCTCACTGGTTATCCAGGGACTGGGAGTAGAAGAAAGTTAAACCAGTCTTTGGAGATGGTATGTAAATACCTTTCCTGAATTACAGTGAGCTGGTTTAGGGCTTCAGGCTCAGTTTAAAAACTGATTTTTTTTTTGTCACCAACCACTAAATAACAGAGTTTAAGGAATATAGACAGAATTTTGGGTCAAGTGTCAGAGCAGAGGTTACAGATAAGCCATAAGAAACACCTTAGGCTCACATTGAATAATCTGTGGATTTAGCATGGTCACAGTTGGGAAACCCCCATGCTGAAACGTTATTTCCTTTGCATCTTTCTGTCTGTGAAAACAATGGAGATCCGTGTTCATATGTAGGTGATCTGTCACAGGTTTGGAGCTAGGGTGGAGTACATGGTATATACAAATCACTAATATGCATCACAGTAAAATCTGTGTGTGATGATCTGGAAGGAACTGTGTAATGTTAGATTGTTCAAAAGGAAGCATTTATTTGATGCACATAGAAATGTTTCATGTGTCAGCAATGGACTTCTAAAAATAAATTGCTGAGATGAAGCAGAAGGAAATTCCTTCTAATCAAAACTTTATGTCACTGTCATCTGGAAGTAAAAGGGAGACTAAAGCACCAAAGCCATTGGAAATGAAAACTCATTGCTCAGCTCTCAGGCTGTGCAAATGATTTCACAGATTTACCCGGTAGTTATCATAGGCTTCTAACATGTTCCTGTTCAGAACTACTGGAATTGTAGAAAGGAATTTGTCACCTGTCTCTCTGGGTTTCATGATGGACTAAGGTTTTACCATCCATTAATCTTTAAGTTGGCAGTTTTAGTCCAGCAGTTTGTGACTAGGATACCATTATCAATCAACAGCTGTAAAACAGTGTATATGAAAAATGCTTGGTTTTATACTTACTTAGTAGTCTACAGCAATACTGTGGCATCTGTAAAGGTTCAAGTGTTACCACACATGGAAATTGTTGCAGGACCTTTGCCAATGCTGAACTCTTACAGGGCAGGAAATTTGTTTTTCTGTTTGCACGCATAAAACCAACCCTGGCCAAGACTTTGGATATTCCTGTAATGCAGATTTTAGAGAAATATGTATTTATAGCTTATCACAGACTCAGCAAGGAACAAAAAAGCAAATAGTCCCCCAAGTCCCAAAACAACAACCTCACCCATTTAATTATTTTCTTTTGAGTGCCTAGAAAATTGAGGCCCATTGAAATTGCTTTTGAAAGTGTCACCTTTAATCTTGAAGCAGAATATTTGAACTCAGAGGTTTGAGTATTTGAGTATTTGAACTGATAACAGTTTAACAGAAAAAATATTGCATACACAATATGAGATATTCAGACAAAAATGAAAAGGTGATACAGAATGTAACTCTTCTTTCAGGGGCTTTATGAGAATGCCATCTGATTATCATCATGACCAATACAATACAGGTAACCGTTATCCTCTGCATTCCATAAAATCCTGACTCACAAATGAGTTGAATTTTCATAAAGTCAGACTGTCAGATCAACTACAAAATCCCATGTGAAGTGTTTTTTTGTTTTTGACATTATTCCTAGGACAGCTAGTGAGACCTAACAGCTCAAGTGTATTGAGGTTGATGAAATCTAAATTTTCAGAAAGTTTTTTCTACTTGAGTATGCAGCAAATAAAAAATTAGCAGAATAAATACTGAAACCCTAGAATTGTAAGATTTTATGGGGCAAAAGGAAGGTTTATTTGCACTTAGTGTTTGCAGTTTCTTTCTTGGGCTCATCTACTCTACATTTGGAGTTGATAGAGACTTTCTCTTGTGCTTGGTTGTTGTGCCAGGGGGCTGTGGATTTTGGTAGATTTACTTTTGCTTGATCAAATTCTTTAGGGTCTTCTAGGGAGATGAAGCAAATTAGGAAATGTGTTCTTTTTTAAAAAATACTTAAGAGTGCTTCAGGAAAAAGAAAACTTAATTTGTTCTAAAGGACAGATGCATCTTAATAAGAACTTAAATTTTAATCAGTCCCTTATTTTTTATTAATCTGTAACAAAAAAACCCCAGTGATTGAAATTGCAGGAAATTGATCTGAACTTACGGCAAAAAAAAATTTGAGTTGTTAGCTGGAATCTTAGGGCAAAGATGGCTGGAATTCTGAGGTTTTGCTGTAACACTGTTTACCAGATCCTGTCTGTGGATGTGTGTATTAAGTGCCGAATGACCTGGTGTGACTTATATTGCTCTGTAGTTTGTCAAAAGAAAGAGAAGCTTAATTTGCTAATTAGAAGAATGAAAAAATGTATTCTGGCAGTTTGGGACCAGGTTGAGAGAGCAGCATCCTGTTTGTTCTCTGGGATGGAAGCAGTAGAGATAAATTCAGAATTATATCATTTATTCTGGATAAGAGTCACCTTTTTTTTTTTTAATTCCAAGATATTTTTATTAATTTTACACCAACATTGTTGTTTTGTGAGAAAAAAGTCTCTGTGCTAGCTTTCTTAATTTTGTATGAGTGCTGGAATGAAGGTTACCTATTCAACTCAGGCAAAACACAATGGGACAGTATTCTTCAACCTCCAGAAGTACAAAGAAATATTCAAAAGAATAGATGTGTAATTAGAAAGGAAACTTTAAATTTAAAGAAGTTTTTTTCCCCTGTTTTGGTAGGATTTTGGGTTGCTTTTATTTTGGTGAGCTTTTGTTTGTTTGTTTGTGGTTTTTTTTGTTTTGTTGTTTTAAATTGAGACTTGGCTGCCCAGTTCTGAGTGGTTATGAATAGTTAAAGGTCACTTTGGAAGTAATTGATTCAGTGTTGTCACCTGCCCCACTCCTGCCTGGTGGCTGATGGCCTGTGCTGTTCCTGGTGGGGCAAAGGACACTGGAAGGCATTTGATGGCCCTGTAGGATGGTGCTGGTAGATTAATGCTGATGCTGCTTGCTTCTCCCCTCTCCCTCCTTTGTGTTTCATCCCCCTCCCCATGGAATGTCCTCTTGGCTAAATGCTCACGCAGAAGAAAACCGATGTTATGGCCTGTGTACTCTGCCTGCCCTCGATTTAACAGCTGACAGTGCAGTGACTGTGCCAAGTGCACTGTGAAGTTGCTGCCTGTACCCTTGAACCTCCTCATAAATGTATAGGGTTTTCTTGTTTGGAATAATCTCCATTGCTGAGAATGGTGCAAGTGTGTGTTTTCTTATAACTTGTACTGGGAATCTGACACGAGTTCGGAGCAGATCTCATGCTGTTTTGAGCTGAACACTTCTGAGGAACACAAGGTAAAGGAAGCTGGAAGACACATGGAGCTGAGCCTGCAAGTAACGAAATGTTTTAATCCATGGTGCTGCTGGTTTCACAGTGATAGAGATCAATATTTTCTGGTATTTTTCTTCCAAATATTTATACTCTTTTGCTTATGCTCTTAGCTACTCTGCATAGAGTCTGTGTGCTGTGTGCTTGGAGTTGAGGCTGTGTTGTAGAGATCAGTTCCACTCATTGACCTGGCTGTTGACTTCCCTTCACAGGAACAGGACATGAATGAAGAAAATGCTGCTGTTTTAATGTTAGTTACAGAAGAAGTCTTATCTGTTCACAGGATCAGTTTTGTAGTATAAATGTGCAAAAATACAACAGCTGAACTTCTTTCAGGCAGCTGGCTGTAGAATTGCATGGAAGTGGGAGTGCAGGAGTGGTTATTATCAACAAATTTACAGAAGCCACTATAAAACAAAAACAAAACCTCTCCCATCCTGGAAAGATTTATAAATAGAGCCATCAAGCAGTTCTGCTTCTCACCTAACTTGGACTTACAGTTTAGGTTAGAATTTTCCTTGTAGAGCAGGAGATCTTGTTTTGCACCATCTGCAGAGTGTGTCACCAGTTACACTGTGCTTCATCTGGACAACAAAATATGTCTCTTTCTTTCCATGAACAAAGTAAACATTAAATCTAAACTGAATGTTTGATGATTGGGAAAATTCTCTGTTGTTGCTCACTCTTTTACAAGATCAGTGCTATGCTAGAGGGCGGAGAGCACTGTGGTATGAAACCAAACATTTCACTGAAGTCAGCATTACTAATTTCAGCAAAACAAAGATTTCCATGGCCTGTGTCTAAGACTGAGTATAATCTAAATGTTATTTGTCACTTAAAAATATGAGATGAATAGTGGGATGAAGACAGAGATGTATAGTGGGAAGGGGAAGGAAGATGAGACTGTAATTGTAGAACTGTAGGGTGCACTCATTTAGGATCACCTTGCTCCTTGTCCAATACCAGAGGCAGAAAATCCTAATCATGCCGGGAGCTGAACAGCTGTTGCCCTCCTGTACAAACTGATGCCTTCAAGGGTGCATTTACAGAAAACCAGAACTGTGAGCATGAGAGTGGGTACACATAACAGGACAGGCTAAGCCAATGAATCTCTTAACCTTGCAGTATGTGTATGTGTGTGTGTATATATATATATATATATATAAAAGGTATACATCTATGCATTTGCAATGTATATACTTCATTTTCTTTTTTCAAGTCAGAGTAAGGTCTTGCATTTAATTTAAATGTTTTCTCTTTGATCTGTCTTTTTCAAATCTGATTGAGGGAAACAGCATGCTCTGTTATTGAAACATAAGCTGCTCTGCTGTGCATTTTCTATTTTGAATGCTTTAGGATTGTTACGTGTTTCTGTAGTAATAAGTTAAATAAATAGACCTGTAGCAGCAATTTGGAAGATACAAGCTTAGGGTGCACACATCTGTTGTGTGTATTTGATGCCTCCCCACCTGCCCTTCTGCCTCCCCACCTTTCCAATAAGCCTTTCAAGGTCTGTCTTTTCAGTATAGTTAGCCTGCAGTGCTTGGTAATGTTGACTATGGTTCTGTGACCATAACCACAATATTCTGAATAGGAAAGATAAATTATTATATTATTATATTTTATCTGTTTAGTTTCCTCCTCCTCCTCCTTTTTCTGTGTAGCCTCTCAGTCTGTTCTGGTGAAGTGCGTTGATATTGAGGACTCCAGAGAAGGTAAAGCTGGCACACTGACATCTTAAATCTTGCCTGTGGTAGCTTCTACTATTTGAAGTTTTTGAGAATTGGGAAGGATTTGGCATAACCTGAGTGTGCACATGAATGATATTTTTCCCTCACTGTTCTTGCTGGCAGAAGGTCCTTTAGGGACTTCTGCCAGCAAGTGCAAGTCAGAATAGCCTCTGGGATTGACTGCACTGGTAGAGATATCAGGCAGCCTTTCCTTCTTGCTGAGCTCAGCAGAACCAGCCTGCCAGTGAACCTGATCTATCATTTTCAAAGTTATTTCATTTCCTTCTCTTAGTAATCACAGTAGCTGCAGAGCAGAGTGTTTAGCTCCCCATGAGAGTTGTCAAACATAACCAAATATGAAATTAAATGATTGTTACAAAATAAATGCCTGGAAGAGTGAGCTTTGAGTCTTAATGCTGCAACAACAGAGCTACCTTTTAAAATATAAGCTTTAACATAATTTTTTTTTTGTTCAAAACAAGTATTCCTTCTGAAACATAAGCTCAGTTAAGAGGGGTTTACACGTTGGGATAATTTTCAAGATGCCAGTAAATGCTGCTCTGTAGCACCACTTTCACTGCCATAATAGTTCTCTATATAAGTGTTGTGGTTTAACTCCAGCCAACAAACAAGCCCCACAAACTGCTCACTCACTGCCCCAGCAGAGGATCAGGGAGAGAATTGGAAGGATAAAAGGCAGAGAATTTGTGGGTTGAGGTAAAGACAGTTTAATAGGGAAAGAAAAAGCCACACACACAAGCAAAGCAAACCAAGGAATTAATTTACTGTTTCCCAAGTGCAGGCGGGTGTTCAGCCATCTCCAGGAGAGCAGAGCCCTGTCACACAGTGACTTGAGAAGACAAACACCATCACTCCAAACGTTCCCCGTTTCTCCTTCTTCCCTCCACTTCATATACTGAGCATTGATGTCATATGGTCTGGAATATCCCCTTGGTCATTTGGGGTCAGCTGTCCTGGCTGTGTCCCTTCCCAGCTTCCCCTAAATTCCATGCCAGTGTGGCAGTATGGAAAGCAGAGGCTCTGTGTAAGCCCTGCTCAGCAATAACAGAAACATCTCTGTATTGCACAGATCCAAAACACAGCCCCATATCAGCCACTGTGAAGAAAATCAACTCTACCCCAGCCAAAACCAGCACATTAACCCAGATTTAACCAATGAATATGTATTTAATAATTAATTATTTCATTCTGTGTAAAATAGTGGAACTTCATTTTGTGGATGAGAATTCCTCTTTTTGTATTAGATTCTGTTTGAATTCATATTTCTCTTTCTTTTTTAGTTGTTCCAAATCCTCTCCTGAACACTTGTTCTCTGCTTGGCCTCTAATACTGTGGATTAAAAAAAAAAAAAAAAAAAAAAAAAGCAGAACTCCAGATGGTTCATTTCATAGAATGAGGGCACCTTCATTTGAAAGGCATTTACACAAGTTAAAAATCCAACAAAGTAAACAGTCTTAATCAGTGATCCTTAGAAATTATGTATGCAGTTTCAGACAATCATGAGTTGTAGTATGACATTGAATAAGTATCTCCCAGACTTCTCACGGGCTATCAGAGAGCTATCTGAGTCTGATAGAATGTCTTAGAAGTCTGTCTTACATTGGTAGGTATCCCATACTTTCTGATGTCTGCTGTAATAGCAGGTGGTTTTCTGCAGCTGTGCAGAAGTGGGGTTTGGTGTCTGGTCATCAGTGAGTGGTTATAGAATCTAGCAGAGGTCAATCCCATGTGTGACCCTAATGGACCAAAGCAGATATCTTTTAGTAATCTTATGATGAATATCTTCCAAACTGCAGAATTACAGTCTGCATCCTGAGACATTCTCTGTGTGCCCCTGGGCTTGGAAGAAATGCTGGATGGAATGAGAGTATTTGACAAAAGTGCTGGTGAAACTACTACTCTTACTCCCATTTTATGTGGTTGTGGTCATAATTGCAAAGTATCAGAATTGACAGGTGGATATAAATGATTTTCTTACATGAAAGAAGGTTTGTAGCAAGAAGATACCAACTATGATGATACAACATGAAAAACCCCTAGTCTCCAGAATAAAAATTTCCATTGACTTTGATAATGCAGAGATATAATCGATAGTTCAGCTCTGCCCTAAATCAGGATCAGGTGCATATCTTTCTGGTTATTTATGCTGTAATAGCCCTGAGTCACTGGGCACAGCTCATTCTGTAAACATACAAGAAGGAGGTGGTCTCTGCCCAGAGGAATGTTAGTGTTAAGTATAAGCCAAGAAAGTGACAATGTGAGGGAATACGGAGGAACACGGGGTCATGGTGACCAGTCAGCACAAGAATCAGCTATAATATGAACCTGGCTGCCAAGTGTCTTTATTTTATGCTAATCTGTTTGTTGCAGTGCCCTAAGGAATATGGTTTGTTTTAGCTGAGCTTAGAGTTGAGGTTAGATCAAGCTGAACATCCAGTCTCTGAAAACATTCTTCACATTGAAAATATTCTCACGTTGCCCTTCATCACTGTTTTCTGCAAATAACGATGCAATAATAATTATTAACACTATAATAACTGACTGAGCAACTGTATTATACTCAGTTGTGTGACAGTCTTCTTGCACACCTTGGGACTCCAGTAGTTGCTCCAAAAAACCTAACTCAGAGAACTTTGCTGGTTACCAGTGAACTCTGAAAAACATTTCTTCTGGTCTTTGACATACTGGTTCTTCTTTAACCCATGAAGCAAAATACATAGAAGTGTACCTAGGGTTTCCTCAAAAATCCACAACTTAAATATTAGAAAGAGAAAATCCATGGCAGTCATCATGTTGGACAAACCTAGAGGTCTTCATGTGGATGAGAGAATCTTAAGCAATTTAACTGTAGAATCACAGAATATGCTGAGTTGGAAGGGATCCATCAGGATCATCGAGTTCAGCTCCTGGCCCTGTGCAGGACACCCCAAGAATCTCACCCTGTCTCTGAGAACGTTGTCCAAATGCTTCTTGAGATCTCTCAGGTTTGGTGCTGTGACCCCTTCCCTGGGGAGCCTGTTCAGTGCCCAGCCATTGGAATCTCAGTGTAAATAGATTTGACATGGATGTTTTTGTGTTTATTTAAAAGACCTGTACTGTAAAAATTTGTCACCGTATTGTGTAGTTTGAATGTGGTGCATCTATTGTGTGGACATCTATAGGCCTTGTCATGGGGACCTGACATGCCTTAAGTGCATTATATGTCCACAAGTGGCCCTTTGGTGAGGTAAAGGACTGGTGGTGCAGGAGTCAGGACACAGCAAGTGCTCTCCAAAGTGGCTTTTCTGCAAAGATGTTAAGATATTTTCTTGTTTACTACCAGACTCCAGGCAAATTCAGTCTCTCTCTCTGTGGTGGAATTCTAGGCTGTGATTGATTCTTAATCTATCCTCAGAGATTTTTTATGACCTCAGATATTCCTAGCTAAACCGTATTTGAGTTGTGTTTAGCTGGTCTCAGCAACAGATGTCAGGTATCGCTGAGAAATGAGGGGTCATGTAAGAGAAAGGCAAGAATACTCACTTTGGATTACTTTTCATTCATTTTTCAGCCATTATTAAATGTTAAAATAAAAAATAAGAGAATTACAAGTAGTACCATAAATCAGTATGTGTCCTGAAGTGCAGAGCAAGTCATTTTTATAAGAGGGCAAGCCCCTGTGTTTCTAATAAATCAAGTTCATTATCTTTTGAGCTTCCTGATTAAAGTAATTAGTCATTTATGCTGATACAAAGTCAGCAGTGAATACTTTGCTTTTTTTCACAAATATTGAATCTTAACTTGTTTTGTAAGGGTCATTCGTTATAACCAGCTGCACATTATAATGTAAATTTGTTGTTTTTTTGGCGGGGAAGTAGTTTCTGCCAATGCTAATGAATACACCAAGCAACTCTCCTGCAGTTAGAACAAACTGCCTTGAAGATTGTAACGAGAAAATTGATTTACAGTGTCAGATAGGACATAGCAGGTGGAGTGGGGCAGGGAGTTGGTAGTAGCTGTTAGTGCTGGGGAGAAGGTCTCCAGGTTGGTAAGGGTGCAGCAGGGTGTGCAGCTGGCTGCTCTCAGAAAGGCTCTGTGGGCTTCCCCACTTGTGCAGCAGCTGTGCTTAGAGCTGCCCATTCCCACAAACCGCTGTGGAGAGGTCTGGCTAATGGAATTTGCAAAATCTTCGAAAATTTGAGAACTGCATATGCTTTTATATCTGCAAAATACTGTTGTTACCTGAGCGGCTTCACTTTGGAATGTGAGTTCTCTCCAACCAGGTGTAAAACACAGGTCGTTGCCAAGCTAAAATTCCAGCTTTTGAGCCATGGAAAAGCATGCACAAAATCAGACTTCCTCCTGCTCTATTTTAGCTGTTGGTAAGATTAGTCTGTTCTGGGGTAGGCTCAAAACCAGCTTATTTTTCAGTGTGAAAACATTGTGTGCATCTGGAGTGTGATAGTTTCTGTATTTCCAGCCCTCAGTTCTGACCAGTAAGTACTTGGCATCATTTTTGTAAGAGTTGCCCTTAGGCTGGAATAAATGCATACATTGAGGACAAAAGGTGATGCTTTTTGGAGAACAGAAGTTCAGAAGTCTCCCGAGTTGTTTCTTGAACGTTAGTTGGGTATGCCTGTGCTCATAGGTAGAACTAAGTAGGATGAGCCTAGTAATTTCAATGTAAGTCTAGCTTTTCCTCTGATGATCAAGTGTTAGATCTGTGAAAATGTAGCATTAGTAAGGACCTAATGATCTACTTTGACTACAACTTCTGTATAAATAAAACAAGTCTCTTCTGATTTGATTTCTATGTGTAATTCCAGTTCAAGTAATTGTGAATCTCCAAGTTCTTTCTTTTCATATTAGATTACATCCTTCAGGGTTAAAATAAGTGAAACCTTTCCAGCATTTACTTTAGTGACCTGCTGTGCAAACTAATAATGCCATGCTAATCTCAAAAGGAGTGTCAGTCACAGTCACATTTGAATTGCAGTATTTCAGGAAGGAGACAATCAAGAGAGGGAAGTTAGCTGAACTAGCACTATTTTGTATTACTTGATATTAAAATCTACAGTCAAGCAAATACATCAAGAATGGAAGGTGTGTTTTTAAGGAGGTAAAGGTTTGTTTACAGGATTTTTTCATGAACTACAGTTGTAAAATATTAATAAGGAGACATTACTATAGGTTCTTCTTTCTTTTAGCTTTTATTCCAGTGATAAATAAGTAATAATATACAGGATGAGGTTTTGAGATATTCAGCATATAAAAGAGGGTAATTGTAACTAAGTGCAGGTTAATGTATGAGCTCTGACATTTATTTTCCTGATTGTTAGTGATGAAACACTGCACAATTTTAACCAGGAAGCCTAAGAGTGCTTTAGAGAAAGACTTTGCATATACTAGGACAAATAAAGTAGGTATTTTTCAGAGATTCTTTATTTCTAAGCATTCTAGCATTTTCCACACTAAAAAAAAGGCAGACTACAAGAAGTCTCCTAAAAGGATGAACATTGTAATTTGAAAAGAAAATAGGTACTTGTGACTGTTCCCCACCTGGGTATTAATGCAGGCAATTACAGAGTCCTGCCTTTCAAACATTATTATGTTAGAGCAAGAAAAGAGCCAATATTGTATTTTATATGACCTTTCTAATACTATATATACACATATAGATTTGTGTTATTTGTCTCGGATTCACTAAATGTTTCTTATGTGTGGCTCAAGGCATTTATTTATTGCAAGGCTTCAAGCTGTGGTAAGCAAGGTCATAGATTAAGAATTGATTTCCACAGTTCCTCTAGCATACAAACTAAATTTCTCTTGGTTGGTTATAAAAACTACAGCTGGGCATAACTTCCGCTCTTCAACATTGTCTTGAAAGTGAATGTTAAAGCAAATGAGAAAATACTCTGTGTGTATTCCATGCTTCATTTAGACTTTCAGCTAAAACTTAAGGAAAGCAAATTGATTTTGTGCTGCAAACTACTAAGTAAAACCGTGCTAGTAATAAAGTTTTTATTTCACTTGAGTTTTTTTGTTATGACTTTTTTTTTCCAGATTTTCTGGACAGTTTCTGTCAAATCATATCTTGATCATTGTCTTGTTTAGTCCTTTGTTTCTGCTGTATGCTCCTGGAGTAATTTCTAATTACAACAGGAATGTGGCTTTCAAAATGGAATTTAGTTTCTTTCCTTTGGAAACAGAGAGTCTTACTAGAAACAGAAAAATCCCATTGTTTTGTTAGCATTGTTTATAATGTGAAACACATCATCTTTTAAACTATGTTTAGACTGCAAACTGAAAATTCTCTAGATCAAGGAGTTATGGTCTGCACATGTTCTTAAAGTGTTCTTTGTGGATTGTGGTGTTGGGTTTTACTTTTGAGGTGTGTTTTGTGTTGGTTACAGTAGTAGAGCTTAACTGTGTGCAGCAATCAATTTCTTTCAATGTAAATTCGCTCTTTGATGAATCTTTGCCACAATACACAGATTCCTAGTAACTGTATGATAAATCTTAGGTCACAGAAATTGGCTTCTTAGACACATCTTTAAAGAAAATATTTCTGATATAGTATCTTGCCCTCTGGTTTTGAATTAGTATGCCTAGAGCAGAAACCATAATATGTAGTACATGTTTTCAGATCACAATCAACATCATCAGGTGGCTTTAAAAAATATTAGCTTGGCCTCTACTGTTCTTGCACATGACTGTTTCTGCTATTAGTAGAGGAACCAAATAGTAAGATTATTTTTCTAAGGTAACAGAGAGTACTGTCTTTGCTTGATGGGAATTCCTGGTTTGCAGGACACAGTCCACACTGTACTTTATAGCGAAGTAGTGTGTCAAATGTTTTGTGGTACTCTCTTCTACTAAATCAGAGGCTGAATTGCCAACCCTTTTCTTTACAGTGGTCACAATATGTATGTAAAGAAAAAAAATTGGAAAGCGAAGTGTTATGTGATGAGAGTGGTAAAATAGTTTAGTGACTAAAACAGGTAGGGATTTAAAATGTAAACTTCATTAAGGAAAAAATGTGTGTGGAAATGAAGTACCTCAGACATAGAACTTACTCCTCTTCTCAATTCAGATGGATGTTTTGGAGAAATGAAGTTGTGAAATTCATCTGTTGGTAGTGATTCTTATCCCATCCCTGAACTGTATTTCAGCAGGATTAGAATACATGGACCTTCTTTCATGGCTGTTTCTAGCAAACCAGTTTGTTAGCACTTGACCTTATTTTGCAAAATCTTGCGTGGTAGGCTTATTTTCGTGTTTTGAAAACTGAAGATTTTCTCAGTATTGGAAATGCCCATGTCCATAGCAAAATTCCTTTTGATATCCTTGAGATTTCCATATGGAGATATCTCAAAAAAATGCAGCTTTGTGGTGAAATGTGGTGAATCTGTTCAACTCAGACTTTCTCGGAATAATAAAACAGTTTCACTGAAAGCCTTGTTAGGAAGGAATTACGATTATCAAGTCTGGTAGTCAGGAAGGCTTGTTGTTAGTGTATTACTGCGGGATGACTCAAGCGTGGTTATGCCTGACTGAATAAAAGATTTATGCTCAGTTCTAAAATGTAGATTTCTTTTTTTGAAAAACACTGAAATATGTATGAAGAATTTTGGACTGATTCATTAACTTTGAATAAATTCCTATGACAAATGAGGGACATGAAGAGAAAGCAAAAATAAGTAGTTGAGCAGGACTCTTTATGTGAGGTTGGCTGCCTACAGAGACACAGGACTAGTACAGATAGATCACTGATAATTCATTGTAGATCCCCCTGCTGGTAAACTTTGAGAAACAGAAAGTTTCCAGAAGCAGATACGGCACCGTCCTCCTCTGTACTGATGTAGTGGTACAGATTTTCAGATTTTTTTCTTTTCTCCTGTCCTGCCCCAAGGCAGGGGAACCAGATGGAAGAACTGCTGATCAGTTTTATTCTGCTCCTATGATAAGGTTGGTATAAAAACATGGTAGTGCTACACATCTGGAACTCTTGGGTCCTTCTTGACATTAGATATTTTCCTAAAAGCTGCAAAGCCAGTTTCTGCAGTCACCTGATTCTCTTGCCCCATATGTTCTCAGCATAGATCCATTGTCTAGTAACACTCAGTGCAAACCATTAAAAAAATAGTGTTTCCAACAAACAGAACACAAAAGACTGGTGAGCAGGGAGAGGGAAGGAGTCCTGCCTGTTGTGCCCTCTGCAGCGTGCCCCACAGAGAGAAAAAAATGGAGGCAGGTGAAGGGAGGTGAACCATCTGCTGTATAAACTACCTGAAAAAGACCCTCTGAGATTTATGGGAAGAAGTCAACAGTGTATATTTGAGGAAGGTCTGTCTAGCTACAGCCTAGGTTTGGACTTACGTAGGAATGTGTTGTGAAAAATGCTGTTTGAAAACGTGCACCCACAATATGTATTTGGGACTGCTGGAGTTTTTGAATTAGCAGAGAAATGTGCTGCTGTGGTGACTTAGGGCCCCGAAGATGATCAGCAGGCTGATGCACTTCTCCTGTGAGAAAAGGCTGAGAAAATTGAGATTGTTCAACCTGGAGAAGAGAAGGCTCCACAGTGACCTTATTGTGGCCTTTCAGTACCGAAAGGGGGCTCCAAGAGAGCTGGAAAGGGACTTTTTACATGGGCATATAGGGACAGGACAAGGGGACCTTAAACTGAAAGAGGGCAGGTGTAGATTGAGTGTTAGGAAGAAATTATTTTCTGTGGGGGTGGTGAGACACTGAAACGGGTTGCCCCTAGAAGTTGTGGATGGCCCATCCCTGGAAGTGTTCGAGGACACACTGGATAGGGCCCAGAGCAGGGTGGTCTAGTGGAAAGTGTCCCTTCACATGGCAGGGGGTTAGAACTAGATGATCTTTAAGGTCCCTTCCAGTCCAAACCATTCTGTGATTCTATGACTTCAGTCTTTCCTTTACATTTTAATTCTGACGTGTTTGTTATCTCAGAACTTGATGTGAAATCTAGAAAACTCTGTGATCTTTCTGAATTTAACTGGAAAATTAAACTTGTCAAGTTCCCTGAAGGTGTAAAGTGTGTAAATGTAAATATTCTTATACTTGGATTTTTGTAACACAATTTTTGCCTTTTCCCATACATATCAGAATGTATGTATACTCCAGTGGTAGTATTTGGTTACATTAGTGGGTTTTAATGCTGTGAAATCCAATATCTGCAGCCAGAGGACTAACCAGATCATTTCAGGGGACTGCAGTCATTTACATTTGATTGGGCTTACTCGGATGCATGTGCAACTTCTGTGCACCCCACTGTACAGCACTTGGAGCCAGGCACTGGTCTGAAGGAGGCAACTAATAACAGGAATTATCTATTGCTCTTTTGTCCGCACATCTGCTTGGGAACATAACTCCTTGGCCTGAGTTAAAACAGCAGTTTTTCTTTAACCACTCTGAGGGGAAAAAAGACTAATGATGCAAGTAGTGCCTAGTTATGCATTTCCAGCTTCATCTTTCTGCTACCTGCTGCCTTGCTATGACATGGATGGTTCTGTGAACTACACTCAGTCAGAAGGTGTGAACAACTGGTCTTGCTGAGACTCTTCTGAGCCTTCTTCTATGTCCTGTTGCCTCAACACCAGAAACATCTTCCCAATAACTGACAAAGATTTAAGATTACAAAACTCAAGTAGACGTGTTCCTTGGTTTTTTTTCCGTCATGATATAATTTTCATCAAGGACCAGATGCCAGCACCAAATGATGGTGTTTGGTCCTGTGTGGCTTTATTCTCTGTTGTGATGGTGGAAAATGGGACCTTGATTTTAGTAGGGGGAAGGATCTGGATGAGCAAGAAGCTTCCAAACAATGAAACTGTGGGACTGAAGAAGTCCCGTAATGTAGGTTTCAAATGCTCTATAATTTAAGAAGGATCAAGCTTATTACTGCATTCTCTTTTAAAACAGCTTTAGTCATACCTCATTCTTCACTGCTGCTCTGCTGTGGAATTTTTGTTTTTTGTTAGGGCTGACTTGAAACATTTCAGGTTTTTCTCTCCCTTGCATGAAGCAGTTCTGTATTAAGAATTCTATCTCTGTGGTTACTCCATTGCTGTGATTTCATTTGAGCAGCTCTAGATTTCGGTACCTGGTGCATCATTATGCTTTCAGTTTTTAATTAAGAAGTTTTCATAGCCAGAAAATGGAACAATAGGGGGTTTTCTATCTATTAACAACCCCTCCTTCCCCCAAAAAGCTTCAGCTGTGAGTGAAATGCCATTAAAAGCAACATTGGTACAGATACCAAGTGGGAAGAGACAGCAAACATTGGTTTCACAGTGAAATGTATGTAAAATAATAAACTATTTAAAAACAGGTTTTCTTCTGTTTCTCTTATTTAAATCTCAGTTTTCCATAAGAATAATAATAGTAATTTTTAACTAGGCAGCAAAGACTTCAGTTCTACTTAATGTGTCAGTAGCCTTGCACTGAAACGCTAGTATTTTTCAATACTGATACCTAATTTTAGTAATCAACCCTTATGCATTGACTGGCATGAAATTTAGTACTTTCTACACTTAGAGGTTTTGATAAAGGCACTCAGACTTCATTTAATGCATCGCTATAAGACAAAATGAGACGCTTGATGGATTTTTCATAAGGACACATTTTTGTTTACAGATAGATGAACACATTGAGCTGTGCAACAGCTGTGTCTAAGTAGATGTAGAAGTAGGTATTTATGCTGGGCACAAGTTACTTTTTCTCCACAAATGCAGGCATAAAGCCCAGATAAAAATATAATGTTTAGTTCTTAGACAGAGTACAATGTCCTTTTTTTCGGCAGTTACTTTACACAAACATGTTTCTGTGTTGCTGTGCAGGGAACTGTAGCATTCATCATAAAAACCCACATCCGAGCAGAATAAGACGACCTTTCGAAAAGGAAACCTGCAATAAAAGTTCTTATATTTGAAGTGCTGTGGCTGACTTTCTGAAATTATGGGTATTTGCTCATCTGTCCTATTTGTCCAGAAAAAATAGTACTAAATCCTGAGACAGACACAGTAGAACCTTTTTGATCATGGGTATCCCATATTCATTGCTTGAAAGCATTTGCTTTTCTAAACCAGAGCTATGATTGTTAATGTTCTTGTGAGAACATTAGTCCTAAATCAGCATTTGGAGCATACACACTCCAGGTGTGAATACACAGCCAGAGCTTGATACTATAACTGTTGTGTCCCATTTATTTGTTTGGTAAGTATTTTCATATTTTTAAAATAAAATGTATGGATTTTCTTTTTTACCAAACTAAAATTTTTGCATTGGATGCTTCATCACTAAAAATCAGCATTATCACGGATCCTTTCTCAGTCTCCAGTTTTGCAAACTGTAGTAGCATACCTTCTGAAAAACATGAAAGTGGATTTAGAAGAACACCTTGAATTGCTAATGGAAGTTTAAGAAGAGGCATCAGCAGCATAAGATGGCTGTACTGCAGTTTTCACTCCCCTGGAAGCGTGCTCAGTGTTTTGCAGTGCCATGCATGCTCTGTTACATGGCATACTCCTATGGCTTAACCAGCAGAAAACCGACAAAAACATGCAGATGCTGAGAGAGATGCTTGGAGAAGCTGAAGAAGTAGAGTCATCTGGTGTGAGAATTCTAGGTATGCCCTTCTTTTTATCAACAAAATGACATGGTACTTGAACTATTGATTTTCTTTTCCTTGATGTCTGAATACAGATTTGCTTATAATATTTATTGCTTTCTTGTTGATAGGGAGTTGAAAAAGGGAGTTGATCAAAACAAAAAGGGCAGTTCATGTTAATACAGAACTTTTTTTCCCTTTTCCACCCTCTCAATAAAATGCAGTGGCATGGGACAATTTGGATGCTCTCCTAATGACATGGAAAAACAAAAGAGAAGGCCACAGACTTGCAAAGAAAAAAAATGTTATTTGCTTATTTGAAACTGGCAAGGAATCAGCCAATACGTTGCTCCATGACTAGCTCTAAGTTACTAATGGTACCTGAACAGTTTTGTGTGTCACGTCATTCATGTACTGGATCATCATTCTCTCATCATGTTTTCTGTTCTTGGCCTGTCCGAGTTCATTTCTGGCAGACAATAACCTATGTGCTCTTTTTGGATGCCTTTTGGTTTCCCATTTCCTTTGTATTGAAAACAATCAGATTGCAAATCTTACACGGGGGATGAGTGTTGGAGCTCATCCTTGCTTTGCTGTCTGGATCATGAGCATCTGGCATGACAGTTCTCTGCTTGCTGCAAAACTACTCTACTAACTCCATGCTGTTCTGATTGCTTTTTATCTCCTTTTTTTGCCTCTTAGAGGCACTAGTGTGTGCATGTTTCCTGACTCATTAGTACTTTTTTTTAATTCAATAACAGTTATTTCTCTTTTATTCAGAAAGAGAAGGTGCTGGTAAAAACTAGTTACACTGGACAGTAATAGAGAAACAACCAGCTATTCAGGCTCAGTTTAAGGAATTTTAAGAGATTTTGCTCCTTTATTGTCCTTCTTTAAAATAAACAAAGAGGTGGTTTTGTTCTTTTGTCCACACACATCTTTACACTCATCTGCAAATCAAATCCATTGCTAAACTGAGATGCTGTCTCTACCTAAACTTAAAGTAACCCTGAGAGTAGTCTTAAGAAAGTCAACCCATGTGGTCTGTGTGCTTTCAGTCTGTCTTGTTCTTTGCAAACTGAATGTAATTTGGCTTCACAGTAGTCTCAGTGTGCCAGAGAAGAGCTAATCCTGTGGATGAGTAGTATATTGCTCCATATTGCCCATTCCTAGTCCTGTCAGGCCATATGAATGAGCACAAGCCTGTGCTGAGGATTCCCCCTTAATACAGTCTTGTAATTTGGACTGATGTAACCTCTTTATATTGGGTGGAGGGTTTGTACTGTTGAATTTACAAGGGAAAAGGAGCTCAGATACCACTGAAAAGACTGTACTGATAGACAGAGCTGCAGTATTGGATGTAGAACTAACTGAGACACAGTCTTGAAAAGTTGAGGACTTGAGGGAGAAATTAAATGACCTCTCTGTTGTATAGCAGAAGTGGATCAATGGCTTTGTTTTTATGTTTTTGTTTGAAAGATATTACCTGCTGGCTGCAGAGTGGGTGGATTCAGCTTCCTTCTGGAGCCTGAGCAACTCATTTGATGAAGATCTTGTTTTCGGCCGCATCCTAAGACAACATGGAAGGGGAGAGCATCTATGAGGTTGATTCTGGAGATGGACTTGGAGGTAGGGATGCCTATCACTTACTTTGTTTCCATCCCAGATGCTGGTTACAGGGATTCCTTATGACAATGGACCTTGGAACCCACAAAAAGCAAATGTGATAAAAGTGTCTACAGTTCATTGATTGTATTTTTGTTACTTTACAAACAGTGAATAAAAGTTTTTCAAAACATCCGTGTCCTAGAGGAAGTGGCCACCTAGACAGTACCTGTTCTGAATTGTTACATAGAGTTTGTTATGTCCCAAAAATAATGCAAGCCCTAAATACTTAAATAATAAAAGTAAAGTGATTTCTCTCTTTCTTTGTTTCTCCTTTTTCTATGTCTCACACACTGAGTATCTGTATTGCACGCACTGTTTTGTTTGTATTTTTTAACTGGATTGCAGATGATGGAATGAAATGGTACTGACTCTCTTTTATAGTACTGACCCACGTGTAGATGGAGACTTTTCAATGACCTAAAATAAAGAGTTTTTGTTCTTACGTAGCTATTAATTCTACTGGTGTCCTTTGGCAAGTTTGATAACAGTATTGCTGTGGTTTATAATTTTCATAATGGGGTGAAAAACTTCCCAGACTAATATTGTATTCTTTTACAGAGCTGCTGTTTTTACATATAACGCAGGGGATCTTTGACAGGGTGTTTGGGTAGATCTGTCTGTTTTAAATTCCTGGTTTAACACAGCTTCTTCTGAGACTAAACAGTCAAACATCTTTAGTTTGCAAAACACCTTGAACTGCCGAGGTCAACTCTCTTTTGAACTCAGAAATCTAAATATTATGGGAAATAATGAAGTTCTACAGTAAATGGTTATAAAAACATAAGACTGGGTGTGCTGCACATCTGTTTGATGGTTTAGATGTTTTCCTGTGACTGGACAGTAATTAGACAGATTATTTTTTGTCTGAGTGTACTGTGCTTGTGCTAAGATGCCCTCTTCTGTGTTAATATTTTTGTAATTCTTTTCCTGGGCCCTAGAGGTATCAACAGTACTGTTAAGTAGGAGGAACAGTTCCAGTGGTCTTGCCATTGAGTTTCCTTCTCATGGATAAGTTGCTTCCAGACACTCATCAGTTGGGCTAACGTGCAGATATATAAACAATTTACTTTTTTTAATTAAAAAAACGGTGGTTCAAACGTCTTTTAAAATTCCTGAAATACTGTCTTATGAGATAATTATTTTGTAATAATAATAATAATAATTTTTTAATAAATTTTGTGATAAGAACAGATAAGAACAGTATTTGTGCTCAGATAATGCCTTTCTGCTAGGTGAATGAAGGGTAATAAAATAGCAGGATTCTCTTTGATGTTCTGAGCATTTGTGTTGCCCTCTCCCAAAATTTTGGAAACAGCTGGAGCCATTGTTATGGCAGTTACTCTCAAGCTCAAGCACTGGCTTTGGCATTAACATTGTGTGCTTCGTTCACTGAATGTCTCCTGCAGTACTGCAGCTTTGTTGAGTATTTCATTCCACTTTGAGCATGGAAAAATTGTTTCAGAACTGAGGTCAATGACAATTTTGTATTCCATCCCTCCCTGAGGTCTGACCTCCGTTGTTGTAATAAGTTACTGTCCTTGATCCACATTTTTCTAATTTATACAGGCAAGACTGAGTGTGTGTTTAAGTATGCAGAATGGGCAACCATTTTTCTGGCTTGCTCGTTTCTGCCACTCCTTTTCCTCCTGCTCTTCCCATGCTCCAGCATGAGGTCCCACTCAGGGATAGTCCTGATAGTCCTTCACAAACTTTTCCAACATGGGGCCTTCTCCACTGCTGCAGCATGGATCCTTTGCACGGGGTACAGTGCAAATGTGCTGCTCCAGCATGGGTCCCCCACAGGCTACAGTTCTTGCCAGGAGACCTGCTCCTGTGTGGGTTTCTCTGCCTGGGCCACTGCTCCTGTCAGGAGCCTGCTCCAGCCTGGGCTCTCCTTGGGCTGCAGTTTCCTTCAGGGCATCTCCACATGCTCCACATGGAGTTCTCTATGTGCTGCAGGGTGGATCTGTGCTCCACTGTGGTCCTCCATCAGCTGCAGGAGGACAACCTGCATTGCTGTCGCCTTCTCCATTGGCTGCAATGGAATTTCTGCTCTGGTGCCTGCAGAACCTCCTCCTCCTCCTCCTCCTCCACTGACCTCAGCATCTGCAGGGAGGTTTCTCTCATGTTTTCTCATTTCTCTCTCACAGGTGCTGCTCCAGAGGTTTTTTAGCCTTTCATAAATATGTTATTACAGAGGTACCACCAGCATGACTTGTGGTTTCAGCTTGGACAAGTGGTGGATTTGCCTTGGAACTGCCTCTGTCCAATATGGGGCAGCTTCTGGTCGCTCCTTACAGAACCCACCCCCTGCCAAAACCTTGCCCTATAAACTGAATACAGACTCTTACCATAATTCCACAGCAACATGCTCTTTGAAATGTATTCCTTATAGGCCTTAGTGGGTTTTGTCATTAGGTGATTGTTTTTTATTATCAATATCTTGACTGCTTTGGTATGTTCCTAAAAGTGATCACTAAAATGGGCAATGTGGAGTTAAGTATATTTAGAGATGTTTCTTCAGAAACTTTTAATCCTTTTATTTATGGAGTGATATGATTATTAATTAAAACTGAAGGTCAAGTTCTATTACTTCTCTGCTTCCATGACCTGATTTTTCAAAATTTAATCCGTACTAGGTATATACATAGAATCAATACTATAGGACACATTTTTCCTTGTTCTCCGAACTGTATTTTAATAAGAACCTGAAGATCCATTGCAGTCTAAAAGATATTACAGGGAAGAGATTGGGAAGGGGTTAAGCAATTTTTGTGGTTCTGTTGCGTTGTTGTTATTATGCCAGATCTGCTTTTGGCCTGGTGTTTTCACTTGTAGCTCATGTTCAAGTAAAAAATCCTTCCTGCATGTTAGCAAGGCTGCAAGGCAGTTGCTATGGTATTCAGCATTTTTTTTATTATTTTTAACCAATGGGCTGGCTTTTGTGATGATTCAGCCCAGAATAAGAAATCGGTCACAAAGGCTAGAGCTGTATCAAAAGAGCAGGTATTGTTCACTTGAAGAATCTAGGGAGGTGGGGAGAACAGCAGAATCTGAGTTTCAAGAAAATATCCCAGTCTGTGCCTATGGTATATATTCTAATGTGTAACTAAATGCTAGTAATGGTGGTAACAGCACTTGTGCTTTTTCAGAATGATGTTAAAAATTGAATGACTGGACTGATTTCTCTATATTGTTTTATCCCCCCAAAGGTATCAGTAATTTCTAGCTAAAACATTATCTGGTGTTTTTATTCTGTATCCACTTTTCATTGTTTTTCATTGTGTTACTTAATGGTTGGATGCTTCCAAGCAGGATATTATTTGCTCGTAGGAAATTACACACTGCTGCTTGTCTGCCCAATTTTAGTGTTGCTGTCTGGCTAATCAGAAAATTCAGGAAGACTGCTAGATAATGTAGAAGGATTTAGAAGTTCTAATGGGAGCTGCAGTGATACAAGGATAAAAGAAAAACTAGACCGAGAGAGGTATATTCTGATAGATGACGAGGGATTTTTGCGGATCTTCTGCAGGGTTTAAGAAGCTTCTTGGCTTGGAGGCAAGGTTGTTCTTCTACCCACCCAGCCTGCAACTGTATCATCAGGACAAATAAAAACCAGAGCTTCTTTTATAGAAAGCAACATACTGCTGAACTCATGGCTATGTCAAAAATAAAACTTTTAAATGTCAGTTTCGAAATGACTCCTGTAGAAGACAGTGCTACATATTAGAAGTCCATCAAACTCTAGACACCTGATAACAATAAATATGTAGAAACACATATTTGAATATGGAAATAACTAGACAAAAAAAGTAAAGATTTCCTCTAGGAATGCTTTTTTTCTGTGTGCTCTGTATAGTACAGTGTCACAGTCCTTTCCCAGTGGATAGCAGGATCTTCTGAAGAAGTCTTTGCCTATTGCTCCCAGAACTGTCATGAGAGCTTTTGTTTGCTGTCCCGGAACTTTATGTGCTATCCCTTCTTTTTCTGTATGCAGGTAGTATTGTCCCACTGTGGACTAAAATGCTGGCAGTGAATAATGATATCTCTCCTCTCACTATGAGCAAAACCACCTGCCGGTTATCTGGGGTTTGACTAAGAATAGCAACAAAGTGATGAAGTTGAATCTTGGAGAGGCTTTAAATGGTGCTGGTAGAGACGGTGAACTTCCCCACTCTGTAACAGCTGCATTTCAGTGGCTGAATTCCTCATGGCTACTGGACATCCAGGCAAACCTCACTGTGCTGCATATGTGCCACCAGGATAGTACAGCAGTCAGCTGTGATGTTCAGGAAATACAGGTCCTGAATGCATGTGGTACATGACTTGGCAAGAGAGCAAGATGAAGATGTGTATCAGCTCATCAAACAGAATGAAAAATCCATCTGCCAAGATAGTACCAAGAAAAAAAAAACAGACCTGAAACCAGCAGAGCAAAACTGTACATGTCATAGCAAACTAAAAGGAAGCGTAAAATTCTTCCTGGCTTATAATAAAGAGCAGGTCTTAATTTATTGCACTGGGATTCCTGTACCCTAATAAGTAGTACATGGAGTGTTCCCCATTGACTATTTAGCTAAGTAGACTAAAGTCTTTTTAGGTCAATTATTAATTTTTATGTCAAATCTGTGCTTTAAACATACACTTATGGGACAATCTCCCATATTTTTCAGTGAAATGAAAACCCTAGAAAAATCTGGATGCATCAAGAAATATTTTTAGAGTTTCTGGGTTTGGTTGGCCAAATTTAATACATGTGCTGTTTTGCATTTGTTTGTTGCCACTGATGTGTTAGTACATAAAACATATATCCAGGAGATGGTTTTTAAGCATGCCCTTTTTTTTACAGGTGCGATTTTAATAACACAGTTCACTGATATTTTGTGTTCTGATGTTTTCAGTTGAGCATTTTATTATTAGATGAGCTTTTCATTGTTTATTAGTGTTCTTTAACTTACTTTAAAAGAAAACTATATACTAAGTCGCAAGATATGTACAAATGACCAGCAGTCATTATGGCATTATAGCATTAGAGTATGGCAGATAGTTTTGCATTATAATAAATATGGGATATTTTATATTGATTTTTCAACTGTAAATAAATTTGTAAATACAGGAGGGAGAGCAAAGAATGAGAGTTTGTTCTTCTTGGACATAACCTTTTTCTGGCATGCATTTAAAATGTATGCAGGCCACTTGAGAAAAATAATGTAGTTTGTAACTATTGTGGATACTAAAATATCATGGAAGACATCCTGAAGGTGATTATGAAATCAGAATGTTCCTAAGCACATTGCCAGTATTTAAGTGACAATTATTGTCCCTGATCTGGAGTTTCACTCGACGGGGATATAGAGAGTTCATTAAGAGGTGATGGTTTGAAATGTAAAAGAGGAAAACCCCACAAATTGCTCCTAGTGAAATGCAACTTGTCAGAGCTCTTGTATAGTTGTTCCCTGAAAAGAAATGCTTCGATGAGGTCTTCCAGTGCTGCCATAGATGATCTAGAGATAGCTAAATTTGTTCTTTGTTGAGCAAAGAGTCATTGATCGTATAATTTAAAAAGTGTTGAGCATCTAAAATTGTTAAGGCAGAAAGCAGACACGAATATTCAAGCTCTTGAAAGATTGTTCTGCAGTAGCCCTTGCATTTTAATAATTTTTCAAGGACATTTATACAAGATATTAATTTTAGTAATTATTTGGGTCACATCTTGAGTACATGTTTATTCCTATATTTCTTCACCTAGAAATTGCCTTTAGCTAGTGATTGCTCATGTCTAGTTGCCACCCAGCTTGCAAGACAAGTCGTAAGGATTGGGATTTCATTCAGTAGGGCTCTGCCTTTTTAAGGAAATTGCAGTGTAAGAGATGGGAAGTGTACTTAAATTTGGTTATATGAAGAGTACTCTCTGCACTGATGGGTTGTTCATATGCATGGCTCGCTACAAGTCACTTTCTTTACCATTCACATGTATACACATACTGATAGTTCTTCGCTGCTTATACTGAATCTTTGAAGTAGTGATGTACACCAGTCCCCTGCTGGTGTAAGTGTTGTACCTCCACTGCTTTTGGAAATTATGTAATAGAGATATGATGATTTACATACCCAAAGGACTTGCCCCATTTCCACCAAAAGAGGGCTTGATTCAGATTCACTATTTATTAAAAGTACTGCTTTAAACAGTGCAAACATAAGTAGAAAGAAAACTCTCTCATGAGAGTGCATGAGGCACACAAATACAGACCTGAGTAACTAACTGGAATGGATTGCTGCTGTCTGGACTAGATTCACACAGTGACAAATGCCTTAATAAAAAGAACTGCTTTGGTACAGCACTTCATCTTTCTGAATTTCCAAGCTCTGCCAATTTAAATGTAAGCATGTGTAAATAAGCATTGAAATCACCCTGGAACGTATAATAGATTTCTTTTTTTTATATTCAGTGCTTGCATGTATTTGCTTTCCTATGTAACTCCTAGAAAAAAAAGGCTTTTGAAAAGTGAAAGATGTAAATTAAAATGAAAAATATATTTCTGCATGGATCCATGAGGTTTTTCTCTTTGATGCTATACAGACCCAGAATGAGGCTGTTCATTTGGGCTGTTTTGGTTTGAATACCAATATTAATATAAAATGTGGTTCCTTAATTTCATCTCCTTATGTTCTGATGACAGAAATACAGTTCATTTCTCTGAAATAAATATGCTTGTGTGATTTCTTTTTTCTTATAATTTTTACCTTTTTCATTAGGAAGATCATATCTTTTAAAGGGAAAGAGCACCTGTTCTCTAGATCCTGTAGGCTGATTTTCTGGGCTCCATTTTAAATTTTATTAACTGAAGCAGTTAGTGCTTCTGGAAACTCTGCTTCAACAAGCATTCGATTGAACTGTTTTTATAGAAGGTAAATTGATTAATATCTGAGTTGAATCCCTTTAACAGTGATACAATGGGTTTCACATGAAGGAATGTTCAAGGTACTTAATTATTTCAGTGACTTAGATCAGGGCTGGTAATTCTAAAGTTAGTAGCTACTTCTTTGGAGTTAGTATGAGGGAGGAAACTCTCCTGAGCCTCAGCTAATTACACTGATGTAAGTGAATATAGAAGCTAGAAATATCTGGGCTGCAGCTTGTGACTTACACTCTTGTAAGTCTGGGAATGTTCACTGAGGAAGTGTTTTTCTGTTACTGAAAGTGATTGGGAGAACAAGGTGCTTGCTTGCTTACAGGGTCAGCAGTTTTGTTCCTGCTTGAAAAATTATCCTCAGATGAGGAAAGTTTTCACCATTTTTGTCTTGAATTTCTTTGTTTTTTAGGGAAAGCTATAAGGAAGCTTGTGCGCAAGGCGACTCTGGTGGCATCTAGAATCCTCAGATTTCCTTGACTGAATCCATCTGGGTTTAGCCCTATATGTAGTAGACAAGCTGCACTGCTTGCACTGATAAATTATATCTTCCAAATGATAGACCAAGGTACAGTCATGTATACTAACCGTTTTTGATCTCATTTGACTCTTGTTGCTTTTTGGGTAGTTGTGACAGTACGATTTGTCCCCATGCTTGTGGACTATCTTTTCATCAGTACTCTCAAAAAAATTTAATTGAAAAGAGACTTCTGGCCTGACTCTGGCATTTGATGTTGACATCTCCTTATGAGTCTGCAGCTTGGTGGGGAACTCACCCTCTCCTGAGATTCACAGACTTGCCTTCAGTGGCAGGTAGACAGTGGGACTGTTGGCAGCTCAACTTTATTTGGTTTTACTACTTGTGGAAAAGAAAAAAAAGTGAAAACCTAAACCAAAACTCCAATTCCTTTTTTTATACATACTTCCATTTTACTTTTTATGCTCAGGAGTTACAAAATGAAAATAGATTGTGTTCTAACAAAGCATAGATTTTGACTTTGAAATAACAAAGAAAAGAAAAAATAGATCAATAAAGTACTATTCTAAATGTTAGTTAATAATGAGGTTTCTTTATATCTGCTCTGGTATCTCAGCTAGCTGTTGGAATGAGCAAGCAATCTCAGTGTCAACTGGCTGCTTTTTGAGGTCAGAACTTCTCTCTGCTTTTTTGTTTTAGATGGGAAGATCTTCTGTCTCCTGCCTGTGTCTTTTCTGTACTATAGGGAACATAACTGTAAAAATACAAAATTTTATGAGTTTCAAGATGTTTTTGAAGTGGTGCTGTTGGTTATATTGCTCTACTTGGATCATCCATAACATCTAAAATTTAAGACTGATTAAGCAGGATTTTTTAATTGTCTTATATGAAAATGACATTGGTTGAATATTAATCCAATTGCACTAAGACTATTACAATTTTGATTTTTACATCATTCATTTAGATATTGAGTTGAAAGTCTTCAAAGCTGTCTTGTCTTTTGCCAGAGATGGGAGGAATACTTTCTGCATGTAACTTCTCAGCTCCTTCGTGCCTCTATTTTCAGATGCTGAGCTTTATCCTTAAATTGGTGGTGTGCCCAGAGAAAAACTCTTCCAGTGGCTTCTTCCTAGTGCACTAAGGACTTGGGGGAGCAGCTGGTTCTGCAGTGAATGGTTGCAAGCTCATATTGGCTGGCACATTTGGCCCCCGGTGAATGTCTGGGTCTTGCTAAGGATATCCTGTACCAGCCATGGTCTAAACTATGAGCTGATCACAACAAAGAAGTCTGTAGGTGATGTGCAATTTGTGAGTTACTTATGGCTTTGAAGTATCTACACAGCATCTGTTTTCTGTTGTCTGGCGAAAGACTATTAGATTTAGAGAATAGATGCCACTGATATTCATCCTTGCAAAATTGGTCTTTAGGTGATTTTCCTTTTGAATGGAGTTGTTTTAAAATATATGTTCTTGCTGGGAGGTTAATGAAAGGTTCCCATAATTCTCCTGTTTAATTTGTGCAATACAGCAGATAATTTAAGGATATGTCTGTCTTTTCAATTGGCAGGTCATACCTTTGGCAAACAGATAATTGGTAATTTTCTATGTGTATTATTAGTGGAACAGGAAGATGAATAGATCTTTTTTGTGATGCTGTCTCTGATGACATGCTGGCTGTAGCGGTCTGTGTCAAATGCTTCCCTTTCTTGTCCACTGTCAGGGTTTTGTGATAAGTCTTTACATCTATTGTATATCTATCTATTCAGCATCTGGGCAGGTCAAAGCATTTGAATCATAGAATCATGGAATGGTTTGGGTTGGAAGGAACCTTAAATATCATATAGTTCCAACCCCTCTAGAAGGTGGGTGAGGTAAATTAATTCTTTTTGTTCTGTGAAATTCTGATGGTGTTTAATGGTGTTTTAGGTTATAAAATATTGTGCTTCTGTCTTTATTTATAATCTGACTGCCAACAAAATAATTTCTGAACAGAAAAGGCCTTGAGAAAGGTTCCTTTTCAAGAGAAAAAGTGGACACCGTATTGGAAATATCTGGGAGCTGGCAAAGAAAATTAAATCTAACCATATGCTTTGGAATAAAGCTCTGGAGTTTCATGCGTGATGTGGAAGTGTAGGATTTGGACAGGCTATCCTCCAATCCATGATAAATGCTCACCTTAACCCCACATTGCAGCAAGACTAGAACATCACAGATTTCTGTTACCATAGATAGTACCACAACAGTAGTAAAATGCTAGAGATGGTTTTAAAATCCAGATAATATATCAAAGGGATTTCATAGTCACAGAATTTAGAAGTATCAGACCCAGAGACATGTCTAATGTTAAATGAAAAATGTGTTTAATGAAGTCAATTTGAAAAGTTGAAAAGTTGGAATCTGTAATCTGTTTTTGTATTCAGCTGTATAATCACAAGCTGATTTTACTTTAGCTTGGTAGTCACTCAATTAATCAATTAAATGTAGAGAAAGGTATCTTGAAAAATACTAATGGAAAATGAGTTTCTTCTGTCATTGTCTTTGAGAGCTTCACCCCAAAGCTCTCGCTTTATTTGAAAGGTCTTCATATATAACTAAACCTTTTAAAATGAAACTCAAGATGCTCCAGGTGGAATCTAGCTGGAGTTAGAACATGATGATACACAGACCATGCTGTTAGCACCAATTCTTCAGCACAAAGTGCTGAGGATGAATATCATGGAAAGTGAGTAGGAGGGGATGCAGATTTCAAATGCTCAGCAGAAGAAATCTCTAAGTTGGTTTGGGAGTGGACTGGTTGTACTAATATAATAAGGGCATACTGAGGCAGACCTTAAAATGAAGGAAGAGTGAAGGAAGGAAAAGTTTTTTTGTTCTTATTCTGCCCTGCTCTATACAAGGAGTGAATATAACACAGTGTTCCACGGTGTTTGCTTTTGTTACGTCCCTGCATGCCCATCTGAAAACACAACAAACGTGGACAGCAGCTCAGGCACTGGTTCTTCAGCAGCAGCAAACTGATGGGAACTTCTGTGTGTGCTCAGCACCGTAACACCACTGAACCCGTGCTCACTGTGCTGCTGTTTAATGCTGCTCTGGCTGCTCCTGACAAGGTGATGTACTGGCGCATCAGCATCCTGTATTGGTAGATCATTGGGAGACAGGATGATCAGTATCCGTGCTCCCTTGCAGGGAGTGGTTATAAATACACCTCAGAAGGAGATCACTTCTTTGCCTTCTGTTCTTGCTCTTGTAAAAGGCATTTTCACTTCTCTATGTTATGGAGGTGGTGCTGACTCAAGCAGTGTCATAGACCAATATTCAAAGGTTCCAAAAACCTGATGTGCTGTCACATGTCTTTGATTATGCAGTGCTGTGTTATTTGCCATTAAAATGGACAAGTTTGATAACTAATGAATTTACATGTCTGGCAACTTACACGCTTTGCACTGTCCCTTTGTTATAAAAGTGAAATACTTGGAATTTCCTTGGGAAAACAGATAATTCTGACCTTTTAAGAAAACACAGAAAGGCTTATATCCAGTATAGTATTACTTATTTCATTTTAGTGTTTTCCTCTTTTCTGTTTGGGTTTTATTTCTTTACCTATTTATATAATGAAGCCATTAGTGAGTTTACATGGGGGCAGCAATTAATAAAGATTATTTTAAATATTAGCATAAACATAGTTATCTGCCATTTAGTTGATGGGAAAAGTCATGATTGAAGAGTTAATATTATGATGAGGTAGCACACTTGCTCTTCAAAGTTTCAAATGCCGTGTGAGTAAAAATTAAAAAGCAGCAATGGCTTTCAATAGCTGTTGTAATAGGTGTTGTATCCTTATATTAATATATTTAAATATAGTAAAATATAATGTAAATAATATTTTAACAACAAAGTAATAATAAAGGAATAATAATAATAATAAAGGAATAAAAATAATAATGGAATAAAGTAAATATAATGAATTTAAATGAAAAAACAGCAAAAGTGAGAATGGAATAAAAAAAACCCAAAAAACACAACAAAGCAGAAGCCTTCCCTCAGCCTGAAACTGAGCAAACCTCAGGTCGGCCTCTCTCCATTTCCTAAACAAAATCAATGCACACATACAAAGTAGTGTATCCTTTTACACTCTATAAAAGGTCTGATTCTGGAAATGGATGTTCACCAGTCACCTGTCTGTGCTTCCTAGTGCTATCAGAATATTCTGCTAAAGGGGGAAAACCCCAAACCCTAAAAGAATTATTGAAGGAGATTGCACTGTTTCTGTTAAATTTAGTTAGAGATTCAGTATATGCTTATTTGGGTGTAAGCTCACAATATCCAGTTATAGTTTGTGTTTAACATGTGTTATAAATAATTTTCATGCTGCTTCTGCTGTGGTAAAAGTAAAATTAGGATATTGTCATGCTACTCAGTAAAAACTAGGGGCCCTGGGGGCTTTGAATTAGAAATTGGTGGAGTTCATTCACATTGTTTCATACAGAAATTAATTCCAATTTAAGCATAAAACCTGTTAACAAAAACTTGCGTTTTAATTAAGAAGTAACAGAAGGCCCAGGTTAAATAGTGGGTCATTGTTTGCTAAATCTTTCAGCCATAGGATAGTCTAGGCCTAGGGTGTTGGTGTGGGGTTTTTTTGACTTTTTTTATTCTTTTTTGTCCACAAGGGCCCTTATTCTTCACAGAGTCCTGTGGCAATAGTAGCTCCCGGGGAGTACCGGCTGGGGCTCCTCGCAGCCTCCCCTACCAGCTTATTTATGATGCCGCCTTGGCACCAGTGTTGGCTGAAACCACAGTGTTCTTAGAACACTCTCCTTGAATCAAGCTGTTATAACACCTGGTGTCAGCATGTGGAAGAAAAGCAAAGGAAAACAGAAATTGTTGGTGTGCACAAATGAGAAGGCTGTTGTTGCACTGAGCATTGTGTCAGCTTTGTATCTGCAGCAGAACGGAAGCTCAGTGTGCTTATTAATGTCTCTCAAGTACTACAAATCCTAATCTTTCTTATCTGTTACTTAATTCTTAATCATTTGTAATAAAATATTCAGCAATTTGCTCCTTGGAATAATACTTAGCTGGTCTGTTTTTCCTACAACAAAAAACTAAGGGAACTCAAAACCTATCATATGCAGATATTACAGTTGCATTACTCACTGAATTCTTTAGCAGATTTTTCCCATTTTTTTCCTTACTGATATGACCAGTAATATATTGGATTTTAATCCAGCTCGTAGAAAACTATTTGATAAAAAATGTGTTATCTAGGAAAATGAGCAGCATTCTTAATAGCTTGGGAAAGTGCTATGCTGTGAAATGCTTTTATCAAAACTTAATAGGTATGGGCCTCTTCAGGAAATAGATATAAGGCAGGGAAAGAAAATACTGCTGTGGAGTCTTAGTTTGATTAAAATGTTTTGGTAAAGAATCCTTAATTATTTTAAAGAAAGCCACAGTGGGGTCTTTTCTCCTGTGCTGATAAGAAACTGGGAAGTTTTCATATTGCATTCAAATGTGTGATGTGAAATGAATTAGTTATTAGCTATATCTCCTTCGGGCATATGCACTATAAATAGCTTTTCCACGTCTATGGCTTTATTCTGCTCTGCACTGTATTCTCAAATTGCAGACCAGAGTAAAAATGTTTCCAGTCAGTTGCACTCTGAAGCAATGCATATAATACAGATTTGGCTTTTGAAGATCAAGGTTTATTTATTTTATGGTATACAAGCAAATAAAGGACTCCTTCATTAACCGACCTCTAATTTTTCAGAGTCCCAGGAAAAACAAAACACCTGGTGTTTCTGTCACCTCTCATTGTTGTCAACAACAGCAAGAAGGGGAAACCTAGGTTTAATTACTGAATAAGATCTATAATAGTACCAGTAAGGGTGAAAAAGGCTTTTAGTCAGGGCTGTGAAAAGCCTTCACTGTTAAAAATTTACCCTGTCTTTATATTAACAAACCCATTGTGCTGCCTGGGACAGATCCTTGCAGCTACCAGTATCTGAGGGTGTTAAAATTGCCATGGACCTAATTCTCCACCTGTTCTGTTCAAAATTCTTATAAATCCAGGATTATATGTAGTATTCTGTCACTGTTCCAGATAAGATAGGAACTTCAGGCACTCAAGAAAGTGATCATCCTAAGAAAACTACATCTTCATGCTCACGTTTATAAACTCTATAGCTACTTTCTCAAGTCTGTAAATAACAGTTTGGACAAGAATTATTTTCACCATGTTTTGACCATTTCCTTGATTTTTTAGGTCTTCCAGGGCTATTCCTAGTTGTGTTAGTGTACAGGCTACAGCACTGAAAGATATTGAGGCAAACTCTGCCACACAGCCAGGTCCCTGCTATGGCAGCCTCGCTGCTCGTACTGCCCTTTGAATTGGGAACATCTGGTGAAGAGTCTTGGAGTGTAAGGTGGTAGCAGCAGCCTTTCCTTCTCCGTTGGGTAGCAGTGACCTTCACACAGACTTCACTTGAAGTATCGTGAGGGGAGTTTGTGAGTTGTTGGGGGGGATAAGAGAGTGCAAGGACACATCCCCAGAAGATCAGCTGATGCCACGTGGCTTCCAGAATTGCTAAGTTCTCAATAACGTATCACTTTTTAGTCCTCTTCGGTGCATATCCTGTTAATGGGTCTCATAGAATGCTGTGCTACCACATAGCACATAGATGTTTCTAAAAAAATGTGATGCTGCTTCTGTTTTGAAACACAAGGTCCCAGAGTGCTTAAGAAATGCTTAGTTGCTCCTCTTGTTACGTTGTTAAGCAACATACTTGTTTTTTTAGTTATTCAATAGAGTGGTATGAGACAAAACACTATATTGCTGCAAATTTTCTACTGAAGTGAAAATAGTACAGATTAAAAATATATTAAATGTTTTCATGTATTATGGCATACTTTAACTTGCTTGAGTGATCTCACATGCTGCCTTGGAGGGATATATCATAAATACAATTATTATTATCCTTTATGCCAAAATGACATTGACACTGGTTGAGATTCTCGTGTGAACTGAATAGCATAGTTCCAGTGAAGGAAAAGGACAGATCTGGTACCTTCTGTTTAAGTTGTCAAGGTTGACTGAATTCTCAGTTAATTTAAAATCCTGCTTTATGGCCTCTATTACACAGGTTTCTGCTTCCACCTTGAAATCTCTCTTCTGGAGTGACAAATGTAACAATAAATGTTGTTACATTTTGTTGATTTTTTTTTTTGCTGCTTTATTCTATGTGGTTCTGCTCTTTTTATAGTAATAATCATGTTGCTTCATAGGCTTGTAGGGAGGTCTTTGTACTTCTTTTTGCTTGTAATGTAAGTCTTTAGAGCTGGATGAAAAATTTTAAAATGCAAACAGAGTCCTCCTTTTCTGTGCCTGGCAAACTCTCCCTTTTATCCATCAGCTGACTTCTATCCAGTCCACTGGTTCTCCTCCTCTGTGTCATGCTTGCTAACTTTTGCAGATTAATTTTTTATGAGAGGTACTATTAAAATTACTTCAGAGATTCACATAAATTATCTTTGCAGCTTTCACTTGCTCTTTGTTGTTGTGTAGAATTTACTAATATTTCTCCAATGCAGCTTGTATTCTCTAAATCAATCCTGAGTGTTTTTCTAATTTGAGCATTAAGTGATTTCAACTTGATTTTTTAATGAAATAAAATATTAAGTATGTTATGCAAACTTTAATCCTGGGGGAAGGGAAGCAGAGAAAGTTTTGGTTTTGCTTTGTCGTTTACACAGCTACTAAGTCTTCATGAAAGAAATCCAGCTGAACACTGCCTGCCAGAAGTAGCCCCCGTAACTCCTGTGCCATTGAGGTGCCTTTCTGAGGTGCAATTCTTGATCTTTGTTCCTTCAAAGTACAGGGGCGGCCTTCATTATCAGAGAAGTGTGGAATGGGGGTTTACTGTTTCCCTGCCTCTTCAGTTTGCTTCCACCAGGAGAGTAGGCAGTTTCCCTTTGCATTTGTCCTCTAGTGCTAGAGCCTGAGCAAGACTTTATACTCACACAGGAGGAAATTATGAAATGGTACTGGAGAACAAGAAGATGCAGGCTAACAGGAGGTATACAGAGTGGCTGTGAGTAGCCTGCTCTGTCCTCAACTTGTAAAAGATTAACTGCTGTGCTCTGTGGGATGATGATTTTTACAGTTGAGACAATGATGAGTGTCCTTTCCATTTTTAAGAGCAGGTGAAAATGATACGGTTTTATATATTTGGACTGTGCAAAGCCATGCCTACAAACCTGAGACGTGAGCTAGACATCTAATTTGTTCTGCAAAACAGAATGTTTTAATATCATAAGTCTTGTAATAGGTAGGCCCTCCTAAATTATTTTCATGTTTATTTCTCTTTTAGTAAAATCTTAGTTTTTATTGTTGTGAATGAATCGATTCTGCTTTGTTGCAATTTCATTTAAAGGATTAGATGTTATGTTTGGGAGAGCTGACTTAGGGCCAAATTTGCCATGTGAGTTTTTATCATCTAAGAACCTTACAGTTTGCTTGCTGTTCACATTTGAGCTGCCAAACTGAACAGAAACCAAACCTCTGTTATTTTTCTACTGTAGTTCAAAAGCATTGTAGTTGATTTAAGGGTTTTCCAACATTTATGATTGGTAGATAGTGCGTGTATAGGTATGAAGGTTAATTAAATCAAGAGGTGAAGTTTGTAGAACAGAGAATGCTTCATTAAGCCCTGTGTGAAGTAACATGTACAATCTGTTCACAATACCCCAAGTGCCATTCACTGAGACAGTGTAATTACAGCTTACACACAGTTTCATTAGTTTGTGTTTCTTCTACTGTGGTTGACATGTATGTTGTCTTCACTGAAACCCTGGAATAGAGGAGGGCCTGCTCGCTGGTGGGCATCTGAGCATGCTGACATTAAGGAAATCATTTTCCTATGGGTTCTAAAGTGTCTTATCCCAGATGTAATTAAGCTTGTAATTCATCAGCTGACACTGTTTTATTTCTCAGATTCCAGATCCAGCTAAATAGTTGTGAAATGGCTCTTCTTGTATGCTTTGTCTTTTGTTGTTGTTTTTTTTTGCTTTAAACAGAGGGAAACAAAAATTGTCTTTCCCCTCTGCTAGTAGTAAATATTTTGTCTGGGTAGTTTTTTAGGTAGAGTTCATTCATTCTTATTTCAAGATATTATGACACCGTAAAGATGCAGTCTTTAATACCCATCTCTCTTTAATGTGCACGGTGTTTATAAAATCTAGGGGGCTGTGCAGATATGGGGGCTTCAGTGAAAATTTATCTGTATAGATTGCCAAGTGTGTCTTTTATTAAAACTTCTGCTACCAAGCACTGTGCACTTAAACAGGCTGAAGTGTTATCACCAGTTCAGGCAAATTATGCGTTTCTTTGATTCCCAGAGAAGGACAGTTAAAGCTCCAGTTATGATCTCTGCCAGTCAGAGGCTAGATGCATACATAAAAATCCTGGAAATATGTGAATGTACTTAATATTACCCTTGAGATAAGTCCCATGGTCCTATTCAGGTGAGAGAAATTGAGGAAGTACTTGGAGGCACAGGTCTGTAGACAGAAAAGCAATATTAACGAGGGTAATAAAGAGACTAGCAAGGAGGAATGAATGATGAGCTTTATTGCAAATCTTATCTGTACCTAATTTCTTTATATTAAAAAAACCCTGCATAAATGTTCTTGTTCAAATTTGCTAGGCTGATGTAAGAAGAGACTACAGCAGGGATGTAGCAGAGGTGGTAGTAAAACCAGCCTTCTGTTGTCCTCTTGTTGTCCTACTAATATCTTTAAATATCTTTAAAATGTTTATGTTTAGAACTACTATACAATACATGTTATATCTATGCCATGTGTCATCCCAGTTCTGCCAAGCAGTGTGTGATAGTGATCTGTCATGTCCTCTGCCTGTAGTCTGAAAACACTGGAAAGCTTAGGGCCTGTTCCAGAGCTGTTTTACCCTTTGTTACCTACTATAAATTTTTGGTATCTAGTAAAGAAAATATTAAAATATTTCACAGAAGCTTCCTGCCTAAATTTTCTCATGCCAGGAATTAGTGTTCTGAGATGACATCCTAAGTTGCTATCTGTGTTCTTTAGGTTTTTGATAGATCATGTCTATCTCCTGATTTTAGTGAATTCTAGTATTGTATCATACATTTCATGTAAGATCATTCCATAAGAAAAGCTGACCATAAAACATGTATGAAATAATACATGGACTTAATTAGATCTTAGCACAGACCTGGGCTGATGTAGCTTCAGAAACCACTGTCTGCCAGACCTTCCCTAAATCATCTGACATGTTTCAGGAGTAGCATATTCTGAGACAGAACTTCCAGCCTTTGTGCAGATAATGAAGGCAGGGAATAGGGGAACTAAGATGTCATCCATTTGCTCCATGTAAGTCCAGAAATGCGTCTCAGTGCTACTGCAAAGCACAAACTGTGTGGCAGGCAGACTGTGAGGAGGACAAACTAGTATGCCAGCTAGAGAACAAAACAGCATGCCAGGTTTTAGGCACAATGTTTTGTGAATTTATGCACTTGGAGACTGTCAACAGCTTTAGGATGGTGCATAGGAGCTTTTAAAATACATGTATTTTTTAATATTTCACCTTTGAAGTGAAGGACTGCATTGATTTCAGGCTGCCTGTTATTTGGGTGAGTAGAACATACAACATGACTAAGAGCAGTTAGTTGTGACTTCTCAAAATAAAAGGCCTTGTATTATTTATTCACTTCAGTGCCACAAGAGTGTATGATGCCTTATAGGTGATTAAAATGAACATGCCACCAGAATCTTATAACTTAGACAATGCACAGCAAGAGGTGACAAAAAAAAAGGCAGATAAATACAGGAAGCATGAGGGTTATGGTGGCAAAAGCTCATGGAAATGCTTTCATATACCAATAAAAGCTTTCACTTATGCCTCACATACGTTTCCTCACTGCATGTTGCCTGTGTGTCTTGCTGGTTATTTGATTTTTGGTTTTGTTAATGTATTCTGCTTACAGACTTTGGGCTTGATACTGTTTCCCTTGAAGTCCCTGGAAGGAATTCCTAGTGATTTAAACAGTGTGGGATCAATCTCAGTAAGCCAAGACTCTTGGGTTGTGGTAATGAAGAAGCTGGCACTTGTAACTTCTTCTGAAAGGAAGCGTTTTGTTAGAATGAATAATGAAGCGGTTTTTTGTTCACGTAGTAGGTGTAATATTATGTACAAAAATAATGCATGCTTCCTCATAACTACCCAAATACAAAATGGAAACATGTGCTGTTCTTCCCCTGTTACTATCCCACTTCTAAGTGTGTATCATTTGTCCAGAAATATGTTTACTTTTCACAATGGTGAGGTGATTGTTTTGAAGATATGGAATTGTTCTGGCTTGGTTATTTTTTGGTTTTTTTGTTTGTTTGTTTTGTATGTTTGGTTTTTTAAAATTTTATTTTTTAATGCGTCTTCCTGTCCCAGTTAGTAAAATTTTGTCATAATTAGTGATGTGGATAAGCGCATAACTGCATTTCTCGCTTGAATCCTGCTGATCTCGTGTCTCAGTGATAGTTTGTAGTAGATTCTGAAATGCTTGGTGAAGAATACTATTGCTATTAGCTTTAAGTATGGGATTTTTAATTTAATGAGGTTTTCCTTACCTTGCATCATAAAAAAATTTCCACTCATTATGTTTTCAAATAATATTATAAATGTTATGCTTCCAGTATTATGCCTCTTGGTTGTGTCCCATCTATTCACTTTTATCCTTCTATTTCTTCCATATTCTTTTCAGTGGTGTTATAATTTCATCTGAGTTTACGTTTAATGTTCCTTCACTCTAAAGGAATCCCATCAGCTTTATGTGAATATAGATTTTTTTTTTTTTTAAACTTTGAACATCCTTTAGACTAGTGTTCTAGCCTAGACAAAACACATTCTCAAATGCATAGGGCAAAAAGGATCCATGTACATTACAAGCTGTAAAATGTGGAGAGAGGAGCCATCTTCTTTGACATCAGTGTCCGAGTAGCAGGTGGTAGAGTTTGCTTTCTAATGTGTGTTTGTGTTTTAAACTTTACATGAAGGAGAGACACAGAAGTGAAAGGAAACTATTTTTGCCTTTCTGTGGTAATGCTATTGTTTTCTGTTAAGCGTATTTGAGGAAGATCTTCCTTAACTATTCAGACATGAAAATATGCAGATAGACAACTCAGGACAGCTGCAGAAATACTCTTTAAAATATTTTAAACCCTATTTGTTTGTTCTTTTTGGCCCCATGTAGAGTTCCTTCAAAAATACATCACTGCAGGTTTTGTTGATGGTATATACCTAAGAAGCACCAAACAATAGAAAAATATTCAGTGTTTCAAATAGAAACAGATGCATAATAGAATATAATGAAATTTATTCACCTATATATGAGAGTGCTGTGCATGTTTGATGGGTATAACTATTAAACAGCTTGCCCATGTGTTGCCAAATAGGGAATTAAATTCTAGTAAGTCTTCTTAAGTATCTCTATGCTCATGAATATGACATTTAGTCTATTTACACCTTTCCAACTGGGTTAAAATGTCAAAAAGATGTATTTTTGTAATATAAGTACCTCAATTCTTTTTGACATTATTTTCTGTAGCTCATTTTATATGCGTATCTTTCTTTTATATTATCATCATGATGATATTAATTTGGATGTGCAAATTAGCTCTTCATGATGTTGTCATGTCAGCATCTGGATTCAAGATGTGCTGTTTCATAAGCATAGCATCCTATTGCATTTCATCAGAGTCCCCCTTTTCTAATCTAATTATTCATAAGGAACCTTGGGGATTGTGCTAATGGGCATCTGAAACTATAAAGAGTAATGAAAGTGGTTGTGTTACTGCTATGCAATTAAGTGTGTACAGAATGCCATTCATATAATTAAATTCAGAAATTTTTACCACTCTTTTTCTCCTTCATAGTACATCAATTACTTCTCTGAAGTTAAAAATAATACCAGTGGAGTTTAAGAACTTTTTATGAGAGTTGGAGCATTTATAGCCACAAAATTTGATTTTGGCTTTTATTATTAAAAGCTTCAGCAAATAAGTAGCCAGTTTTATGATTTTTTTAAATGGATTTTTCATGTTTTATGTGGAAAGGTAGAGGATGTTTGTGATGGGAGCAGAATTTGAACTGCTGCGAAACCAAAGGGTGTGGGTGCGTGTTGTGTGTTTCCAGTTTAATATTCTGTCCATTGGTTTGATTTGGTACAATACACATTATACTGCTGCTGCTGGTAATGTGTATCAGCAATCATTGCAATTTGTAGGTTCAGCCTGACCTTTGGTCTGGGTTCAGTTTTCTGTCTTTGTTCATTTGGATTAAGTATTTTGATGAATGAAGATAAAGTATTTAGATCAACTAGTCAATATGTTTTCTGCTGATAATTCCATATTAATAAGTGCTGATGGTTAGTATCTTTAAGGTCTGCTGACAATCTGATTGAAATCAATGGCAGTTTTGCCTCATTTAGTTCAATGGGAGCAAGAATGAGTCTTTAACCAGCAGAAAATTATAAACACCAGTCTCTGTTCATGTGTCATTCACTATGAACAAGAGTTTTTATGGTGCTGTCAGGCTGAAAAAAATCCTTTTCTCTTTTGATAACAAAGCTGCATTTAGCTGAAGTAATCCCTAGGTAGCCTGTTAGAGGTGTTCCAGCTTTGTTATTCCCAAACAATAGGGAATGTGGCCTCTCACTGATTCTACTTAAGTAGTTGCTACTGCTCAAAATAGGTTGAGACTGCTGTGCAGCTGAAATTCTGCTGCAGACATCCTGCATTAACCTAGTTATATTGAATTTTCATGGGAAATGCAGAATTTATTTTAATTCTGCAGAGTACATGATATTAAATACATTGTACAGTCCCTTTTTCCAGAACACCAGTGACAGCCATGATGTTCCATGACAATCAAGAGGCCAAGGCATTGTGAAAGCATCCTCCATCCTCTGTCTTTTATTATACACAGCTGATTGGGATCATATCCTGTTCTGGGCTGCCTTAACCATAAAAATCACACTATCGTTTTAAAATTGCTCATCTGCCAAGTAACCTACTACAAAACTGAGTGGTAGCTTCATAAAACAACTCCTCCAGGATATCCTCTTAGTTTCTTCTCAGGTATCCACCAGGAGAAATGAGCTGTGAAGTTTGAATGAGAGTTTTAATAGGTCCAGGTCCTGTCTGACCAAATGACACAATGGCTGAGGGGGACTGACAGCTTCTCTCTAATCATTTTTGTAAAAGCTAGAGGAAAAAAGGAAGAGGGGTAAAGTGCATAGAAAGCTTCATCTCTGGGCTAGATTACCAGATTGCTTAGGACTTTAAAGGTCAAACCCAAGACCCTAGGTTAGTACCTCCTTAATTACTAGGAGACAACCTTTAGAGCACAGGAATAGCATGCTTTTGGCATTACTCACCAAGTGCCTACACTCTATTAGTTCATACTTTAAAATATTCTTGAAGTACAACATTATATTAGTAGGTCATTAATCTGCCCTTACAAAGGCAAGTAAGTTTTGCCTCCAAGAGAATAAAGTTATATCTTACTTTCTGTTCAAAATACTCATGGTGCTTGATCATATCAGGGATCTGCAAAGTCAGGCTAACGCTGCCAGATTTTCTACTGTAATTAAGGCAATGACTGGCAAATTTTCTAGCCATTTTCTGCAGTTAACCATTGCTGTTCCTGTTTGCTCTTGAATAAAACTCAGCATTACTTTCACATGCCCTCTGAGATAACAGACATATCTGAAAATCAGCAGATGAGAGAAGAAATCCTTCAATCCACTCAACGTTTTTTATTTGTTTGTGGGTTTGGCTTTTTTCTTTTATTTTACAGTGGTAAATTTTACATTTTTATAATGATATTTTTTCCTCTGGTAATTTGTGTTTTTCCGCATTATTTTGGTTTCCTTTGATTACAGGCTAAGATCCTTAATTCACAACTCTAATGTATTACTAGGGACCAGTTTAAATAGCATTTTCACTGGCTATCGGTTGCTACTTACTCTCCTATTACTTTTCCATATTTGTGTTTTTCTATGTAAATATGAAAATAACTGTTTAGAAAAAAGTACAATAAAAGATATGATTTTTTTATTCCTGCTTAGTGTGTAAATATCTTTAATCATCCAAGTAGTCCTGGTCAATGGACTGTATTTCTGGATATTCTGGATACCTAAAGACAAATAAATCCTCGAATCTGATGTGGTTAGTCATTGCTTTGTTAGGCCTAACTTCTAATAATATTTTGTTCTTGCACTTTATATACAAATTATTATCTTAATGATCCTTCAGTTTAATCTTGTGCAAATCAGATGTGCGGGGTAGGGGAGGTTGTTGCCTGTTTTTCACTGTCAAATGAAACGTCTCTCTTTTTAAAGCCAGTTTCCACACACAAGTTCAAATCCCTTAGATAAAGAATATGCTCATTTACAAAGATTATAATTGATTTTTTGGCCCTGTTTTTAATACTTTGCACTGTAAATGACATCCCAGTGGAGAATAATCATCATACAGATGTTTGAAAGCTCCTTCCTGCCGAGTATGGTAATTGAAGTCTATAAAGTGTCATCAGGCTGCACATTGTTTCTAATTAGTACAAGACAGTTTCTCTTGGCTTTGTATAGTTTTACTGGCCTCTTTCCTTCATTATTTCACCGGCTGGCTAGTAAATCTTGTCAGTCACTGAAAGAAAAAACAAAACAGCAAATGAAAAGTTGGAAATTCTGCTGTGTGGTTCATGGTGTCCTGCTTTCCTTTACTAAAAACCACATATTTTTGTATGGTTTGATTCTGACTTTCTGAAGCTGTCAGTATGCTTTTAGCTTCCATGGGCCAGGTACTACTCTGACATCTTTTGATCTTTATCTCACATCAGCAGGAGAAACATTAGTACAACAATCAATTTCTTTTCTCATAAAAGGGCCTATATGATAATGACTCTCATTTGTCTGTTTTCTGAAAAAGGAATGTTGTAGTGGCTGCTTGATGGTTAAATGTTTATGGCAGACAGTTTGCCAGGGTATACTCAGAAAAATCAACACTGGGATGGAACTGGGCAGATAAAAGAGTTTCTTCTATTGAAAGGAGCTCAAAATTATGTGCAAAATCACTGGGAAAAGAAAATCTGCTGCCTGTTTCCCTGTGTGAGTGTACGTAAATACAAGTCAAATTCTGTGGTCCTTAATGAGGGTTGGATTGTGCCTTCAAAACTCTGGTAGGTGCGTCCCTCTTGTAGGTTAATTTAGCCTAAAGTAGTGTCCCTGTATTTCCTCATGTGTTTCTGCAAGGTTTTTTTGCCTTAAATAATCTGGGATTTTATAGGATGGTGGAAGATAGACAGAAGTATGAAATTTGCAGGCCCTGGCTGTTTTCTTCAGGCCTCCATTCTAACTGTGAAGAGCTAGTTCTCTTGTGATAAAACTCTGAGGCAGGACCCATGATGATTTTTTAAAAAAAGTATTTATATTTCTTCCTTGCATGCAGTGAACACCTTGTCTGAATGTTCAGGAAGCACATAAAAATTCGTCATTATGCATTCTTTAAATGATTTCCTGTTGATTCCAGTTGAAGGTCACTCTAATAATATAAGGTCTACATTTTGCTTGAAGATCAAGGAGGTTTAAGAACACCCTCATGAACAGCTAAAAGGAAGTAATTTGCTGTATATTCTAAAGCATCAGACTAAGATTTAGGAGGTTGATTTGATCCTCTCCGAATGACAGCATCCTGAGGAAATAATTTTCTCTCTCCCATCTTTGTTTCTGTCTTGAAGCAAAATGATAATGCTGTACATCTCTTCCTTCACATTTATGTTCTTTTTAGTGGTTGGGAAGAAAATAATACATGACAGCTATGTTCTAAAGAAGACCACAGTGTAAATAATTAAAATAGAATAGACTATTCAGTTGGAAGGGACCTGCAATGACCAGCTAGTCCAACTGCCTGACCAGTTCAGGGATGACCAAAAGTTAAAGAGTGTTGTTGAAGGCATTGTCCAAATGCCTCTTAAACGCTGACAGGCTCCAGGATTTGACCACTTCTCTGGGAAGCCTGTTCCAGTGTTTGACCACCCTCTCAGTAAAGGAATGCTAAAGAAACCCTGTTGTCCAGTCTGAACCTGCCCTGATGCAGCTTTGATCCATTCCCGCATGTCCTGTCACTGGATACCAGGAAAAAGTGATCAGCACCTCCCTCTCTGCTTTGCCTCCTCAGGAAGCTACAGAGAACAATAAGCTCATCCCTCAGCTTCCTTTTCTCCAAACTAGACAAACCCCGAGTCCTCAGCTGCAATTTCTAGAACATTCCTTTCTTTCCTTACACCAGGGGCCCTCAAACTTTTTAAACAGGGGGCCAGTTCACTGTCACTTAGACACTGTCGGGGGCCGGACTATAGTTTGGAAATAAATGAATTTTATTCCTTGAACACAGACACTGAATTCTGGCATATCAGACAAACAGCTCTTTCTTTGTACTCTGTGAAAAAATAATCAGAAGTCCACTTTTCTTGGAATACCCTGCACTCTGAGTCAATTTTCCCTTTTTTTGACATGATGGTGCACATGCTTCCCACTGGTGCTGGCTTGCTTGTCCTGCCTGGGAGCTGGAGGGAGGGAGGGAGAGACAGGGGAGCCGCCCACCTCGCTGATGCTGCCGCCCCCCTCCTCAGCCCGGCCCCGCAGTCTGGAGGGGGGGCCAGAAGGGACTGAAGGGACTTTGCCACCAGGGCTCTGGCGATTCGCCCGAGTTGGCAGGGGGGTTCTGTAAATACTGGTGGGACGGATTGAGGACCCTGGGGGGCCATATCTGGCCCGTGGGCTGTAGTTTGAGGACCCCTGCCTTACACCATCTTTGTTGCCTTCCTCTGGACACATTCAGAGACCTGAACATGCTCCTTAATTCATGGGGCCCAGCACGGCACACAGCACTCCAGGTGAGGCCATACCAGCACTGAACACAGCAGGACAGTCACCTTTTTTGACTGGCTGGTGATGCTTTGTTGGATGCACTCCAGGATGGGGTTGGGCTGCTGGGGCCACTGCTGGCTCACACTGAGCTGCTGTTGGCCAGCACGCCCAGATCCTTTCTGCAGGGCTGCTCTCCAGCTACTCTTCACCCCATTTGTACTTGTGCCTGGTGGTACTCGGTCCTAGGTGCAGAATCTGACATTTTGACTTTTTAAATTCCATCCCATTCATCATAGCCCAGTGTTCCAGTCTATCTAGAGCCTTCTGCAAGGCCAATTACAGAAATCCTCCTTACTGGTTGCAGTGGAAAGTATATTTAGTACCTGCAATCTACTTACTATGGTACTGCTTTACAGTGGACCCTCCAGTTAGTGCAAAGCATGTGTCGAAGCAAACCTCTTTATCCAGTGAAGCAGTTGCTGACTGTACAAGTGCATAGGAGGCTATGAAACTAAAATCAGCAGGTATTTGATCTGAGGTGATATTCCTAGCGAAGTATAGTGACGTGTTGCTTTCTGAAGTAAAAGGAGTTTACTTGTTACTTTACTGATAAATATTGCATCACTAGGGGATAGAATTGTAAAACAAAAATAATTTTTTAGAGAGCCACCTTCTCCCAGGGTTAGGAAATAGTGCCAGAGACTGCAGCTGTCCCCTTCACTGCAGCGGAAGGTCTGATGGCAACTGCAAGCTGGTGCAGGCATGGGCAACGTAACGCCTCTCTCCACTCAACCAGTCTTTGGCAAATTTTCCAGCCTCTACTCCGTGGTTCTGGCTTGGGTAATACTTTTCCCTTGTCACGGTCCTTTGAACAACTAACCAGTGTGTTTCTCCACTGTTTTGCCTCAGAGAAACCTGTCAACACCTTTTCTCTTCATTCTGTATTTAATGGATATGTCATCATTGCTTAATGGAAGATGGTGAAAAGGTATGTTTTGTTGTTAGCTCCGAACATGGCAGTGTCCCCTGACAGCAGTGATGTCTTGGGCACAGTGTTGTGCTGTTGTTATATTGGCTCTGATGCCAGTTCAGTCAGTTCAAGCTCAGATATTCCTCTGCAATACTCTTCTGCAATGCATAAATGCACCCTTATGCAAACAAAAATTCAGAAGCATCTCAACTACATATCCATAATTTATAATTATAGTGGGATTAAAATAGACTTGAGGCTTCATGTTGGCCTCATGTCTCAGAGCTGCTGTACTGCAGCAAAGGCTGCTCTGCTTTGAGAGCACAGCAATAATTACTGTGGACTGCGTTTTAACAACCAGCGATGATTGCGAGGCACAGCTTCAAGGATGTTGGGGGAGGTTGGAAGCCTTGAGCTTCTATCAAGGCTTAGATGTCTAAATGTTATCTATGTGGGCTGCAAATTAGCAGCTCTCAAACTATATGGCTTCAGGAGGCCTTTTGGGGAAAGTGCCTGCAGATTTGTGAACCATCACCATATGCTTTGAAGCCCCCCTAATCTGGGAAGGCTCCTAAGAATGTTCCTCTAGTTCTATCTTTGTAGAGAAGACAGAAATCTGACCTACTGATGTTTATTTTTTCAGATTATTTTGTTTTCAACTTCTCAGTTTTAGCAATAGGCTGGCAAAAGCTATATTTTGTATTTAACCTTTTGATAAAGAAGGATTGCTGGTGCTTAGTGTTAAAACATGATAGGTTTGAAGCCTTGAAATCCGTGTTCCATAGTTGTAAACACAGTGGAAATGGTCTGATTTCCCACTTGCATTATTGTATTATTAGACTGGAAAGAGCTTTTGGGGCTGTTTTACGTGATGATTGGGTTCCCTGCATGCTTCTACATTCTGAAGCAGGAAAAAAAATTGGAAACTGCCTGATCAGCAAGCAGTTCCTGTTTTAGGCATTGTCCATAGCATTTGTAATATATGCTGATCTGGTCCTGTTATGTAATTGATGTCCATTGGGAATATCCTAAAACAGGGATGTTTATTTCCCGAGGCTCTTAACAGTTGTTTGATGTTTCTTTATCAGACACAGGCTGGGGAAAGGTGCATTGATTTTTAATGTCTTCTGCTCTTTAAGTAATTTTTTTTTAATGAGTAATTATAGAAATACGATGCATTTAAACTTGAGGGCAAATTTAACATTGAGTTTTGCACACTCCAGCTATCTAGAATTCAGTGTTTCAGGGCCAGGAGTTCTTTATTTCCTGACATAATAGGACAATTTAGCATGCTCTTAGTTTTAAGCACACAAGCAACCCCATCTTTCCTCACATTTCTTAGTTGGATACGTACGTGTGTGTATATATATAGGTAAAAACTAAAGACTTTGGCCTTTCACGAACTGAATCTTATGAAATGAGCTTTTAGATCAATGTGAGGTTGTGTAAGCCACTATCTTTTTTTATATCACTTTCACACTCATATGAAACCTTAAAGCAGTAGGATGATATGAAGCTGATACAGTTATCCTGTTCGTTTCTAGACAAGCTTGGAAGCAGTCTGTAGTGTTCCATCAGTAGCAGCAACCCATGTTAACACTGAAAAATCCGTTTTTTCTCTTCATGGGATCATTATGTAAACTTGCTGAAGAGATTGTGATTGCAAACAAGAAGAGCTGATTGTATGATCTTTGAGCTTGGCTTTAGTTTACACACTTAAATCAGCCATACTACCTGAATAATTCTGAGAATGGACAAACATGGATTTCAAAGGATGCTTAGAATGGATCTAATATATTATGATGTGCATGATCTTCATCAAAGAAGTATTAGGCACTCCCAGAAGTCCCACAGTTTTATGATCTTGTGACAGACCCAGAGGCAAATTCAGAGTTGTCAGCTGAATTGCCTTTGGAGCCTGCCAAGCAAACAGATGCTAATGTTAGATGAGTGGCTTCATGGCTTGGCATGGAACTCCCATGACAGGCAACAAGCCCTGTGTGTGACCTTATCTTGCTGGTCTACCACTGAGAATCACAGAGGAGTTATTTAGTGATGTATATAAGTTAAGAGCTGTATGTTGCTCACAGCATTTGGATATAGTTTATTTGCATCCTGTACTCAAAGTGTCTAATGAGTAGATTTAAACACTGCTATCTACCCTCACGTGTTAAGACTGAGAAAAGTAATCATGGTTCGTTTTCCCTGCACTGGTTCTACAGGCTCCAGAGCCCCTTGGATGCTGGGAACTCTCAGCCTCTGCCAGTTGCAGTAGAAAACTAATTAATCTGACATAGCAGAGTGTGTTGCTCTTCTGTGTGCCACACGGGTTCCTCTGAGTTGCGGTCACAAAGTACATCTGCCTGGGTAAACGGGATGTTTGGGAGCACTGGGACCAGCTGGCACAGGAGCTCATGCCTGTGAGGGTGATATTCCACAGCTTCCAGAACGTGGTAGCCAAGTGTGTGCTACCTGTTGGGAGGTGTCCCAGCCTAGTAGCCTCTGAGCTGTGCTGAAGTGGTGTTTGGAGGAAAGCAATTTATCATAGCCAAAAGCCTGTCAAGGTCCTCTCTTCATCAGTTTAGTTTAACAGTATGAATCGTAGCACTGCAAAGCCCAGGAATGTCCAGGAGCTCTTCCTCATTTGCCAGCACAGAAAGGGCTGTTGTGTCTCTGCCTTCCTTGTCATCACTCTGTTCTTAAAGACTCTGGCTCTATTCCAGCTTCTAGCTCCATGACTTTTAAGATTATATCCCCCTGGCTTCACCCAAAAGCCTGCTCACTGGGCCTTTTCTCCCTCGGTGCATGCTATTGAGATGCTTCGTTTTTTGGGGCTCCATCAGTATATTCATTTAACAACATGCATACTCATTTGAGCTGAATATAGGAACATTTAAGTCTCTAGACAAGTGATTAAGAGCTTTATTGAATAGAAATGTTTTGCTGAACCACAGCCTGGATTATCTGTCCCTTAGTATGTGTATAATCAAAACTGCCTCTCTGATCTTGGATAAAAACTCTGGAGGATCTTTTTCATTTTTCCCTTTGTGTGAAATGGGAATGCTGACATTTCCTTACTGACTTCCTTGGATTGCTGTGGAGTTTAATGCCCGGAAAGCATTTTGAAAATGAGAACTGCTGTGACAGAATTACTGAGAGCTTTGCTTCTGGAATTTAATTGCTCAGTTAAGAAGGGGGAAAAAAAGTTCAGAACCAGCTGACAGTGAAATTCTATTGAAGTTTGTATGTAATATATGGAAATAACATTCGTATTGAATTTGGTTATTGAGGATTTTATTTTAAATTTTTGATGACTTTTCATTATTCTTTGATATATTTTAAATTAATGATTTTCCTTTAAAATTCTAAATATGGATGGGATTTTTTCCCCTTGTTTTATAATAGGCTTTTAGCAAACTTGATGTTTGCTTACTGTAGATCATTGCAGTTATTATGCACAAGCGTAATCACTTCTGACAATGAAAGTAAAATTAGTATATTTTAACAATTTGTATGCTTTCCATATTTGGCTTTTATTTGCTCCAAAATGAGGCGTGAGGTTCAAGGTCTTTTTGTGCTCTCAATAAACCCCGGTTGCCTAGCATTTCTAACACTTGGCAGCACCATTTCTAATCTGTCTGTAGCTGGCAGCCAGGCTGTGCAGCTCCTCGGTGGGAAGTAACATAGAGCTGAGCAGCAGCTCCCAGCTCAAGCAGGCTTCCTTCTGTGGGTACCAGTTTAAACCCTGCTCTGGAAATTGTAAATCCATGGCAGTTTTTTTCTCTTTTGTCCTTCAGTGTTAGTTGGTAAGAGTAGTGGATTGGCATGTTTTCTAAATGTGCTCATGTTTATCAGGTGGAGTGTTCCAAGCCTGTCACTGAGTCCTTTGCTTACATGAGGGTCTCATCTGTCAGCAAAGAAAGAAAGAAAAAAGAGAGAAAGATACATCCGGCTGCATTTTTTCTTTTTCTCTCCCTCCCCTCTCCGCCCCCCTGAAATCTCAGAAGAGTAAATGACTAGCATGCGTTACACAGTGTAAGCTGTGAAGGAGATTTGAGGGAATGTGAAGGTTAGAAGCTTTCTAACCTTTTAGCTTTGCTAAAATAGAGATTGATCTGCAGCGTTTCCTTAATTTTAAACATTGTTTGTAAGAACAGATACAAGCATAGTTACCAAATAGTGTAGATTTAGTGAAGGTGAAAAGCTTTCTAGTGAGTTTTTTCAGTTTGTTCAGCTGGAAGGATCAGTGCTTCCCAGGCTCCATCCCTTTGGACATCCCCAGAGGCGGAGGTACCTGTGGGAAGCAGGACTGGAGTCACCCCCTGCATTGCCTGTTAGTGCACAGGGAGCACTGCCGGTCTCACAGCACGGAGAGGCTGCTGGGTTACTGCAGGGGATACAGGGCTGCTATTGGGGAGCTCCTGAATAGCTATTAAAAGGAGTCGTAGCAAGGTTTTTATCAGTCCACTGAGTGTCTCAGACTAAGAAGACACAAAGCAGTGCACTTGGAGACTTCAGCAAGGATAATGGTAGCATTAATTAGGCATTCTGCGGAACCAAGCACTGAAGCTTTGCAGCTGATCCAACCGGGTCACCTTGAACAAGAAGACACTAAAGTGCATGTAAACTGTAGCCAAATTTTTGAGAAATGTGTCCTAATATTCAGCTACACCACGTCTGACAAATGTTGCTTGACCTTATTTCCTACTGAAGCAGTGGGACACTTTCCATTTACCTCAGTGGGCAGAAGGTCAAGTCTCTTGGGCCTCTTTTCCTGGAGGCCTTGCACACTGCAGGAGGGAGATGGGTGCCAGAACCTCTGAAATAAGGGCTTTGAGCTTTTAAATTAGGAATACATGTGTGTGTGTGGGGGGGCAGTTTATGAAAAGCTGAATCTCAGTGACTTACATTTAGTAGAAAGTGTTGTTTTTAGCACAGAACGCTGAACCTAGATAACCTATTTTACATATTTGTCTCATAAGCAATTTTTTTCTACATTGACTGTGCTCTAATAATTGGGTGTCATTTCCTGACATTTCTAATTTGAGAAATACAGCTAGAAATTAGCATATGATTAAAGAGCTGTTGCAATAATTTTTCTAGGCTCTTAAAATAAGTACATACAAAAATAGTTGAGGAAAAACCCAACTCTGTTAAAGCTTCATGCTAAAAAGAGGAAATCACAGTGGTCATAGGTGTTCATAGAGGGGGGACAAGTTTTGGGTTTGTTTTTTTAGATTCTGATTCAAGCAAATTTCTTTGAGCACTGAACATACGTTCAGATGTTCTGAATGGGAAGGTGTTTTCCTTGGTCCCTGAAGATATAGGGATGCATGGATCTGTGAAACTCAGCAGTATCACGCTGTTCTCATGATCACCTAGGACTGATGCAGGCCACCAACGTGTGCATGTGTAGCATTTCTAAAATCCAAAGGTTGGAGTTTAAAGATGAAAAAAAAAAAGGAAAGTTATGTCTGTGCTTGCAAGGATTTAAAGTTATAAAGTTTGTTGCTTCCATTATTTATTTATTTTTTACTTTTATTTACTACCATCCCTTGCTGAAGTGGTCATATTTCAAGGAGCCTTTCAAGACCTGTTTGGGGTTTGACCCTGTAGTTTTGGATTTCATATCAGGAAGAGATTGTTGTATTCAGGAAGAAAGGTGATATTTAGCCTGATAAACATCCTTGTTCTTGCGTGACAAGATTAAACAGAACTGTTTGGTTTTTGCCCTTGATATATTTTCTCTTGCTAGCAATGAAACCAGGCAAGGTGTGACTTAGCAAAACAACTACATGAGGTGTAGTGAACAGACATCTCTGGACTTTATTCTGTTACTAATTGATCACCTTGTTTCACTGATCCCTGAAGCACTTCCACTGTTAGGATGTGTGTTCAAAGTTTGCTTTGACCAAAATCAGTTTCCTGTTGTATTTTGCATTGCCCCTGCATCTAACATGGAGCAAACATTTGCCATTTGTCAGCCCTAACTCCATCAGACTTAAAAGACATAATAAAAGAGGAAAAAAACAAAGCAAAAGGTTTGCCAGGGTGACAGATAATCCCGGGGGGCAAAGGGGCAGATACATCCTTCATTTCAAACTGCTTATTTTGTGTTGTAGCATTTCCTTGTACTCTTCCATGCTTTCTTAAGTTCTTGTGTGTGCATATATTTCCTCACATATGCTCTTTTGTGCCCTTCATCATGCTTTTTGCTCTTTTTAACGGGTTTGTATGCTCTATTCTCCTCTTTCCATCTCAGCATCCTTGTGTTCTCATTTTCTCTCATGTGTCCTTCTCATCGGGCCACCCAACTGTCTGCTCATATCCTACGTTGTTTTGGTGCCTTGGAGAAGTGATCAGGCAGTTTGTGTGTAGGTCAATGAAATTCTATCTGGGTGATGTGGTTTAGTGGTTTAGGGGTTACAGTGGGAGTGGTGGGTTGACAGTTGGACTTGATGGTCTTAAAGGTCTTTTCCAACCTTGGTGATTCTGATTCTGTGATTCCCCATCTTGTCTGCCCATAGAGTGGAGCTGGCTTTCTGGTGTGCTGGTTATTAGTGTTAAGTATCTGACCGAGCCAAGGCGGACAGGGTGATATCTGAGAGTTTGCGTTGTGCCTATTTGAATTTTGAGGTGTGGTTTCTGTTGTCATACAAGCCCTGGATCCAAGATGGTGAATGACATTGCTGTGAACCAAAATAGATGTGCATTACAGAGACCGCTACTTCAAGTAGGAAATTTTCCTGTTGTCAGAGATTTCTCTGCCAGCTATTTCAGAAAAGAAGTATTCATTTGACCTTTTGAGATCTTGCATACCTTGTTTTCTTGCTGTTTGAGGAAACCTTTGAAACATCAGCTTTAAAAAAGGTAGCAGGCTTTTTCTTTCCATTCATTTTTTCTTTCCCTCCATTTTTTTCTTTCCCTTTTTTATTTTGTGTCCAGCTCTAGACTAAATTCTGACAGCACAGCTCCTTGTAATGGCCTTCCCTTTGAGATGCTGTAATACTTCTCCTCTTTTATTTGCCATTTGTCCTTTTGTTTTATGGCTCTCTCTGTTGCAAGCTTCTTTGTTGTTTCTTCCAGATTATGCCCCTCAGGGACTTCTGTATCAGTACAACTGAACATTGCTTGCAGCCATGCCAGATTGTGCTGTGATCTTATTGGATTTCACAAACCAAGGTTAGGCCAGGTCAGAACTTGGTTGAAATAACGTAGACTACAAGATTGCCTGCTAACCACTGGGAACATGCATGACAAAAACCTGACCCAGTTGCTGATTCAGTCAGCTCAGGCCGGCAGTGTTGCTGTGCTGACTTGGGTGGGTGTAATATTAATAAGAAGTTCTGACCTGTTCTGGCTGGTAGGATTTCCCAGCTTTTGTTTGAGAAAAGTACTGATGTTAATTCCTGTGTTCTGGCCTATTCCAAATCCTTTAATTCTCATTCAGGATTACACTGGAATTTGACTTTGATTATATTCTCTGATCTTCTTTTTCCTGTACTGTTGCATGATGTTTGCCCTCGAAACTTGCTACGCTGTCCAAAAAACTGCATTTCTGTGCTGGGTGAAATAGTCCTATAATTTTCTTCGCTTTCCTGATCTTCTGAAGCAAAATAAAGTATACCAGAGTCTTCAGATGAAAGGTTCCAAAAAGGTAGACATTTTTAGTGAAAATAACATACTGAAAATTATAGTTGAGCTTTTCTTAGATTTGCTTGAGGTTTCTGACCAAAAGACTGTAAGCACCTTCAGATTTTACTTCCCTGAGTCCATATTAGGTGGAAAATGGTCTGCAATTATGCTAGAGTGCCACAAAATAATGGGAAGATTGATTATATAGATAAGGCTTTTCTAATTATTGCAGAGGTATTTGGACCAGTTTTTAAAAGCTTATTCCTTAAAACAAACCTGAAGGAGGCTAGAAAGTGAATATTGAAAAAATACATAATGGCCAGAATTGACTTGAGCTACGTGTACCAACCTTTATTTCATCTCCCCACTGAGCTTGAGGGGTGGGGTGGCTGCTGGTGAGTTCCTTTGCCTTCAACTGTGCTGGAGCAATACTCATAAAGTTGAGGGAAGAGCAGCTACATACACCTTGATGAGCACAGATGTACATTGATGGACTTAGATCTGTCACAAAAACAGAATATATCTAGCTAAGCAGCAGCTGTTGGGTAAAATATAGCCATTAAGAAAATGTAAGGAGTGTAAATTGTGAAGCTGCAGAGGAATTAGTGATGTGTGAAAGGGCAGCGGTCCTGGGAGTCAGGGAATTAAATACTTCAGTCTGAATCAGGAAAAACTTCCTGTCACTTTAAGCTGTAGAGTAATATGATGTCATCTGGTGAACATGTAAAATTAATCTGTGGGTTCAAGTCTGTAATGCGTTGTACCTGCTGGAACAGTTTGATGTGATGGATGTGGACCAGATAAGCAGATGTTTAGGCCCCTGGAGTATTTTCATCTGTTGAAGGTTTTGTGTTTGCTTTACTCAGTCAGCGTCTGTGTTTTTTAAGCGAAAATATTGAGCATCGTGACTTTCAGATCCAAGTTCATATATATTTCTGCATAGACAAAATGGAGTAGGAAGATTATTGTTGGATAAAAGTTGGGATTTACGATTTGATTGGAAATGCTCAGCTGTTGGCATTGAGGTTACCCATAATTATTCTTAATATCTCTATCTCTGATAATCCTAATTGTTAGTGCAAAGCTTGGCACTGCCAGCAGAGATAGGGAAGGTGTAGTGCAGAAGAAGGCTGGAAGGAGTCTTTCATCTCTGCCATCCCTTGCCAAGGGCTTACCGTACATGCAATTCATCAGCTTTTCCATTGTGGTGCATTTATATATCCTGGAGAGGGTGAAATCTGGTAGTTAATTGCTCTGCTTGCTCAGGGGGCCATTCTGCAATGGAAGAATCTGTAGGATTGGGACCATAGTGGCTGATGTTGCTACAGCATTAATAAATACGTAGGGGAGTGTTCTGCAGAACGGTACGAAGAGCTTTGTTGATTGATTCCTACCTCCCCTGTCTGAGGAAGAACCAGCCTGGCTAATCTTTTGTATGAAAACAGCATGACTAATGTTCACCTGCTGAACAGATCTGCTGGATAATTTTATTGGGGGAGGGGGGTTGAGGAAGAAGATGGGGGGGACAGACAGCTGTTGTTTTCAGCTGTTATTTACAGGATCAATAAAAGTGATTTTCCAATTCAAGGATCATTTTTTACCAACAAGCTACGTAGCCTGTAAGGCCATAATATTGGATCTGCTCTTTTTCAGAACAAGTTAATTTAAAAGTGATAGGTAGTTTCCACTTTGGAATTAATTTTTCTAATAGAAAGGAGAGATATATCTGGAAGAAATCCCCACCTTGAAGCGGGGGATGAGAATTTTGCCTCAGAACAACATCACTGCACACTGCCCACAGATACTTACTATATTGTCTCCTTAAACAATAATCATTTATTTGTGTACAATATTTTAATGACAAATGCAATATAATAAAATGCAGAGCTGTCTTAATACAATCCTGGTTCAGTTAATATTGAAATCTGTGCAAGTACTTCTGTGGACCTTACTGGGCATTGACTGATGCCCTCTGTAAAGTGTGGTCTCGTATTTTATAACCGTCCTGACCATAGAATATTTCATGATGTTGTGGATCTATTTCAGGCTGATAGCAAATGTATTCACACATATATGTTCAAATACCATTCATTCTTTTTGCACAGTTGTTTTATCTGATTCTTCTGTGACCTGTTGAGAACATCTCATTTGCATGACTCAGGCACACACACACATGACACACATACACACACACACACACATTTTAATAGATACTACACTCCTCCCTCTGCATTTGCCCTTCTTCCCCACTGTACAATAAAGAGTCTCTGTTTAACAGGACTGTTTAAAATTATATGAGACTTCTGCAGTTCTGCCTGTATGATCGGGGTAGGATACAGCTTTAAATGAGTAAAATCATGCAGGTATCATTTTATAAGCCAGAGGCCACACCTATTTTTGGTGTGAATTCTGCAGGATAAGAATAAAACAGCCAGGAAGTGTTCTTCTATTGGAAGCAGTATGAATGAACTTTACACACCAAAAAAGTTGCTTAGATTTTTAGATTAAAAAAAAAAGGCAATTTTTTTCAAACTTGATTCGTCCCAAGCTTCAGAGCATCACCAACCATAACTAGAATCTCTCTACCTCTCTACTCTTCTGTAAGTTTAGAGCTATTGTGGTTATTACCTATGAATTATGCAGTCTGTGGAAGTGCACATTAAAATCAAATGCCATTACCTTTGAGAAGCTTTGAGTTCAGACCCAAAATATTGTAAGTCTTCATGTTCCATTTTTCTCCAAGTCTACACATCCATAGATTTTATTCAACACACAGGAAAATTACATGCTTTAGGATTCCTCTTTCCTCCTTCATATATGTAGTAGGGGAGGAAAAAGGGAGGAAGGGTGTTTTGATTTAGAAGGACTTGATGATGAAGATTTCTTTAAAAAAACAAAGTATTTTTCTTTACTGTGATTGGAATAAAGTTTTCCTTTTTTAGATGATAAATTGTTTATAATATTTGAGTAAGAATCTGCCTTTTGGATGGCTGTGTTGCTGATGAGAGCTACTGGCAATAGAAGCTTTCTAACACTGAACTGCTAGTTTATTAAAAGAATAATAGGAACAGATGTTTTCAATTCATAAAATGTATCAAGTAAATGGTACATCCACTTGTTATTTCAATTCCTTTGAATTTTTGTGAACTCATTTGGGGCTAGGTTTTCAAAAGAGCTTAGCCCACTGTCACTTCATTGTTCTCAGTATAAACTGATGGATGATGAACGTGTTTGGAAACCGTAGCTTTTTATGCCTAAAGGGGAGCTCCTAACTACTGACGCTTCTAAAATCTGGCCCATGTTTCTGATGAGTGAATACTGATCATTATAGAGGATTCAGACATACAATCTCTGAGTAATACCCTGCATTTGCCTGTGATTGTATATATGATGGTTTCTTAATTTACTATTGCACTAGGCATTTTAATTTAAATTATGCTAATAGTGTAGGATTAACTGCGGATTATGATTCCAGCATGTACTGTCATTCAAACACAAGAACCAGTTCTTTTGCTCCTGCCATCTCCCTCTCTGTCTCATCCTCACGTGTAGTAATTTGTGCTCAAGACTGGCCTCCAGTTTTGATGAGTTTTCATGTTCAAGCTGATACAATTGCTTAAGGAAAGGCAGTTGTTGAAAATCAGAAGGACTGTGAGTTTTCTTGTCTTCTGATGACACATTTTAATGGTGCTGAAATGATTTTCTGAAAGCAATGATTTGAATGGGCTCTTGCCAGCACTGCACAGTGAACAGCTCTGGTTTTGCCTTCATTCCTCAGTGGTAGGACAGTTTACATGTACTTTGCTTTTGCACTCTTGACTCAAACACATATTTGAGAAAACTAGTGCTAGGGGCTTATGTTAAAAATCTCATAAAGGTTGCAGAATAAATAATACATGCAACAGGACTGAGATGTTATAGTGTCCTTGCTAGAGGAAATAGCAGGAGGCCACTTTTGTTGCTATTGCCAGTACTGAGATGGCTCTTCTTAAAGCACAGCCTCTCCAGAGAGCTGCTCCAGTCTCAAACTGCAGATGTGCTGGAAACACAAATTTGACTCATTGATGTTTGCACTTGTTTCATTGTGTAGCACCCTCAGATTGCAATGGCATGCAGCCTGTTTGCATCAGTGACTTGCTGTTGAATTCATCTGTATCCCTTCAAATCCCTCATTTGTTGCATTTTTTTTTTATGAGGTGCCTCATATTTTTAGTGGCTTTGTGTTGTAGTAGCAGTCTAAAGTTTGCCTTTTTTCTCTTCCTTTCTCTTCCCTTCAGCTGATATTATTTCTACAGTTGAGTTCAACCACACTGGAGAACTGCTGGCTACTGGTGACAAGGGGGGTCGAGTTGTTATATTCCAAAGGGAACCTGAGGTATGTGAGTTACCAATGTAGTCCTTAATAGTTTGATAAAACCTGGGTTAAATTTTAATACTTTAATTGAATTGAATTAACAAAGTCATTTATAATCTAAAGATTCAGTAAAACAGAATATTTATTCAGTAAAACAGACTATTTCCCTTTAGAAAGGAAGTGAAAGAGGGATCTTTTAAGTTTGCTGTCCCAAACAAAAATGCTTCAAAGCTTCAAAATTCCAAAATAAGAAAGAAGAAAGTTACTTTTGTTTTGCTTCTGCATTGTTTTAATAGCTTTTACCTGATGATGGAACCATTCCACTTAAAACAGTACCTTCTCTGTGGTACCTTTATGTTTCATTTGTAAATTCCATCCATCTGCAATGTCTTTTTTAGAAATCTTTCCTGAGTAATTGATATTCCTTCAAAAATTCTGTCTACTATTAAATGCTGTTTCAATATTTACAGGAAATTTCATTCTTGTTGAAACAAGTCTGTCAATGTCATGTTTTAAATGAGAAATTAAATTAACTTCCAATATTTTTATGTTTATAAGACTGCTCATACACCTCTCCTAAGAGATGAAGAAATATTACTTTCATAAACCACATATTTTTGTTGTTCTTATTCTCCACAGAGTAAAAATGAGCCTTACAATCAGGGGGAGTACAATGTTTACAGCACTTTCCAGAGCCATGAACCTGAATTTGATTATTTGAAGAGCTTGGAGATAGAAGAAAAAATAAACAAGATCAAGTGGTTACCACAGCAAAATGCAGCTCACTCACTTCTATCAACAAATGGTAAGATAGATGAGAGTGTGCAGGACATACCAGTATTTTCTATAGTGTGTTTTAGTGCTGATGGTATATATTTGTTCATGTTAATCTACTGTTTTAGAAATTTCCTCTCTGAGAGTTTACCAAGACTGTCGTACTGACTCTATCTGTTTTTTATATATTTTACTCATAGAATCATAACGATTTTCGTATTGATTATCCATTGACATTTAGAGAGCTGTCCATTTTTCTATTAACATGCACTGCTATCCTGAAATAGGTCTAGTGACAAAGGCATCACCACACTCAGCAGGTTGTATTTCACTGGGAATTCAGAATGTTGTCTGCTGTATTTGTCATAACCTTTATTATTTATAGATGTGTAAATGAATGTAGGTGAGGGAGATGAATTTCTTTTTCTTTTCATTTGTTATCATCAGAATGGTTTATTTAAGTTTTAAAGAGTTACAGAAATCTTTTGAAGACAGGAGGAATAATAATAGGATATTGATACTGACTCACATTTCTAAAATGTTCGACTTACTGATTTATAAAGGCAGTATTATTTCTAAGAGGGGATATGAGGATGTGAAATAGGGGGAAGAAACTGAATGTAGCAACATACACAAGTGTCATTTAGGAAGCATTTGGACAGTCTCAAGCTTTATTATTGCACATGATGCATGAGACAAAATACCCAGTTTTAAATCTTAGATCTCTTTGTAATAAGAAAATAATTTTTCTTGTAGAAGTTTGGGTGTAATTAGCAATTGCTGATAAAAATATAGTGTAATCTCACCTCTGGGAATTGACAGTTTAGGGCAAAGTGATTACTTCTAGCTAAAATTTATAGCATCAAATAATATTTACATTAATTCACAGTAGATGCAATTTTTTTGTGTTTTGTAGTTTGTTTTCCTTAAAGTTGTCTTAGACTTTCTGGGGGCACTGTTCCGTATTTGGAATGAAAAGTATCTGTTACAGATAGGTGATTTGTGCTAATTTAATGATTAGTCAGCTTATTATGAAGTTTGGGAGTTTACTTCTGCTCTTCTCCTGTCATCAAAATATCCCTTCTTTCTTTAGATAACTAAGAACAGCTTCTTCCATGATATGAAATCAGATTATTAAAAGTAAATCTCTCCCTTTTGATTTTAAAGCTTGTTTTTAGAAACACAGAGGAATACAGCCAAGTCCTCAGATATGCTTCTTTTACACTTGGCCTAGTAGACCTTTATATGAGTCTTCTGGTTCGTACTGTGATGGGAGGGGAGAAAGGAAGAAATAATCAGTGCTGATGTGGGTGAATCCAGTTTTAACCAATACTGAGCAAGCCTAGAACCTGGCACAATACTTTGGGCTCTGTTTTTCCCCCTTCTTCTTCTTCTTCTTCTGGAGCATACCAGCAGACCTCTTTCTTTTGAGAACAGAAATGGTTCCACTGGCATAGGCTTTGGATTTTGGCTTTGAATTGCAAAACATCTGTGCGTGCCGAGGAGGATTCCTGGCTTCCTGGCACAGCAGGGTTGAAGGCTGAAGATTCACCTCCTGGCATATTCTTAGAGATGGTTTTAACTTTAGGATACAGACGGCCCGTGCTGAATTACTCACTGTGTCACAGATTACCTGTGAGAAGTCTTTGACAATGTATATAAATTCCAAGCCTTTTAAAAGGGATAATAGTATGTTTCCTCACTTGCAGAGAATAAAGTTATTGTCTGTTACACATGCTCATATTGGACAGGTTGTAGAAATATCTTCAGTACTGGTTTTTGTTTACTAAGTTCTGAGCCTGCTATTTGAATGCAATTTTTGATATTTTGCTCTCTTGTAGTTTAGGATCTAAAGCACAGTTTTGGTCAAAAAAATGAGAACTGTGATGCAACATCCTTGCTCTCCATGGGCACAGGTGGACAGTGCTCACTGAATTTTTTGGAAGGAGCATCCTGCTGTTTGGGAACATGAGGGGAGAGTTGGTCTAAACCTAACACTCAATATGTGAGACTTGGCAGGACTGCACCTGCTCAGATCTGTTTCTGTTGTTCTAAGGAGGACTTCTGTCTGAAGCTGTTCCTGCACAGGTCACCTCTCTCAGAGGGGATCTTGGTTCCTTTCCAGTTCATGTGTTATCAACAGGTTATCAGCTTAGCTTTAATTGCAGCACCTTAATTAATGGAGGCAGAAGGAAACCACCAAGGCTTTCAAATCCCTCTTAATTTACAGTGCTTGCAGTTAGCAATTTTGTAGTTTGCACTGTAAACTGAAGTGATTTTGTACTATAATAATAAATTATTATGATTCACTGGTATCTTCTGTTCCAGAATGAATTGGGGCCGTTTTCCATGTGAGCTACATAGGGTAGATCAGAATTTGGCCTATACAGATGCTTTCGTCTGAGGATTTCAGACTGCTTACCAGACATTAATTAATTTTAACTTCACAACACCCTTGAGACTGAATGCTTAACCTCACAGAGATGTTTCTGTTTTTTCTATATTTTGCAAAATATAAGCATACTTAAAATTTCTAAGGAGTATTTAAAGTCCAGAGGTGGATGAAGAAGAAGAAAACCAACATGTGATAACCTTAACTGCTAGCAAAACAGTTTTCACTTGCAAAGGGATAGATCAATAGCAGCCAAGTCCAACAATGGAAAATAGTTTGTGTTTTTTTTAATAATTCATTTTACAATTGCTGTATTTATAAATTTTTGTCTAGATAAGCAGAAATGCACTGTTTACAGGTAAAAATCCAAGTGCATGACATAGCCTATATGTATTTTTAGTAATTAATTAATGTGATATACAATACAAATGAAATTTATTGAATATTTAAATGAACCTTTTTAGTTGCAGATTGAAGTAACTTCTTGTTCTGTAGATTGGTCAGCTGTAATTTATTTTTTGCTTGTAAAGTAGCATCTCAGTATCATTACGAGATGCATAATAGTAAAAAAAACCTGAGTAATGGAGGGATTGATTTTGGAAAGAAAAAAGTTCAAAGTTATAGTTGCTATAGAAATGCAAATCAATTCATGTATTCATATATCCTGCCTTTAAAATTATTTATACTAGCCTTTTAAAGAATATTTGGATCAGCCACACTGGGAAAATAGTTATGCTCTGCTATGTACGTGGGGCATAGGGGTAAAGGAAGAAAGTGGGCTGAAATCAGAAATGGTGCAGAAACTGAGGTTAATGAAAGCTGTGGTGGCAGCTGAAGGGCAGAAACTTTGGAAGGACTTTGGCTGCTCCAGAAGCAGATGAGTGTAACAACTGTTAGAATCTCAAGGGCAGATATTTTTTGCAGGAGAAGAATTGGCATTGATTTTTCAGTCTAGGAAGTGTTAGGGTTGGCAGGTTGGGAGCACAGCCAGAGTGGGAGTGGACAGTCAGTGTTAGAGAAATGTTCAGCTTCTGCTACTGTGTGGTGTGAAATCTTTAAAACATGTTTTTTGGCTCCAGAGGCTCTTTGAGAGGCATCATTATCATCATATGCTTCTCCCATCATGAAAAAAGAAGAGTCTAGATTTTATTCCATTCAATGCAAGATTAATATATTTTTCTCCCCACTTCTCTCTCTTACCATTACAACACAGTTCTCTTAGGTTTCCCCCCTCCCAGTTCTTCCTTAGTTGCTTTCCCTTAGGAGGAAGAAACGACTCATTTTTGACACAGCCTTTCATTTGCTGGAGCTCCTGGTGTTACACCAGTACCCCACTGCCTGTTCCCGCAATGGGCCAGGCAGGGATCATTGGCCTGTCTGTCTACTCCATGCTCTTCTTGTGCTGTTCATAGGTATTCTATCAAACTGGCTTTAATATCAAACATCAAGATTATTTCCTTTCAGAGTCAAGTTGTCAAACTGAGCTTCAGCAGTGAGCATTGAGTGGTTTGGGTTTGTTCCACCCAAACTTTGTTTGTTCCTGCAAACTGCCAGGTTGGTCACATGAGCAGCGTGTGCTCTACACATGACATGAGGTTTAAAGGTATGGGATGTGCTTTATGAGTATTTTTTCTGTTGGCAACATTTTCTGGATGTGCAGAATGAAGTGACCCAGACTGTTTCAGCACAGGACTTGTCTAAACCAAGGTGTAAAAATTTCTTCAAGGTATATATTGTGAAAGGTGAGTAACCATGTTCAGAATTCCTATGCTGATAGTTGTTCATCTTTTCTTTTAAAGATAAAACAATCAAGTTATGGAAAATTACTGAAAGAGATAAGAGACCAGAGGGGTACAACTTAAAAGATGAAGAAGGAAAACTTAAAGATCTTTCTACAGTAACATCACTGCAGGTAAGCTGCTGTCCATGTCCAAAATCCAGTTGTTTCTGTAGGAAGAAGGTAGTTCTAACTCAGTAAAAAACTTAAATATCCAATCTAAACCTCCCCAGTGCAACTGGAGCCCATTTGCATTTGTCCTGTCACTTGTTTCTTGGGAGAGGAGACCAACATCCACACGTTAACATACTAGATTTTTGCTCTCAAATTTTATTGGCTGAATTCGCTCCAGGGGCTTTGGCAAAGGAAGTGGCTAAAGGTTAGAACGGAAAGGTTATGTTGTATAAACACTACTATTTCTTTATTGTTGAAAACAAACAGCCTCCATCTCCAAAACAAGCCAATATTATCTATTGTGAAAAAAGCCTCCAAAGTGTAAAGATGACTACGGTAATGGAATATTTATCTATTCAGTATGATTAGGCAAACAAAACCATTCCAGATTGCTTACAGTCTGAGAATTCAAAGTTTGAGGGAACCATTGTTTTGTTCCTTTAGTAGAAAGCTAAACTCAAATATTTAACTGCTCCATATTCCTCTTTAAATTACCTTTTGGATTGATGTAGGATAGATTGCTTCTGATGCACGTTCAACAGCGTTGAATAGTCCCAGTCATGGGCCACAGCCTTACACTGTTTAATGCTTTACTGATAGGGAATAAATTGAGTGTCTCCTTATTGAAGCATGACATTGAAGTGACACACAGGGAAATAAAGAGAGCACATTGATGAGTGATAATCTGTGCTATTGGCTTTTCAGCAGTAGGTCTGTATGTACAATAATGTCAGTACACATGTTAGCTTTGTTTTCGAACACTCCGTTTATTATGTTTTGCTGAGATTATAACCTTCTCACCACTTGACTTTTTTGGAAGAGACACATCAAGTAACAAAGCAGATACTGTTAAGTGATTTACAGCTAATGGCAAACTCTTTAGCAAAAGCAAAATACTAGTACTTCACTGCTTGTCAGACCCTCCTGCATATGTGAGACAGTAGCTCCTGTTGTGGGACTGGCCTGTTGTGTGGCAGCTGCCAGTCCTTCCCTTCCCACAGTCCAGGCTCTGCCTGGCTCTCCATGGCTCTCCTGTCTCTCCCTTCCTCCTCTGCAGGGAAGGTCTTGCCCAGCAATTCATCCATGGGGAAATTCAGCTTGTGCACACTGTCAAGAAGTTTTATAATATCATAATCTTTTAATGCTTTCTCTCCACTGAAATTCTCATCATCTTAGCAAAAGATTATTTAAAATCTTACTCCCTTTCTGGTCTGTGTTTTGGTTTTTTTGGCAGGTGCCTGTATTGAAACCTATGGATTTGATGGTAGAAGTCACTCCCCGGAGAATCTTTGCTAATGGTCACACCTATCATGTCAACTCAATATCTGTCAACAGTGACTGTGAGACATACATGTCAGCGGATGATCTCAGGATTAACCTCTGGCATTTAGCTATCACGGACAGGAGCTTCAGTATCCTTTATTGTGATTCTTTGTTCAGTGTTGATGTTATTAGTAGGGCTTAAGAGAGCTGTTTTGAAGTATTTTTTCTGCAGTTTTTAAAGTATACCTTTACTTACCAGAAGCCCTTCAGTATTTGCAGGAGAAAATGCTCATATATCATAAGAGCTAAGCGATTACAAAAGTCAGGGAATTTTATATGAAAAATAACAGTCTTGGAGTTGGTTAATGACAAGTAAATAGGTAACTAATGCCAGCTGGATGGTAACTATCCACCTGACTAGAATACTCTATATTAGAATAGACATTTCCCACTGAGCTACGCCACCTTGTTTTGTTGCATGGTCAGTCTTTACCCTGACCTTGCCCCCAGTTCTCCATCAACCTGCTTCCCTAAAGCCTAATGCCCGAGATGTGCTCAGTTTGGAGGTAAGGCTCAGCTGCTTTATGTGAGTTGTGTCTGTGATTAATGCAGCCATTGCTGTATCAAGTGCTGGTGTTATCCTGAAAGCCATGCTGTGGAATCATTCCAGCCATCTGTGAGGCTGCCCCTTGCACTGCAACAGGGTGGCTTGGAGGGGGAGCAAAAGGAAATGTAGCCAAGAAAAGTGATTCTCTGTGTTTTGCAGAACATAAATACACTGGTAAGAAGAGAAATAGGTTATGGGGCCAGCTCAGAATGTTGTATTCCTTTGATGATTTCTTTTTGAGTGGATCAAAAGGAGTTAGAGGAATATTTCTCTGTGGATTTATCTGAGGGACTATTAGATGTCAAAGTGAAGTTGTCTTTCTAGTTGAGATTTCCTAAAAGAGAGCACCAATGTGATGGGGTGTTCTCCTTGTCTCTGGTGATTGTTTGTATTTCTTCCTTTGTGGGCCAGGTCACCTGTGAAACTTAACCTATGCTTTGTGAATGTCACAGGAAACATGTCCTTTAAATCAAACAACTCATAATGTCCTTAAAAAATGACCTTTGCAGGATCAAGTGACAGAGGTCTTTACCCTGGGGATTGTAGTGAATACCTCCTCAATTTGTTTCCAAACTCATATTGTTTTTCTGACTTTCGCCTGTCTAGATGAAGCAAGCTAAATGGTGCCCTCTTAAATATCACTGTTCATAAAGGGAAAATTTATGTGTGGTTCTTCAAAGTCTGGCGATGTCTGCCTCAATATCCAGGCAACTCTGCTTCCATGCTTTAGTAAGAACAGAGTAGGTAAATTATTTGCCAGCATGCCTGTGTGGAATAGCAGTGTGGCTCCTGACAGTGTCCTCACAGTCGCTTCACCCTCCTGTCTCCAGCCTGGATACTTTCACTTTTACTGTGTGTTGTCCTCTACTGTGTATCGTCCTCTTTCTGCTAAGGCAGAGCAGTGGGTCAGACCAAGCATGGCAATCTCTGTCATTTTCCACAGTAAGAGCTTGCTGACAGAAATATCAGCTCCAGATTGAATTTTTAAGTGCCAAATGTGGGTAAAACCTTGAAAATCAGAGAGTTGCTGTGGAGTATTGAAACAATCAGAAAAAAGAGTCTTGTGAATATAGTGATGTAAAATAATTCTTAGCATTTCTGCAAAGCTTCATGGCCTTTATATACATTGGTCAGTTTATCCTTACAAAAGGTTAAGAAACTAGTAGATAGATAAATTTGTCTACTATTTTGTAGATGAGGAAACTGAGGCAGAAAAATTGAAGAAACTGTTTATGAGAACTACATTTCATAGCCCTGATTAACACCATTTCATTTGTCCTTTGTGTGAAAACACTTGTATGCAGGCTTCAGAAGCACTTGGCCTCCCATGATGTTTCAAATTCTAGCAATATCCTTGGAAAGAGCTGGAAAACAGGCTAAGTCTGGAACAGCATGGATAGCAGAATTATTTGAGATTAGATAACTGTTTAGGATCTTATGGCTTCTACTCCTGTGTGTTCAACTGCCACATTTGGTGACAGCTGCATGGACTCTGTTTCAAGCATTAACACACTCCTTTTGTTGAATATTGACTGATAAAATGTGTTTTAAGGTTTCTGATGGATTCATTGATTTCACTCTTGAAACATGATACAATTTATAGTGACAGACTCAATTTCTGAGTATGATCTTAAGATTGATGATGAGAGGAAAATTAAGAATGTATTCCTGAACTGTAGGATAGGAAACTTCTGCTGTATCTGAGACAGTGGCTTTGGGATACTTATATGGATGACTCTGGAATAACCGGATTTCTGTCTTGGATTTCGATGCAGATATTGCTTCTTCTGGATACGCTTGAATGAACATGTATGAGGATTGTGATGAGAGAGTTTAGGCAGTGATAGGAGAGAACACTAGGTAACATTTTGCTAGGGGCAAAATGTTCTTGCTAAGCTGGCCATGGTGGTAGCAGATTGGCTTTTGTGGCTGGATACCAGTGTGTATTCAAGAGAGCAGATTGAGTTAAATAGGCTCTGTCCAGTTCTGTTTCTGTACTCAGTTGTCAAAACCAGATCATCAGTCAGATTACTTTTACTGAATTTCTTGATAAACAGAAAGTTGACATAATTGTTCCAAGAGAAGGTGAGATAGTTACAGAATATTACTCATATTGGAAATTAACTGGGAGACCATGATAACTGGAAGAAGGGTTTGAGTAAGTTAAACTTGCATCATTCTTTTCACAGGTATCTTTCTGTCCACATAGAGCTGTGTAAGTCCTTGTAAAATTGCAGAGACATGTTTTCCCCTGGATAAGAACATCTGTCCCTGAAACTGCATTTCTCTCCTTTAGAAAACCAAGTTACATAGAAATCTCCTGAAAGTCAATGAGTTTCTGGTAAAAACATTGGGGGTGCCAGTTGCAATTAGGGCTAGACATATTAAGGGGAAAAAATTCTGCCAAGCAAACAGTTTAAATTATAAATGAATGTTGCTGGGCTTGATGCCGTCTGTTACACATTTAGGCAGGAGGAGGCTGCAGTAGTTTTAAAAATGCTTGCTTCACATCTTTTAACTAGATAGAAAAGGGAAATGAAGCATCTTGCTGTTTTACATTCAAGGCTTGATTCCTTGAAATACATGTTTAAAACAATAAATAGAAAACATTTTGGTTTGAAGTGGCATTTGTTAATAAGGGATCTGGCGGGGATGTGTATTTGTCCTTCTACTTTCCCTCAGAGGCAGCACTGCTACATATAATGACCTACAATCTGTTTACCCAAGAGGCTGTTTGTGACAATGACACAAACAACAAATACAGTGGTAGAGTTTCTGGACATTCAGCTCAGGTCTGAACATCTTTAAAAATTGCATGGGAAACACTGGAGAAAGCAAAGTACTTTATCTTGTAGAATTCCATTTGAGAACAGTTGGTTTCTAACCATTATTTCAGCAGTTTTACAAATCTCTGAGAGTTGTTCATTTCTTTGAAAAGAGAGAGAGCAATGGAGATCTTAAGTGAATTCTCTTTCTGTCGTCTTTGGAAAATATTTTAAATCAGCTTTACAGAATTTGACCAGAATGTTTGCCTTAGGCAAATAAAATACAATTAGTGCTTTTCTGGTTTGCTTTTGTATTAGCATAAACACTAACTCAGTTAAAAAGCAGACAACTGAGTTTATGCTATGCTTGTATAAATTTTAATGAGGAATGTTCAAGACTTCTCTACATTGCTTCCCACTTGCAAACAGATTTGTTCAGTATCGTTTGGGCAGGAGGAGTCAGGGGAGAGGAGGAGGTGAGAGAAAAGGAAGGGGCAAGATCAACTGGTAAATAATTGAACATATTAGGATTTTCTTCAGCAAAAGGTTTAATGTGTTTGGCTGTGTTTTGGAGAGTGAGAGTCAGTGTCCTTAATTATGGGTAGTATTCTGCACTGGAAAAGAATTAAGGTTCAGGTTGCTATATTTGTTAATGTTTGGTCTGAAATGGCTTAGCAGTGTTGCCCATAGCTTAAGCTGTTAGGTAAGTCATCTTGGGTGTAGTGAATGAGAAAAAAGGACTGCTGGGAGCATACTGATAAGGCTTTCTTGCCATCAGCAGCAATCTTTGGACTATCTAGCTGCACTAAATATTCTTTATGAGAATGTATTTGGATTGCTCACAGAACTATGTAGCTCATAGCACTTGAACTCCCTTCATTTCCTGGTAGCACACTATTTCACTCTAGAGGCTGTCATGGCATTGCTATGGAAACAACATCGCCGTTTCCAGCATGTGCTCATCTTGAGACTCATGTTGACTAAAATACTCATTTCTCAGTCAGATCAATATAGTCCAGGGTTATCCCGTTTTAATAAAAAATTCCTTCTTCTGTGTCCCAAAAGGGTTAAGCTAATTAGCAAATCACCATAGGGCCTTCTTACAGGCTAATGTATTCTGGTATTTGAAGCATATCATGGATAGTCAGATTGTTAGGCACCACATCTTGGGAAAATGAATTTACTTAAGAAGTAAACAACAACAGGAAAAGAATTAGAAAAAACAAAATAACATGGTACACTGATGGAGACCAAGTCTGTGGCAGGTACTGTGCACCTGAATGTAGTGCATATATAGGGCATATATGAGGTCTGGGAGCAGCCCCTAGGCTGGGGAAGATAATCAGCCTTACAAAATCCCTGTTACCTGCCTCAGTGCTGGGTATTTGAATGGTAAACTGAAAGCAGATCTGCAGTATTCTCTTGGCATTTGTGGAGCAAGTTTATACCCTTGAGTGAGATAAGGCTGTTTCTATAAAAATGCTCAGCCAGGATGACTGTGCACAAGCTGTGTGCACAAGGATGCTTTTTCTGTGCTCTCAAAAAAATGTCTGTACTGTGTGAGAATCTGCTGCCACCCCCACCCACAGCACTGTTTTCCTGCAGAATAGACTTTCTGTTTGGGAGATGGCAGACATTATTTCTCTTTTGAGAGCTCTGCGTAATACATGTTAGCACTTGCTATTCTGTCAAGAAAAGTCTGTCAATCTGTATCATGTATTTAAAAGGTGTGTGTTATACCATGGAGTCATATTCCAGCTGAGTTGCTACTAGCAACATTTGAGTAGCTTTTCCTCAAATTTGAGTTTTTTCTTTTATTCTTTATTTTCTAGAGTCTCTCCTTCTCCAACATGCATTGTCTGTCTCTCTCTCTCCTTTAAGGGAGAATGAAGATGTCTGCAAAGCTAAAATCAGGTCTGTAAGTTAGAAGTAAGGGATTGCAGAGTTACTAGGTGTACTCATCTATCTCATGGTTTGGCGAGCTCTCAACTGAGGGGAGAAAGCTGTTTCAACAAGCTGATTGGACTTAGGGTTGATGTGATGCACTCTTTAGACTCCACTTTTTTTCAGCAGGAGAATACTGGCCTTTTAGTAAGAATTAGAGTTGACAGTAGCAAAGATTTTGACATGTAGCTCACACCTGAGTACTGTCAAATGAAGGTTTTCTGTGATAAACATTTTGATAAATTTTGAATTGTACTCTGAGGAAATGCTATCTGAGGGCTCCGGTGCCCCATCTTGCAAAGCCATGGGGAGGAACAGTATGTAGAGGAAATAGGATAAAAAATAAAAAATATGAAATTCTTCTGCATGAAACTTGTGAATATATGAAGTCCACACCAAATATCAATACTTAACTGTTAGATTCTTTGCTGCATTGCCATTTCTCATCTGCTTATCATTGTAAACTGGTCATGATAGAGATCCTCCGTATTACTGAAGTGTTTGACATACTTCACACAATGGGATGCTTTGCAATAAAAGTATTTTAAAATAACTGTAATAAAATTTTTAGGTTACTCTTAGCACCACTTTATACACAGTTAAACAAAGAGTGTGAGAGCCAAATAGGCTTGCTGGAATTTTACCTCAGAATCTGACTGTTGCCCAGTGAGATCCCACTTTTCATTACTTCCATCCATCCTCTAATTCTGCATTAGGTGAGGTAACAGACTTTTCAGGAGAGAGAAATCCTGTAAAAATGGTAACAGAGTTGAAGAAATGCTAGGAAAATGGTTTTGTTTTTGGAGAAATACAAATCAGTGTATCTTTGCTCTATAGAGATTTCTTAACTGCCAGACTGTAATGAGATGGAATTTCAGTGAGTACCAACAGAGGTTTTCTGCTAGGGATCACTTGCTTTAATGGACAGAGAAAAATAATTTACTGGTTTTTAAAAAATACATGGCAATTCTAAGCCTGCAGACGGTAGTAAGAAGCAAAAACTTGGTTGTCTACAGAGGTGAATCTTTACCTTGCCAGTGCTTAGCATTTAGCCATTTGATGTAAGCCTTGTTTCTCCCAAGAGTTTTCAATTTATGTTACTCTTATCTGAAGCAAAAAAGAAAAGGAAAACTTTTTCATTTGAAAAATTACTGTAGTAGATGGAAATTTATTGTTATCCATTTAGCAACAATTCATGATTCATTTCAGGTTGTTTTCAAGTGCTCTGATTCTCAAAGCTCTGTAAAATGGCAGTTTTCACTGGCTTTGTCTTTTTTAACTTTTATGTTTGAGATCTTTCAGCTTAGAGTAGTTGTGCATTAAAAATAAATTATTTAGGAATTGGCTATGCAACTGCAGATACCAAATCACTTGGTAACTTGAGGATCATTTACACTGGTGTAGTTCACTAATTAATTTTGCTAAGATATAATTAATAGATTGGCAGCAGGTACTTTATTCTTATATAGGTTTTATTCCTAATGCTTATTATTTCTGTGTCAGCAAAGATATGTATGAGTGGCAGCAGATCACAGGTCATATACTGAGGCTTAGGATAGGAATAAACTCCAGCATAAAGCTCATAAAGTGTTGCTGATGGGATCAAACCAAAGTGCTGTCCTGTATAGTTATGATGGTGCTTCTGGGTACTTAAGAGAATTGTTGAAATCATAAAAAATAGCCCCTCATTTCTGGAAAGATTCGTTGCATTAAGTAAGCAGAAAGTATAAGCAATTCATATAGTCTTTTTCTGGGGTCTTTTTCAGATGTCCCAGAAAACTAGAGAATGAAGTTCTAGTTTGTAGGGAGGCCTGAGATGTCTTTCATATCTATCTAAAATTTTCATGTGTTATCCATACTGACTTAACACTTAACAAATACATTAAGTTTATAAATGATTGCCTGATTTGGGCTCTTCCATACAGTATTTTGGGCATTTTCAGTTAGTATTGTGAACCTGGGAAAGCAAGTATGACTGTACTATTTGATCTGACTTCAGTAGTTATTGAAGAGAAAAGAAAGATGTTTTGCTACTGTCAGGGTGAAGTACATATACGTTATTTCTTGTCTAAGGTACTGACCTGCAAAAATTCTGATAGTCTTCTTTTATTTTTCTCTTGGTAGGCTTATTTAGAAATTAATCATTGATTGCATGAAAGTAAAAAAAACATTTTGTGTTTTCTTAAGTTGTTGGGAGGACTTCCTGATTGTGCTGAGAAGTTCACAAATAGTGGTACCCAAAATAAACCCAACTGGAAATCAAGACACAGATTTGTAGTCAGGTATAGCTTGAATGTCCAAGTATCACATTTACACATTACACATTATCCTAGGAACTAGGGAGGATACTGAATCTTTGTTAGCAAATATTAAAGTAAATTTAATCGATATTTTTGGAGAGAAAAATATAGCAAAATGCATTTTGGCCTCTTATATTTTTGTCATGCATCAGTTTGCATTTACTTTATATGATGTTTGTGACATTAGGCCTCAAACTGATGGCTTAAACAAAACACAGTAACCACTTCAATAAGTTAAAATACTAACTTCATACCCCACCTTGCCCACATGTACAAGCAAAGCTGGCAGATATCCAGTGTTAAAATTGCATATGCACAGGAAAAGGGTATTTTAATATACATTAAATTGAAGAAATTGAAGCTCTTAACAGAATAAAACCTAATCATCATTTTAATGGAGCTGATAAGCAGCATTCCTGTGTATCAATGATCACATAAAGCCTGATTTTTCTTTAAACTGTTAGAGATGCTGTACTGGTCCATCCTAATTGGATACATAGTACTTGGTAAATAATAATTAAGAAGAGAATAAAAGGAGGAAAGAATTCTCTGACTGCTAGACTGGGGACCACACTGGCTCTGTGAGTAATTAAACAACGCATCAGGCACTTGTTCTTTGTAACCCCTGTAGTCAAATGTCGCCTTAAGAATTTTCAGTTTTAAACAAAATAACTCGTGACCCTTCTAACCAAAACCATCCTATGATTCTACGACCATCAGAATAAGGATTTTAGAAATGGGAAACTCATAGAATCACAGAATCACAGAATGGCCTGGGTTGGAAGGGACCTTAAAGGTCATCCAGTTCCAATGCCCTTGCTATGGGCAGGGCATCTCCCACTAGGCCAGATTGCTCAGAGCTCCTTCCAGCCTGGCCTTGAACACTTCCAGGGATGGGGCATCAAACTTCTCTGGGCAACTTGTTCCAGTGCCTCACCACACTCACAGTAAAGATTTTTTCCCAAATATCTAATCTAAGCCTACTCTCTTTTAACCTAAGTTGTCATCTTCTCTGAACTGCATAGAATCCTGATAGTAAATGGAGCCTTTCATGAACTCTCAACAGACTCATTTGTAAGAAAAATTCTGTGTGTCCCAAGTGTAAAGTGCCAAGAGAGAACTGTATTTCTAGCATCACTTAAATGACTTTGTCTTGTAGACACTAACATAGATGCTTGTTAGCTTCTACAACAGGCACTGACTTGGTTCTTTGGCTTCTGTTAAGGTAAGAATACGTCCAGTTCAGTTACAATATTACCTCTGATCTAGTCATCATCTATTGTATAATATCTTAATTGAGTACAGCTTTTAAACTCTTCAGAATAGGAACAATCGTATGTTTATTTATTATCTTGTACAGATTGCAGTCTTTATAACTAGCTGTGTAATTCAAATAACAGATAATAATTATAGTGGTAAGGCTGTGTGAGAGGGGGCTGTAAGAACCTTACAGATTATTTGTTTTCAAGAAACACAGAGAAGTCTCAACATTGTTAGGAAGACCTCTAAGCATCTCTAAGTCCAGATTTAGGGAGCTCTGAAAACAGTGAATTAATTTGCAAAAGTGGTCTTTCAATACTTTCAATACTTTTGTTTGGTTTTACTTGTGGACACTCTTTTATCCTTGTCAGAAACCATTGCTTTTAACTATTCTTATCACTTAAACTGACTTCTATTTCAGGAATTCGACTGTCAACCAGTCAGAGAGAATTGGATGACAGAGTGTGACTCACAGCCAAAGGAGCAATATCAGAGCTAGTTAAAGCAATATTTTAGCATTGAATCCCTGTCTGAGACCCTCCTGCCATACAGCTGAAATGTGCATTGCAACAAAAGCAAACAGTGCGTGGCTGGAATGTGTGGTATCGGTGTTGTCAGGATATGGGATAGTGCTATGGAATTATTCCCTATCTAGCCATCCTCCAAAATAAATAAATTGGAAGATTTGAGTCTGGCTGTGAAAAAATAGTTACAGCTGAGGCCTTTGCATTCTTGGCAACAACCAGTCTCTTCCTTTTTCTGGAGTTGCTTTTATAGAAGTTAATTTAAGGTGATTTGAGCATAGCTATAGCCTTGGGATAATTACTGCACTGCAGATTTATTGTTTAATAAAAAAATAAATTTGTGAATCAGAATACATAATTTTCTTACTTATCACTTCTGTCCATACACAACTTGAATGAATACATATGTGATTACATTATTCTTTTAATGGATTTCTTTATCTGACCCTCTAACTTCTCTAATGCAGTTGTCCCCAAATAGAGACACATACCTATTATTTCGTTTCTGCAGAGGTAAGGAAAAACATAGCCAGAGGCATTAGAATATCCTTGCTTTTTAAAAGTGTATATTGAATTGCAAAAAGGAAAAACAAAATGGACTGGAGTTACTGCAAATGATAAAGAACAGTGTGAAATCATGAGCCTATAAAAACCATTTCAGCATTCTTTAATAGTACATTAAAGAGCACAACTGGGATTTCACTGAATTCATGTGTTTGTAGAGTGATCCAGGCAACGCAACTATTGGAGGTACTTAGAAATTTTACAGTAGGTGCAAAGATGTCTTTTCACAGATCTCCACAGAGCCAACTGCTTTCTGAGTTAATTGGGACTGTAGCAAACAAGTTACTGTTTTGTAGCACGAATGCCTTTTAAAATAACATCTCAAACTTCTTCAAGTTCATTGCTATCAAAGAGAGAAAGAGCATAGTAGAGCTCAAAGGTATCAAATAGAATTGTCAGGTTTTATCCAGAATCTGCAATCCGTAGCAGAGAGGGACTTGGGAACTATGGCAAGGAATATTAAATTACAGATAAAGGGTCATATCATGGAACTGATACTCATCTTAGTAGCACTCATATTTTAGTGTAATGTGACTGCAGTCAATGAAGTTATTCCTGTGGAAATGGGTAACAGGATTCAGTCCAAGATTTATAGTCTTACTAATTTTATTTCTTCAGTTGATGAGTTTTAATCAGTATGGTGTCGTTGTGGAAGCTTTTAAATTGTCTGCTTCTGTTTCCCTCTGGATTAATTTCTCACTGAAGCATTTTGAGAATGAGCCATTCTCTGTTGTCACAGGTGCAGGCGGTGTATCCAACTTGAAAAACACGTATTATGAATTCATTGAGAGTTAGACAAAAAAACCATTTACACAGTTCTAGGTACAATTATACGAAAAGATAATGTATAAATAATTTAATCAGGTCTGCCACAGGGAAGAATTCTCTTAAATGAGTCCAATTATTCTTGTTCCCATGTGAGTTTGGACTTGAAATTAACCTTGCAAAGCACAATCTTTTGCAGAGTATTAACAAAAAGAAGAAGAAAATATAACTTGCTTTGCTCATTAGCTAAAAAGTCTTTAGCTTGAAGAGTGTTCCATATAAGAACAGAAATGTCATAAAAACACTCATATGGTCATGTTAGGTATTATAGAGCTTGAATTCTGTACCTCTGTGTTCTGTATGAGTCATCAAAACCTGAGATCTTGGAATCTTTTCTCACTATTGAAGTACCCAGGGCACTTCTCATTAATGCAGACATTGCTTTCTTTTCTGTTGTCATAATAGACACTGGTAAGGACTGCACTTCAGTAGTTGCTTTAGTTTCACTGCATGTGAAATTGTAGTAGTTTAAGGTAGGTCACTTTTTGGGCCTTGGGAATAGAAATGCTCTATAAATGAAGGCTATATTAACTTCCACAAAGTTAACACCACCAGAGTTAAGAACAAGTCTAAAACGAGTTTTGCTACTGCCTGGAAGTTATGTGACTTGTTTGGAATCAGTGTTCTGAAAGCATATCAAGCAAACAGACAAAAAGCTGTGAATATTTAACCCCCTTTGCTTTGGGGAATAAGTTAACTCCCTTTGCTTTGGAGAATAATCTTGGTGTTTCAAACTCCCAGAATCGAATTTCTCTGCAGTGCCTGGAGACCAAGCTGATGGGTGTTTTTGTAAATCCTTTCAAATAAATTAAGCAACTAGGAAGTAAGTCCTGCCCCAGGGTTTTAGTCAGGTGTCTTATGTAATGTAATATAAATTATTTGAATGTAAGCTTTTATTGGTATTTTTAAAGTAGCTATTTTTTAGAAGTATCTGCCTATTTTTTAAGATAGTTTTATTTCACTACTTAAGCATGCAGGGAAGGGGAAGAGTTTTATGTTCTAAAAAGCACTTCTGGCTAGCTAAATTTTGCAAAAAATGCATCCTTTGTGACTTTGTGACTTCAGTTAAAGTACAGAATTATTCTGCTCTGTTCGGGGGCAAATATTGCTGTATTGGGGTTTTCTGGAAGGTATATGAAAAAATAAGTTGCCTATTGGGAAAGAAAAATCCCCACCAAAATGCTCTGAGGAGTCTGTACCCTCCAGCTGGAAGTTCTGTGTCTGCTTTTTAAGAGACAGATCTTCCTCAGCTGCATGGCATTTTAATAATTATCAAGAAGAAATTTCTTGATGACATTACATGTTAGTGCATGGGTTATTCCTTAATAAAAAAAAAGGAAAGAAGAAAAGAGACATTTTATCTTTTATTTCCTAGTTATGTGGGAAACAATCCCTGGCTATTTTTAAGATGGGGTTTGGGAAGTTATATATATTGTATTTCTCTGTAGTACCAGGAACTCTATTCAGCAAACTAAGTAGATCCCCCCAAGTTTTCTGTTAAACATCTAATGGATTTCAGAGAAGCAGGTTTGTGAATGATGAGATTGTATCGCTATTGTTTATAAATTGTCCTTGCCTTATTAATGTTGAAAGTTGCTCTGTTCTTGGAACCCTTGCTACTATGTAATATGTGTTGCCACTTACTATCCTATGTAGAACAGTATTGCCTAAGAGAAGTTAAGCTGGGAGACTTAGTAGGGCTCTTCTATTAATAATTTATATGTACCTGAGGTTCTTCTGGTATTTATGTTCCAAATGTAACATTAAATGTCCCACAGCAGTTTCAGACAAATCATAATCAATTCATATGCAAATATATTAACTAAATATGACTTTACAACCTTTCAGTGATTGAGTACCTTACACAGAGAAATGCAGATGTGCATCTATGAAGGCAGGTCTTCGTCTGTTGATTCATCCACTTAATTTTCCTTTCAGCTGTGTGTATGCAGATAATGATTTCTTTGCTCTTGAAAATTTGAATCTGCATATGGTTGTCACTAAAGCAGGCACATGACTGTGTCTAAGGATGAAAATGCGGGTGTTCTGTTCAAAAAAACAAGCCAAAAATTCCATTCCTAAATAAATTAAACTTTTTCAGTATCAAATTCTAAATTCATTATTCTCTAAGTAAGTAATTGGTTGCAATGTATATGAACAGGCCTATCTATGACAAAACTTGGATGTGACTTGCACCATTTTGCACCATTTAAAATGGTTTTTTCCTAGCAGTTGCTAGCAATTGCTACTCTATAATTCTTACTTTTAACGCTTATTCAGATGTTTCACCTAGTCCATAGACAATTTCTCCTTATATCTTAGATTTGTTTTTCTTCAACTTGCATACAGCAAAGTCTGTGATATTTACTGCATGTATGGCAGTAAAAGCAATTTCCTGAAATTTGACTAAGTATATTTAAAATATATTGATTAATTTTTAAAGTGATATTTATGTAATCGAGATTTGGGGCTTTCTTGCTGCTCTCTCTTTTTTTTCTACTAAGATGATAGGAATGTACAATAATTCTGATATTCCAAAGATCAGATCTCAAATTCAGAATGAGTCTTTAGAATATTCTGCATTCTAGGGGGAAGTTTCAAAAGACAAATGCAATAGTGAGAAAAATAACCTCTCAAAACCAACTAACCAATAGGAGAACCGAGCGAGTACTCACATATCTGGACTAGTGTGGGTAGGGAGGGGAGAGACCAATGGATCAGAATCCAGGGCATTGCTCTTGCTGGCCCTTAAACTGACCTTTGCCAAACCTTTGCCACTTCATGCCTGAGTTTCATTCTCTGTAAAACATTAGCACTGATACTAACTCTGCTTTAAACTTAATTAATGGAAAATTCTTGTCAAGTATCTCCAATTCCAAATGAAGCTTCAGATGCAAAGTCCAGGAGTTGCAGTTTTGGTTCAGAGGTTTGATATTTACATTCTGTCCCTGGCTTCCTGTTCAGCCTTGAACAACTCTCATCCCTTGGTCTTGAGGGACTGTGGTTTCTTTCAGCTGACAGTTAAACCAGTAACATTTTGGTGCCTACCTGAATAGCTGGAAAGTTTACTGCTACTGCAGCCTCTTAACTATGACCATGTCTCTTCTTCCATTAACAGCTCTTTTTCATCCAACTTAGGCTGTAGTCCTTTACTTAAGAAAGCTCAGAAGTCCACAGAACTATGTTAACATTACTTAATCTCTTCTTTGTATGCACTCCATATGTGTAATTCTATCATGAGCAATCCCTTTACTTTTTGTTTGCACAGCACCTAACCTAATTGTCTATGGTTTGGCCTTCCACACAGAGCTAACAGGCCCCATAATGGGTTTTACTTTTTCAGTGCCTTATAATCCTGATATGAGGAAAAATATAGAAGCCTTTTTACTACCATAACGGCACTGTCTACCTTTGATGAAGACATTTGATTGCCAATCAAAATCAAGCCATTTAAATTGGTATGTTCAGCAAACCATCCCCAGCATGAGACTGTTGCCAGTTCCCAACTCCAGTATGATGTCTGAAGAATCAAAATTCTTCCCATAATCAGTAGAATCATTGTTATAATGACCACAGAATTAAAAATGGAATTGGGCTGACAATGTCCTGCTAAGTAATTTTCAAGTATGGATCAGTACCTTGTATTAACAGATACTAGGTTCAGCTGGAAGGAGCACACACTTATCCAGGAGTTTCTGCTTTTGTGGTTCACAAGAGTGAAGTGGTACAGAAAATGTAATTGCAACTCTCTTGGCTTATAATAAAACCCATACAGTGCATGCTTTTAATGGAGCAGTGGGCAAATGCTACGTGATGGAAGGCATTGACACTGTGGTTACTAGGAGTACTTAGAATATAAATACTGAGTCATCTCTTTGCCTAAGGTGAAACACTGGAATTTGAAGAAAAGGCCAAATCCATTAACCTATTGACAGTTCATTCCAGAAACCGTTGACTCAGGTCTGAAGTAGTGATTCAGAAGCTGGAGCCCATCCAATGCTTTCCTTACTGTCAAGATTGTAGAACTTACTATTAGGCCTTACTGCCTATTGTAGAACTGTCATTCAACAGTGAAAACATACAGTGTATCTATAAGAAATGAGAAGAAAGAAGGAAGTTGATGGTTATTTAAAGGTTAGGACTTCTTTCATTGCTAATAAGATTGATGTAATCACATTATGATGTTGTCAGGCATATTGAGACCTAATTCTGTCCCTGGTCCCCCCAATGTACACAACCTGGAAGAAAACTGGAGCCATTTGGAATTAATTTTCTTAGCTAGCACATGGTATAGGAATGATATAACCATCATGTAGGAAGTGTAAAGCTGGTAGAGCTTGATTTGTAAGCATCACGGTTCCCTTCTTGTAATGAAAATAGTTTGCACTAAATGACTAACAGAGGAAACCACTCAGAGAAATGCTTATATTAAAAGCGTAGAGCCTCAGCAGGGCCACAGTAATCAATTACTCTAAAGTGAAGCCCTGGCAGCTTCTATGAATTGCTATTGATTTCAGCTACTAGTCAGTGAGTCTTTCTAGGACTAGAAAGTAGCTGAAATGTAGGTGTGAGATACAGACAAAATAAGGAGCCTGAACAAACCTCAGTGGAAACTACAGGGAACAGCCAGGTTTGGTAAGATATGTTATGCTGAAGGTTATTTTTTGAGAACGCCTAAAAATTGCAAAATCTTAAGTCCCACGCAGGGATAAAAATGAAGTGTCATATCAGCATATATTGAAAAAAGAAAGATGAGAATTTTGGTTTTCTTGTGAAGTTACTATGGAAAATTTTGTCTGGCTTTCTAAAGAAAGCTTCTCTCCTCCTCCACTGCAGTTGAATATAAGAGGGAGGGGACAAGTAATATTTTTTCTGTAGCCTCCTTCTGACCATAAAAATTATTTCCTTCTTGCAGTTAACCCACAAGTCTATAAAAATTATTCCAAAACAATGACAGAAGATTCAGTCCTTTGTATGCCATAGCTTGTGAGTTGCAAATTTGTTCTCTACAAGATTCGGTTTCTTGTAGAATTCCTTGATGGTTTCAGGAAGACGAAGCAGCTATTTCTTTATGCATACTGTTCACTTCAAAGGGAATTTAATCTATTTTGAGGAGACTGCTATGTTTCCATTATCATACAAGGAAACTTATTCTGGGACCTTTTTCGCTCAGCAGGAACCCTATGTATTTTCCACATTCTCATTACACACGTTTTGGCATGAGCATAAAGCAGGCATGCTCATTTAAATTCTAGCTGATCAAGAGGAAAAGTCTGATTAATGTGAGTTTTGGATCACGGTGGGGGTCAACTTGGCAACCTGCAATATAAGGAACTTTCTGGAGTGACTTCTCCCAGAGGGGTATATTTCTGTTAGATCAGTGGCCCAGAGGCAGTGGAACAAATTTTCTTCCTCCTGTTATCCTCATTTTGCTATCAGCTGCACAACAGCAACACAAAATACTGGATTAGAACTAAACATACCATATAGCTGAATTGTGCACTCGGATCACATCCCTCACACGGCATATCATTGCAGATTGTTAATTGCACCCTTCCTTACTTTCTTTCCTCCTTCCTCTGACACTGTTTTTCTTCCCCCTCTCCCCTCTCTCAGATCTTTCCCTAAAGCCTCCTTGCAGTCAGGCCTTGTCCTGCTTCCTTTCTCTCCTATGGTATACCTTTATTCTTGACTAGTTTGGGGAAAGCAACATAGACACTCAGCCAAGTTAAGGTGACATTGCCTTAGAGTGGCTTTGTTGCCTTTCCCAGAATTAACTTCCTGGTGGTATAGCTCTACTAACCCAACTGTAAGAACATTATCTCTCACCATTGTGGTTGCCAAGTGTACTAGACCTTTCATTTCCATTTTGCTGTGAACAGCATCTAGAAAATGTATATAGAATTTTCTATATAGATTTCCTGTAGAAAATCTTCATAGCTTTATCCTGTTTCACTGAGCCAAGCAATGGAGGAGAGACCTGGTATGTCAAACAGCAAAAACTGAGGGGGGACAGACCTGTTTCATTTTATGTGAGCAAGAAGATATTTTCTCTGTTTTAATGTTAATGAATTAAAAGACTGCCAGTGCATTCCAGCCCATCATGGGCAAGGTGTCAGTTCAGCCTTCACTTAGTGCAAGTTATCAAGGATTAAAATGGCTCATTCTTGAAAAGCATGTGTGAGAGTCAAAGCAGCATGAAGATCTTTTCCATTTTCTTAGGGGAAATTCCTACCCTGTTCAGGCACAGGAACACCAAATTTTACAGGACAACGGACTTGTATCCTAGTACACTGCCAATGGTGAACTGAACCCTCTGTTCTTCCTGTCTTAGATAGCTTTGGTCCTAGGTGTTTTGTCCATACTCTGAAAATGAACCAGATTTACAACAGGATTCAGATGTGACTGGTATTTCAGAGGTGAGTGAACTGGGGGAGAGAGACTGTGTCCCACTCAAGAAATCCTTCCACGAGATACAATTGCAAAGGAAGACAACTCTGCAGATTTATACCATTAGAATACTTTTCTCTGTAGCAATGGAATTTTCATTTAATCACTTTCTGTCAGATTCCCTCTGCTTCAAGCTTTTCAAGTTCACCAAAGGGCCTGTTTCTGAAGCACACTGCCTGGTCCAATTTTTTTATTTTTTTTTTTTTTCCCAGCCATGCAACATTGTGCTTAAAAGGAAGAAAAAGACACAAAGGGAAGATAGAAAAGTAGAAATGAGAAATGTCTCATGGGAGATGCTTGCCCTTACCATGTCATGCTAGTTTAAATACAGTTTCCACACATCACATGTCAAGCTGTACTTGATTGTTTTCAAATAGGTGGCAAAAATCATGAGAGGAGGAAAATGTTCCTTTGTGTGGCATATTATTCTTTTGATATATTGAGTTCTGTAGCTGTCAAAACAAAGGCTGTTTTTCCATCTGTTATTACAAATGCATTTGGGGTAAGTCTCTTCTGCAACTCGCCATTCCCTTGATTGTTTACTTCAATACAGTGTTACTGTTTTAATTTTTGTAAATCTAACGAAATGATGAATTTTCAGTGGTGCATTTTTGCTATGATCCTCAGTAGGCAATGAGGTTCTTTCTCAGTGGAGATTTAGATCACATCTGGAAATGCAGTCTGTTTCAAGTATTTTCTTCTTTTCTGGCAGGAGAATGGAATATTTAATTTCATTATTCAACATAGGTTTATTCATTTTATGCAATGAAGGGAAATTCATCAATAGTGTCTTCAACATCCAGAGTAATGATACTTGCCAGGACTGTTTCACATACTCTATTTATATTTTATATCTTTCTCATCACTCAGCAATTATTCATCTCTCTACTGAGAGGTGAAATTCTTTTATTGAGTTACTATAATTTCTGTGAACCCCAGAAAGCAATTCAATCTCTGAAAGCAATTGCTTTTACTTAAATATATTTCTTGAGACAGATTCACCAAATACAAATAACTGAATAAAGGTAATTTTTTTCTGTTGATTTTCAAGAATGTTTAGTGTGCTTTATGAAGGAGGTAAATCAATGTTTCTGCATTTTAACATTTATTGCACTAATATTAATCATGATGGATTCTTGGAGATGAATGCAAGTGTGATAGTACAAGTAAGTAGGAATGCAGTTAAAATGCAACATTAATTCATTCCCAGTTGTTATTAAATGTCATATTAATAGTTTTGCTGATATTTTCCTCGGTGTAAAAAAAAAAAAAGCACAACAGTGTAATGCAAAGTCATCGAGATATTTATCTCTGAATATTTTGTATTATTTCAGTATAGTGTCTTTGACCTGCGTTTTTGGGAAAGATCAAAGTATAGAGTGTAAAAGTGGTGATAGACTGTGCCCCATTCCCACCGAAATCAATCAAAGGTCTTCTATTTCAGAAGTGGGCACAGTGGGAACAGAAACAGGCTTAATACCACAATATATGATTTCTGTTGCCATCAATAAGACAGATTTTCTCATTTATCTTATCCTCTGAGATGCTTAAATTTTGAATGTCAGCTGATTCAAATTTTATGTTCGGGGAATCCAAGCACTGAGATGATTTGTGTTTAGGGTACTGAACTGGGATTCAGTAGATCTGGGTTTGTTCTATCATGCATTTCCCGTGTGATCTTATGCAAATCCTTTATTGCTTCTCTCACAAGCTCATCAGTAAAATAGGGTAATGTTACTCTTCTTCTAGTTTGAAGGATTTGTTAACATTTGGATGGCTTGTCTACAGCAGATTGCTGAGGGCCATATGAAAATGTACAATCTTATTTAAATGTACTACTTTACATATATATCCTTCTTTCATTTTATGCTCCTGTATCTATTGCTTTCTTACAGCCCCCTCATGGGACTCTTTCATTCTTTTCTTTATAAGCAGTCTTCCACAGGCTGGCCTTTTCCTCCAAATACATGCTAATCAGGTCCTGCTTTTTAGCTCACCAAGGCAGGTAATATATACCTGCCATGGAGACACAAGTGTTGGAGAGGCACCATGTGAGCTATACTTCATGTGGATATTCTTTGGTGATCTACCAACAGGTTTGTTCTTGAGAAACTAGATCTTTAATGTATTTTTGGTCAAGATAACGTTCACTTAAATGATTCAGATGTACCATTCTCAATCACAGAAATTCATATTGATTTCAGTAATGACAATCATTTACATAAAAACCTAAGAATGCCATTTCAGATACTTCTTTTGTAAGTATTCAAATAGCAACCCTAATACTGTGCACAGTTTGTTTTTGAACAAATTGTATTAGTATGTATTCACCCTAGACTATTGCCATAAATGCTTCTGTGTTTGCCACGTGAGCCTTTGCAAAAAAATACCTTTTCTGAGGCTTTTCACTTAAACTACATGTATTTTTTTAGCTTAAGTTGCATGATCGTAAAAGCCAGTGAGCCTTTACTGGAGTGAGCAGACCTGAGCTGTGCATTGTTCCCTATCAGTCAGTATTATCTGGGATGGAGCAGTGATTTCAATAGCAGATGCACGAGATACAGCTACATGCTCTGTTAGTTTCAATGAAAGTGGGAATTCTGTATCCCTGGAATACTGTTTCTTTGATGTCCTTGCACAGCATGGACAAATAGAAACAATGCAGACTTTGTGTTTGACATTGTGCTTTGAGTTTGGTGTAAGTGGGGCAGGTACGGAAATTTAGAAGTGCAGTACTGCCAAAAACAAATGGGTATATTTTTACCTAAAAGCATTTCATGTGTGCCCATTTACATGCTTCCTTCGAGGAGGCAGTAAGAGTTGCAGTTTACCTGCAGGGAACTGCATTTTCCTTGATGAAACTTCCATTCAGACATTGTAGATATAAAGCCAGCCAATATGGAGGACCTGACGGAAGTGATCACAGCCTCTGAGTTCCATCCCCACCACTGCAATCTCTTTGTCTACAGCAGCAGCAAAGGATCCCTGAGACTCTGCGACATGAGGGCATCGGCTCTCTGTGACAAACATTCCAAGCGTAAGTCATTGCTTCACTGAGCCCCAGATGTCATTAAAGTCTTATTATTCACGGGCAGCATGTAGATGTGTGCAAACCCCAGTGTATTGTTCCTCATTTGCAGGCACATTGGAAAAGAAAACAGCGAAAGGAAGAAAATTTTATTTATCTGTACAGGTATCAGCTGTGAACTTCATAACAGTCATGTCTGTGACTGGTTGTCTTTTTAGTTCTTATTGCAGGGATCAGTGAAGAACCCAGAACTCTATAGCAAAAAAGGGAGAGGATTCCTAACAAATCAAAGAGGGTAGGGGCAGTATTTAAATGAGTGAGCATTGTGTTTTGAATACACAACTACGATTCTGAATATTGCAGCAAGTAAATCTTTATTGTCAAGCTGCCTTCAAAATTTTGAATCCATTTTCATGGATTAAGAAATATCAGTGTCCTACCTAGAAATTTGGTCCCACGTTCCCTAATATGTATTTTTTTCAATAACGTGTCTGAACAGATTCAGGGGAAATGCAGTAAGTAATATTGGACGGGGAAAAAAAAGAGAAGAAAAAGTTACTGTGTTGGTATAGGAGGTGTAATCTGTCCTAAGTGATTTTATGTAGTCTGTGAAACTTTGAGATGAACCACCAATTCATGACAGTTCATATCTGAAACCTACATAAGAATAAGGAAGCAAAATGTTAAAACTTGTTCTCAAAGTAAAGGTTGAAGGAAAATGCATGTTCATAATGTCTTACTATCAGCTCTGTATGTTCTAGGGAAAAGAGAATATGGTTCTTTCCACCAGTAATCTGGAAGCCTGGGCACTTCACTTTGTGCAAATGATAAGTGCTGAGACCAAGGCATCATGCTGTGTGGCTGGTTCCTCTGAGGAGCTGAGAACCTAAGGAATCAACTGTGGTGGCTCTGCTTTAGTCACCTTCAGGACTGGGGCTTCCATTTGAAACATTGGAAGGAAATTCAGGAGAAATTCTCTTGGTGCAAGAGCACATAAGAGGTTTTATATCATTCAGTGCCTATGTGAACCTTTTTGAGGTAGGCAGATCTTATTAGTAGGGGCAGAAGGGGAGGAAAAAGTATTTGAATATTTAAATGAGACAGAAGTATTGCACAGATTTAGCACACAAGCTATTTTTTAAACTGAAGTAAATGTAGTAAAGAGCCTATGACTATGCCTTTTGGCTGTGAGAAGTGCACATGCTCAGAACCTCTCAGGATGTGGTCTCCAGTTATAGAAAGTAACCTTCAAGGACAGTTTCCTAAGCAGAGAAGTGTTCTGCCTTTGTTAGCTATATCTCGTTGTACTTATGGGGGGAATTCAATACCATGAAGTGAAATGTAGGCATGACACAGTGACACAATGCTGTCCCATTTAATTGTTTTGTTCTGTAGTACTTTCATTTCTTCCTGTTAATAAGGCCTCCGTGTCCCTGTAACTCAGTACCAAATGCCAGTCACAACATATTAAAGCCACAGTACGGTAACCCTGGATGAAAGAAGGTGTTTTGTGCCAGAAGGGAGCACAAGGTCTAATGGTCATTGATTAAACCCCATTTTCCAGATCTCTGAGTTAGAAAATAGCCATTTAATGTAGCATTGCTGCACTGAACTCGAGTCAAGCTCGTTGAGAAACTGAGCGTGTACAGCACAAAATTGATAAGCAATGGTAGAACTTCCAAAGTGTTAAAAGGAGTAGGCCCATGCACTGCTGATTGGAGTTTTGAGTATAGTTCTCAGAGGCAAGCAAAGCTAATTTTATAAAGCCCACAGTAGCCTAAAAGGATGTATCATAAAAAATAGTCAATCTGCAAAATCAAGTTGTTTGCATGATTGTCTTTCTAGTACCTTCACTGTGTGTCTGAGTCCTCTTTACAGTAGCTAAATTTACATATGGTACATATGCATGATGAGTACCCTGCTCTCCTAGCTCAACTTGTCTTTCAGTCTTTCCCCATAACTGACCACTTCTAAACCTAAACACTACAGCTGGAGTCACTGTAAACCCTCGTGTTCTGCCATGCATCCTTGTTTTCTCAGCTCAGTTTGGTATCAATACGTGTTGCATTTCAGATACTGTTCTGAGATTGTAATGGATGTACATATTTTTAGGGATAAAAGATCCAGTGTAAAACTTAGAAAAATACCTGGGTGATGAGCATATGTTGTGAACTTCTAGGTTTTATTCAGATCTCTATAGCTATGATAAAGTCCATTGCTGCCCTTGGGGAAAGGGCCCTTCCATTTGTACTAGCTTAGAGAGTGCCATGAATAATTACTGTGCCATACTGTAAAAATAAATTATGTACTAATATCTGTGAACTGACACAGGATGTTAATAAATTATAGTGTCTTGAAGATTTGCTAAATCTGGTTTGCTAAACTCGGTGGTAAAATCTCTCTTTTTGGCATTAGTGACAGCAGCACTACAGGGTTTCCCTTATAAATCCTCATAGCTCTGACCTGGATGAGACAAGTATGTACTCATCCTTGATGCCTATGCTGAGATTTATTAGCCAGCGACCAGTTTGTGTGATGAGATGTAGTGGGATCTCTGTCCCTTAGAAAAATTATCTCAGACCACCAAATTATTCATAAAGTGTTGAAAGAATATCAGGTCAGTAGTTGAATTTTAAATGGTCATTGAGATACTGATAAGGTGTGATAAAATGTGTTTTTAATGGACTACCATAAACTGCTTCTTATAACAGCTCTGTAATAGATCCTGCAATGCTGAGCAAGTATCAGAAGAAAGTCTTGTGTGGCCATTGCAAATGGATAGAGGAGAAAACCCGGCCTGTAACCATAGGGCAGGTACACACATAGCACTGTTCTGTGTTATTATCAGACTTGGCAAGCTGTGGGAGAGGACGCCATCAAAAATGTTCAGGAGAGGAGGTGCCAAGAGGGATGAATGTCCCTGCTTATTTAGAATGTTAGAGGGGTGGGAATAAGGAAGAAGCTGTTCTTGCAGTCCACGGCATTATAGGTAAAGATTTAAAACAGATATGAAAGTCAGACTCAAGCAGCAAGAAATAGGGATTAGTTTAAATAATAGGGAATATTTCGCCTAAATAGTGTACTTGCCAAAAAACCCAAAGATGGCCTTTAAGACATTATTCAGACAACACACATGGCAATACGGTGTAGAAAAAAGGCAGTATAGGGAAATCTGTGGCAGCAGCAAAAGTGTCATTGTTAGAGCAGTCAGCTGGGAACATTGAAAATAAAAGAATTACCCCGCACCACAAATTCTATAAATTCTCATGCAAGGGATTCAGGTGACATGGAAGACAAGAATAAGGATCCTGTTGCATTAAGAGCGCCTTGACTAAAAATATACTTACAGCAGTATAATACGCAGTTGTTCAGTTAAGAAATGGTTGCTAATTTGGTTTTGAGTTTTTCTTGCTAATGTTATGTTCCGAGCCCCTTATAAATGTGTTTGGAGTTAATATCATTCTTCCAAACAGCTTGTAGGCTAGATGGGTACATATGGCTATTTCAACAAATCATATAATAAAGCAGTCAGCTAAAGAAAACTGTGCTTGAGCATGTGAAGTCAGAAAAAAATGAAGAGCTTTTTCAGTAGTTCATCAGAATTATTAAAACCATTATTAAGCGGTAAATATAAACTGTATAGTTATGCGATATGGAAATTTAAGTCACTCAAGAGTATAACTCCTGTTGATATTTCATGTAATAGCCTTAATATCTTAAAGTCATTGCATGCTTCAGAAGTAGTAATCTATTTAAATGCCGTACGTTGCTTTAAGGGTTTTTTATTATTCATTTCTTAATATGTATTTGTAGACTAAAACCCTGTTTCTAATTATCCATTACCCATGTGCAAAATTTACAACAACATACTTCAAGGAAAGAGGAGCTGCAGTTTCAAGTTGATTGCTCTTTGTGCCGTGGTGATCTTTAAAATACAGATTTTAGGTTTATACAGCATTAGCCTCTGTCACTGTTAGTTTATGCTTTTTGTCCTCCAGACAGACTTCACAAGTTCCTGAAACAGGAGTCTGTAACAGGAGCCATTTAGAGCCCCCCTCCCTTTGACCACAGAAGTGTTTGTGGGTGACAGGCAATCCTAACAGCTGTCTTCTCTGGCCTGTCCCTGAAAGGACCAAAGTATCCCACCTAGTGCATCCCAGTTCAGTGGGCTTGGGATCAATGCAGAGTGAATTTTGGGTTTGGTTTAGTGACTCAGAGATGCCACCCAAAGATAATGGTGGTAGTTTTTTCATTCAGAGTACTTTTCCACATTTTTATTTGAAATCCAGGCATGAAAGAAATGCCGGCCCTTCCCCAAGGATAAATGCCACTGTCCTGTCAGTCTGGCATGTAACTCAAGTGGGTTAGCTGCTGGGCTTTTTTGAGATTACCTTTGATTTTAAAGAATTCAGAACTGTGGAAGCAACCAAGACAGAAATCAAGGATAATCTACTTGAACATGTTGAATTTTTAGAATTAATTATATTTACCTGTTGTTTAAAGCAGGTTGGAATTTCAGGGACAAGACAGCTTTCAGACCTCCGACTGAATATGGATTATCTTTCATTTACAACAGAGAACAACCAGATGCACAAAAAAAGCCTGTGACAGACTATCCCTGCTGGATTTGCTAATTAATATTGACCTTTCCAAATGAATGATGGTTATTGTCTGACTGAAAAAGGGACAACTTGTTTTTCTTTTATGTGAGCTTTACTTCTAAAATACACTTTTTATTTCTGCATCTGGTCTCATGTTGAGTTATCATCTGAGGGAGAGAGGCAATCACCATTCTCCCTTTGTGCACTGAGAGGCCACTGTCAAAATGATGTCCACTTCATGCAAGGTTTCATGTGACAGGAGTGAGATTTACCCGAGCTTCCAAAATTATTTGACCCCGTGCTTTGATGAAGTTTTGTTCTTCCTATTGTAATTCTAGATTTATTTTTAAAGGCGTACATATGCACTACATTCATTGCTGATTTTATATCCCCCATGAAAAAATGTGCACATATCCTGATAATTTTTGAATTATGAGTGTCACTAAAGATCTGTTACTACAATTCCATGCACGGTAAACTAGATCCTGGAATGAATCCTTCCATGTGCAGGAATCCATTGTGCCATCAGCATGGACTCCAGACCTTTCATTCTGCTCAGTTTGGATGAATGTATAATAAAGACATTTAAAACATGCCTAATGTAAATTCAGAAATGTTTCTACAGAAATGCAGTTATGGCTATATAGTATTTCCTTCAGTTTTGCAAGATATGTTAAATCAGAGGAAGAAAAAAACCTGATTTATATATTTCTAGCTGTCAAATAGAAAGAGGAAAGAGAAAAGCCTGAAGCAATGGTAAATGATTTATGATTGAAAAGGTGTTTCATTAACCCCTCTCCCCCAACTAAACACAGATAAAGCAAATAATTGTTCTAAGATTGATTTAATTATTCAGTCTATTAAAATTCCTGTCTTGTTTGCTTAATTTTTTTAATAGCAACAAATACTGCTTTTCAATGTCTCATGAAACCGACTTTCAAGATCTTGTTTCACTGGGGGAGGAAAAAACTCACCATTAATCTTACATACCAAGATCAGAAAGACTTACACATGAATTTGGCTGTAGAGGAGTAGTAGTTTTATGTCCCATTAACTCCATGGGATTTCTCACAACACGTGACATTAAATATGCACATAAGTCTTTGTGAGACCGAGGTTTAAAGAGCCTTGATCTTCTAGATTGCACTTGTGGTTTTTTTTCACTTCCTTGCTCTCTTTAGCACCATTTCTCTTTATTAACAAACTCACTGGCAAAGTTACATTAATCTAAGCAACTCTGTAGTGAAGCTCCCACCCACTGATCTTTAGCTATTGATCTGCCTTTGCCTTTCAGCGCTAATGCACTGTCCCTTGTGGTTTGCGACAAGCTGCAGCAACTCACTGCAGATGGTAAAACAGATTCTTAAATATTGATTTGAGGCTCCACTTTTAAAAGCCATGCTCTCTAGAGGTATTGATGAGAAGCCTAGTTTTAATATCGGGTCATCAGATAAAGGAATGCTTTGTGGTAGGTGGAATTTCAGGCTTGTGGTGTGGAGGCAGCTTCAGAAATTTGCTTTGAGTAAAAGAAGAAAAATGATGTGTAAGTGACCGGGGCACAAAGAGGTGCCCTCTGAATTATATAAAAACAAACAGAAAATTGAAGTATAAAAAGGTTCTGTTTTTTCAGTTTAAAACAGGATAAGCAACTGCAGGCTACAGTAATACACATTTTTAAATAGAGGTGTCTTACCAAATAATTGTATTTTACATTGCTTATGAAACTGCATTCAAAAATTCCCACATGTGTATAATCATATTAATCAGTGTAGACCAAGAAGACAAGATTGTCACATTAGCAGATAATTCTGTTATTGAAAGAGAATTTCTGAAGGAGATGAATATATGAGTGGATTTGCTTAATAGAAAACAATAAAACATTCAGAGAGAGTGAAAGAGTAAATAATAATGGTAAATTAAATTATTATCATGAATAATGAAGCTAAAAGGCATAAAGAGACTATGAATTTCAAAGGGAACTTGCAGTTGGGATTTATTCACTTAGGATGAACTCAGGAATTCTTTTGCATGAAATCCTAAAATAGATTTTAAACAGTGCATATTAATGCCTGTACCTGGGCAGACCAGAGGTCCTTCTGGCCCAGTGTTCTAGCTCTGGTAGTGGGCAGGAGCAACATCAACAGAAAATACAAGAACAGAGCAAGTGTATATATGATCTTTAGCCTCTGCAATATGCAGTTGGAAACTTGAGCTTCCCGGACTTCAGTGAGAGTGAACTTACTACATGTAACAATACTGAAATGGATGTTCGGTGTTTGTTTTTTTAAAAATTTCTACAGTTAGCTTTGAACCTGAGTATATTTTTTACCATTCACAATACCTTTCAGTCTAGTCTTTAGTAGCTTAGTTAGGCCTGGTATGAAGAACCATCTGCTCTCTACTTACCCTTTCCTAGTTTCATATGGTGACCCCTACTTGTTGATTGGAAGAGACAGCGTACAAAGTGAACTGTCGTTCCCTATTCATCCTTTCCATGCCACTCTTAATTACAAACCCCTGTCTTTCCTAGGCTGAGAGACCCCAGTCTGTTTAGTCATTCCTGCATGGAAGTAATCTTATACTTCTGGTCACTTTTATTGCCCATTTTTATGTAGTCTTGAGATCTCTATCACATTAGAGATAAGCCCAGAACTACACTTAGCTCAAGATGTAAGCATATCTTGAATTAATTGGCACCAAAAAAATGCTTTCTGTGTTGAAGGATAGCGTCATATGCTTAAAAAAAATAATAAGATTAGTATTTTTATATGCGTTTAAATGAAATTAATTCAGGTTTTTTATACTAACTCTGATGAAATATATGTGGTGGAGCAAATCACAGCAGACCTGAGGATCGTACTAATTTGCCATCTAAAAATATTATAGTTAAATAATTTGTAAGACTCTTAGCTTAGGCTCATGTTTTGTGTGAAACATTGAAGTAGAATAGCCATAGATTCCAGAAAAAAAAGAATGGCTAAAATTTTTTTTTAATCAGCTGTCTGCTTCCTTTTGCAAGTAACTGTGGTTAGTCTGTCAAGATGGGTCCAATTCCATACATTTCAAAGTACCATTTTCAAGTACATGTTAATTGGGAATTGCAGCCGTTTCCATTTGGGATCTGGAATTAAATAGGGACTTAGTTTAAATCATAAATTGTTTGACCTGGGACTGCATCTGTTTTCTGTGTTTATGCAAAGCCCACTGAAGAATTATGTGATCCACCACCGGTATTTCCAGGTCCAGCTGAAATGTACCTGTTGTTTGTATACCTGTGTAATCTCTAATAAGTTCTTAATTCAGCCTAGCTGCAGACTGTATGCTTGCTTATATAATACAAATGAAAATTAATCTCCCCCTCTTGTTCCAGCATATTTGTTGGCCCTGGCTTCTATGGTCCTCTCCCTCCTTAGTAACCTCACTGACTCTTGTTTCACTGCTACCAAAACTGTCTTCACCCATTTGTAACTGTGACCCTTGAACAGGAACTGGATGATTTTTTATATCCCTTAGCTGTCTTTTGAGGGAGAAAGAGTTATTTCATGGTGCAGAATTTCCAAGGATTTAAATCTAAGTAACAACACTTAAATGCTATAAAAACAGAAGTTTTGAGGACAGGATACAAAATATAAACATAGTCCTCTAGGAAAAAAAAAAACAAAACTGCAATAAGTTATTACTTGTTCATAAGGAGAAAGAAAATAGAGTTTTTTTTCAGCTAGAGGAAATGACTTTTTAAGGCTGTTTATAACTTTATCCTCTGACTAATGGTATTTCTTTCCAAATCTGTGGAACTGTTAAGCATTCATCTTCAAGTTTTCCCTTGCTTTTTTTTTTTTCTCCCCAGATAATCACATGTGCAATATCTGTAAACATAATTTAGTTTTGCTTTTCTTTTTAAATATATTCAGCTTTGTAATAGCAAAAAGTTGGTTTTATCTGTAGTTCTGCTTTTAGTCATCAGTAACAGAAATTTCCAAGGCTCGTATCTTTATGCCTTAAGGAGTACACAACATTATCATTGTCTTCTCACTCACTAGTTCTTTGTTTCTTTTCTTAGGTTTTACTGATAATTCATAGTAAATGCAGTTATTATCTGCATGGCCAGATGCTCAGGCCATGATAAAAAAAAAATTGCCAAAGGTTAGACTCTGTGTTTCTGTCTTTTAAAATCAGTGAGAGTTTTGTGTATCTGCACATAGTTTGCACGTCTTTCATCCCATCAATCCATTGTGTACTTATAAATTCAGGTCAATAATAAGAAGCAGCTCAAATAAACTTTCACTACATTAGAAAGCTAGGCTTTCTAACTCCTGCCACATATATTTCAGATACTGTATTGCTTTCCCTTTAAATAGATAATTCTTCTTTGTGTTTTTAAAAACATGAATATTTGTATTTTGGAACCATCTGTGTTGTGACAGTGCTGTGAGTGCTTGTGTTTTTATTTCATCCAAGCAAAAGAGTGAAGGTAAGAGAAAAAGGAGAAACAGAAGGAATACTCAAAATTCAGCCAAGGCATTACCCAAAGTCCTATACTGTAATGCAGAAAATCATGCATACTCCTTCTTATGATGATTTTGGGAGGAAGAGAGAATTTTGTATGCTATATCAGATTGTGAGACTGCACCCACCATATAAGACATTTTTAGCATTATTTTTAATAATTTTTAAAGTTCACATATGCCAGAATTTACACCCTTCAATGATTAAAGCTCTGCCCAGCTACTTGTTTAGAATTGAACTTGAAAATTACTTAGGGTTGGTTTCTGGTTTTCTTTATTGGATGTATCTTGCCCAAAATGTATCACTTTCAAGCATGTAGAATCAGGCCAGTATTAATAGGATGTTGCAGTGGCAGCACCTGTGACCCCCAAAGTGCAGCTCAGTGAGAACCACAAGGGTATTACACAAGTAGTGTGTGCATCACACTTCTTTTAGCTACTGCCCAAGGCATCTGCATTCTTTTGGCCACTGAAGCTGAGTGAGATGGACCTTCCCATCCACTCTTGCTGTTCCTGGCCTTTTTTTTTTTAACTTTAGATATCTGCATCTATTTCTGCATGATAAATGCACACATTAGAGATGCTTTTCCTATATCCATTGATTCTAAGGAAAGTCTCCATGCATACCTTAGATCAGACAAATTCAAGGAACACACAAGAAAACATTATATGAGAGAGAAGAGTTTGCTTCTCAGCAAATGGCAGTTCCTTTTGAGAAGGAAGCAACATATTTTTATGCTGCAGATTTTCTTCAGGATTCAGGAAGACAGTACTCTGGCAAGTATCCTTGAACCAACCCATCCTTCTCTACAGAGTCTGGACTTGTGTGAAAAGCTACTGCGGCTTTCAACCTGTGAGCAGGAAGCCATGCAGAAAGGGAAGTTTTTACTTCCCTAGACAGTCTTCTCAGTTTCCCCGTGTATCTGCTAGTAGGGTAAGGGGCAGGAAGAGTGTATTTCTTGGAGGCTCCTCTTTAAACATTGTCTGTACTCAGAAATATGTTCCACTTCCCTTTGTAATCCCATGATGTTTCTCTATTCCAGAGGCCTGTCATCAAGGTCATGTGAATAAATATCTTGTGAAAGATTACTTGATACTTGGTATCATACTGAGCAAGTATCATGTGAAAGCTCAGCATCACACCATTTGTGATTCCTGTGTTCATTAGATAGCTAGACAAGTAACTTTGTGTCTTTCACATAATTAGTGCTGTGACCATTATCAAGAGCAATATTAATGAAAGTTAAATACCCTTTTTTATGACAAGTATTAGTTATATAAAATTAATGAAGAAATTAATCCAAGAGTATAATAGAATCTGTAGTTGAATCTCAGTAAAGTTCAGATTCGAAGTCCTGGTCTAGCAAGATTTCTTTTGCTACAGAAAAGTAAACTGAATTTGAAGTCTCGTGTTTTGGGCACCGATTGCTCCCTGGCATAAGAGCAGCCTCCAAAAGATAAGTCTGAACTGTAATGAATAGAAAATATGTTTTCAGTGCAGGCTGGCAAAGCCTGTTTTTGCAAACAGTGGGATAGATCCATGGTTTATTCCTATCAGCTTGGAGAGGCCAAGGTTGAATTTGAATTGCTTTCCTTAACTGAAGTCCAAGTCACATGGCTGTCACCACTGTTCTGCTCAATTATTCAGCTCATATTAGCCAAACTGAATGAAGACTGTGCTATTTTGCAGTGTTTGCATAACCTTATGTTGATGCTAAACCAGAAATAGCCAAGTCCCATGAACACTATCTCTCACCTTCATTTCCTGAGGTTAATGCCTTGTTCTTGTTGCTCAGGCAGATGCTGGTAGTTGCTAAGCTTCTCTTCTTTTACTGGGAGCTGCTCCTTAATTTCCTGTAACAATTTTCCTGTATTGGTTATGCTGACTATAGGAACTATCTGCAAAGAATTACTGCTACTAAAATTTTTACTGCTATCTTTCTGTAGTGATTACGAGGCTTTCACGCCTCTGTTAGTTTCCACAGTTAATTAATCTAAGTCTTTCTAATACTTAATATGGTAAGGATAAAAAAGCAATGAACAGGGCAGCTAAAGGATGAAATAAATGGTTTAATCTCATTAATTAAAGAAATACAGAGTATCCAGGTACAAATATTACTCCTAATCACTGGGAGTTGGATAAGCCACATAGAGCCAAGAAAATATATCTAAGCTATAAATGAAGGTGTAGTTCAGTTAGTGTGGGTTTTGGTTTTTTCTTCCCTGGTTTTAATAGAGCTTCACATCATAATTAGGAGGATGAAATTCCTGCCAGCCAAGTACATAGTTTGGACAGATTTAAAGGGAAGAGGTATGAGAAATGATAATTGCTTTCTGCTCATCAGACTTCTATTGAAAATCTGACAGGATAATTACAAAATACCTGCTTTGCAGAATGTCTAGGCAGATTTTTGAAGAGCTATTTAAAGTTGTTCGTTTACAATCTGTCTGAAAAGTTTTTTTTCCCCTCTTTTTGAAGTAGTTAATTACAGTTTAGATGTGTGGTGCACATTTAAATATAGACTTTATTCCCATGTGCATGCCTGGCTGCATTCCACTGCCCACCCCCAAAGAAAATTGCCCATAATTTTTTGCATTACCCCACATACTTCACCCACATACTCACCCTTAACTTTCAGCTGAACATTATTTCCCCTGATGGAAACTAACCTCATTGCTTCCAACAGCCTGAATCATAGTCAGAGATAAATTAATTGAGAGAGGAATGTTCCAGTGGACCATACAAAAAACTTTGTTTTGACTGACAGTAAAAAGTTGTTCTGTTGTCAGGTGTTTTTGTGTCTCATCACAGTTTTCAAAGAATATTTTAGGCATTGGTCCCAAAAACCTACTGATTTGGTTGAGAACTAAGACCCCAAAGGTCTGACTTTCTACTGAAGTTCCCCATATGAGGTCATTTGAATCACAGGGCCACAGATACCTGCAGAAAGACAACAGAGTTGCTCTGGGAACCTGGGAGGCAGGGTTAGAGTCATCCCGTATCATTTTTATGTGCAGTTGAACAGGGATGACCAATCTCCTAGCTTACAAGAGCTGGATTTTCATATATGGAGGTACTATAAGCAATGTTTCATGATCTTCCTTGTCAGATCAAACAGAACCACAAACCATCAGGGAGTTTAGTGCTTTCCAGAACTGTCAGCAATTGCACAGCAGTTACCTAGTTCATGCATCCACGTGGTATATCCGTATCTATTTTCTGCTCACCTCCCAGGAAGAGGTAATTGCAATTTGCAATTGCTTTATAAAATTCTCGTGTTTAGTCTCAGACGCCTTCAGACATGACTGGTGAGTAGCCTGCAGCCAGGCCAGCTGGTTCTGGCAACCAGGGCAGGCTTTGAGTAACCAACCTTACCAGGGATGCCAGGACTGTTGTGAGTCCACATGTACACCTCTCATGTGACAGGGACACCCGAATTTTGGTAATGCCAGGAAGCAGGATGTGTGGGCCCTGGCAAGGATGACCATAGATGAACTGCCTTGCTATAGGTATCTGTAGTCAGCTGAATGGTGTATTTGCATAATTTCCCAAAATGAGGCTGCGAGTCCATAGCTGTAACATTAATTATTGTAGTATTTAAAGCTTACAAGTGCTGGGCATATAATTAGTTCTATATTATGTTCCTTGGTAGATTGAATTATGTGTTTCACAAGAAATGCACACTTCAGGTTGTACAACAGAGCATTTTTTAATATAATTCTAATTTGTTTCTTGCTTCTTTTTCTTTGAACAGTTTATGAAGAACCAGAAGACCCCAGTAACAGATCATTTTTTTCAGAAATTATATCTTCAGTGTCAGATGTCAAATTCAGTCACAGTGGTAGATACATGCTAACAAGAGATTACCTCACTGTCAAGGTTTGGGATCTGAACATGGAAACAAAGCCTGTAGAAACATACCAGGTAGGAATCTCCTATGTCTTAAAATGCAACAATATAAAAGCATCTCACCATGCAAAAACTGAATGTTTTTGTAAACTTCTCATCTGAGAAGCAGCAAGCTAGAGAACTCATCAAGGTGGTCGAAATCCTCACAGTAGTGTCCTTGTAGGTAGAAAAGAGCAATTTCAGCATTAGTGTGGAACCTGGGAAGTCAAGATGAGACTCCCTGTGGGTTGGGCTCTTGAAAGAAATTATTCTCTAACAAGCGAAATCATCTCTGCACTTTGGCATCTGCTTTCAAATGATACATTTCACTATTAACATTTAAAGTTACTGAGGGAAGATTTTGTGTGTTGCTTAGCCCTCTGCTCCTGCTGGGACTGCTGAGAGTTTACACCTTTGTCATTTCAGGACTGCTTTTTAAAACTTCATCTCTCTGTTTCTCCCTTGTGCCTAGTTCTGGAAGTGATCAGTGTTAAACCCTGGCATCACCACTGACACAGCAGTTCACAAATGCCAGACAGATACATCTGGTTGCCTGAATTCATCGTGATATTATCCAGACAAAATGCCAGTGGCTCCAGCCAGTGCTAAGTTTGTACTCTGACATCTGTTATGTTTGGCAATAGAGGGATGAGCTTACATGTTTTTACTCTGGCTTGAAGAAAGAAAATATGTCTGTGACACAGAAACTCATGTTACAAAAAAGCAGTAAGAAAAAACTGTCAAGTTACCTACAGAAGAGTATGCAAAGTAGGAAAAATATAATTGATCTGGCTCATGTTGCTTACTGAGAGACAGTCCTGTGACAGTCCTGTGACAGTGTACCAGTCCCTTATTTTCTGTGTCTGTGTAGTGGCACGTGGGGTGCAGTAGTTCACAGTAACTATAATTAAGATTGGTTTTAAAATAACATGTGATGAGACTTTGGTAGTGTGTCTTGTCAAAACAACCAAAATTTTCCTGTATTAGCTAGTGTTTAGTAGACAGAGTGGGCCTCATTGTTTTCCAATGCACCCATTACATGTCAGTGGATACTCTCCAGTGTGTTTCCTTTTAGTACTGGAAAGTCTGAGCCTGTGTACCTTTAAGACTATAGAACTGGTTTTGCACTTAAAATGGCAGTACTTGTAATGCTAAATGTGTTAGAAATGTTGGTATGCTGTGAAAATGGAGTGGGAGGGTAAGGGCGAGACTGTGTTTTATATAACAGAATCGTACCTCAGATTTTGGCAACTTAGGTAAAACATTATTTTATACCTCTGCTAATTTAGTAGGGAGCCGTGTCCTTGGAGAGGAATAGCTGGTCAAGCCAACCTGTTTGTCTTGACACCTGCTTTTATTTCCTCATGTATGTAGCTGTGAAACAAGCCGGCAACCCTTAAATTAGTCTGACACCCAACAGTAGGGCCAATTAAAAAGTCATATTTCTTCATGCTGAGATGGGAAAAATTAGTATAATGTAAAATTTTCAGTACCTGATAATTACAGTCAGAAGCTTATAGTAAAAAAACACAAGACCTGCAACAACAAACCCCCTATAAATATAACAGTGTTCTTAGTGCCTTACTTTAACTTTCGTATTGCCTTCTGGTTTCAAATATTTATCCAGTGCCTTGTAAAGAATATACAGATGTATTGCTGAGCATTGCAGTGGACTAAAAGAGAATCTGGAATCTGCGGGGCCTTGGGAAGCCAATAAGACAGGACTCCAGAGAATTCACATAGTTCAGCTGCTCTGAGAAACCTTTCATGTTTTTTAACTGCAGAGAGTAGAAAAATTCTGTTGTAAGAAAAAGTGGTTTAAACGACTCTGTTAAATAATTTGTCTTACAGGTATCTCTCTCTCACATACCTAAATCTCATATATGAACCTGGAAGTCTCTAAAAAGGTTTTTTTGTGGTGGAACGCCTGAAGGCAACAAATAAACCTAACATTTTCAGTCATGTACCCACATAATTATGGTGACAAGTATATCATTAAAAGATTAAAAGGTGTTCATTAAAAGATTGAATTTCTCGTTTCATCCACTGCGTGACAGCCACTTAGATATTGCCTCATGAAGAGGGTCACAACAGGAGATTTCACACAGGGCTGTAAGAAAGAGCAAACTGTACTGCTTCATTTTCAGGTTACAATTTTAGTGTTTAAAAAAACAAACAAAAATGACTCATGCAGGTCCTTTTTCATATCAGTGCTGTGGCTCAAAGAATGGTGTTGCATAGAGCAGCTGTTGCAGTCCTGCTGAACACGTTGTCTGCTGACAGTGTTTCAACATGATTTTTTCTTGTTTATGCTTCATACAATAGAAAAAAGGGCAGAGTATGGTCACTGGACAGCACTAAGAGAGCAATACAGCGGAGTGGCCAATGCTTGAATGTTGCAAGGCAGCCCTGACTAATAGTTTACTGTTCTGATGCTGCCAGGTGAATTACCCCAGCAGAAACCTCAGCAGCAGCCAGGTGAACACTCCTAATGGCTTCATCCACTTTTGGCAGGGTCTGTAGCATAGGGATTTGGACTAATGTGTCACTTACCAGTGCAGTTCCTGATCGTGTCTGTTCAGTCCCAGCAAAATAGCTGCCTGTGTAGGTATGTTGCTGCGTTAGTCTGGAGCACCAAATTGCTAGCTAATTCCATGAGGGTCTGACCTAAAACATTGCAGTGAAGAAAAGGCAAATGCCTTTGGTAATGAGTTAGGAATTAATTTGGTTTGGATTCAAATACTATTCATATGTGATAAGAACAATGTGTAACAGACAAGGCAAATCTGATTTTACCCTCAGTTGATAGTGGCAGATAAAAATATAAACAGGATGAAAATTAAGTGTTTCTTCCAGTTAGTTTTTCATAGTCACTCCGAGGGTCTATATGTGTTTGTAATAAAATGGTAATAAAAGGGCCACAAAAGGAGCAAGGTGGTTATCCAAGGCAGGAGTGCAAGTCTGACAGTATTGACAGTCAAGAAAAAGGAACTGAGACCTTGGAGAGGTGGGACATCTGAGAGAGGAATTGCAAAATGCTTTTTGACAGAGCTGATAGAAAGGCACAGCTCCAAGCTGTGGAGTTGGGCACACTTTGCAAAGGGTGTGTACATGGCAGTGCTTGTGACAGATGGCTGCTGAAAGTGGTAACAAGAGAAAGACCTAGAAGAGACAGTCAATGAGGCAAATGATCTCCTCCTTTCTGCCTTACTCAACCTTTCTATTTCTTCCAAGTGTTGGAAGCTCACAAGGATGATAAAGGAAAGAACTCCAGTTCTGTAAAATACAGTGCTAACATAAAAAGGCTTTAAGTAAAGAGAAAATTAAAGGATTTAATTACAGGGGTTGCAGGAAACTGCATCGATACTAAAAGCGTTCTGACCTATTGCTCACCATGCAGGTAAATGCATTTAATTGTGAAATGCTCTATCTGCATCTGCCATTTGGCAATTATTTGCTGTATAAGGTATTATCTTTTAATGCACAGTTCAGTGTTCATTAATTTATTAGTGAAAATTGATCCATAACTAAAATTTTGTCATCCCTAATAACCTCATGTTACAAATATTCTTTGGCTACTACATAATTTGGCAATTGAAAATGGGTTAGTTTAAAGAAAATATAAGTGAAAGGTCATTGTCCTTCATCTAGATGGTCTTGATAGAAAATATTTTGCCAGAAGAAATGTTTGTGCCCTCAGGCCAGGGAAGGATGCTGAACAGCCATGAGCAGGAACAGTTTCACTGGACTTGCAAGGCCCAGTAACCTTAATATGCCAGAGCTACATTATGTCCCTGGGTCACTGAATTGGTGTGTGTTCTCCAAGAGAGGCCATCCATGCACCTTTTGTTTTACAGTTTCTACAACAGCTAAAAGAAAACATCATGAGTGAAAGTGCATTAGTAAATTTGTCTAGGCAGGGATTTTCTAGCTTATTATTTCCTTGTGGAATGAAACCAATTATCCAGAAGGAAAACTAATCCAGTTCAGCAAAGGATTGAAACAGTTTGCATGAGATCTCTCTTTATGAGAACCTTTGTTGCTCAGAGCCCAGAGGAGAAAGTTCTTGTGCTGGTTAGTCCCAGTTTTCAAGTAAGTGAGAATTTACAGTGTTGTTTTTAAATCTCAGACAAAGAGGAGGTATCCTTGGGCTGAATTAGTGTTCTGATTTGCAGCCTGTGCAACTGCAGCCTGGTACTGTATTTGGCTTCTGAAATACCTTACACAAATATATGTAATACCATATACTACAGGTTCTTTTAATAGAGCCAAGTTCTTTCTGCCACAAGTGAGAGTCCACTTATCTTGGGATATGACCTTTTTGTTACTATTTAAATTAGATTTCATACACATTAATTAGCACATCGAGGGTATCAGCTGGTGAAATGTCTCTGTGAATTAGGTTCCACTGAGAAAATCACCCAAGCAGGAAACAAGTATGTTGAAGAGGGGTGGTCTGCAGCCTGCTGAGGGAAGCAGACTTCGTGCCTTCCTGCAGCGGTAATTCTGTAGGACCTGGGTAATTGGGCTGTGGAAAAGTACAGATAGCTTCTTTAGAGTTTAAACACAGTATCTTCTGCAGTGCTACCAATCTGTGCAGCACATTTTGAAAGTGAACGTGGGAGATGAAGCAGAAAGTGGAGGGCTGGTGGTGGAGTTTTGTATTTTCTTTGATTTCAAGAATAACAGGTATTTTCTTTGAAACAGGTCCATGATTACCTTAGAAGCAAGTTATGTTCCCTCTATGAAAATGACTGCATCTTTGACAAGTTTGAATGTGCATGGAATGGATCAGACAGGTAATCCATCTTTCTGTCCATCACTGTCTTCATTTAGCAAAACAGCTCCCATATGATGGGGAACAAACCAAAAGTAGTTACACATGGTTATTTTCCACATCAATGTACAGAATCACACACTAGTGTTTGGGTTGATGAAAGATGTTTGGATGTTCATGCAGTTGTGTTTCTGACCTCCTTAGACATGATATATGCCTTAATAACCTTGGCTCATGCTTTAGGGGAAGAAAATCTTCAAATTATGTCCATTTTCACCAAAATCATAAGTAGGCTGCCGAAGTTAAAAAGAATTATGCCAGCTCTCACAACCCCACCAACACACTAAGTAATCTTGTGTGATCCTGTATTTGCACATGAGCTGCCTCAGAATTGAGTTCATTTACTGGAAACAGGGAGTGAGGAAAGGCAGTCATAGGCACCCACTGATTCTCTGCAAACTGCTGCCAAATGGCACTTCTGATACCTCCCTCCATCAGAGCAGCCTCTTTCCTTATGCACTGAAGGAGAGGTCTGTGTTTTATTCTTGGACATAATATCTTGTTGAGTATTTTAATGAGAAATACTGGCACAAGTCAGTGAGTGTGAGTGAGGGTGGAATGGTCTAATGCCATAATATTAGCAAATGGTAGCAATAGTTTGTGGAGTAGGAATATTGTGCAGGAATAGCTGAGCTGAGAGGACTGGGTTAATAAAAGTGGATAAAATCCAAGAGTATAAATGAAAGGTGAGGATTTTTTAGTTAAAAAGAACACAAACCTTCATCTTATCAGTTGGAAACAACTCCCAGCGACATTCATATGCTAGGTGACTGTGGAAGGGATTAGCAGTCTATAAAATGCATGTGAAAAAGAGCACAGGAGCCAATGCTGAATGACACACAGTGGCTCCTGGTTCAGCAGAGCTAGGAGCCAAGAGGCAGAAGTTTGGCACTGGGCCTGGAACTGCTCCTTCAGCTCACTTAGCCTCTCATTTGGGAAAGAGAAAAACAGTCTTTCTCATTGTATTGAAGCAGGCCTGCCTCCCCTGGACTGGGCAAGGACTGTGAAACAGAGTGTGGGGCAGCTGTGAAAAAAGCAAATATGATCCTTGAATGGGCAAGACTGGGATATCCAGCAGAGAAAGGAGTAGTGGTGACATTATGTTGGGCTCTTATTCAAAGACCTTTGGACTGCATTTACACATTTCTTGTCCCTTGTCTCCAAGGTGGATGAAATAATTGAGCAAATGGACAGCTGCTCCAAAGAGAAGAGAGGCCAGGACTTTGGTTTTTATCAGCTTAGCAAAAGAGAAGTCAAGATTATACTTGCTTCTAGTAAGTATATCAGGGAAATATACATAGGAAGGAAGGAGGATCTAGCTAAAATAAATGAGAATGATGATGACAGAACAGCAAATAGGTTTTGAGTGTCAAGAGGTAATTATAATCTGGAAATTAGACGTAGTTCATACCTGTCCAACAAGTGACAGTGTGGAGCTGTCTTCCCATCCTGAGTGGTGGAGATATGAGAAACCCAGTGGTTTTGAGGATGGTGCTCAGGATATTTGTGAAAGCTGTTATATGTGACTTTGGTTAAAATTAAAAGTGTCTGAACTTGGAAATGCAGAACAAGGTCTCTTCCAGTCATGTGTTGCACAAATGCAGACAAAGTGTTATGCCATACACTGAACAAGGGGCAGCTTCTCTTTAGGCTGCTCTGTTTTGCTCAGTTCCTGTTCCTGCCCAATGGAAAGATTCTGTCTTTGTTAAGAAATGAAACTTTTACCTTGTATCATTTATTATGCAAATAAAAAAATATTATTCCATTATCTCTGTTGTCTGCATGCCAGAGTAATGTGTTTTCTGACACTGAGTACCCCCTGTGATACAAAATGCTGTCCATTTAAAATTATGTAGGTGGACCACACTGAGCAAACTACTTCTCAAAGTGCTCTCACTGCAGTTTAGGCACCAACTGTTGTGGAAATGGCTTTGGTATGGTCAGAAAGTGGGAATGATTCACAGAAGTTTTAGAGGAATATCCAGGTTTTGGGGCTTTTCTCTGAAACACCCAAACCCATGCATCAATGGATGTTTTAGTGAAGGGTTTTTTCAGTGGACTGGTTAGTGCATGAGTTTGGTCCTACTAGAAATACAAAATTTAAAGCATTTCTTGGAAATACAGATAGTGCTGATCTCTGCCTAAATCTGGCACAGAACAACAGCACAATCAGATCATGTAGATACTGTGAAACTTTGGCAAAGATCCAGGACTTCTCAGGTCTTTTCAAACCATTTTGCTTATCCTTGATGGGAATTCCGAGTGCATTGTATAGGATGGACAGCCACTGGTTCCCGGGCCCAGAGTCTTTCTCCTCTGGTCAAATGAAGTGCTGCCATCCTCATTACTGCAGTAAGACCACTCTCTGGGTAGTCGCTTGGTAATAATAGAATTATTATTCAATATCAGGATTTAAAGTGAGCTTAATATTTTCATTCCTACTTGACAGATCAGAAAGATCAATGCAGGAAGTAATTATTAAGTGGGAACATTAGATTGTGAGGGCTTTATTTATTCTACTGCCTGGACACTGAGGCATTATTAGTCATGCACAATTACCAAATTTGTCACTAAACGCAATGTGCTGCCCTTGATTATAAGAAACTCTTGAGTAGAGGAGCTGGCAACATTGGACAAAAGATAAGGGTTCTCTTTAATTTAGTTGTTTCTTTTTAAGAGTCAAATGTATCAGAACTGATGTCCATCTTTTGATGAACATGCACTTTTCTGAGCTCCTTGCTTCTGTATATGACAAGTATTGTATTAGTACACACTACAAGGATAATTTCTTCTTGGTGGATCATCATTCAAATAATATTTAGGTACCAGTACCTCTTAAAGAACCGTTCATTTTAATACTAAGGTCACTTAATTTGATCCTTTTGGTATTTATTTTTTTAAAAAGGACTATTGCTAAAGATAAGCAATGCCCAGTAACAGTGGTACTTTTAAGAGATGCTGCAGTATGGATATTATTAATCCCTCTACATAACAGCAGTTGTTATTATTATTATAAACATGTTATTTTTGTCTTTAAAGCTACAGTAACAACCTAAAGTGACAGGATGTTCAGTTTAAAATGAAAGTGTTTTTATTATTTGGGTGAAAATACTTTTTATTAATTTTTGTCACTACTGAGGAGTTAATCTAGGCTATGATAGAACCTGATGGTGAGTCTGTTCTCAAAAAAAATCAACATACATGAGCTCTGATTAGAACGTGATTGATGCTCAGTTACTCCAATGAACAGGAACTAATACAATCAGACAGAGCCGATCTCATTTGCTGAAGGGCACATTAATCACTGGGTACTTTGGCTACAACAGTGGTCAGGGGAGGGAACCAAGCAGGGGTCGTACACTAATTCAACCAGAGGAGCATGTGTTATCTGTAGTTGAGTATATTACACTAGAATCATGCTATCTTTGTTGTATGTACCATTACATGATTATGTAGAATATGTGAGCTCTGTTTATACAGCAGTTTAATTTATCTCTTCCATTCATGTCCAAAGTCAAGTCTTTTAATAAGGAACTGCAAGACAATGTTTTCTTCCCACTGTCAAGTTTTCAATTTTACCTTAAAAATTAGCTCCCTTTTGTAGCTGTTTGTGAGGTAAAGAAACCACTAAAGGCAAAAAAAAAAATAAAATTCTACATGGTAGTAAGTGAATACCTTAGTTACTATTATTTTTTTTAAAAGATTTGAAATGAATGGGTGTATGGGACCCTTCCAGGCAGACTTTTGAATACCATCATGATAAGTGATATGCTGTAAGTAAATGAGTGAAGTCACTTACAACTGTTCAGTCAGTCCTTTCCTACTGAACTGTCACTCATTCCCCTGAATATCCGTCAGCCTTCACTCTAATCAGGCAGAATTGGCAGATCCCATTGGATGAGATGTTAAAAGTCTATTCCTGTCTGGCAGCACACTCCATGCTGAAGAGCTAGAAGACATCATTCTGTTCTCAAGTCTCAGCATGTCAAATATTAGCTTGGAAGTACTTGGGGATCCCTTATCCTCATTCCCAGTCTTATGCTAGCCAGCTGTCCCAGAGTGCCACAACCCTGAATCCGGTGTCTCAAGTTTTTCCATCTTCATACTCCCCAGGTTTAAATAAGTTCCTTCTTTGTGATGGGGAGTCAGTGGCTTCACACAGCACAGCATAAAGGAAAATTCTCCAATATGTCAGCAGATCCTGATTGCTTAGAACAGTGCTTCTTTCTTTCCCTTTGTTATTATAAATATCATTTTTTATTCCTACAAAAAATGTTTTTGAAGAGTTTTCCTGGAATCAGTCTGTTTTTCTCATTAGGTCAGCTTGTTGTGAAACCGGATATGGTGGACCTTGCATGTCAATCCTAGGAGGCTGCAGATGTGCTGTTCTGCACTGGTACACGTGGTGGTGAAATCTTGCAAATGTAGGGGCTCAAAATATAATTGGGAGACAATTTCAGATCAAATAAATGGTCCCTTTTCATGCTGGGTGCTTTGAGGGACTCTTTTGCTGCTCTCTGAGTCTCCTCTCACACCTGCTTAAGTCCAAGCCCTGCCTCTCCTGCCTCAGGGAATGATGTTCTGCTGCCACATCTGCAATGAGGGGCAGGTTAGCTGGGCTGGTTTAGTTTTTCTGTCATTCTTAAGCTTGGTCTGTGCTGGTCCTTGAAGCCCTGCCCAGCCTTAGTCCTATCACACCCTCCTTCTGTGGTCTCTTGAACAAGAGTGAAGAAGGGCAACTATGACATGACCTGAATTTCTCCAGCTAGTAAAAATCTGTGTAGAATAAAAATTTCTATGCATCTGGGAAGACTAATCTGGAGCCCAAAAATTACTGTCGAAGAGTCTTACCAAAAAAAAAAAAAAGCCTAAACAAGAAAACTAACACAAAACAAGTTGAAGCAAGTAATGGTTTAGTTTTTAAGCAAGCCTTAATTCCAGCTGATCTCCCCAGAGCTTCAGGACAAACCCTGACAATCCAGCTGAATAGAGCAGTTTTGATAAAGACTGTTGTTTGCAAGGATGGCTGCAACATGGATGACATTTAAGAGGTTGGCTTTGAAGTATGGGAATAACAGATCTGGGAAAGACAGCTATGCCAGTTCTTGGTGACTGGCATGTTTGATGAAATCTCATTGCCTAAAAAATACTGTGGATGACCTCATTGTAGTGTAGTGGAGTTGTTACTAATTTTCTTCCCAAGTCCTTTCCTCCAGACAATTTTACAGATTAAAAATTGACTTTTAGAAGAAACAACTTCACCTGAATTTTTGCTGGCTACCAGATCAGCATGGCACAGGGTGAAGAAGCAAGCCTGAACTGAATGGAAGCTGTACAGTTAATGTTCTGCTAATTTTGAAACTACCTCTCCTGCCCAAATGGGCTTTAGTTCCTGGGGATTTGTTGAAAGCTCATCAAGGTCTGTGTTGTTGTTGCCCAGATGATTGCACACCTGGTTGCATGCAAATCTCTTTCTTAAAGCTCTCGTCAAGAATAAAAATTCCTGCAGAACAGACAACCAGCAATGCTTTTTTCCCTGCATCCCATGGTAAGCTGGTAGATGACCAGCCTAGACCTGTGATCTCCCAGCATCCTGACATCTCAGGTGTCACAACCTGCACTACCAAATTCCTGCCGGATTCAGGGGCACAAGAACCAGTCATTTGTATGTGATGAGAGAGGGGACCCACCCACCAGCTATTTCTCCAGCCTTCAGCCCAAAGAAGGCAAGGATGCAAATCCAAATACCTTGAGAGCTGAGAAAGTTGTCTGTGAGACTGGAGGTAGCAGAAGATCACCATGAAAGGGTGAGCAGTGAGACCTCCAGAAGTAAAGCAGAGACATGAGAGGGTGGGAAAGGAAGAGAGAAGCAGATAAAGCTTTTTTTTTTTTTTTTAATTGTAGAGTAGCATAGTTGGAAATGGAAGGAGGAGAGGGGAGAAGGAAGAGAAGGGAAAGAGAAACCTGTCTGGAAAGTGGGGTTAAAGGCCAGATTCGGTATTGGAGACGAAGAAAGAGAGAAAGAGAACAGAATGGTGACTAGGAATGGGGTGAGAAGAAAAGTCAATTAATAAAAGTAGGATTGGTCTGCACAGGAGTTTTCGCTTTCCCCTTTTACGTTGTGTAAAAAAAAAGTAAATAACGTGGAAGACTTTAGCCCATCGTGACTCTGCGTGAGGGGTACTGAAGTTTGGCAGTGAGATGCCTCAGATTACATTATTAATAAGCAAGAATGCCCAGTGTCAGTGCAGGCTGGAGTAATCAGTAGCATTTTGTGTTGTCACTTCAACCACACATACCCAAGGAATTGTCAGGAATCCTCAGACCTTGCTTGGAGCAGCACAAACAGAGGGGGCACAGAATACTCCAGGTGCTCTGCAGAGCAGCACCATGTGGAAAGGAAGATGTGTTCCCCTCATGGGGCAACACAGGAGTGTTAGTTTGAGGTGGTGTGGATGCATTCAAGTCCCTGCAGGTCTGGGGTGTTGTCTCTCCTTCCAAATCACTGTCTGGGCTGCCAGTGGGTGAAAGGTAGGTAGTGGTAGGTAGTGTAGGTAGTCATATTGCAGCCATTGGGCCTTTTCCCTGCTTTTTTGTGCTTTTTTTCCTTTTCTTTTTCTTTTCTCTTTTTTTTTTTTTTTGTGGTCATGCTGCCTGTGGCTGTGGTGATTTGAGCTGGGTGCAGTCAGGCTGGAGTTTTGTTCCGGCCTGAGCTATCAGTACACTCAGAGTGCACTGGAGTGTGATCTGCATCCGAAGTACCTCTGTGTGTCTGAGATGATGGTACTCTGAGCAGGTATAGCACAACTTGTAAACCTGCTTTCTAAGTAAAATTAAAAGTAGTTAGGCAGAGCTTTTCAAGACTGCTCCCTTACACACCTGTGAAGTGGCGTGGGGTTTTTTGACTGAGGGGCTTGCTTTGGTTTCTTGAACCAGCCTCTCTTGCAAGGGTTTTGTGCAAACCTTTTGTCATAATACTGCTGTGCAGAGCAGCAGAGTCTGGAAATATAGAACAGACTCTTCCTATATTGAGCTACAATTTATATTCTAATACTTATTAAAAAAAAAATCTCCATACCACATTACTGTGCATTGTATTTTCCTGAACGGGAATAAATTGCAGGCTTACATCTCGTTCTCAATCTCTTTTATTGTTATTTTAAGCAGCAGGTAAAATTATAATCCATCTGTGTTTGTGACCTTGAACAAGAATGGGCACTTTCTCATTTACATAATGCTGTTTTTTACTGAGCCATTAAACTGCAGAAAAACAGGGCCAGCATGAAAAGTAGTCATCTACATATGTTAAAAAAATAACTGCAGTAAATCCAACTGAAAAAAGCAGACTTTTAAAAATATGTGAGAGTTCAAGAAATTAAAAAGCAAATGGACTGTAAAAACAGTTTTACTGCAAGTAAAACCTCCTAAAAATAAGCCCCTTAACAAACATATCTCTCTGCATTTGGTGCACTGGTACTCTGCCAGCATGAAAACTGCTTCCCTGACAGTTCCTGCATTCATCAGGAGGGGTGCTCCTCATCCCCCTGGGAGCCACAGCTCTGCAGCCTGTGGCACAAGGGTACCCCAGCGTTATGAACCTGTTTCAAAATTTTGCCTGGGGGAAAATACACAGCTGGGCCGTTTGCATCACAAATGGTGTATGTTAGTGCCGAGATATGAAATAACCTCGACTTTTTCGCGTTATGAATAACCATTACAGCGGGAGCTGTAATGACAAGACATGGTGATTTGGAAGGAGTGAAACATTTGATTTACTGCTGTTGATTCAATTTCTGAAATAGGCACTAATCTTGATCAATAGGCTTTCTGCGGCTTCTGGGATACATTTTATCAATCTGTCACACTGACTGGTGTTTTTTAGCCTGTGAGGTTGTTAACTTGCGCCTTGCTAAGAGGGATTGTGCGAGGCCATTGTGGGTGGGGAAGGTAAGGGAAACCTCTCGGCAGGCAACCCTGGGATGGGTACTGCTCCTGGAGAGCAGTGAGGAGCTTCCTGCCAACACTGGATGCTTCTGTGTATGGACAAGTGTCTCTGCATCCCCAGTCTCAGCAGCAGAGCAGCCAGCACTGTGCTGCCTGCAGACCTCAGGAAAACAGCTCCCCTCCACAGGACCAAGGCTGTAGGTGAGCTGTTGTTGAGGGCAGTGTGTGCTGGGTCTCTGTGCTATACCATCAGATTTGCAGCAGTTTCCTTTGGCACTTCAGCAGCTGCACAAAGCTCAGTGTGGTATCAGCTGTCATCAAACTCCAGTGTGCCATCAGCAAACGTGGAAGCAGGCTGGAGCTGGCAGCTCTGCTAGTGACTCACAGCATCCACGCCCAGCTCACCCGCTCTCCTTACCCTACAGTGGCTCTGAGCTGCTGTCAGTCACCAGCTGTAGTGCAGGAGCAGTGAGATGCACAGCTCACATTTGTGAGTTTCCCTGTGTATTATTCATTTGTATTACAGTCACTCCTAATGGCCCCAAATGAGATCAAGGCAGCACTGGCTCGAGGCTGTGCACACAGAATAAGACAGCTCCTGAATCCAGGAGTGTATAATCTAATCAGCCAATGAGTGTCTGTGTGGTGGAGAGTGTGGTTTATGCCTTTAAATTCTCCCATATTCTCCCATGTTCCATGGTTCTCTGGCTAGTCTGCTGCTCCATACAGATTCCCTCCAACAGCAAAGTGCTAAAGCAGCTGTCATTTCAGATGGAGGTTAGTTTATTAAAGCAAAGCATGAGAAATATGTTCAGTTGGGCTCAACTAGAAAGGCAAATAGTTCCTGATAACCTGAGTCTTAAAACTGTACAGCTTTTCCTGTGGAGACCTGACCATTTGGAGTGGGTTCCCTCTTACAGAAAGGAAATTCAGAAGAAAAACACCCTATATGGGCCTGAAACTGAAGAGTAGAGCACGGCCCTGGCTTCTCATATGGAAAAAGTTCACAGGGGATGAGCTTTCGAACAAGGCTCTGAAACCCATGATTATGCTAATCCATAACCTGAGGGCCATGGATGAAATCCTGAATTCATTAAAGTTAGTGACAAAATATCCTCCCCTAGGGACTAGGGGAATGAAGCAACTGGCAATCCATTATTTCAAACTACAAGCTGATTAATGGGGTAATTTTTATACAGATCGAGGTGTGTTTTCTCTTTTTCCCAGACCCAGAAATATATCCTGACTCGATGTTTCATTCAGACTTCATACAAGAGATGACAGAATCCTGTTTATTAATGTGTTTATTTCTATGAAGCATTGTATACACAAATTTTAATGGTGTCTGGACTTGCAAGGTCTGTGGCTTCAGAAAGGAAAAGGGTTTATTCTGGAAAGAATTTCGTATGATTTTTCAGAACCTTACAAAACAACTTTCTTCGAAGTATTTGTTAAAATATATAATTATGTACTTAAATCTTACTGCTGTATGAAAAGGTTTGAAAAACTTGGAAAAAAATTTTAGACTGTTTCTGGAATCACAGTAAAACCGAGCTGTCATTAAAGGTAAAGCTTTGGAGAAAGAAAAAAGCCTGAAGTATATGATCCTTAAGTGCTCATGAAACGCTGGAGGGTAATCAAAAGTAGCATAAATAAAAGCATATTGCTTTTATTATCTTGTGAAGTCAGTCTCCTGATGTCAGGGTCCTTACATTTGTGCATGCTTCAGGATGCATGTTTTGGGGTAACTATAATAAATTGAAAGGGGAAGACACTGGTAGAAGAAAACCATTTTGGGGCATACTGAGGAGCCTCCCTTTTTTATTATTCTTTCCCATCCAAAACCAGAAGACAACTTATCCTAAGGTTAAACTCAGCTGTGCTGATCCAGTCATGTTAGTAGCTTCCCACCAGCTGCTGTTTAACTGTCTTTGTTTTCCCTCTCTTTCTTTCTCTCTCCAGTGTGATAATGACAGGTGCATATAACAACTTTTTTCGGATGTTTGACCGGAATACAAAGCGGGATGTTACCTTGGAGGCTTCCCGAGAGAGCAGTAAACCACGAGCTATTCTTAAGCCCCGGAGAGTCTGCGTTGGAGGCAAACGGAGGAAAGATGACATCAGTGTTGATAGTTTGGACTTTACTAAGAAGATCTTGCACACAGCATGGCACCCAACTGAGAACATCATTGCTATAGCAGCGACAAACAATCTGTACATATTTCAGGATAAAGTGAACTCAGAAATGCACTAGATTTATCAATATCCCTCTATATTTACAAACCAGCCTCTTGAGAGTTGTAGAAGGATGTGATCTTCACAAAAATTGTGGCTTCTGTGGTGGGATTTGTAGGTTGCATCCTTTCATGCCTCAGCCTGTATCATTATTGGTGGCCAGCCAACTATTTTCCATCACTGCAACAGTATGAGTAAAAGGCACGACTGCAAACCCAGTACTGTGGTCTGTATCGATCCCTTTAAACAAACTGGGGTATTTATTCACTTTGGGAGCATTCCTGAGGAGAGCTGAGGTTCCTCAACTCCGGTCCATCCTTTCAAGGGTCTCAGTGGTTCGCAGCACTGTGCTGTTCTGGTGCCCTGCCTGCTTTTGCAGCCACAGCATTTACCACATTGTTAGAGCTTTTTGCCTCGATCTCTTGATGTTTTGTTTTTTTTTTTCCTGGTACTGTTTTCCTGTCTGTCAGCTAAGCTGAGCCTATTTGAGAGAATGAATAGCCACATCCCTTTAGAGCATGTGGCACATTGGAGGGGCCTCATGACAGTTATAGCTGGAAGCAGAATGCCTGCTGGTGAAAAGCTGCCCCATCTCACCCATCCCATTCCCTTCTTTACAATGCCCTCTTATTTATTTATTTATTTATCACATTACTTTGTGCTTCACCTTCCCGAGTGAATAAGTGACAGACTGGTATAGTTACTCAGCCAGCTTATGTTAGGAAGTTTATTCTCCATAGATCTCTTTGCTCTGTTTAAAACAGTAAGTAGTATCTTCATTGTGTGGAAGACTGTTAAAAAAACTTGGCATTGCCACTCCAGAGGGACTATCTGGTCAGATACAGCCTGGCAATTAACACACAAACCCGTCCTACCGTTTGGGAGTTGGAGTTCCGGAAACCTTGGCTAGAAGTGCTGTCCTTGAAGGCTACAACCACCTTGAGTGGGAACAAAGTTACATCACTGTAACTGGGTAAAGGCCCTCATTTGTTGATTGCAGAATGGTTATATTAATCCTGGCCTTTGGGGATTACAGGCAGTGCCTGGTATCTGTAATTGTGCAAAGAACGATACTGTGAAAGGCAGCACTGCTCAGTGAATTTTAATGCTTTTAAATGAGTCCACTGTTGGGAGACAAAATTATTCCTGAAGAAACATGAAAAATCAAAAAATCCAAACCAAACAAAATCTTCTCCCACATAAATACTGTTAGATCTGTCTCAGTAATAAAATGATTAGTGATGTAAGTGGAAAGTATACACAAGTAGTGCATGCAGGAATGATACAGGAATGGTGCAGTGGGCTGGAAGCCCTCCTAATACAGGAAAACAAAGTTCTGCTGCACCCCCAATAACTGGCAGAAAATTCAGGATCCCAAAGGATTTCTACTCAAACCGTGAATAAAAGAGCACAACTCACATGACCTGTTAATCTGCCCATATTAAAACTCCTCAGAAAAAAAAAAAAGTCTTTAAGCCATTATGCACTGATTTCTTGGTAAGTGACGAATGTACTGATGAAGGGATCTGCATGCTTTTATATTTCAGTTTGGGAAGAAGGGTGGGTGAAAATCCGCTTACAAGAAATAAAAAAACAAACTCTACAGCTTTTATATGACATCTCAACACAACACCTGGAATCTGTCTGTTTGAAGTTTTCTACATCAATGCTGTATATTTTGTGTGTAGAAGCACAAATGCATGTGCACCAGTTTCCAGCCACACTAAACACATACGGTATGAAAAGTGTAGGGTAATTCTAAAGGGAACCAAGAATGTTTGTTTATATATTACTGTGTGCTATAGCAGGCATGGACAGTATTTGTACATACTTATTCTAATGAAATTTAACAAAATTGCCTTTTCCATTTTTTTTCCTTGTAAAAAGGTTTAAGAATGTGGTAAATTGTATAGAAAACTTGTTAATGCCAAACTACTGCTTCAAGGGTGTCATACAATTTCTTTGACTTTTGGCCCCCTCCATTAACCTTTGCAGCTCAAAAAGAAAAAAATTGCTGTCAGCTCATATTGGCATTTACAGCTAGAGATACTGTAAAACATATATTTAGCTTTTAACAGTCTCAAGTAAGAGTCTATAGATAACTTATTATAAAGCAGATCTTAATGCAACGATTTTTTGTTTTTAATTTGAAGTACCTTACTCTGTTACAGCTTTGGGTACCAAAAAGAACATGTTAAAATTAAATAAAGAAATATATCTTTGGAGCTTTATAAAACTAATTAAATACCCAACCAAAATACCATTAAGCGATTATAGAGGAAATAAATAGAAACCTTTCAAAGACCAGTATTCCGTTCCTGTCTTTGACATCACTGCTACAGATCGGTTTCCTGGTTTCTTGAATGTATGGAAAGTTAACATAGTCATTGTGAACGTTTCCAACTTTCTTTCTCTTTTTAGTTTGAGCTTTCAGTGGCGTAGAGTAAGTGATGGTAAAGTTGGTAAATCTGATTGTTTTGAAAGCTGTTGTTCATGGCTGCATTTTTTTGTGTTGCACAAATTAGCTAATTGTTGTTGAATAAAAATATAAATATGTTAATACCAGCTTTTTCAATAAAACTACAACCAAAAAAGGCATAAATAGGTGACTTCAAGGCACAGATTATTTTTAAGTTAGGCAAGAAGGAGTTGTTTAGCTCCTTTTATGAAGGAGGAAGAGTCAGGGATCGGGACTCAGAGGACAAGCTACTACAAGTGTTGTGGCAGATAGAGAAGTAAACACAGTGCCATGAGTGGGATCAGGGGTGTAGTGTGGTGGAGAGTGTGCACAGTTTTAGCAGAGCTGGAGATGCACTCTGGGCTCAGTCCTTGGGCCAGCTGCTTCTTGTGCTCATAGCCCAAGCTAGACTTTAGGAGACTTGAGTCTCAGTCTCCTACGGGTGCAATAAGACACGTGTGCAATGTGGATTGACACACAAAATCACAGGGTAAGAAACTGGCATTAGTGTCATTACTGGCCAGGCTGGAGACCTTCCAGCACAGCAGATTGTGGGGGCATGTCTGGGGTGTGTCGAGGCCTGGCCTCCCAAATGACACAGAAACTGGCCCAGGTGACAACCAGACTGCTGCCAGCAGAGCAGCATCCCGCTTTCCCCCCACCACTCTTTGCACAGGGGAAAATAACAGGCAAAAAAATGCTGGCTTGGCACACACACTTAAAGCTAGGAAAGCATTCTCTTCCCAGTCCAAACTGATGCCTGAGCCTCCCTGGTGGTCATGATGCTTGCCCCAGCTCTGGGGTGGCTCTCAGACCAAGGCAGCTGACCCTGCCTGCCTGTCCTGCATGGTGCCCTGGGAGTGCAAACGCGCTCACCATCAGTACACGAGGTAGACACCTGACACTGAGAGGCTGAGGCCTTTTTCTGGATGCAGACCAGAATAAATTTGCCTCAGCTGTTATGTGAGGCAAATGTGTGGCTTTGCACAGCTCTCCCAGAGCTTACATGCTAATTTTTTTGCCCCTTTTTGGGAAGACACAGTCAATCCCACTCATTTAGATGGACAAATATGACTAGGCACTGAAGAGAGAAATCTGAGATGAAAATCAACACATCAAGCAATACACTATTTACCTTTCCAGGTTCCCTTTTCATCCCCAAATACCCAGTAGGAGCGGAAGCCAGATGGCTCACTCTCATGCTTTTGAAATTTTCACACACATACTTAGTAGCTGCATATGGCAGTTTAACCCTTTGTGGTCTGGGGGGAGATACTGGCATGAGCCACCTGCTCTGGTTTGCAGCAAGGCAAGTCTTGCTTTCAGGCAGAGTTAAGTCCTTTGGAGCCTTCAGTTGGAGCCTTGGTTGACCCTTATGAGAGGGCAAGTATAAGATTGATTGTGGTTATATCCAATTTTTAGTAACATTATTATCATCAATTTTCTCCCACTCCCAATAGGAATTCTTTTCCATTTGCAGTCTTCTCAGCAAATTGTATTACATCTAAAATTAGAGCATGAATTCACTTACCTTGCTCATGTGGCAGAACCAGGATTACTGTAGTGGGCCTAATTTTGTAGGGACAGGGAGTGTTTCTTAGACTTTGTGAAGCCATGGAACAGTCTGTGTATTTTGTAGAGGCCAGTTCACCCACCCTGCATTCTGGAAAGGTTTGCTCCCAAGAGGTCACCATGAAAAAAGCATTTCTTAGAAATGAAACTTTCTTTTCCTCCTCACTGTCTTTGGATGAGGATCAAACTTTTACTCATATAAAAGTGAGCACAACCTCTTTGGGCAGTTGTATATCCTAAATTTGGCCCATGATAAAAAGCATTGCACATGGACTGAGGAAACTTTTAGCTCAGTTCCCTCAGCTATGTAAGCTGCCATGAATATGGATCAGCCCGGCAAGGTTCACCTGATTGTTTGTCTTGCCATTTGCCAAGTGGAGACCCTCAATGAGCAGGACAAGATCCTTAAACCAACAATTCCATTAAGCAATTGTTTTAATTATCCCAGTGAAGCTCTACATTCTTTTTATGACATGGCTGCTAAAATGAATAAACCCTACAACAGTGACTCTATCGAAGTATGCAGGGTGGTTTTCTGGACAGCCACCTCTTGGTTTAAAACTAGTACTAATCATACATGTATGTCTCATGCAAAAGCCTGACCCAAGATGTTTCAACGGGTTCTCAAGCAGATTAAATATAGGGCCAAATTCTTCAGGTGGCAGTAGGTTACATGAATATGGCAATGTGCCTGTGCTCTAGGGAGGGGAGCACTTAGGTCAGAGAACTCCAGAAACCCCATCACTTTCTGCAGCTTCATCATCATTTTTTGAATAGGAGGAACAGAACAACTCTGGGGGAAAAAACTCACTATAAATTATAAAAAGTAAATAATTGAAATTGGAATTAGGGTGTCAGATTGGGAGAAAAGGGGTTTGATATTCCTTCATTCTTTATCTGTAATATAAATGCTACCCAAGACACCAGAGTGAGACCCAACTGTCAATAACTTGTGCCAGCACTTTAGCCTTAGCAGGTTCTTGCTTTCATTTCCCCTTGGTGAGGCTTGAACTCCCCCAACAGTCCTGCCAGGTGCCCTAGACCAGGCTCCTTCTCTCTTTAGTAGGAAGATGCAGAAAGAAGCAGAGGTTTCCCTCAGAGAGGAGAGATGCTGGCATTGCAGTCTGTTTGTAATACAGGAGACAATGCTCACAGTAAATTTATGCACATCTTGGACTGTCTTGTGGAAGAGGTGGGGAGGAGAACATTGCTGGTTCAATTATCATCCTCTGACATCTCTGCTAACACTTCTCTGAGAGGAACAGCTGCACTCTCTGTTTCTCACAGCTATTGATCTGCAAACCCAGATAGATGTTGCTGCATGAATTGCACTCTGTCAACATGTTCAAAGTATTCTCTTCAACCTTTGCAGGTAAAGACTTATTTTAGAATTAAATGAGAGATAAGCTGCACTATTTTATACCACCTTCCTCCACACATTTTATAAGGCTTCCTTTTAAAATATTTGGCTATTTTGAGCTGCTATTGTTATATTGCTAATGAATGTTGAGGAATCTAGTGCTACTTTTAAATCTGTATCTCCTAATCACTTTGTAGACCTGCAAGAAATCTCTCCCTTGCACAGCTTAAACCCAAGGTGCTGTCAAACCTGTCCCAAAACTACATTCTCCTGAGATCCACTATTCATTACAAAAGAGCAGAGATGATTCTTGCTTGGGAAGGACAATTGAAGCCCGAAGCTATCCAAAGCAGGGGACAGAAAGATTTCCCTTGCTTCCTCTACACAGTCTTATCCCACCCCACCCCACCTCCCTGGCCTGTTGTGCTGCCTGTTCTCCCTATGTTGCCTTTCCTTCCACCACATCCTATCACTCTCCATGTTCTCCCTTCAGCCTCTTCCTTGGGCCACTCCCAGTGTCCAGAAGCCAGCAAAACCCGCAGTGACTCCCACCACTGGGCCAAGCACAGCCACCTCAGCCAGCACAAGGGTAAGTGCCCTGTCACCTCCCTCTCTCCTGAGCTGTCAGAGAGGAAAGCCCTATTTGCCAATATACTATATTTCAAGTGGAAGATCTACAGAATTGGAGAGATTGTTTCTTAGCAACCACCAATGCATTAAGAAAGCAGTTTAACTGTTTAAACCTTCAATTATAAAATCCACTACAAAGAGGCAACTGTCATGTACGGGACACAAAGCCCTTCCCGTGATTCCAGGGATGCGGCTGCCTTATGCACACCCATCCAGCATACATGAGAGGGTGCTGTCATGGCCCACACCCATATCGTTTGCTCTCTTGCAGGAAGTGAAGTGGAGGAAAGACGTCTTTTTGCAGAGAAACCCTGAGGTTTTGTATATTGATCTCATCCCCATGGGACCAAAGCAAGAGCTTCCAGAGTTTCCAAGGGAAATAAAGAAGTCCCACAGTAAAAACAGAGTGAAATAGGCACTGTGATCAGGATATAGGGCTGTGTTCACTTGACATGAGGTGGCATGATGTATCTATTCCCTGATTTGTATAGCTTAAAATTCCCATCGTTTTCCTTCCAGCATAGCACCTTATTTATCAGTCTTCAGATACACCTTTCCCTTAGTTCTCTTCTTCCATAGATTTGTGCCAGGTGCAGACTGGAGCCAGGCCTCTCTCTGCTTTATGTGGACACCACACACAACAGATGCTGGGAGGTTTTCTTACCATGGCTGCAGCAAACCTGAATTTCATCCTTGATCTGACTAAGTTACAGCAAAAACAATAGGGCTTCTATAAAAGTTAGTTCAGAGAAATCACCATTTTCTGTCTCAAAAACTTTGTGTCTTGCCAGTATTTAGTGCCCATTGTATTCCATTCTACATTCTCAATGACCTGATCCAAGTTGTGTGATTGCAGCTGGCAACAGCGGGACAAACCCCATTGTACTGCAAATGGAGCTACAAAGGCTGTTGTTAATCCCTCCAAAGGGAGCTGCCTGAGAGTAACACGCAGTAGGATCAGTGCAGAGTCCCTCATCCACAGATTGGAAGTTTTCTGCATAGAAAGATAGGACTTAACCCATAACCACAATCCATAACCAGCCTCTGAGGGGAGGGACACATCTGACACTGCAAAGGCAGGTGTTTGTACAACTCACAAACTTAACAGGACAGGAAAGCTGGCAGCCCTTGCCTTTCTTGCTCTTGCTTCATAGATGCACTATTCTGAAGAAACTTAATTTAATAAATAAAGCCATAAAGAAATCCTGCCAGGACAACTACCAGTCCCAAAGAGTGCCCATCCTGTATGAGGACTGTGATATAAGGCACATGCATATACTCAGATGCATGTATCCATCTTCACTTAAAGACTATGTGTGTCTAAGCTGCAAGACAGAATTACTGCCCTGGGCTTGAGAAACTTCAGGCTATAGGATTGAAACACTCCATGGAGATTCACTTTTTAAACAACGATTAAAGATCAATTGAACTAGAAGCAGCATTAGGAGAGATTTATGAATCATCCATTTATAACCCTAGGAAAGCATCTTCTGTAAAGAGAAAACTGCAAAATCCATTTATTGCAAATCCATTTGCTGGGCTCATCATCAAAACAAAACACCACCAACTTGTTTTGCATTGCATAGTTTGGATTGAATATGTTTTGATCTTGAAGGGTTTCTCTTAAAAAAGAGGGTTCTTAGAGTATTCAGACAGTGATATCCATCCTGACCTTCAGATGGCAGCTTTGGCTTTGATTGTAGACAAATTCTTGATCTGAATTTGGTTTGTAGACTACTTCCAAAGCATCTAAGCCCTATTAAAATAACATTTCTATTACCTAATTAATTGTTTGAAGCCATTTTCAGTGATTATTTATTGAAGTTATAGTTTGTCACCTGAGGCAACAGCATGGCTTGTTGTCGTGGAAACATCTCTGCTGTCACCAGGGATGAATAGGGAGGGAGGAACAGGAGAGAAACTACAGAAGAGACGCTTTGTTGAAATGCCTCACTCTTTAAAGTGAAGAAATTATTTCAGATAAAGACAGGCCATGCTGAGATCAACACACAGTGATTCCTGGGATATTATGGGGTCTGTGGGCTTGGTTCAAGCCCGTTCTAATTTAGCGTGACACAACTCCTGCTGTCAAGCACTGCTGTCTCCCGCAGTTAACAGCAACGTTTACAGGGCTCTTTCTGATGCCAAACTTGCTATTATCGCAGAAAAATTCTGCCATCTTCAAAAGTAGAACAAAAACTCTCTAACAACCTGCTGCCATCTTTCTATTTGATTTGTAAAAGATGAAAAATCAGTATTTCAGGGTTCCTCTTATTGGCCTTTACCTGATGCATGATCTTGCCACAACCTTTCTGCATTCCCCAAATACTTGTTAATTATAGTGCATGGTTATCTCAAGCAAGAGTTGCAGTTAGAATTTCCCCTAAAGCAGCATGGCTTCTACCTAAGTTTTAATTAAATTCTGCCACAGATTTTCTCTCTTCTTTTCTCTGTTCTTTTATTGTTCAGATAACAAAGAGTTAATAAACAGGTTAAAGCTATATTAAGCCCTGATTATTATTTTTTTTTTTGCATCCAAGACATGAAGACACAGGAGAAAATAGGGTTTCCACCATCAGGACTGTGTGCTGTCACCTCTCACATTACTACAGAATCAGACAATGCAGATTGTCACTGACAGGTTTATTTTAGAAGATCCTAGAGACAGGAACCTGCTCAAAACCTGCTGATCTGCTATGTAGCCAGGCTGCACTTTTTACAAGTTTCCCATGCACCATTTCATATGCTGTTCATTTATCATTGTGCAGTATTTTAACACAGGGAAAAATAGATTTTTTTTTCCCCCCTCCCTTTTCCTAGTCTTGGATTGCAGACACACTCCACAGTGATGTCTTTGCTCGGCATTTGTGTAACTTTTCCTGTAACTGGCAGGGAATTGGTTTTACAAATGGTTATCTATTTTTCATAAAAGGTTTTTTTCTAACTGCGTTTCCTCTCCTAAAATGAGTAAAACCAGACCCTGATTCTTTTGTTCCTTGGCGGTGCCCTCTGGAGACAGCGGCAGAGGGAAGGAAGCGCAGCATGAGCCTGGAGTGCCACCTCATGGCACAGAAGCAAAGCGCAAAGGTGAGGTCTCTGCCAGACAGGGGACGCTTAACCCTCCTGCCAAACTGGAGATCGGACCGTTTTCTTGCAAAAAGTACTGAATAGATAAAGGAAACAAGGACAGAGAGGCTCCAGACACAAAAGTGCTCTCTCTGGAGGTTAATGAGCCCTATCTAATTGCCAGGAAGGGCCCCTGCGTGAGGACGTGATGTGCTGGACACCCTAGGACTGGATTTTCCAACTTTTTAAAAGAACAAGAAGTATAACTCATCAACAGTTGGGTGATGTACTGAAATGCTTTTGGCATCCAGCAACGAACTGCAGATGAGAACTAAATCTCTGCCAAAAATTAAGACTGGAAATGTCTTAATGAATTGTTAATTACCTTTGTACTTCATTCACTGACATCTCCGTAAAGCCAAGGCAGATGTCACTGACTAATCCAGTCTCATAACAAACCAAATGCCAACCAAAATGAAGCTACAAACTTGGCTATGAAATGAAGGGATTTTAAGTGAAGTTTAGTTTTTAGTCCATAACGAGCACTTTTTCTTAAAACTTGTTTTTTTCTAGAATTTACACCAACATGTAATTATAGGATTCAAGAACAGGGTTAAGAGAAATATCACCTGACATAAAGAGTGGCAATAAAATCAGATGCAGTGGCAACATCACAGGAACTCAACTGGAAATACAGCAGCTGTAGCATGAGCTGTGGAGCGTCCACCCTGTGTTTTGGCCATAGCTACACAGGATCCAAGGGAAGTGTTTTGTGGCGGAAGAGAGAGTGCACCCCCCAGACTCCAGAGCTGGCACAGCAAGAGCTCATAGTGTGGTCTACATCTCCACTTGGAGCAAAAGCCTTTCTCCCTGGCTGTGGTGCTGGGAGCCTCATGCTGCCTAAGGTAGAACTGGCCTAGAGGCAGAGGCTGCTTTATATTTATCCTTGGAACAGCAACAGATGTGCAATCTAATGCCAACACAGAAATTTTACAAATAGGTGAATTATATCATCACGAAGGTTAAAACCTCTACTTCACACTTACATTAAGACAGAGGATACCAGATTTTAAGATGACAACACTCTGACTACCATATACCCACACAAGTTATGTGCAAATCTACTTTCAGTTATTCTTTGTAGACTGTAATCATTTAAATTCCCCACCTGTCCAAGTCAAGTGGACTTTGCAATCAGAGAAATATAATATGAAAGCAGAGAGAATGGTGTGGGAATTTCCTATTTCACAGTGACACTAATGTCATGTAGGATTTTTTGCAGTTTTTAGGTGCATCTGCTTATGAGGTCAGACTGCAAAGTGTGTGTTTTTCAGCCACACTCTTTCTAGCTTCTTTCTGTGTTGTTCATGGACTAAACAGTTTTGGAGGTGTGGATGCTTCTATGCCACAAATCTACAATATTTATACTGCTCAAGCAACAAAGGTAAGTATTGAGGGGAGTATAACCTTAGACAGTGCAGAAAATCCTAAATTGACACTCCATCTATACTGCATGTGGAACAAGCCAGGCTGTGTTGGGGAGACTCAAGCCATCTAAGGGTTCCCTCTCCAAATGGCTCCTGAAAATAAAAACAACCTGATGCATGTTATCTAGAGAGTACCAGGAAGATACCAGCACCTTAAAAAGATGATGTGATTAGAACAAAAGTTCCAACAGAACGTTTTGCCGTGATTGAGACCCCTGAACTGCCTGGGACCAGAAATGGCCCGTGTAAATCCCCACCTTCTGCACACAGGACAATTAGAGCCAAAGATCTCCAGGTGGTGCAATAGAGCCCAGCACATTCTCTGGGAATCTGTGATCCCCCAGAAAACCCAGCACCATTAAAACACTTTGCTAGGACATGGTATGTCTTTTGATGGCATGGAAGGGGTGAGATTGCTGCTGTGAAGTTGAGTCTCAGTGCTGAAAAGGCACCATGTACAGCCACAGTGAAGGGACAGCAGCTTCTGCTCCAAACACCAAAGAGCTCCTGTTGGCAATGGAGCCAGGATAAGAGACATGAGCACCTCATGGCACTGGAGTAGGCACCTCTGCATGTGACCTGAAATAACTGCTGTGAAGCTGCAATCTTACAGAAGCTGCTTCCTGTAGCTGTCTGTAGGCAGATACATATACTGTTTATTTCCTTCTATACTCAGGTAAAAAATTTGTATAGGAAGGCTAAAGGCAGTGTTTCTGTGTTCCTGTTCTGCTTCAGAACTTGAAGTTCAAGCTTATTAGAGGTGACGAAAACACAAGTTTTCTCAATGCTAAATATCCCTTCTAAAGGAGAAGGTGAGTCTCAGCTTTCCTAGATTAGGCTATGATTTATAGGAGGAGTTGCAGGATGCTAATTGTTTTTTTCTGGAATAAAAGCTAATTAAATCTCTTGAGTAATAATATTAAAATAAATGAACCATCTTAATGCATATAAACAGTGATGGGATTTGGTTGTTTGGTTTCCAGGCATCTTATGTTTATGTAACATTTGCTTGTATGTAGATGCTAGAACAGGTACATATCTCTCTACAAAGTTGGCAAGTTGCAGCTCATTTTTGCTGCATGGATTAATATTTTTCTAACTCAGTGATATAGTAGCTGGTTTTCCTTCATATTGATCTGCTGTTCAAACAATTGCAGCTGTGAAGCTGAGGTCAGAGCGCAGCCTCTTTCAGCCTCCTTTATCTGCAACTGGATGTGACTCTTACATCGAAAGGCTGCAATGGATTTTAGAAGTATTAAGAAAGTATTCACAATCTGGAACCTTTTTTTGCCTTTTGTGGTGGAAATAGGGAGGCCAAAAGGCAGACAAACAGGTCAGTGTAGGAACGTAAGAAAGCACTGTGCTACCCCCATGGTAATACAGAATCAGAGGGGTTTGGGTTGGAAGACACCATAAAGATCATCTCATTCCAATGCCCCTGCCATGGGCAGGGACACCTCCCACTACACCAGGTCACTCAAAGACCCATGCAGCCTGGCCTTGAACACTTCCAAGGGTGGGGCAGCCACAGCATCTCTGGGCAACATTCTTAGTACCCTGTATTACAAAAAAATTGCAAACAAATTTTCAATTTATAATGACTATTTTATGGCACTTAACAGATGACCAGTTAGTTCCAAGAAACAAACCCAAATTTAATTACTACAGATATACCAATTTCTTTCTCCGGAAAAACAGGGCAAAACTTCACATTCTTGCCTACTGCAAGTTGCTTTAGTCATTACAGAGTGGGCTCCTAAGTTATTCAGAATTTCTATATATGTTTTGTTGTTTTTCTGTGCTTATGGAAGAATGTCCTAGTTTGGAGAACAAGCAGTACTTTTTCATGCTACTTTGAGGATGAAATTCAAATCATGAATACTTATTCTAAATTCTGTATATTCTAAATGCTAAAGCTAAGCTTACAGAAGAACAGCTGAACCTAATTTGGATGTGTCAATAGCCATGTAATATCATCCTCCTCCTCTTCAATTAATTAATACTAATTCAAAAGACTGAATTATCAGCCTAGAGAAAGGGCACCTGTCTTTGCAAGTGTTTATAATTCAGTATATCTTCAAAACTAAGAAAATAATAAATGGAGGATTAATCAAATAATTAACAGTAGCTGCTACATTCTGTGTCTCCCCAACCTAGAAAATGGACTGCTTTGGAATACAGAGCTGTAGCAGCAGTGGAACAAAGTTATTTTGTGCTCTGCTTGCAAGATGTGAAGTGTATGGAGGTACAGTTTGCAAAAACACCTTGCCTGGAATTGCACGTTTAGTTTTGTGCATCAAGAAGAAACACTTGAGAACTAGGATTAAAGGCATTATTTAAAGGTCTTTAAGTCAAATTTACTTCTTCTGTCCCTTTTGGTTACACTGAAGAGCTGAAAATGTATGGAAAATAACCTCCCATGTGCCAGCAATCAAAACTTTCCACCTCTGTTGGAAAGAAGCACCTGACAAATTCAAGTGTCCCCATCGACCCCTCACTAGGGAGCACATGAATTATTTTTCCCTGGATCTAGCTAAATCAGGGTTTGGATTTGTGTTTGTTTGGTTTGTTTGGGGCTTTTTTCCCATGTAAGTGCATAAAGGAGAATTGTGTAACTTTCAATTTGACCAATACTGATATGAACATCCTTGAGGGAGCTTCCTCCTTCCAAGGAAGTTATATGCAAATATCCTCTACCTATTTCCTCAGAAAAGGCTGAAATACAAGTCTCAGAGTTGTTATTATGATACAGATGGGAACTGATGTACCTTTTGTCTCCTCTTAAAAAGCAACTCTTTCCAAAAATATATATATAAAGAACTCCTTCTTCTTACAAGACTTCCCCCATTTGACTTCAGTCACTTTGCCCTTTTCAGGATATGTGACAACTCCTTCAAAATGCACCACAGTAAGTCAGTAAATTGACATACATGGAATAAAAGCTAAAAGGAGAAATGTTATCATTAGTTATGAATACCAAGACTGTTGCCTCTTTTTCTCCTGACAAACATATGAAATTTCACAGTGTGTGTATTAAAGGGAAAAAAAAAAGTTAAAAAAATAATCTTTTGTGGTTTAATTTCAGAGCCAGGAAGAATGGTTGGGTATTTAAAAAAAAAGTCCGTGCATGTTCTAACAAGAGGAGGTTCAAAAGGGCTAAGTTTGGCTTATTTCCAGCCAAAATGGGACTAGGTAAGTGAAAATATGTCAAAATTTACATTTACTTGCTGCCTTACTCCTTTTCCCCGATGGAAACAGTAAAGGTTGACAAGATTTCAAAACTACAGTGAAGCACCCTGAGGACATGGTTCTACTTCACAGATATTTCTGATGGGCTGAAGCATGACTACAGGGCTTTAGATGGTGAAGATTTCTGCCACAGGAACTGGGCAGCAGGTCTGGTGGTGCCTTTGGCCTCTTCCCAACTGCAGCCCTGGGCAATGTTCAAGAGGGTGCTCATAGCTTGAGTGCTGCCAATGCCTCCCTGTCCCCAAAAGTTCTCCCTTCTCTATTGGGTTTTCACTGATAACCCTTCTCCCTGGTCCCAGTGATGACTGATATGTAAAGGCAGAAAAGAATCTAAAGCAGGATCAGTGGAGTAGTCAGGGAAATGGTGTGATGTATCTGTGACCTACAGCTATACAGTGCTCAGAAAAGGTCACAAGTCACAATGAAAGCAGGGGGAAGCAGTGTGTGTAGACTTCACAGTTACAAAAACTTCGCCTGCCATACCAGATTTTACTGATGGCTTTAAAAATGTCAATTACAACTTCAAGTATCTCACACCAGAACATTTTAAACATTCTAAATTGTGGTTTTCAGTGAAAGCTGCTATCAGCGCAACACAAACAACTGCTCACAACGCCAAAGCATAATGAACAAATGTTGAACCCATTTAATTCAAGTCTGTATTTTATGTTTATTTGCACAATAAAAATCATTAAACAAACATTCTATTTCAGTTTCCACGGTAGACTTTTAGGTACAATTTCAGTTGCTTTGGCTTGTCCATTACTGGTACCATTCCAACACCAGCCTTACTCTCTGGTGTTTGCCTTTCACACACCAGCATGGATTATACCTTAGTGTAACTATCATAACCAGTCAGAACAAATAGAAAATTTTGTACACCACATTTAATGCAAAATAGAAGCTTGAGGACTTTTTAAAACCTTGCTGGGGTGTGAAATGTTGTGCCCTTTCAAAAAACAATAGTCACTATCTTCTGGACAAATAGTGAAACAGGGATTTCTGTACGTAGATATCACCACCAGGTACTGACTCTAAGATCACTTTTTTCTAAAAACACCAAATAAATATAAGCAATAAATGCAACATAAGCTGTTGTCAGCTACCTATTCTAAATCATACCTGTGAAAATACAAATGGGCACATTGTGAATACTTAATGAATAAAGTGCTTTTAACATCGAGCAAGTGAATGCACCTAGTGTTGTACCACAGGCAAATATATATCCATTTTGGACAAAACAGTCTCCATGCAATTAGTCAGCAGCAATCCCCTGCATTCATTTACAATATTAAACTAGTATATATTACTTCAGTCATACAGGGTTTAAAGTCAGGATACAGTGTGCACACTTACAAAACTCAAGCAATGCTCTTCATTAGCATACATTTTGAGCATTGCTACAGCAAGGTGGATTTTTGTTGGTTTTTTTACCTTTTAAGACGCCAAACCTTTGGTAGTGTAAATGCAGTAAATGTACACTGAAGATACCACTGAACCAATATGAGAGCTCATTATGCAGCTGACAGGAATGGGAAGAAGAAAAAATCAAAAGCGAATTTAATGGCTTTATGCACTGTGCTCCTCCAGTCATGCTCTATTTTCACGTGCCTCCCTGCAGGTAAGAGTTTAGACATGCAATTCAAGCAAGTGATTGCTTTCAGTTCAAAGACAGGCCATTTACTGCCAAGACGACCCTCCAGAATTGTGCTGAATTCAATTATACTCCCTTGCCTCAAGTTCAACAACACTTTTTTAAACTCATTGCTTGCCTTCAGCACAATATCTTTGGTTATATCATCCTCCTCTATAGGCTTGGTTCCGTTTTTGCTACTGAAAGGCATGCCCACAGTTATTTCAAATTTGTACCGATCAAACATTTTCATGTGGCAGTTATGCTTTGTCAAATATTTCAGGCGACACAATTCCTCCTCCTCCAGTGTAACATTTTTGGGATCACAAAGAGGGTAAGTTTCACCATACAAGCATCTCATCCAATCGCCAATAAAAAATGGAAGCATATTTATTGCAGATTCTGCACTGTTGTCGATCTCTGTCACGCGCACGTATTTGAACCGCCCAGTCCATGTCACTCTGTGTCCTTCCAGGTGACTGCATAAAATCTGGGTACGTGCCATGTTAGTCTCCTTCCACGCCCGGGGTCCACAGAGGAAAGCATACTGATTCCACGTCAAGGTGGAGTTGTAAACTTTCATCCCCTCTGATCGATACACATAGAACCAACAGAACAACACCACGGCTGTGATCCACACCAGAATGAGCTTCACAATCGAGCTTCGAGTGAGCGATTTAACCACTTCAACTACAGAGAAGTTAACCTTTGTCCACCACCGAAAGAGCAAAGGAACGGTACACAGAACCAGGGTCACTACAATTTTCATGAGCTCCAGAGACAAAAACCACTTAATGAAGTGGATAAGACACATCAAGGCAATGCCTACACCCAGCACCGGAAGCGCAAAGAGAAACAGAAAATAACCAATTGACGCGCGAACGAGCCCAATGCCAGAGGACTCCCGCAGAATGACCACGGAGAGTTCGCACCACATAAAGCAGACCAGATATGGGACCAGGTAGCAGTAGGTGCCTTTAAAATTCCGTAGTTGTGCCATTCTAAAGAAAAGATAGAACAAGTACAAAAACAGAAGGCATGGGATGCTTACATTTATCACAAAGAAATGGCCTACAGGAACAGTAAAGAAGGTTTTACCTAAGAATTTCAAGTAGCCAAAATTCCCAGGTAATACCTGCAACAGGGATAAGCAACCTGCAGCTATCTCAGTCATTAATGCCCTCCGTGTGTAAGGTTCTGCACACGTGCTTAAACTCATGTAACTTGTCACTGTGAAGAAAACTGAGACAGTAGCTAGTTCTGAGCATGGTATACAGTCTTTGCTTGCTATAGGGAAGGAAAAAATGACAAAGAATACTGAGAGTAAAAAATAGATGTATGGCTCTAAGTGATTCCATCCAAAGTTCACCTCAGCTTGCTCGACATCTAGGTTTGGTTCAAAACGAAGCAGTAAGTCAGTCAAAGCACGGAAGTTTTCCCAAGCCTTACTGTCCTGAAAAACTTTCAGTGTGCAAATCACCATAGAAATGAAGGACAAATAGAATATGACTAATGGAATAATGAAGGCAAAAAAATCAATTGTCAGATTACTGATGATGAAGAAGAAGATGAGAGCATTGATATGGTGTGTTGGAACAATGGTAGACAGCCAATGCATTCCTGCCTTTGAGGCAATATCTATAAGGTATTCTTTAATTTCCATAATGGCATGAAGTGGATATTTTACAACCTGGAAAGATAGAAAGAAGCATTTTATTAATGAGCAGTTTTGTATCTTTACATCCCAGATATTCTTAGCTGAAGCAGTAGCAACCAGTTGTTTAACCTCAGCTGACATGAAAAGATTTATATTCCAGACCAATGTTGCCAATAAAATAAGATTACTCTGTCTGAGATTATTAGCTCTATTTTGATTAATTCAGTCAGATGAAGCTCAGAGGCGATTTTGATTTCAAGAAAGATGTATTTCATTACCTTTGACACATAATTAAATGGCTTCCTAGTCAAATATTCTGCTCCACTAGCTTCATACTGAAGATTAACTACATGGCTGCAGTCCTGCACTATCTTAAGTCATTACTTGAGCTGTGAGTGCTGTGGCTTTAAAGGATGTAACTGGCACGTTCTGCAAGGATTCTGCTATACATTCTATGCATAAAGGAAGTAGTGCCTATGTTTCACATGCAACTACAGCAAGTCTTTACAGCTGTGGTTTGTCTTTAAACAATTCTTCCCAAGCATCTAGGGATGCAGCTGTCAAAATCTCATTTGGAAGCAGCAGCAATATGTTTAACTAATTACTACACATTCAGTGATTCTTATAACTCCACAACTGTAACTGTAGAGGATGTTAAAATTCTACCTATTTTATGTGGCATTTTCCAACAGAGTCACCAGCCAACAACAGGAACTACTGGATTGAATCCATTCCCTATGACCAACCACACACTTTATACAGGATCAATTAAAAGGTACATGATTTTTCAAACACACATTCAGATAGTGCATATTAGACGATGATATCAATCCTCCTTCCCCCATAAAATGACAGGTTTTGCGTTTTCCCAGATCTTACACTTTAATACTAATCAGTTCAAGGGAAAGGCCAAGAATGCCCTAGCAAATACCTGTGCACTGTGATGAACTGGGACAACACACACAATGACTTGGGCAGAAGCTTATTTATTTGTGAAGGTATCCCTGTTCTTCATAAATGCATCTCTTTCAGAACATGAGCTATTCAAACCTCACTCCCTCTTCTTCCCCTACCATATGATAATGGACAACAAAACTATAACAAAAACTCTCAGGTCATCAGCCAGAAACCCCCTACCTTGCTTAAAATTTATACCAATATTGAAGGCATGCACCTTTATTTTCCCTTCTGCTTTCACTACCTAGAGAAGTATTGGTATAGGAACTAACAGCAAGTTCCACCATTCTTGAATTTCTTCATAATAGAACCTTTTCACACCTCAAGGCTATGGGTAATTTTTCCCACCTGCTTGCTCCTATAAGAAAGATATGAAGCATATAATAACATCTATAATAAAAATATGGCAGCAATGACAGGTACATGTAAATCCTCACTGAGATGTAATGAAGGTAGATTGTCCTCTTACAGGGAAACCCATTATCTCTTTCCTTTAAATATATGATTCATATATATGAAACTCTACATATATATATATACATATATATGTAGTCAAGTCCAGAAATAAATTACAGCAATAATTCTTGTCCTGATTGATATAGATCAAACATGAGTATTGCGAGAGAAGTGTAAGTCAACTCTGTCTTGTCTGGGATGTGTAAATTTAAAGTTCCTCAACATAATGTGTTCAGTATTGCCTTTTTACCTTCAGTCGCAGGGGTAACTCTTCAGGACTCTTCCCTGCCAATTCATCATCTTCCTCTTCCTGCATAATCAGGTTAGATGGGATGATTCCCTTTGCATACTTCTTGGTAATTTCAACAAAGTCATCCAAAGCAATAAATTTTTTAGCTAAAAAGATAAAATAAAAATAGTATCACCACAACACTGTATTAATTACGAATCCGAATAATAATTTTCTTTCCTGCCAGACTCTAGTCTTCAAAAACTGAACTACTGATAACACAGGTTTATCTTGCAACTTGTTCTGAAGTCTCTGCTGAAAACAGCAAGCTCCTTTTGCCAGCAGTACATGACTACATCTTGTCAGACCAGCAGGTAAGTTTATTATAAAGTTAAATAGGAGAACAGAGTGAGTGAATGTAGCTTATGTGCAAATATTCCAGAGGAAAAAAGACTATTGGACTAGGTCACACAGTTTTAAATCATAAACTATTATATCTGCTTGAGAGAAATCTTTAACAACCACACTGAAAAAAAGAATTGTACAGGAACAGTAATGAATTATCTGTACATTATCAACTGAAAAACTGACTTCTAATTTGTCATTTAACAGTAATTTTTCTGATTTCAGAAGTTACAGACATATAATTATGGGAACTACACAACTACAAGACTAAATGTGTATTACTTAGAGTGTATTAATTTAATATGCTATATTAAAAACAAAGGCCTTCCCCAAACTGTACCAGCTGTGATGTAAAACAGAGAGCCAGCAACAAAACAGACTTTGCTCAGCTGACACAGAAACAAAATTTATCACTCTGCCCTGGAAGATCCTTATCCACTCCTGTGAGTAGAAGGAAGGCATGAGGTTACTTCTGAAAACTCTAGGGAAGCTGCAAGACCGAAGATGATTTACACACTGGCTCAGACTGTTTGCACAGCCAGTTCCTCACATTAGCATGGATTAGCCAGTTTCTATGGCAGACAAGCTTGATGCAGTTTGTAAAGGAGGATAATTACCAGCGACTTTTCTTCCATACACTAAAGCAAATGACGTTGGTGTATACATGAAAGAATTGAATAACAAAAATCTGTAATGCACCTCCTACACAGTAAGTTTAGTTAGTCAGGTGATACTAAGAAAGGAAAGCTGGCCTGCTCAATACTAGTTTGAGATTTTAAAGAGACAGAAAATTGAACTGCTTCACTAAATTTAAAATCAGAGAATTAGTGGATTTGAGCCTATCTTTTTTTAATTTAAAAACCACTACATTCATAGAAACTACATAGGAATATCACAGTATTTAATATTGAAAACACTGTAGATACGGAACAAAATATTTGTCTCAAGATACATATTACAGGAAAAGGAGTGATAAAGGAGTTCAACAGAAAACAAGCAGCTTACAAACTCTTTTTTGCTTTAATCTCACAACACGGATTCTGCCTTTTGCTTGGACTTTTACCTCTCCCTCCTCCTTGCTGAACCCTTATGTCCCACAAAATACCATCTGGCATGCCTCCCAAGAAACCAGAAAGGATTTATTTTCACTAACTATTCTTACCATTCACAGACTGTAAGGCAACATTGCTTGCACCAAGAAGTCTGTGAGACTCTTTAGCTGTGTGTGTGGGGTTTCAAGCCTAATATGAAATGTGTCATCTAAATTTATTGGGACATACTATACATTGCTAAAATAGTCCTATTGGTATAGAATCAGCAAGCAAACATGGTTAGAACCTCACAAAAATACCTAAGTGGCACTTTTGGGACGTTCTGAGAAGGCAGGAGTTATTAACTTACTATGTATAGATGGCCTATCAAATGCAATGACATGTACCCTCTCAGGCATGCAACAACTGCCCATTGACAATGTTAGCTCTAATTTTCTGGTTATATCTCCATTTAGGATAACCCTGATCAGATATTTGCAAACACATATCTGGCTTAAAGATTACCTTCCAAGTATTGTCAATGTCTTAAAACTGAAGGAAGAATCTCCTGCTGGCAAGATAACTGGAGAAACTCAATGAATTAGAGATGTAAATGCTGGAGAGTAGCAGTTGTCTTGTTCCTCCATGAAAAGATAAAAGCTCTCTAGAGAAGAGGCAACAGCTTAACTCCTACTTTGAGTGTTTGATGAAAAATTTTCATTTTTAAATGTTATTAGTATTTTGTCACCCAAGTGCCTCTTGAATTGATATAAAAAGCACGTGTTGTGGATTCTACTTTATTATTCATAGATTTTTCTTCAATGTGGTTATGACAAATTCCCCTGCCTCCTCCATCCACCACAGAAAAAGAAAAATATTCACATCAATTTCTGCCTACACTTAAATGTAGGTTCATTTACTGTCCTGTTATTTCATCTGCCATTTAAGCCTTAAAAAAATCATATCTGCCAGTTCCTTTTCTGATACTCTCTGAATTACTGATGAATCCAGAACAAAATGATTTGCACCCTACCAGCATGGGCCAGTTCAGCTAAGGACTGGAAAGAACCACCAATGCAACACAGCTCTAATGAACCCAAATACATCTCCATTATGACACAATGACTGGATGATGAAACTCAACTTGAAGGACTATTTCTAGCTTTCCAGAAATAGCAGACAAGTCACAAGAACATCTGACATACTCTCACAGAAGGTTTGATAGGACCAGAGCTTTGCTCTCCAGATTATTTCCCATCACCTACTCCCTTATTCATACACAGCACATGTTCCTCCTCTTTTACTTCTGAAATATTCCACTCTTCTTAGGAATGTTATTTTCAGAAATCACCTGTGTAATGAACACAATCCTTAAAGGTAAAGGCCAAATTGACCTGAGAAATGTAAATCTAATCTTTCAAGGAGTTTAAACCTGCAAACCCCCAGATTTGGCTTACTAATCCATGTAACACTTTAGTTACATGTATTCTCAGCTACAGACATATTAGTAAATAACATGCTTTGTGACACTTAGAAGTGCTCTTCAAGAACTGATCTAGATTGCACATGAAGTATTTCATATGACCTACTGCATTTCAAGAAACTGAGTTTTTCCCACCAGTGATTAATTGAACCTTGTTAGATATTGTTCTTGGAAAAGTACACGTGCTGCACTGTTGATAATTCATTTTCTTAATATAACAATTTAACTTTCCTCCTGAAAGCCCAACAACACATTAGCATTTCCTAGTTATGCAAGGTTAAGGAGAACTTTATTTCAATTCTAATCCCCCAGCCCACCATACCTTACAAAACTCACAGATTTGGGCCTACAAATCTGACCCTGTCTGTGTTGAGTGGTTTAATTCTTCCCAATACATGAACTAAGCTGCTCCTAAATTATGAAAGAAATCTCTTGGTGCATCTTTCCTATATCACTTATTGAACAAATATGAAAAGACAAATATTAATTATAAGGAAAGGGCAAACAGAAGCAAGACAAATAGAATGAGGGATCTGTCTGCAATAAGTGGTTGCATAATTAACTCCATCACTGTAATCATAAAGCTTACTGCAGTTTAAAACTAAAAAAATATTGAAAGTGCAAAATCTTTTTTGCTGAATGGACTTTAAAGTGCTGAAAGGGCAAGAACATAAAAGTAGCAAATGACATGCAAACTCCTCTTAGCAGTTGACTATAACGGTGATGTCTTCTGTGAGTTCACATGCAGATCAATTATTTACCTTGCACATATAAGAAGTGGACACTACCAGTTTATGGCAATCCAAATCTTCTACACGTGTATAAATATATATATATATATAAAATATATACATATATATGTATAGAATATATACTCTTACTCTGGCAGCACAAACTTATTTAGCAAAACCAAACAGAAACCAAAACCACTGGCAAATATGGAAAGCAGCAGCATGCACTCACATTCACTGTTCACCAATCGCTCCAACATTCTTCTCTGCTTCTGCACAGACTTTGGGACTGGGCCAGGTTGCTTCTCACCATCTGGTTCAATAACAGAAGTTTAGGGAAAGTCAAAGCAGTCAAAGTGATCAAACAGTACCTGCAATATCTGGGGAATGGTATTTCCTCAAAGTCAGGAAAAAACAGACTTGCATATAAACAGGTAAGAAGTGGCTATATAGTTTTCTACATTCCTGTTACCATATTAGAAAAGGAAACAGGACTGACATAAGTAACACGGAATGCTGTGATGGCAGAGTGAGCCAGGTGTCTCGAAGACTGGATTGGTAAACTGAAACATCTAATAAGAGATCATCAGGATGATGACAGGAAGAAAAGAAAGTCAAATACAGCAAAGCCATAAAATACCTATTTCTCAAGGACAGTGAGTATTAAATGAAGATATTTTAAATATTTGGTCACTTGAGTGAGTGTTTAACTGAATCACAACCAAGAGTTAGCAGACCCTTATGAACTAACTTTATTGGTCCAGAGAGCACTGTTATTAAAAGAGGCTTAGAGTCATTAAGATGGTTACATTTTCTTAAGTAGATAATATATTTACTATTATCTCATGCCTAATTGTTTATAAAGCCCTTTATGTTCTAGCTGTATTCTGCCCATAAGTCTGTATTTTATGAATACCATAAATCAGTTCATAAACAAACCTCCATCGTCAACTTGCCCAACATTTTCCAGTAGTTCAGAAACTGCTAATTGCTTCTTCTTTTTTGGGTTTAATTTCCAATACATGACTAAGGCAGCTTTTCGCACAGCTCTCTCCAAGTCAGTCTCAGATGATAACTTTTTCACTTCTTCCTCATTCTCAGAAGTGATGCCTCAAGAAAAGAAAAACATATATTATACACTATTATCCCACACCCATGCAGAAATTACTGATTTGCTCACAATTTATTTTTCTTAGTTGAGTCTGAAACTTCTCAAGTTTCAGTCACATTTTGACCACCTAAGTAAATTACTCAAATGCCCTTCTGTGCCCATTGCTTATCAAAATCTAAACACACTGCTTAAGTACTTAACTGTACTTCAAAGACTGTGCAAGACATGCATTATAATTATGTCTTGCTTCACTTCTGAAGTACAGCAGATCAGGCAAAAGGTAGTGTAGATGTGCATGGGTCACATGTAAAAGGCAGCAAGAACTGAGTGATAGTCGGTGGGGTTTTTTGTTGGTTTTTTTACCCCTGTAAGTGAGAGTTCAAAGAGTTGGCAGACAGGGAGAGACAATTCCGAGCATGGGAAGTAGCATGAAGAGAGATGAGAATTTTAGTGGGAGAAGACAGTGAAAAAGACCAATTAGGTGTTGGTTGGAGAGGGGCAAAAGAATGAAACGACAGCAGATATGTAGGTGGTGTGTGGTTATATATGACCTTCACAGTAAAAGAAAAGACGCTTCAATGAAAGATGTGGAGGAGAGGAATAAGCACAGATTTCATGAAGGAATTCAAGCAAAAAATTAATAAAAATGCTTTAATAAGCAGTATTGGTAATTAATGCTTTTTAAATTACCAGTTGGAACAGGCTGTTAGCAGTTACTCACATAATTTTGCCCTGATAATTTCCATCACATTTTAACCCCTCTTTTCAGAGTTAAAATGAATGTAGTATGATTTCAGATAGAGTGGGAAGTGCAAGCAGAAAGCCTCAGACAACCCATACCTCTTCTGTCTGCCAGGCACCTACGCAACAGTTTGACAGCTTCTCTTCGACCTTGCTTAGCAGCAAGGATGAACCAGTCAACCGCACTACAATTGTTAAGTTCTTCATCCTCCTCTTCTGCTAATCTCAAGTAGTGTTTCCCCACCTAGAATAAACAGGAAACAAAAATTCCTTCAATTACTGCAATATACTCTCTCTCTCTCTGCGTCTCTCTCTCCCCTCCCAACCCACAGAACTCAGCTAAAATAAATTCTCTCTGAACAAAAGGTCACATTTGCTCCTAGCACTAAAGAACATAATTGTAAGTTGATCTGCATGGAAAGATCTGAAAGAGCTGGAAGCAAGAAGGAATTGCAACACATTCAGCCAGGTCAATGAATTAGTTGCCACTGGTCTTCAGGTATCTAGCAGGATCAGGTAAACCTCCTCATGTTAAGGGCTTTCTGGAATTCTTTTCCTCCTATGACAATGACCAGACAACACTGCTGGCCTCATCTGAGAAACAGAAAAAAGTAAGTGCAATATGGCACATTCTGAAATTCAGAGGAAGTTATTGACAAGGCCTTGACATGAAAACAGGCTTCAAGCAGTGCTATCCCTGACTTATAGCAGTTTAGCCACTAAAGGCCAAAGCAAATTTGTGATTACTCAGTGAATGGAATAAAATTAATACTGCTTAAGCATCAAATCAATTCATTGAAATATCATATAAAAATCCTCCTATTCAGGATTACAGAAATTACCAAGCAGCTGTCAATATTACTGTTTTACATGTAAGAAAAAAACACGACCTTTTTTCTTCCTCCTAAAAATTGAAATGATAATTTCATTGAAAAGATGATAACATACTAGTAAATATATTTATGCAATAGTATGAAACACTTCTGCCTATCACAACACAAGGCAATAAAACATTAAAAGGCAGAAAATGACTGAAACTGCTGGACATTTTCTTGGAATACCTGGAGAATCTGGGAAATGTTTTTGCTTGGCTCACTGTACTCCCTCTCTCCCTAATGTTACTCGAGCTACATTTTAGGAGCAATTAATGTAATGACTTAGGAGTCTAGCTCCCTAAGTCCACAGTACTATCTGCTGAAAAAAACCTGTTTGACAGTTCCTCTGAAACTTTGGTACTGCCATTAAAGGTGACTAAAGAAATACTGTTAAAAGATGAATAGTTCACATTATTCTTATATAGACTAAATGCACTGATATAATCAAAAAGGTCTTTTTTCTTCCAGTAAAGTTTATGTCTCCAGCCTTTTAAATTGTTTCATACACTTAAGTGAGTGCTCCAACAACTTCTACACAGACAGTTACTGGGTAGACATCAGTGATTAAACCCATAGCACATACAATGAAGCTACCCCAAATCATACAGAAATAAGAAAAATGGACTAAGTAATCCAAAAGTCAGAACTAAACATTGATTGCAAAGTCATGCCAGAGTTCAACCGGAGGTGCACCAATACAGCGGCACAACAAAAGAGTGTGTAAGATTTTAAAAACAAACAAACAAACAAACAAATAAATAAATAAATAAATAATTTCAGCAATTGCCTGGTAATTTCTCACCCAACTGCAGATGTACCTTCAGCTATTTATTTCGGAGAGGAATTGCTGAAACAAGTTACATGGTAAATAACATCCATCTGACAAGAACAGCTGTTTCTTGAGCATGTTTATATTTATAGCCATTAAGATTTTGAGCAAAGTTTCAAGGGTAGCAGCACTTAATGATGCAGCTCTTAAGTTTCTAAGGACCTCTTGGACATAGAAACCCGTATTGCAACATCAGCTAGCAGACCCTGAGACTGGTCATACCCCACAAGGCTTCTGCACAGGCAAAATGAAAGCATAACACTTGTTTTAAAACATAAGTGGGTTTTTTGCACTGCCTGTGGTTTTAATAGCAAAGCTCCTACATCAAACCACACAAAAATAGCTGCAAAGCTCTGGCCTGCAGCAGTCAGTGGAGGAAGAACTGATGGGAAAAGGTGTTAACCTCAGATTTGTCATTTAAGCAATCATCTGGGATTCTCTCTTCCCCATGAACTAAAACTGTGAAATGAAGTCATAGCTGGCTTAGCACACATGCTCATACTGTACTTCTCAAAGGCTGCTCCCACCTCTGGCTTTGCTGAGGTGGTTATGTCAAGCAGCCCCAATGCAGACATCCTCTGATTAAAGACACAAAGCTGCCTTTTTCTCCATTACAGAATTCCAGCTGTGGGTGTTTCATTTACATAACTACCGTACAGTTATTTCTCAATGAAAAAACCTACATAATGTTACAGTAATACATGTTGACAGCCACTCAGAGTGTATGTATTTCCATAGTCATGGCAGAATTATTTTTGAATAAATGCACACTAATAACTACAAGTCAATGGACTGACTGATTTCCCATGTTTGACTTTGTGATTATTACCAAACAGCACAACAGTGGCATCTCAACCTCTCATTCGTACTCCTACAATGGTAAGAATTAAAAATAGATTTTTTCTGATTCTAAAGGGACATATTCAGCAATGGAGAAGAAATAGATCTAATTTTTTAGTGTTTTAAAAACTAAAAGTGAATTCCCTCTCCAAAAGTCACATAAAATGTGACTGCATAGAAAAGAAATTACTGTATTTTGGGTTCCATTTCAGGAGGTCAATTCATCCTGAGTGCATACTAAAGCAAAATTGTACGTTGTATCCCTTTAGGATAAGAATCCTATTATTGTGTGGGAATAGAAAATGTACACAGTTAGGGAGCTAAAGGAAGGAGGTGAAAGTGAAATGAATTGAGAAGGAGAAAATAATTATTATTTATGTACATACATATGCATCATAGGCTTAGAGTACATAAGTATTTCTGAGCGTTCTTGCTCAACTGGAAGTTATATCCTGAAAGAATATTTATGGAGTTTGCTTTCTTTTGTGTGAAAAAGTAGAGCCAAAACATGGATTTTACAGCAGTGATTCCCTGAAGGATAATGTTTCCCCCTCCACAAAGCCACCAGCTGTTTCAAAGTGAGGAATTTGTTACTGTCTCAGGTTACAACTCCAAGGTCAGGCTGCCCCTCAAACAAGTTGAGATGGAATGAGAAGCAAGCTCGGCATTGCTGTATCTTTTATACCAGGTTTAAAATAACTTTTTTTTCCATTTTTTTCCCATCCCTGCCTTTGATTTTCATTTACAAAAAGAGTTGTGATCCTTGGGGAAAAATCCAAACCACCAATGAGCATGTAGGAGACTGTAACCTTTCAGCATCAAAGCTGAAACTGGAAAAAAATGCTCAAGTAAAACACTAACCAAGTTAAACACAGATTAAAACCCTTCTAAAGAATTTTAAACTATTTATACTAGACCAATACACCAGATGATGGAATACAGTGGAAAATTGGTACAATTTTTCTAAAACCTAAGGGACACCCAAAGTGCTAACAAACAAAGGGACAGAATTGCTACTATTAATTCAATTTAATCTTCCATTAAACAACTAAACGCAGCTAATTTCAATAAAGAAGGAGGGGCTTCTTCTCTAAAATATCTTAATTCAGGAGAGAAATGGTTTATGAGCAAAACACCAACCAACCTCTGTCCCTGCTAAAGCAACTTGATGGCAGGTGCTTCCTACATGTTTCTTCCACAGAGTCCAGTCTAAGAGCCCTGGTATCTTTGTACATTGTGCAGTGCTGAATCACCACCATTTAACAGTCCCTATTCCATAGGTAACTGATACATGCTTCTTTCAAGAAAACACCAAAAAAGCAAAATAAAAGACAAGAATAACAAAAACCAAACCATAGAGCAAAAGCCGTTCTGTACCTTCTCCGTGCTCTCTGCCTGCCCTCTCATGTGTTCTAAAGGCTTGCTCAGGAGATGGACCTGAAGCCAGTCACACTCCCGAGCAAGCAGCATTTCGCAAGGCAGAGAAATCATCTGGCATCACCTTGTTTGAATAGTTTAAGAACAAAACAGACACAGTTCAACTGAAGAAGAGATAATAGCTCTACAGCAGGCAGTGCTATTTTTGGAATTAAGAGCAAACAAGACTGGACAAAGAACATATAAAATTACCTCTGTTTGTGCTTTTGGTTCTCCAGCTTTTGCCCTCTCAAGCAGTTCTTCAAAGAGCACTTCAGGTTCTTCCTTCATGCCCTCTATAAAATAATTTGATAAAGAAAATTGTTTACTATCAATAGCTTAAAGCATTTTAAAAATCACTGCCATATGTGGTTGAAGAATTAAAGGATCATACCTAAAAAATCCAACACAAGTGTTTTGCAAGAACAGTGGAAATTAACTTATTACAGTATTTACACTCCATCTCAGTATTGAACTTCAGCATATTTACCATTACTCATTATTTGGTACCTGCCATGATGACATACACAGTTTACAGTTTCTCATTTACTTCTGCAGAATTCCTTTCTCAATAGAATATTCTTTAAAATAAATGAGCACACATAGAACATGCAGTACAAATCAGCTTTTGTACTTGATAGCACTTCAGTCTTTCACCTGTAAGTCTCTTTATTTAGTACTGGAACCTTTCCTAGAGTTTTGAAAAATTAATAGGCTTTTAAAACATGTCCAGTATATTTGAAAGCTCAGCTCCTCAGTCTCTGGAGCATACAGAAACTAACAGTGACTATATCCTCTAAACCTCACCATATTTTTGTCTTGCTCCACATTCCACCTGATTTTTTTTTTCTCCTTTCCCATCTACTGTACCCATATAGACTTAAACAATTCTTTTCTTCCAAAGCATCATAATGCTTCACCAGTCAATCACAGAGAAAAAGTCTTGAAAGTTTTATCTGACATCCAGTGTTTGTAAAGAACATCATGCAGCGTGCTACTTGATGAATGAAGAAGAGTTTAATGGAAAAGCTGACAAAGATCAAAACTGCTACTTTTTTAATGAGATGACTTTTTATGAGATGGCCTAATTTGGGCAGCAGCAACACCAGAAGCTGGGAAGAAGCTCTGCCAGCTGAGGTGCCATTCAGTACCAGCTCTTTTTCAGTGGCTGGGAGGAAGGAAGAAATAAACCCCATTCCAAATAGTCTCCTGAAGAACAGAGCTACTTACATTCTTTAATGTCCCTTGTACTGGGACTATTTTCAAACAAGAACTGGCTACAAGCCAACACTTTCATTAAAATGAATGTATTTTAACAAGAGCAAACCCATGATGTAAGATTTCTTCTTCACCATGCCACAGTTTTGCCTGCCAAGCTCCACTTGGAAAAGTACTAATGCCAGATTATAACATGTTGTCTGGCTAAACACGGCACATAATGAAAAACAATTTTCATTTAGTACTTGGTCTTTTCAGAAAGCTGCAAAAATATTATTGTAAAATAGGCAAACAGCATCCCAAAGCAAAATTAACTACTTAATCTCCTTGTTCTGATATATAACCAACAGGATTGAACTCTAAACAAGTCAGAAGCCTGTTTTCCAGATAGCACCACTTACACCAGCAGACATCATTCAGGGGCTCTCTGCTAACAATAAACAAGAAGTTAGAGGAAAGAGCATATTGTTTGAAAGAAGCATAATATTCATCCACCTACCCCACCCAAATGAAACAAGCTGGGCAAGGCAGTACTTTTCTGTTTCTTCATGTGCTTTCATGTTTATTAACCCCTTCAGCACTACTGTCTTGGGAATGCATTTTTTTTTCTGTTCAGGGTTTTCTGCATATTGAGAATACCACAAATATTTCAGTGATACTCTGGATAACATAGGAGGCACCATTCAGAAGTCAGTGTTAGCTAATTAGGTGGCATTTACAAACACAAGAAAAAACCTTAACTATAAGAAACAGTTTCCTAAACTGATAAAAATGCTTATAAGAAGGGCAGTAGTCTGGCAGCTTATATGGCAAAGTGTCTTAATTTCTCTCCTGCTCCACTTGCCACACAGAGGCCATGGCACAACTGATCCTGTCCAGCTCTTCTATCTTGCTCGGATAAATGCATTAGATAAGAACACTTTTTACAATAGAAAGCTGATGAAACAAAACAGGAATGTTTTACAACAGCAGGATATAGTTACTTTATTGCAATTACATTGCAGATTAACATGTAAATAACGGTCTTTGAGAAGATGGAAAAAAAAAGGAAAAATTAAAAACATGCAGCCTTATGAACTATCACCTTCAGTGAGGAAATAAAAAGTGGTGTTATTGCAGCAAACTCGTTGAAATGTTTGTTTTACCAGAGCTGACTGCCAGCGAAAAGAAACACTTTCTGCTGTTATTTTCAACCTACTGCCCAATTCCTCCCACCCAGTTATCAATTCTATGTACTTTCACACGTGATCTATGAATATAAATAACAGCTAGTTAATTAAAAATACGTCTGTGGGCTGGTTCTGTAGTTGTAGGGCAAGGGCTGTGGAAAAACAGGTTGTGGAGATCAAATTCAGAATATCTTAGTACTATTTCTAGTAACTGGCAATGTTTTTCCTTTGCTTAAAAGAAAGATAAGTAAACAGGTAAAGCATGAATGACTAGTTTCATGGCTGCCATATCAATTTACTTTCTCAGAAGTATATAGGTCAGTCTCTGAAGGTTAAAGGTCCAAAACACAGTCAAACTGCGTTCTGGAACAAGAATGGACAATACACACTTCCTTTCAATTCAGCTCAACACAAGAACAAACACTGTTCAAGAGTATATGCACCCACCATAAAAATACAATAAAAAGTGGTGATCTATAACTTATCACCTTTTTTCTTAAGCATGTTTTCAGTCAGAAAATGCCTTGATGTGTATTCCTCCCACATAAGAGCACTGTAATGGAAATGCTGTCAGTAGAAGCTTTTATTTTCCAGCTTTGCTAAAAACTCATGTCTTTTTCATGTCAAATTCTACTCTGTCTTGAATAAAAAAATTTCTAGAAGACAGGAACATTCATCTTGCAATACTTCATGTATCTTTTATGACAATTAAAATAGACTTCACTAGCTGTTTGGTGTCAGGTGCATTTATATAAGCCAATGAAGTCTATCAGTTATTCAAAGTTCACGAGCACTGCAGTAATTCAAATGAAAGCACTCAAGGTTTAGGTGGCACGTAGCATCCATGTGAGAAACAATTTAAGACAGAATAGGGGTGTGGAAGGGTGGTTAGTACTTAATATTGGCTGTAGTTCCTACTCTGCCACCAAGACCTTATGTAAACCTTATTTCATCATCAGACTGCTCTATGGTTCAGTTACCAATATAGTTAATTCTACCTTCCTAGAGACAGGTCATGCAACACAAATTAGTTGGTGGATATTGGAACAATAGCATCATTAATAATTTTTTCCTTTTTATTCTGTGTTATGAAGTCTCAACTTTAAAATACAAAATGACATGATACACTTTAATTTTCTCAGTCCCACTCAAAAAAAAATGAAAAAAATTATTTGTGATCTGCAAAGGATGAAGCAGATGTATTTGAGTTAGCTGCATTTATGTCATCGCACTACAGAAAGCATTTAAACCTCTGAGGGCTTACAGAAATATCCACTTTTGATATTCAGGCTTTTCATTTAACAGGTTGACGCTGTCACTTAAAACCCATTTTACTAAAGCATTTATTAAAAAAGACTCAGTACAATGAAACTGATAAAGACCTGTATGTATGCATTTCACAGTCATAGACGGCATTCAGAAGAAAAGTAAGCTAAAACCTGCTGTTATTAACTAGTAGACTTCAAGGGTACTAGAAACACATTACTAGAGTAATTTCTGCTTACTAGTAAAAGTACGTTTTACAACTCCAGGAAAAATACTCAGAATATGTAAGTCTAAACACAGCTGTTTATGTAAGCAGATTGTAAACAGGCTGATGAAAACTAAAGACAACTATTTACTTTCTGAAACTGTTTGTTAGGTTTTGACCAGAAATAGGAAATGTTGCTGAAGGAAACATTTCAGTTTTTTAAAGAATGCTATGTTAGATTACAATTATTGTCCCCTACCTCTGAAATTGAGCCATTAAATTGATAAAAAGGCAGCTAATCCACAGTAGGGGATTAGTCCAAGTGAGATTACAAGATACCAGTGCTTAGGATTTTTAAGTCACAAAAGAAACATGCCATCATAGATTAAATAACACATATAGGCATCATCTCTGGACTGTATCAAGGACTAAAACCCAACCAACTCTTCAACATACATACAAGGTTTTGACAAATGGACTTACACAGTCTAGGTAAGAAATCTTTTCAATGCAAAAGATTTTACAGACAAACAAGAATACACTGGGGTTGTAATTGTTTGTGCTAGTATTCTAGCACAAATCAATAACAGATGCAATAGATTCCCAACCTTTCTAATACCCTTAACACATACAAGTGAAACATGTCATGTGCACCACTGTACTTGGCTGACTTGTTGCAAAGTATCTATCGTGGCCAGTCTTCCTGAACGAAGATCTGGGAAAGGTGTTTTTACCTTTCAAGCCTGCGCAATGGATTTTTTAGGTGAGACACAGCCTGCGC
>JAWWLV010000144.1:61810042-61825565 GCA_035041135.1 Platyrinchus mystaceus | reverse complement strand
TCCATCTGCCCGGGGGACCCTGAAGCAGGACCGAGAATCGAACCTGCGACCTTGGCGCTGAGAGCGCAGCGTCTTAAACGCTAGACCACCAGGGGTCCCTGCAAAGTATCTGATCACGTATTTAACAAAAATGTTTTACACACATTTCAGACAAACACTGCTTCCAAAAATCCAGCATTTTAAGTGACATTGTGTATGTATGACACTTCCACTCTTGAATTCCAAAATCTTTAAAGGCACATAAATAACACTACTCTCACATATAAAAAGATTTTAATTGTGTATATATATACATAGAGCGGGTCATACTTACACACCCATCACATAAAACACTCTCAATTTTCTAAGTGCTCTTCTAACCCCTGTCTTCTTTCAAAAAAACCCTACTACAGTTATTTCATGCAGAAAGAATCAACAGAGTGTATGTTGAATAATAAAAGTGTTTGTTGATTTACTTTCCTACTCAAACACATTAAAGCTCTCAGCAGAGTGAATTTACCCAGCACATGGGAGTTTTTAGCACCTTGCCAGCTATTATCACTCCCTGGCCAGGTGCACACAGCTTTCTTGTTAGGTCACAGCTACAGCTGATCTGAATTCCAGATTAAACAAGAGGAAAAAGACCTCGAACAAAGAGTAACAAAGAGAAAAAACGGTATTTTAAAGGATCACAATTTCTTACGTCTTTTGAGCTTAAAGATCTTATTTGTTTCCACAGTTATTGAAGGACAGCCCCGAGACAGTTATGTTATCATGCACAACAAATCATTTTTTTAAACAAACACAAGCTGGGCACTTTTAAGTGCTTTGAACGGTGAAAAGCTAATGAGAACAGAATATCAGGAAAATGGAGAGTACAGGAAGCAATAATGAAGTATTCACATGAAATATGTAAGTTTAAAAGAAATTACAGGTTTTACAAGTGAATATTAAAGCTCATGGAAACTCTACTGAAGAAAAGATGAATGCATTAAGCAACACCCACACTAAGAGTATGAAGGAAACCTGTATGGCATACACACTTTATATGATCATGACTACAAGCATTCATTTAGGCTCAGAAAAAGAAGTGACAGGGGTGTGCAGTAGGAGGAGGCAAAAAAACATGTGTTGGGGAGAATAAAAGATCCAAGATGACAAAATATGAAACAGGCTGTCAGGATTGGCCTTCCCATTTTATTAGTACAGGAAGTGTTCCTGAAGTGACTGAAAACAGTCAGGAACAATGAAGCATATGCACAACACAAGTGATACATTCCTTCCAACCCAGTGGGAATATACTTCCAAGCTCATTGAATACACACCTTGAGAAATACATAAACATTTCCACTATTCCATGAGAAGATCTGATAGTTACCATAGGTGAAAACTGTTACCAAGGTGGCACAGCAAAGTGAGCCAAGCAATGGCTAGTAGTCTCACAAATGGTCTTGCAAATTTTAGTTTTTTTAAGTACAAGGTTTTAAATGCAGTTTCCTTGATCTTTTGTTTGAATAAAGATGACTAAGGAATACTGACAAAAATCAGGGCAACAAAAAGGCCAGAAAGCAGCAACAATGGTATCAACTTCATCCCAGAAAGCTATACATTTAGAAATGACACATGATTTTAAATACATTTAATAAATAACTTTATGAGTTAAGTAGTCAGAAAACCCAAAAGACAGAACCCCCCTTTTTTTTTTCTTAATTGAGAAAAAAAAAGATACTGGGTAAAAAGCCTTTACATAAGACACCCCTGAAGGAGTCAAAAGGTTGGACAGATGCCTCCAGCTCGTATTTCCATCTCCAAAGGTAGTGAGTAAGGTCTCTCACAGAAGGCCTCTAAACAAATTTGAATGTAGCCTGTTACTTAGATAAGTGAGAGATTAAGAAACAAAATATGAAGAATAGAAATACACAGCTTTCATTCTCCCAGGGGAGAGATGATCACTTCAGACACACAGGTATATACAATAAGGCCTGTATCATTTACACGTGAATGAAAAATAAATGGGGCTAACACAGAGGTGCCAAAATCTGTTGATGATTGTCTGTTATTCAGGGAAAAAAAAAAAACAACAAAAAAAAACCCAAAAACCTGCAGAAGGATTTAATGATTAAGTGATAAAAGGCCCGATGAAATGCAGCAAACCAAGAAGTAACATTATCACTGCACACACAGGGATAAGCTCTGAACTATTACCACTCAGAATAACACCTCGGAGTTGTTACACAGTGTTTTGTGAAAAACACAGCTCAATGGTAGTACAACACTATTATCAGGGCTCTATAACCTGGGAGAAGAAACTAAGGATCATGATAATATATATATGAAGAATTTGCAAACTGGACAAGGTAAACAGAGAGCCTATTCAACATCTTTCCAAATCCAAAAACTAAAGGGCATAAATGGATAAACACCAAATACTTACAAGAGTTTAAAAAGCAACTGGACAAATTAAGGGTAAAAGAAAAAAAACACAGAAAGCACAATACTAAGACCTCACTGTTGAACAAGAAAATTTCTAGGCTGAAGGTGCTAAAGAACATTCTGAGAAGGAAACAGCTGATATTGATCACATTATACGTCTCAGTAAAATATGAATAAAATCAAGTAAGGACAGCATTAGCATTGCATTTAGAAAAAGCTCCCTGGCTCTAACAGTCGTTCTGTAACTGATAGTGTAAAGGATTCTCATGAAAAAGTTAACAAGAATCTTGAACTTGAAAAAGCCTATCACATTCTCCAGAATTAACACTGAGCATTGATTGAGCAACTATTGTGAGCCTTCACAAACTGTAACACTCCCGTGTTAGTTCAGGTAGGAGAGAAGAAAAAGGTGGATGGCATCCAGAGAAAGAAAAACTGTATTTTGTGGTTTTACTACCTTTATTCCAGAAGCTCGCTACATAACATATGTGGGTTTTCTACTCATAAGAAGTCACAGATGTCAGGCGTCTCCCTTAGCTTCATATTATTAACTGACAAGAATAATTGAGATGTTTGATAGAGCAGTAGGGAACAAGCTTTCATCTACAGATATTTGAACCAGCTAAATTACTGGGGTGGGAGCAGGGAGGGAAGAATGTCTTCTTTGACATTAGATCTTCTCCCACACATGAACAAATTCTCCGTATACCTTGAAGAGTACTGATGTCTGAACTGAACTTTGTCACAATGCACAGCACTGTACTTACTTGAAGCTTCAGGCATATATCATTTTAGTGCCTTAGCAAGTAGGCTTTACTGTAATTGAATCTGAAAGGGAGTCCTGTATTCTGAATTACAAGGAAAATTACTTGCTTTTACTGTGAGAGGATACTAGTATGAATAACCTATGTTTGCTACTAAGCTCCACTCCTCCCACCATGCTCCACAAGGTAAGATGAAAAAATCAATGTGTAGGTGGAGTTAGACATGACACAGAAAAGACAGATATAGAATTATTTGTATTTGAAAAAGCCTCTTCCATAACTTTATGATGAACTTGAAGCTGGATTTTTATTTCATCTTTTTTTATGTCTTGAGATTTCCATAAAAACATGCCTCTGAAGTGAAACATTATCTCATTCTTAATATTAATAAATATCGATATATTATTAATATATTACTAAATAATAATATAATTAATTAATAATATTAATTAAATAGGGTCTAACTGTTCTACATCATTAAATTTAGAATTATAAATGCACTCTGTGCCACAAGTTTCATCATGGAAAAAATTAAAATGTAGCTAACACAGCACTGGATTAGCCTGAAAAAGAAACAGCCAGTAACAGATCAAAACCATGTTATAAATCATGTGCCAAAGGAATTTAGGGTGGAGCACAGAAAGAACCTGCATCACCTTAACTATTACCATAAACATGTACGAGGAATCAACTTGGTGAAAGCCAGTCATTTTTTAATACTACTATTTCATCCTCAGTCATCTTCAGTTTGCATTTAAGGGCCCTGAAATGTGTTCCCCGGCTTTCAATGCCTTCAGTAGAAACACCCTAAAATTAACTAAAAGAGAAAAAGTATCATTTGGGTTCATAAAAACTAAGCATTCGGCTCCTAAAGTGAACCCACCTGCAAAAACTTGTATTTGCAGACTACTTTGAAGCACTGTCATCTTTCAGATTTGGACAAGTGAATGCGATTCTCAAACCACTGTTGTAAGTGAATTCTGCCTCCTATACCTCAGCTTTCATCAGACTGCTCCTCCATTATTTACCTTTCTTATTACCCCCATTATTGCTAGAGTACAGTCAGAAACTGTTATAGCTTCTTACAAAGTCAGCAGAGGCTTTACTACACTGTCCAAAACTATGATAGGATTGTATCGTAGTCACCTGGTCTTTTTGTGCTACTAAAAAAAAAAAAAGAAACAAAGCATGACCGAAGCATCAGAAATAACAGCCTGTTGCAAATGTGGAGTTAATTTATGTTAGAAAAGTGAATTTCCTTTAAGAATTTCACAAATTAAATATACTAGCTATAGAAAAAAAATTTTATGGTGAATTTTCAGTAATAGCTCATTTGCCAGTACAGAGAAAATTTTATATTAGGTAGGAAGTGGGCAACAAGAATGCATATAGGAAGTAATTAATGGAAGCATGCTTTTCAAGCAATAAATAATCAAGAAAAAGTAGGAAAATAAAAGCTTACAGGGCTGCCTGCCCATGGATATCAATCAAAATAGACAGAGCAGAACACATTTTGTGCAAAATCTCCCTATTTCTTTGGGATTCACATCTTATACAATACCTCCAGTCCCTTTTGGAATTGTATGGTCATAATTCTGATACAGTGCTACGGAGGATTTTATGCAGGAAAAGTTCTTTCCGTAACTACAAATCTGCTAAGTTTAATAAAAAGATCCAACAATTTCAGAGAACAGCACCAGCTTTTTATTACAGATTTTGTTTTCACTATGAAACAAGCTTTCTAGAGTCTCAGACAGCCTTAGGACTAAGGGCATATACATGCTAGTGACAAAAATCATTCCATTTGTTAGGAGACGCTATGTAAGCTTATCTCCAAAGTGAAAGATGTCCAATTTCTTTCATTCAGGAAAAACAGCTTCATCCATGGGTAGAATGTGGTAGTAGTTCATTATCAATGTAGTTCTGTAAAAAGTTGATCTGTACATTTTGTAACAATAAATGAAGGTTCTAATAGCTTTTGTGTGTCACTTCATTGTACTGTAGCTTTCAGTGTTCAGCAGAGCCAGTCTGAGGCTCTAGAGAAATCCTCCTACTCCCTTTTCACAAGCTCCTAAAGTTCAGTGGTATTGTGTGCAGAAACTGTGTAGGAGTAAAATTTCTGGAAAGACTGACATTCCACTTAAAAGCAGGCACCAAGTGACACATGTCATAAACATGATTTGTACATGTAGAATATAATGACACAGAGGAAGTGACTGGAGAAGAAGAAATACTTTGTTCAACAAACATCACTGATTTGAAAAAAGTTTGATTAACTTTAGATGCTTAGCTGCTCCTCCATGAGTGCTGAATTCTTTCATCCATTCAGAAGCCTCCTGTGTTCTTAACTGCAAAGTAAGGGCTTGGTACAATTAAGAGTGCATTGGATGTTTTTCCTGTATGCCCTTTAACCTTCATAGTTAGATCTTAAAATGGTCCTAGTTGTCCCAAGAACAATTAGAAGTATTTATATTAGCATACTTTGGCAGGCATTCTATTCTTAAAGGTGATAATAGGGATGGGAGAGAAGTGAATATTTTTTTACTAAGGTGTTGAAGTCTAGGACTCAACTCCGCTTTCTCTGGGAGGAGCAATGCATTTGTAGATATGGTAATACTCTTAGTCACACCACCATTGCAAGTCATCAAATAGCATTAAACTGAAATGGGAACAAATTCTGCACCCCCACAAAATGAAGGTAAATTGTCAAGAGAGCAGTAAAAAAAAGAACGTAGGTGGAAGACTAAGAGTGATGATATTATAGACTATAAATTTTAAAAGTGGAAAAAAAAGTTATTTTTTTCTAGCATAGCTATTACTGTACAATGATCTTTTAAAGTCATTAAAATAATTTTACACACAACTAATGAGACAGTCCTGCTGCCTTTTCTACGCATGCATCTCTGACTAAATCCTTTATGGGTGAGCTGGGATTAATCTAACATGTCCCAAAACTGAAGAATTACAAATAAACTAGCTGTTTTGTGATTTCTCAGTTGATAATCATCATTATTAACCCGCTCCAGCCAAAAAAAAAAATAAAATTCTACCTACAGAAAAGCAATGCACAAAAGAGTTGAGACCATAAACCTCACCAAGCCCACATATTTTTGTGGTGCAGACTTAAGGTTATCATAACAACCTGCACAATGCACATGGAATTTCAGCAATTCTGCAGTTTGAGCAGTTCACCACAGAGACACTCCAGCAGTTCATTAGGTTACCATCAAAACAGAGTGGTCCTTAAAAAAGACCCACTGCACTCTTTAGTAAATCCACAGTGTCTTAAGTAAGCACTGGTAATAATTAACTAACTTTGCAAAGGATTCCTTTTATCTCCCAGTTCACCATTTCTAGTCTCCTAACTTTTGCAATGAAGTGAGCCTGCTGCTGCTGCAAGGGGCCCTCCAGCAGCACCAGAGACTCCAAGTCTCTCCTTGATTCCTGTCACTACAGGGATTTATTGCAGTTTTATTGGAAGATGCATGTATGGGCATTAGGTACTTCCAAACGTTTTCCTCCAAAGCCGTTGCAAAACATGTCCAGAAGTTAGCAGTGCTGGCTGCTGCTGAGTGCAGATGCATTCTATTAGAGAATTGTGTAGATAAGGAATGTCTTTTTAACTTTTCAACAGTTCCCATTTAATGAATTTTGTCTGCACAGTGGAATACAAATACTGGATTCCTTTTAAAGGAAACTGAATTGAAAGATTGCATTCCAACCACTAGAAACCTCGAATCCTTAGCACCAAACAATTTATGGAGCCACTCCCACTTCATTACATATTTTAAAAATTTGAGCATAGCTCTTCCCCTTCAACTGCACATTTCTATCCTTCCAACACCCTAGGACTATGCTGGAAAAAAACATTTTGTTATCAAACAAATTAGGAAAACTATCCACCTGAAAAATAATGGGTGATGATTGAGCTAAGGCACTTAATCTGGTTCATTGTGTGAATGTGAAAAATTGTTAGCAGTAACAGTATCTTTGTTATCAGCAGAAAATACAAGCCATTTCTGTAAATAGTAAAAGAGGCAAAGATGGAAAATCTTTCTTCAAATAAACGGGTGTCCAATCCTACTCCTACATACGCTGCAACCACCAACATGCTATTGACAACAATAGCAGAAGACTGAAAAAGCCAATTTCCATTGTTCTGCAGCAACTATGACGTTGTCTCAAAATGTTACCAAAAAATATTGCCATTAATTTCTGTTTGGATAGAATCCTTTCTCCCCCACAGAAATGCCTGGCAAATGAGCTTTCCAGAAGCCTTAGTAATTACAGGTAAAGTTTGAAGGGGCATTGATAAACTGACAGTGAAACTGTTAAGTAATTAATACTTCAAGACATAATACGCCCCTTCAAACAATCAAAGGTTTTTCTGAGATTTCTTCAAGCTTTGCACAAACATTTCACTTTGCCTCAAGGGTTAGTCTATAATAGCAGACTGCCAGAAAGTAAAGACACAGAAGTGCTACAACAGAGCTCTGAAGCAAACGTTTTCTGTAACCTGAAGTGGAAGGGGGTAACACTCAGAAAATATTTGTAAATTAGAGAGAGGTTTCCTATTTATTAGCTATTATTTAGCAATGCATTGGAGATGCACTGTTGTAAATTGTTATAATGCACCACAAATTGTTTAGAAGACCCTTTTTTTTTACTGTTTATAAATCCTAAGTCACTCAAATAATAATTCTCTTCCAAGAGATATTAAAAAAGTCTCATAATCTAAATACATGCAGAACTCTGCATAAGCAGAACAAAACCAAAATTAGTTCCTTAACCAACAAGATGCTTCTTCCAGCACTGCAACTTAGCTTTGCAATTTCTCCTCTCCAACCTTATTGGCTAGCAAATGTGCATGAATGATGTAAAAAACAAATAAAATCTGTTTTAGCCATATCGAAAAGTATCACCCTCACAGTGCCCCCAGTTTCTCTATCCTAGTATCACCTCTTTTACCTGCTGACTGGCAGACAGTTTTTAAGAAAGACACATTACAAGAAAAGGCAGCTCCTCCAGATAATCTGCAGCACAATTAATGTTCCCCTGGGGTGAGAGTCAGTCCAGTTCAAGTTATCACTGTGACTGACTTGAAGCAGTTACTTGAATCCTGACATCCCTGACAAGTATCCGATCACCATCGTATTGTGAGAAGTTTTTCTCAACTCTGCTTTCCTTTCATCTGAACCAAAAGTAAAACATCCACTGGGTCACATAAATATACTTTCTAGCTCAGCAATACAGACCACTTATCTGGAGTGTGGATTCAGGCATCTCTTTCAAAAAACATTATATTAATAGCAGCAGCACTACGTGTCTAAGTCACCATGTTGAAGGTGCTTTTTCCCTCTCTGCTCTGTGTACAAGTGGAAGAAATAGTTCCTCTAACAAGAATGATGTTTCTAAACCTACTTGGAGAATTTGGCGTTGGGATCTCCAGAGCTCTCATCTGAGCTGTGTTTTCGCACTGCCTTCGGGCTATATCTGAAGGAAGAAGAGGCAGAGGGGATGAAATACAGATGCCAGAAAGGGGTATTTATTGCACTTGAGAGACATAAAAGTGTCTGGAGATTTGAGTCTTAGTCTGTTTCAACTGACTTCACAAGCAAGCAGACACTGATCTTCCTTGCTATACACGAACTCTACTGTAATTTGCTTACATGGATACTGATGACTCAATGGTTTTAAAATTTCAGGAGCTCTAATTAGTAGCGTACATGCTTTGCTCACTAATAAACTTCCTGTTCACGAATATCCTTGAAAGAGTAACAACTTTTTTTTCTCATTTGTTTGTAAACATGAGAGCTGACGTATTCATATTCATTCCATTCCTAACACATACACAAAACCCAATAACAGATGTAGACAGAATGCAACAGTTTTGGGTAGAAATATGAATATCCTCCTTTTCTTTTTTAACTCAGCAAAACCAGTTATCTATAAATTATCCTAACAATGGAATATTTTTTCATTAAATTCAGATTTGATTAGCTCAATAAATTCTCAAAGCACTGTTATCTTGTTAAAGGAATTATATGAGGAATAACATAAACACTATCCAATGATACATTAGCAGAATATGGACTGAAGGGTTGCTAAGAAAAAAACTGTTGTATAGGAGTTTGACCCCAAGAAAGTACTTGAGCAGCTGAGGATATGTGTGTGCTTAAGTGCTTTACTGAATCAGAGCCAGGGCATTCATTAATTTGCTGGATTATGCTGCAAGATATGGATAATGCTATAGGAATAGATGATGGGTGTTTCCGGGAAACAAATTACTTAACATTCACTTTGATTCTATGGCCTTAAAACACAGGCTGCAAGAAAATGCACAGATCAGAAATGCAGATACTTTGGCAAGAATATTACAAGAATTAGTAGAATGGTTGAGGTTGGAAGGGACCTCTGGAGGTCACCTGTTCCAACCCCTCTGCTCATGCTGGGCCAACTACAGCTGGTTGCCCAGGACAGTGTCCACATGGCTTTCGAGTATCTCTAAGGATGGATGCTCTGTGGCCTTCCTGGCCAACCTTTTGAGGGTGCCAGTGCTTGGTCACCCTCAAAAACCAAAAAAGTTCCCTCTGATGTTCAGAGGGAACCTCCAGTGTTTCAGTTTGTGCCCAGTGCCCCTGGTCCTGTCCCTGGGCACCACTGGAAAGATCCTGGGTCCATCTTCTTTGCACCCTCCCTTCAGGTATTTATGTACATTGATGGAATCCCCCAGAGCCTTCTCTTTTCCAGGCTCAACAGTCCCAGCTCTCTCAGCTTTCTCTCACAGGAGAGATGCTCCAGCCCCTTCATCATCTTTTTGGCCCTTTGCTGGACTCAGTCCATGTCTCTCTTGTACTGGAAAGTCCAGAAGTGGACCCAGCCCTCCAGGTGTGGCCTCACCAGTGCTGAGTGGAGGGGAAGGATCTCCCTCCACCTGTGGGGCAACTCTTTGACTACTGCAGCCAAGGATACCAGTAAGCCTCTTTAGGGGAAGGGCATATGGGCATGTGGTAGATAGGCCCGAGATAAAACTGCCTTTCAAGATAATTGAGATGTACATTGTACATCTCCCAATCTCTAACAGAAATCATAGCTGATTTATTAAACATTAAATTACTTCTATTACAAATTTAAGTTTGTATAATTTTATGCAAGACATTAAAGTCATCATTAAAGAGGAGTGTTCTACATACTTGATAATATTTATTGAGATGGCTTTCTGTAATTGATGTGCTGGTCTTTCCTGTCCTTCTTTATATCACTCAGAGTTAGTCATGATCATAGTGACTATTCAAAAAATAACTGACTCCTTAATCTTCCAAGAAAGAAATCAGCACAGCCCTTTTCAGGACATCTGGTCTAGTGCAGATTTCCTTTCATACAATCAAACCACAACATGCCATGTTTAAGAAACCAAATCCTTTGCTCTCCCTAGACCTATCAGCAACTTGAATGTTATTTATTGGTAAAGGCTCCAGTGATTCCAAGGAATACTTTCTCTGTCAGTCATACTCCGAAAATTGCCGAAGTGCCAATTTTCTGTTTGAGATATCACTTTCTTTCATATTTGTTTTGATATGCACACACATCTCTGTGAATTTGTATTTCTATTTGCACTTCTTTCCGACATCCTACTAAAATCCCCATTTTTAGGTCCTGATGACCAGTGCTGCTGTAGGTGGAAAAAAAGTTCTCTAATTTGTTTCTTTTAAAAAAGTTTTCAATTCTAGAAACTGTTAGCATTATGACAAATTGCATAACTCTAAAATAATTGTAGCAGAAAATACTGCATTACATGTTATTGAAGACATGTCCATCTAAATCCACTAAAATCTTGGTTGTTAGAGACTCCAGCCTGACACAATGGCAATGATAGCTCATTCTGCTGTATTAAATACTTGCATATGTTAAGATGGGGATGGAAAGGGCAATGACAGTGGCAACAGGCACCAATAATATTTTAATGGGAAGAGATTTAAAGCAATCAGGAATGAGTCAGAACTGAAATGGAGAAGTACATCAATGCTCAAAAGTCCTCTTTTATAGGGTCACAAATAAGAGCGTCTCTAAAACTGCATAGGGAGAGATCATTAGTAAACACACAGGCCTGTGAAGAGAACTAGGATAAAAATCATATGATGTTAAAAGTCCACTATTTGGAAATCTCCAAATTAGCCAGAAAAAAACACCTGACAATAGTTATGTGCAAAACACCATTAAAATGCTTGCATTAATTTTCAGAATCTTGCATGAATGTGGGCATCAATAACCGAAACCTATGTGCTGCTCTTTTAAATCACATTATAACTAAGCCCAAGATAACATTATACCATATTCATATTATAGTTGCCCCTGTTGAAGCATACTAAGAAGCTGAAGAATGAAGAATGAAAGAAAACATACCTGTTAGCACTGATTCTAAATTAATAATTACGAAATTAATGTTAGAAGTGTCAGGTCTTCCTAATCTCTCAATTCTTTTACAGGTGAGATGGATGACAAAATTGGTAATTGAACACTGCAGAATCTTAGAAATTCAGGTATCCAAAAAAACCCAATCTGAAATGTGCCTTTTAGTAGCAAAGAACCCAGAAGGTTCCATTCAATTCTGAATTAGATGCACATAATAGATGTGCTAACACAGCCACAATATTGGCCTGAACTATGTGCAGAGCTCAGCTGCATCTGATTTGTGCCACACAGATATTCACACATTTAATAATTTTAAACTCTTGGACAGCCTTATTACTTTCAATAGAGTGACTGATATTTGTGAGTCTAAGGACAGGCACATAAGCAGTTTCACAATCAAATTCAAATTTGGGCAGTAATTTTTCTAGACCCTGAACACCAGACTGGCTTGCACAAGTGTTAGATTACAAACTGAATTTAAAACTGGAACTCAGCAGCTGAATAAAGGACCCAGATACTTTTTGGTTTACATTTTGTACAAGACATTTCTCTCATCCCATCAGTTTCCACAGTCTTTTAAACTCAATGGTTTCACAGTGAGGGAAAAAAATAAATCATCATTCTCTCCTTCACAGTGTATGATGATTGTAAATCCAAGTCCTTATCTGACAGCTAATGATAACTTCAATTCTGGATTCATATATCAGCTTATTATTCCCTCAATATACATTACAGTAGTATCTATGCATCCACATTAGAATTCGTATTAAAGCTATAGTTACTACGCGATCTAGACAAATAAAGAAATTAAATTGAAATTATGATAATATTATCATAAATTTAATTTTTCCTGCCAATTTTTAAGCGAACTTTTTTCCTTCTGCTCTGTACACATATGCAAATTTGGATAGGAAAAGTTGAAAATACGTACAAAGTAAGTTGCAGAAGAAAAGTCTTTTCCACAACAACACGTTAAAAGAAATTGGAGAAATTTAGGTTCCTACTTTACAGTGTCTCTTTAAACAGAGTTTAGAATACATATACACAAAATAATCTCCCAATGTTTAACATAAGCCAATTTAGCATAAAAATTGCTTTCATACTTACCATTTTTTTCAGTTTTCTCTCTGTTACGGGAATAGCCAGGAGCTGAAGTAGTTGCAGAGTCTTCTGAAGACGTGTTCTCCCTGTGGTCCACAGAAGCAGCATTTAGCTGGGACCTTCCAAGATGCTGCTGGGGGTGAGAGGGACTCGAAGCAGTATCAGGAGGTGAATTCATTTTAGCTGTCAAAGAGAATAATGATTAATTTTCAGATAGTAGAGTCTCATTGTAAAACCAAAGTAAAAACTTAAAATCTGAATGTATTTGTATAATTATTTGAACAAGAAACCTAAAAAAGGACAAGAAGGCAGAGAGCAGCTTCAAGATTTATTTATACATTCCTGAGTAATTCCAAACGTGGGCAGCTATTGTAGAATAAGACTGACCAGATATACAGCATTGTGCCAGAATAGGGACTGCCTTTTTTCCTAACTAAATAAGAACTGATTTTCAAATGTAAATAAATGCTAAAATTAATTAATCAATCCTGTAAATGCTGTATATAAAGAACTTCTTTGAATCTAATGTTCTGCTTACACATGCAACAAAGACTAGCCCCTAACTTTTTATGGACATATCTATAATAATAGAAAAATTCACATTAGGTCAAAGGTCTGGTTAACTGCCATCACCTATTCAGATGACAGAGAAAGACAATAAGATTAGAAAGCACTGGAGGAGGAGATGTAGAACTCTGCATGGAAAATGAGAAGGCAGACACCACCAAGGCTGCTCTTTATAGACATTTCCAATTGAAATACACATGGATCAAAATAAGCTTATTTTATTTATTACTACATCCATTTCTTTAAAAAATTGTATTTACATGCCACACTAAGGCAGGGAGGGAAAGGCTTTATAGCTCCTTACAGAAGAAGGCCTTTTAACGGTAAGCCCTCTCCTAAAGAATGAGGGGATCTCAGTTCATTAGTAAAAGTTCCTTAAATAAGTAAATTTTAATAAAAATGCTCACTGAAAGTTTAGCTTTTACAAGACAGAAGTAGCAAGATATGCATATACTACCGCAGTATAACATACAGTAACACTTGCTGCTTAAGAGCAACTTCCTGAAGTCAAGCAACTTTCAAGGAGCATTATAGAAGGTATGTATCCACAAACTACAGTTTTTAATTCCGGATAAATACAGAATTAATTCGCAGTGCTGACCTGAAGATGTCCCTGTAAAGATGTAAGTAGTATAGCCAAAACGAAAGATACTACATAACTCAGCCAACAACTTTTTCCACTTAAAGAACACTAAAATCACGATGGGATGCTAAAAGTACCAACAACATTACCATTGCAAAACATATTCTTTGTAATTTGACAACTTGGTTGCCAAAATTAAGCCTCCCTAAATCAGAATATATTTCACTGATACAAGTAAATGCATTTCTGTATTATGTTTCTACATCAAGTTATAAATAAACGAAGACAGTTCAACCTTCAAAGAGTCCTCGGAAAACACAGAGATTAAAATACCTTCCCAGTAAACCACCACGGGTATTTTTAACCATTATACAATCACAAAAGTTACTTTGCCTCCAGTTTTAAACTTGACCTTAGCGCTTTGTCAGAGGGACACCCAGCGCAGCCAGGCCGCGGGCGCAGCGCGGGATGCGCGGCACGGGCGGGTCCGGGTCCGCGTCCGGGAGCTCCTCTCGGCGTCGGCCAGCCCGCAAAAACACTCCCGTCCCAACAGCCACGCCACGCTTATCCTACAAAGGGCACCACCAACTTTCCCTCCTGCGCCAGCAGAAATCAGCCCTTAAGATCTGATTTGAGGATTTCCTCTAAAAGTCTGGGAACGGGAGTCAGGGCAAGGCTTTGGGGAGCCCGGGTTTGTTCACAAGCCCGCGGGCGCTGCAGGGGGAGCCGGGGCCGCCCGGGACCTCCCGCGCTGCGCTGCCGGCGGTGACTCCGCACTCCCCGGGGACGGCCGGAGTTCGCTCGGCCTCGCTCCCCGCCAGGTCCGGGAGTGCCCGGGCGGCGCTGCCGCCCCGGAAGGCCGGGAAGGAGCTCGGCAGCTCGGGCCGTCCTGCGCGGGGTCCCGCCCCAGACGCTTACCGAGCCCGGCAGGGCGAAGTCAGCAGCGCGGACTCCCCCAATGCTCCCCTGCGCCTCCGGTGACGGCCGGCGCCGACTGGGGCTCCGCTGGGAGCCCGCAGCCCTCGGGGGCGGCCCCGGCCCGCCCATCGGCCGCGGCCCCCTCCCCTCCCGCCGCGCCGTGCGAGGGGGCGGCGCGGCTGCCACTCATCGCCCGCCGCGCTCGGGGAGGGCGCCGGGGCGGGTCCGCCGGGCCGGGGCGAGGCTGGGGGGAGGAGGAAGAGGCGGAGGCTGCGGCGCAGGGGCGGCCGGGCGGGCGGGCAGCGGGGCGGGACGGGCGGTGTGTACTGTGCAGGCGCTGCCGGGCGGCGGCACCGGCAAAGGGACTTACATCTGCCCGCCCCTGGGGGACGAGGGTCTGTCACGGAGGCGGCCGGGGCGGGTTGGGGCAGCTCCAAAATGGCATCGCTGTGAAGCGGGGCCGGTGCCGAGCGCCCGGGGAGAGGCAGCGGGAGCGGTCCGGGGTGCGGGTACAGCCCTGCTCCGGAAGGGCCGACGCTGCCCGAAGGGCCGGTGTGGGCGAACAGGGAGCGGCGGGCGCTGGTGCCCTGCGGCCGGGTGGGATGGGCAGTGTTCCTCCGTGGAGAGCAACAGGAGCGAAGGGAAGGAGGGAAAGGGCCGTAACCGAGTCACTAATTCCTAAGTTACTACTACATACACCAGCACTTCTACCACTTACATGGAAAGCTCCTTGGCTGTAAGTGTTGCTGTTGTATTGCTAGTAATC
>JAWWLV010000144.1:61778218-61800894 GCA_035041135.1 Platyrinchus mystaceus | reverse complement strand
GATCACTGGAGATGCAGAGCTTGTAATGCCCTGTACCAGCCCGCAGGGGGCGCTGTTGGATCACTGGAGATGCCCACATGCAGTAGGGAGGGGGTGAGGTCTCCCCGGGTGTGCTGGAGAGGCTGGAACAATGGAGGTCTTTGCCCCCTCCCCCCCACCCCTTTTTTTTCCCAGCAGGAAAGGGGAGAAAGGGAGGAGGGACAAAGGAAGAAAAAAAGCCAAAAACAAAAAAAGGGTCCTTCCCAGCAGAAGAAAAAAAACTCAGTTCTCTGGTTGAGACGTGCAGAACAGACTCCCCTCTCCTCTGATGTAGACAAGAATTGCTGCCATGGGGAGGGGGAAAGGAACGGGAACGGAGGAGACAGGGGAAAAAACAACTCTCCCAAAAACAGTTTCTCTCCCAAGGAAAAAAAAAAAGGAACTCCTGCTCCTGGCTGGACTCCGTCTGGACACCAGCCCATGCCCGAGCACTCCACCATCTCCTCTGCAGCACCCAAAAAAACCCCAACTCCTCCCCCCATCTCCCAGGAGACAAGAGTTAAAAAAAAGAAGAAAAAAAAAAGAAGAGCTTCTTGACCACCCCACCCCCTTCCCAGCTCTGGCCACAGCCAACAGACAAAAGCTTTAAGACCATTTAACTTGGAATGCAGCCTTGCCCGGCTAGTCCATTTTGTTTAACTGTCCAAACCACATCCAACACCCCTTTCACACAATGGGCAGGGGGAAGGTAAAAAATTCCTACTTAGTTTTAACTTAGCTTAAACCCTGACATGCAGTAATGTCTCTTTCTTCATAATGAAAGGCCCAGGGTTGTCTTCTTATCTACCAAGATTTGCATGTAGCACCTCTAAACTGAACACACACGCTCTAACTAAGGTTGGAATCATCTAAGAATAGGAGATTGGTCACCCGAAGACAAAGAGATTTTGACTGAAACACTTCCTCACGGATGCAGGAAACCTCAACAATTACCTGAATGTATGGTGCAGGTTTATAGCTGAGACACAGGAACAATGTGAGTGAAAAATTAATTTACTACAATCAAGCAGAGCAGCCAGGAAATCCATATTTCCTTTACATGGGACAGAGGACTGAGCTCAGTAAGTCAGAACTGCATCTCATCCATGAAAAGGCTCAGGGTTTCTTGGGAGAGACTGGTATCAGAACTGAATTGCTGCCTTGACTCAGGCTTTGTATTTACCATTTTCTATAGCTCTGTTTCTCTATCTGCAAGAGCTACTTAACTGCCCTTCTGAAAGACCTTAAGAATTGTTGAATAAGACAAAGATGTAGAGAAAGTTACTATCGCTTGTTAGGCAAAGTGATATATTTGGAGAATAGGCCATCCAAGCTTGTGGACACACAAACACTCCAGGTATTATGAAGCATTACAAAATTAGTGAGACATTAAACACTAGCAAAAACCCATCTAAAAATTCACCTAATGTTCTTCCTGAAGCAGTTACTTCTACTTATACCTGTCCCCATTTCAGTTGTTCATACTCAGAATACAGAATTTAGCATTAAAGACTACAGTAATGACTTTTTGTACCTCTTCCTCTCCCCCCCCAAAAAAAAGCCACCAAAACCCCCCAAACTAAACAGCTATATAGAACAGTGATTCCTTCACAAAAAATTAATAAGACAAAAACTCCAAAGACAAAAGAAATCAGGATGCAATAAAAGCAAAACTACGACATATATAACCTAAAAGGTCAGGAGTAGGTTGAAAAGAATGATTGTGGTCTCTCCTAATATCAGCCCTCTTACCTTTATATTCCTAATATCTTCTATCTTAGGTCCATGCACATTTAAACAAATGCTCACAAAACCTCATCAAGGTACTATCAGCTATCTGGCTTTTAACATGGGCCATCCGTTCCTCTCCACTGATAAATGCAGTTATAATGCACTTGCATCAGTCACAGGTCCAGCAAGATATATGCTTCTGACATACACTTCCTAGAAATACTGCTCCTGATGAAAAAATAAATCATATAATTCTGGCTTCAATAAGAAGGTACGTTCACACATTTTCAACATGTGACAGAATCCGCTGTTTCCTGTTTGCATTTGCTTAGTTTCCCCAATATATTAATCAGAAGATACCATTATATTCTGTATTGAATTCAGAATTCAGATGTACTTCTTATTGAAGGAGATTACCTAGTTTTCTGAATGGATATAGAATTTATCAACATGTCTTAAAGAAAATATAACATTTCACATAGCTCCCTATTGAGGATTGTCTTCAGTCAGTCTCCTGTTGACATCGTAAACTGCAAAGGAAGCTGTTGAAAAGAATCAGTATATGATTACAAAAACACAGGACTGGAAGAGATTTAAACCCATTTCTCTAATACTTCTCTCCCTATACTAACGCAGGATCCATTTCTTTGCTGGAATTGATCCAGGAAAGATTAAATAAAATGATTCCTCACATGCAAAGACAATCTGTTACAGTTCTTCACTTATTTTACCATTACAATTATTCATATGACTAGATTGCAAAAAAAACAAAAAACCAAAAAAACCAAAAAAAACCAACAAAAAACCCTCCAAACAGTAAAACCCCAAACGACCCAAGACAGAGTTTAATACAGTATGTTACATTTTATGCACCTAAACTGTGATCTAGGATAGGTCAATATAAGCATGGATCAAGAAGCCAAAGAAGGATGAAGAATAACTGGCCATTTAGCAGTACATTGAGGATTACAGTAGATTAAAAAATGATAAATCAAGAATGTCATTCTATTTCAGATAAAGGCAAGTGCCATCATGGCAAGTAAGGCATACAGGAGGTAATCCTTTCACTACTCAGGATTGCAAGGCCACAGCTGCCACAGTTCAAAACCCAGATCCATACTTTGGAAAGAGGCAAATCACATGGATAAAGTCTAGCGGAGAGCAGTGAGTGGTCAAAAACCTAGATGGAATTTAGGAAAAAGGTGGGAAAAGTAGTCTTGCAGACTACTTTTAGTATCTTTAAAGAAGATACTTCAAAATATGCAAAATCTTGTGCAAAGATAATACTTTTAGGGCTCGGGGGAGTAGAACAGGTAGTAATAACTTGCAACATGGGAGATTTAAACTGGATATTAAAACTTAACAAAAACACTGTAGCAGGCCATTTGTGCAACCCTTATCAGAGGATTATTTTTAAGAGGAGGCAATACAAACTTCTATAAGGAATATCCAGGTATTAGGAATAGTGCTCCAGAGAACAAGATAGTTCAGAGAATGTATCAACATTTCATACAGCTTTGAGATTTTTATCAACATTCCTTTATTCTTCAGATGTAACTAGTTTCTCAGCTTACCACACTTTGTGAACCACTCTTCTTTTAAAGGTTTTAGAAGCTTCAGAATGTTCAATTCCATTTGAACGTTGCAATATATGACTTTTTACATATGTGATTTTTAGAACATTCCTTTATTACTTCCTACCTCTGTTAATCTAAGTTAACCTAAAAAGGTTTTTCTGCTGGACACAGCTGAACCCACTGATCAGACAATCTTATTTTAGTAAGAGCCAAATTTAGATAACAGCATAATGCTTTACTTGCTTAAAACATTGCTTAACTAACACAGTGGTTGACAATATTCACAGTTAGCAAATTAGAAGCCAGTAATAGATTTGTCTTTTATTTTTTTGTGCTTTTGTTGACATACATATGTGAATCATTGCATTAATTAAGCTTCATGCAATAGAGATCTGCTCTTTACACATGATCAAGGTGTCATCCGGTTTTAAGATAAAACTTTCAATAGCAGAGTAGGAAGAAGAAACAAATCTTCAAGGAAACCTTGGGGGCACAGATTAAAGAAAAAGGACCAATTTAATTCTTAAGTTAGACTCCCTTTAGTTACCTCATCCTGAAATTCTTTAGCAGAGTGAGAGGGGGCAGGGAAGGGTGTAGCCTTTTTTATTATTTTTTTCATGTTATGTGTGGTGGTTTAAGCCCAGCTGGCAACCAAGCCCCGTTCCTGCTCACTCACTGCCCCACTAGTGGATTGGGAAGAGAATCAGAATGGTCAAAGCTGGAAAACTTGTGGGTTGAGATAAAGATAGTTTAATAGGAAAAGCAAAAGCCACACACACAAGCAAAGCAAAGCAAGGAATTAATTCACTGCTTCCCACGGGCAGGTGGGTGTTCAACCATCCCTGGGAGAGCAGGGCCCTGTCACACGTAGCAGTGACTTGGGAAGACAAACACCATCACTCCAAACATCCCTCCTTTCCTCCTTGTTCCTCCCACTTCTTATACTGAGCGTGATGTCATATGGTCTGGATTCTGGAATATCCCTTTGGTCACTTGGGGTCACCTGTCCTGGCTGTGTCTCCTCCCAGATTCCCACGCACCCCCAACTTCCTTGCCAGTGTGGCAGTAGGAAAGCAGAAAAGGCCTTGGCTCTGTGTCAGCCCTGCTCAGAAGTAACAGAAACATCTCTGTATTATCAAAACTGTGTTCAGCACAAATCCAAAACACAGCCCCATACCAGCCACTGTGAAGGAAATTAACTCTACCCCAGCCAAAACCAGCACATCTGCCAAGACAAAGAAGATAATTTCATTAAAATGCAATTTGAGATTCACAAAATTTTTTAGGCCATAAATTTTTAACTCACCTAATCTTTCCTTTGGGCCATTCTCGAAGCCTTTAAAATATGATAAGATTTTTTATGGTTAGGGCCCAAGCCACTTGAAATGATTCATAAAAGGATACAGTCTAATAGGGAAAGTTACCTAAATAATTCAGTACTGTTATACCCTTTGATAGGTACACGAGGAACAGAAAATTCCTTTGGAGATTTCATTTCATTTTCACTTTAGGCAAGAGAACATTTCTTTTCTGAGAAAGAGAAATACTTTGCTTTACACTGCCTCCAGTCTGGCACCACAAAGCGTTTTATATGTATATTGTACCTGACACATTCCATTTGAGCAAGGGGGTCTTCTGTAGGAGGTGGGCAGGCTAACTTTCAAATACAGTTGTACAGATTGTACTGACACCTTAAATAAATAAAAAAACAAGCTAGGAAAATAATGCAGAAATTCTGAGCACCTTCAGTGTGCTTTACCAGGTTTACCTGGCTTTACCAGGTAAAATGAATTTTATACACTGAGCTCTGGTGTATCAACAAACAGTTTTCTATTTGCTTCTTTGTTCCCTGCAACCTCCTTAGATGAGCTTTGGGAAATTGGGAAGAGTGCACAGAGAGAGAATTATTTGCACACAGTATCTGCAGCATAAATTTCAACCGCCCCCTCTTTTTGAAGTAAAGCACGAAACATCACCAAATAAAGAGCTACAGAGCAAAAGGTCCATGTTACAAAGTCCTGTGGCTAGAGCCAGCCCTCGAGAGCCTGCATGGAGATTGATGCTCCTGAAGCAGCACAGCCATCAGCCCACTGGGCTGAGAACTAACCAGCTCATACACAGTGAGAGTTTAGGAACCTCAGCCGTTCGGTCACCAACATTGCTGACTACTCTTTCCTCCATGTTCTTTGTGTTTTGTCATAGCCTAATTTACTGATACCTTCTACTATCATATTTCCACTTGATCTGTTTGACTCTACTTCTTCATTACTATGGCTAAACAACAACAGACTGAGCCTTTTTCAAATTTTTGTGTGCATAATAGCATCTTATGAGAGTACTATGAGAGTACCCACAATAAAATTTTCATAGTGTTTCTCCTTATCTGAACCTGCAATTACACAGTTTAATTAAATTTTGTTTGACATGCATCCACGTTTTTTTCTTAGTCTTTATTTGCAATGTAGAGTAATGATAGTGGCAATCTCCACCAGCATATATTGCGGTTGGATTAAAGGGTTGGTGTAGGTCCCTTCCTACTGAACTGTTCTATTCTATTCTCAAAGATAATTTTCTGAAGTCATCTAAAGAAAAGACAGGGGGAAATGACTTATAAAACTCACTAAAACTTGTCTGAGGCCTTAAAAAAATACAAAAGCAGTCCATGTTATTTGGACAGAAGTCTGTGTTTACACAACCTTAATTACTCAGGTTGTTCCTGAACTCTGAGCAGTGTACTTTAAGACAATAATATACCTTTTCTAAGGACAAACATTGTAAAGATAGAGCTAATGTCATTAACCCTGACTAAACTTTCTGCTTCTTGTAGCCTGTTTTATTGAGTGTAGTTGAAATTGCCTTTAAAGTGGTATAAGGAGACCAAAACTATATGGGCAATTAATAAATTTCTTTTGTTCTAACCATTAGATTAACTACACGTGATAAAATCGATTTTTAAACTTGATAAATGTTATTTTCGTATGTTGATGCCTTAGAGTTTCGATGTTTTTAATTTTGTAGATTTTAGAAGTAGTTATATAGTGAATGTAGATTTTAAAGTAGCAGCACATTATCCCTTATCCTTTAACACAGCAATTACACATAGCAAACCCTGTTACCCATTCCCATATCAATTCCCCTAAATTCCATTAGCCTGTTTAGTCTCATTTTCAAGGTAGAATTGTAGAGAACACCCTAAAATCTGTCCAAGAAGATATAACCATAGACAAAACGACCTTCAGGCCCAGAGCTCTGGAAGGCCTCCAAGAAGAGCACGTGCCCTGAGGAAGATGAAGATGAGGAAGAGGGGGTCCCAAAACTCCCCCAGACTCAATTCCCAAAAGGCATGTTGTGGGGCAGAACTGGAGCAGTGGCCAGACAGGGATTGGGTGGAAATCATTATAAAAATTGTAAACACCTCTGTTCGGGAGTGCGCGGTGATGGTATTCCTGGTGGTATTCCTGGAAGCCTGGGGGCTCATTAAAGCCTTTTTGTATCCTTATCTTACCTCCTACCTAATTTGGCCTGGAGTTTTTTTTCTCCTCAGCCTTTAGGCAGCGTGTTGTACATTTACCTGTCACTTAACAGAGATTAAATATACTTTTATTAAGTACAAAAGCAGGCAAATTCTGCACCACCAGAAGTCTACGGACAGCTCGGAAAAGCTTTAGTTATTTTGCTTCTGAGCATTTAAAAGAATATATAGGAATATGCAGGAGGAATTTCAGTATATTTGCTGACTGTGCTAATGCATCGCAGGGATGAGTAATGAAAAGGCCCATTTCATCTTCCACAAGGTATACTCATTGATTCCAATATCTTCTCCTTTGGTTAGCAACTGCTCCTATTCAGTTTCTACCTCTCAAGAAAAGACTACATTCAGGATTAAAAGTCCTACACTGTCTTTGAGGAGAGCTGCTTCCAAGTGAGAAACAGCAGACCTTACTGATCTCCTATGACCAGTCACACACTAGTTTCCGAAGACAAACAAATACTTGGATCCTCTTCTCTTTTAATAGGGAAAAGGGGAAGGAATTTATCAGATTCATTCCCTGTCGCCCTTTCTTTCTTCACAAAGATGAACTTCACAAGAGCAACCTTTTTTCACTCTACAAGAAAGACACATCCAGGGGAATTCCTCAGTATTCCCCCCCAAAAAAGATCTTGCAGTTATCTGCATAACAGCAGTAAAATGCTTCTTGATTTTGTATGCTGGTTGAAGATTTACATCACTGTGCATAACAGAAGCTGTGGTATTTCTTAAAGAGCATTTCCAACTAACTGCTGTCCTTTGAAACAATGCATAACCTTGTATTATGTCCGAAAGCTGCAGTTTTCAATACACAGATACAAGAAAAGTACATCTACTTTCTAAACACATAAACAAATAAATCTTCAATCTGATTAAATTCTGATATTAATTGGAAGCTCAGTAAAGTATACTTTTATTTCTTTTTTTTTCCTTTGCACATAAAGTTTCTATAACAGGAATGCTACAACTCAGAGTTGACATACTTAGATAATATTATCAATATATACAATATACAATAAATAATATAAGAGGTTGTCTTTGGAAGGTTAAGGTCATAATTAAACAACTCATCCTTAAATAGAAAGAATCATGATGACAAAAAAAGTTCCACCAAAATGTCATGGTTTTAACAACCTTGTTTAGCGGCTTTTTTCCAACAAAGCTCTGAGTAGCTCAATGCAGCATGTACTAAAGCAAGCATGAGTGAGCCACAGGCACACATCCTCAGAGAATTCCTTCTAAGAAGTATAATGGCTGTTATTTTTACCCTTTTAATCCCTAGCCTCTCCTTATTACAGCTAATCATCTCAACATATGCATTAAAGAGGGCTATGCAGGTAGCACAAGAAATCAATTGTCATCCAAAGCCTTAGTGCTTAGTTCTATAGCAGCATCTTTGACCAAACATGGGTTAATATATTGTGAATCTTCAGTTTTTCCTTTCGTTTCAGCATGAGTCAAATTGTTTATTCCCATATTCCACAGCATAGTCATTAACTTCATCTATTTATATTGTCATTTTTAATTTGATATGTGACTGCACAGCAAGGCAGCTTTTAACCAAGTCAGCTGTACATAAAGCCTATAATAAATCCTAATTTCAGGGTGTATATTCCCAGAAGACTCTTCACTCTCTATTAAGGAATAAGTGATTTTTCTAAAACAGGTGCAACAAAACATGAAAAGTGCATACATATCTGATCAGACACATGCTCACACACAAAAGAATATTGTACAGTCTACACAATGTAATACAGAAATGTAACTTAGGATTTTTAAAACTATGTATTTCAACTCTTAATTGCAGTCTGATTCCTTTGGCTGCTATTGATAGCCCTGCATGGTAATTATTCCCTATCAGAAGCATATGCTTGTAACACATGCTATTTCTGGATATTCTACCAATATGCACCTAAGGCAGAACCCTCAATAGGGTGAGACAGAGGGGGAGAACATCTCCGAGGACATACACTACAACTTGTCTTATTGTTATTTCTACCATTTAGATAAGTTTTTATTGTGACAAAATATGTGTTGTAGAAAGAATCTGTAGGATGCACACAGGGCTGTTGGCAGGTGTAGGCAGGTTCTGCCCTTGCCTAAACTGAACAATGTTGCCCTCCAGTTATGGTCCCACCTTATGAGCTGTGGCAGCCAGCACCAGTTCCCCTTTTGGTTCAGCAGATAAACGTTCTGAGTTTTGAAATTCAGCAGTGTGGTAGGTGATTTTTTTTGTGTGTGCTGATGCCACTGTCAATTTTGTACATGACCGCACAGCAAGACAGATTCTCCTGGGGTATGTAAGAGGCACCTCTGCTCCAGGGCCAAGGTAGCCTTGCCAGAGATTCATCCATGGCACAAAGAGAGAGCTCAGGCATTCCATACACAGACACTTAGCAGCCAGCTCTCTGAACAAAACACATCTCAGCTACAGAAATTTGGGTCAGTTCTTTCCAGCAATCTTTAATCTGAATAAAAAATCCACTTCAAGTTTCACAATGCTGTAATAACTTAGAAGAATAAGCCTCATTCCATTTCAATGACTGAATCTCCCAGACTTTCTGAAAGAGATGTCTTGAATATAACTTTTCCAGAAAAATCATTCCCATAAAAGATCACACCCAGATCCTTTGAAGTGCGTAATTACAGTCAGCCTCCTTAAAGTTCCCCCTAAAAGTAATTTTTCCTTGCCTATCATGACCAGTATTAACATTAATAATAATCAGTGCTGAGCAGTAAGAAGTTTTAAACATAACTATATATTGTACATAATTGTACTATTGCTATGCACTATAATATAGTTGCCTGCAGATGGCTGCATTTCAATGGGAAGAAACCATAGTGTGCAAAAGAAAATAAATCTATTCTTCCATGTGTATTTCTGATTTCTAAACAATAATATTAATAATAAAAATAACAAAAATAATAAAAAAATATTCAATGCACTGCTTTTACATTTACAGCAACAGATAGTCTGGTCCCCTGTGTGTAAATCAGTTTCAAAAGTGTTCGAGGATTTTTTTTTTCATAAAATAATGTAAAAGCTTAAAGCATTACAATTATTCAGAGCCGAAGCTTTAAAAACTTCTCACACTTTGAGTTTCAACTAAACATGATCACCTCTCTTTAGAAGAGATTTTTATTATGATTAAAAGGCAAATACAGAGCAAAGATTTTTATATTCTTCTGCTATTCTGCAGGCTTAAAGATCTTTACAATGAGTATATCAATATTAAAAATGAATTAACTTTTCAATTATGGCTTGCCCTTGAAATTTTATTTTGCTTTCTACTTAATATAGTTACTGCAGCATGAGTACAATAAAGTCAAAGTGCCTCTAATTCTAAATTGCATAGTCATAAAGTTACCAAAAGGTTTTTAATGCATTTTTAAAGTGTTACTTCAAAGACTCAGTTTTATTCCTCCTGAACTAAATGAAGAATTTGCATTGATTTTAGGGAATTCAGAACAGAGATGAATATTTTCTTGTTGATATCTCACACAGCACTTTTCGTATCCAATATTTCAATCTGCTTTGCTAATCACTAAAAGCAGAGTTAGGAAGCTGGTAACACACTAGCCAAACAACCAGTAATAACAAATCAGCCAACAGCTGGGCTAAATGCTTCTCTTCCTCCACAGACATCTTCTGTATTTCACAACTGCACACTCCATGTGTGTTGTTCAGAAGCTTCCCGCATCAGCAGGGACACCACAGTTACCAGGATATATCAGGATTAATTTCTGGCTGACCCACAGAATTTCTGTGTGAACTTGGGCAGGACCCAGTAATTTTCTTCCAGTAATATAAAACACTGCTGGAAATAAACAAGAAAACAAAAACCAGGCTGGATTATAAATCTTTACTTTCACTTAATATTCCAGTGTCTTGGATATTCCAGGTCCACTAATAACATTTAGTTCTGTCCACTGTGTCTGTGCAGTGCAGACAGTGCAATGGGTCCCTCAGCTTTTAAACATTAGTGGATATCAAACCCCACGCTCTCAAAAGGATGCTCTAGGGTTCAGGAAGGGATGTTTGCTCTCCAGCTGAAGGGAACAGAGGCTATAGAGCTGTGTCTGACAGGAAGCTAATATTTTTGTCTGCAGAAAAGAGGATCACCTAACCTGACATTTAAATGAAGCCAAATTTATGTTAGTTCAAAAAAAAGAGCTCAAACACTTCTATTAATGAAAAATACTGAGAAACAGAGTTCTAGCTAAGTTATGAAATTCACCTTCTTATTTATTTTCCAGTACTTTCAAGCAAAAATTATTTAATAAGAAAATAATTTGCATGTAACAACCCTATGAACCAGCTCATTATAAGCAAATCCTATACAGAACATCCTACCTTTCTTCAGAACACAACACTGCATCCTTGCACAAGATATAACACCAATACAAATCCATGCATATATGATTTAAGAGCTTCAGTTTCCTCTCTCCCTGACCAGGCCACAACTTAGACCCCAAATTCCTATTCCTAGTCCTATTAAGAACAGTTATATAGCAGCTAAAGCATAACAAGCTGATCATTATGGTTTCATTAATCCAGACTTGGAACACAGCCACCAATAAATGTGCTGGCATTTTTCAAGAGCATAAATTTCAAACATTTATACCTGAAATTGGGTTGGAAAATGGAACAAATTAACTATATGAAGTGATTAATACCAATTGGAACATTAATTTCTTATTGATTTTAAAATCAAAAGCAGCATTTTCTCTACACAGGAGGAACTTTTATGGCTTTTCTGGCTACAAGAATTCTTTTAGTTTGTTTGAAATGCCTCCCTTTGGAAAGAGATTTGTTTAAATGTTGCTCCACACACTCCAGCAATGCACGTTCCCTTTTAGTCTCAAAAGGTGTTTCTGACTGTTTAATTCCCTTTACTGTTAAAATGTGTGTTCCACTCAAATTTGGATTTAAAGCATTCAGTGTGGCCATCAATAGTGTTAGTTGTATCCACATGACTGAAGTGTTCCCTTCTCGAATTTCTGTCCCTGTGATGCTGCCCAGAGCTGTCCCTCTGATGAACCCCATAAACCCATTTCTTCAAGCATATGTTGAGGCTGATGCTTGTTTCTTGTATTTGTGATTCCTCTTTCAAATCTATTTTTCCGTAGCAATCTTGTCTTACTAAACTAAGTACAAACCTAGCTCCCCAGCAACAACAACAAAACTTAAAACCACATGGAATGGTAAACCTGGTTATTTTCTCTTTGATTCTGGGCCTATTTACACAAATACTGCATAAGCCATCAACATTACACTGGGACAATTATCAGGACTGTTCCCACTCCATGAGGTCTTGGTATTTGGCTAACAGAAGTACACTTCTGCTGCATTCACTGGATCAGTCACTGAATCTGGATCGACTGAAATATGGTCATGAACAGTGTTTTAGCAAAGGTGCATTCACAGTCGATGTATGTTGGCGCAGAGGAGTCAGTCTGGTTTGAAACCCATAGCAAACCTGGGCCCGGGAGCCTCAAGCTGCTATTCTGTTCAATCCTGGCAAAACAACGAGGTTTTAAATGGCATTAGGGTTTACAGGCGTCTGGCACGGACAGTGAGTGCGAACGAGTTAATCTGGCAACTCCGTGTCTGATTCTTCTGTGCGACGGTCGGGCGCAACATGACACATTAAACGGGCGCATCCTCCTCATCGCTCCATGCGGACGTGCCCCGCACCTGCGGAAGTGGGGAGGCGAGTGAGGGGGGACACCTGAGGTGACCCCGCGCACACCGCCTGGTGTGCGGGGCAAGGTTCCCGGAGCAGGAGCCCCCGGGGAACCCGCCGAGGCCGCGCTCCCGAGCATCCCGAGCATCCCGGGCGGCCGGCGCTCCCCGGCGCGGCGGCGGCGGCGGGGCGGGGCTGCGGGAGGGCCCGGCCGCCACCGCCCCGAGGGCGGGCCGCCGGTGACAGCTGGGGAGGGACCCGGCGCCGGCAGCGAGGTGCGGCTGCCGGGCGGTGCTTCGCCGCCGCTCCGCTGCTCCGTCCGCATCGCCACAGCGGGTCCCTCCCGGGGAAGGAGCGGACGAGGGCTTGGCCGGGCCCTGCCGCCCTCGTCGGCCGCGGCGTGGGTGAGTGGTGGCAGCGGGAGGCACGAGTGGGGGATGCGGGGGCGGACTGGGGGGGAGGGAGGAAGGAAGGACGGACGGACGGACGGACGGACGGATGGATAGATGGATGGATATATAGATGGATGCACGGAGGATGCTGTCGCGCTCGGAGACTTTGGTCGTGCGAGGTGCCTGAGGGGAAAAAAAGTGCATCCCGGGGCGGGGCGAGGCCGTGTCCCACTCCTCTCGCCCGTCCGTGCCGGTGACCCGACGGGCGAGGAAGCCCCGGGAAGGGCGGCCGGTCCTTGCCGGGGCTGGGCGCTGCCTGTGCCCCGGCGGGGCGAGGAGGCTCCTGCCCCGCCGGCCCCCGCCCTCCCGCAGCTCCCCCGCAGCCATCAGCGGACCGGGGCGCGGCCGCGGAGGGGACGGGAGAGCTCCGAGGGGCTGCCCGTGCTCACCCATCCCCGCCGGGCCCCGCGGACGGTCCCGCAGCCGCCGGTACCTGCGGCAGGTCGGGATGGCGGTGCGGAGCATCCCGGCCCCGCCGCGGCTCTGCCTCCCGCCCCCGTCCCGGGCTGTACCGGCGGTGCCGAGAGCGAGGGCTCCAGGGGGTTACACCTGCTCGTGCAAGCCAAGCCCTGCGGGCAGGGATCTTCCAGGAGCAAACCTGAGGCCTGCCCTTGGAGGACTGGCAGGATGAGGCCTTTTTTTTTTTTTTTTTGCAGGGTGCTGGCTGGCTGATATTTACATAATATCTCTGCTTAAATGTGACCTCGTCCCTAATTGGAGGCTTCCTTTTCATTTTCTATGGCAACACTAGGGAACAGATCACTCTGGGGGGCTGGGTGAGAGGAATATCTGCAGACACTGTGATTTTTCTCTCTTGGTTCCCCATCAAGACTGGTTTGTTCTAGTGAATGGGTGAGATTTTGAGAAAAGTTCTTTCCCTCAGCCCTTAAAGCAGTTGCTAGGCCTGCAAATCATTGCAGACTTGCAAGAGCACTAAATTAGAGAGAAGATGAAGGGCACATGGGTTTAACTAACAAGCAAGAATTATTTTTGTTAGGTATTTACAGATTATCAGTCCGTATTTACTAGTCTGACTGATGACTTCCATGCACCACACTGCCTAATCAAACAATCCCAAGAAATTATACTAATTTTAACTGATGGTATTTATGTATTTTAAAATGGATATGATTAGTAGAAGGAAGTCCTACAAAATTTTGTAGGGTGGAAGAAAATGAGTCCCACTTCATTCCAAGATTCCTTTTGCTCGATGAGGTCCCTGTCCTGTACTTAGGACCCATCATGTATATACAGTAGTGTCTCTTCTTACATGGTTGGTCTCACTGACAGTAAGCTCGATGTGTGTATGTATTTATGCAGAAAATGGATTCTGTAATGCTTATTAGGGTCTGCTGTGTTTCATCTCTGTGAGATGCCAGCCTCAGTTTCAGGTTTTCTGTGGCAAGGGGGGAATATGCTTTGTGTTGGTTTTCCAAAGCCTGATGAAAATAAATGTTTTGTGATTGTAAGACACACTAATTCATGATGCGTTTAGGCAGGAAGATTTTTATAAAGACTTTCAAATTCTGCTTAATTATCTTTTGAGATGGTATTTTTGTTCTGCATTGAAAATACGCATGCTTTACTGTTAATAATGCTAAAATGAGCTATTCTGATACACTAGCTGTGATGCTCTGTTCAGCTTAGAACATTTGTTTTCAATCTCAATTCTCTTTGTATTTCTTGGTGTGTGGGGATGACTTTGTTTCTTGCTCCTGCGGTAGTGTGGGATCTTTTAAGGTTTGGGGCTTTTGTTTCTGGATGGGTGCAGGTGGTTAGGTTGTTAATACAAAGTGAATAGATACTTTGAAGCTTTAAGCAGAAGGACCAAGAATCCTGGATCTTCTAGAAGAGGTGATTCTTCTTACGGGTGAAGAGACCACTGTTTACAGAGGTGCTCTACAAGTTCAAGGAGTCCACCCCTGGAACTCCTTCAATGAAGCACTGGGGCTTAAGTTTGCTACAGGCTGAGATAAGAGTACTGTAAGAGGCCATTGGTATAGAGATTTCCCTAACATATTTAAGCTCTCCTGCATGCATATAAAAGCTTTTTATTTCCATTTGCTTTTTGGAAATGCTCTGAGCAATGATCACTCTCCACTTAAATGGATGTTCCTTTAGTGTCTTAGATTGTTGTTACGGGAATGTAAGAATTGGAAATTTCCTCAAAAGAGGCCCTGTGTTGAACCTGAGGTATAAAGGAGGCTTGAATTGGGAAGAGATATGCTCTGGTAAAATCTCAGTACACAGTGATGGAATAGAGGTTCCTCAGGATTTTCTCTTAGACATCCATCTCATTCAAGCTCACTTTTTGTTTTCCATTGTTAATACATTTGTGTCCCCAGCACCATCTTTGTTACGGTTTATCCCTGTCAATTGCTGCTTTTAAATATTTGTTAGTATGTAAATGTTTATGGTTATCTTCATGTATATTTTTTTTCCTTATGGAACATTTTGGTTAAATTATAATAGAAAATGTATGTGGGAGTAGCAAGTATATGAAGGAAAGAATTGGGCCTGGGCCATATTTCTGGACAGTGTAAGGCCAGATGGTGCTGACATAAATACATGTCAGGGAACAGAAAATATTGAAGAATGTGAGGTTGGATTGTCACTTTGTATAGAAGCAAAGTTTGTTGTATGCTGTCTCCATCGAAGAGGAGATATGGGCAGGTACCACTGATTACTGTGTCTCTATTTATCTAGTCATTTATAAATTTTGAACCAAAGTTTCTCTGCCATCGAGCAAAGAAAATATCAAACCCTTCCTCATGTCCTTGTCTGCAATTCTGATTCTTTTTTTTGCCTCAACTTTCATTAACTCTGTTCTACTTCATTTTGAAGGGACAATATTCAGCCTTAATTGCAGCTTTGTGTACTGATATGCACAAACGCATTCCATCTCTTTTCTTTTTCATTAAAAAAGTTCCATATTTAGAACAGTTGTTGGTTTATGGTACTTCTTGCAACGTTACTCAGCATTAGTAAGGAAAATTGTTTTCATGGTCATTGTTTCCTAGTTTGTTCACAGGTCACAATAAAATGTCATGAGTTCATGATCTAAAGAAGTGGGGGTTTTCCGTCTTGGGAAGTTTTCCTCCTGTATACAAATGTTGTAATTTACTTCTGTTTAACTTTTGCTAAGATTTTTTAAAATATGAAATGTTATCAGTCCTAACTTCAGTAATAGGGAAAATATCTATAGTATTTCAATAAAAATGGTATAGATTTATCATCAATGGGGCCAAATGGAAACACAGTAGTAGTTTAAACAATTTTTTATTAATTTTTTACCAGTGATACTTCCATTCTTTGCACACTATTCTAAATCATAGAACTCTTTTTTAGCGCAGGGAATGCTTTTGTAGGCCTTTCTTAGAGATTGCTAAAACTTGGTTGGTTACTTCCTTACTTGCAATATTTCATCTCTTTGTTCATCTAATAAGAATGGGAGCTGAAGAGAAACTTCTGCTATGTGCTGGGTGACTTCTTCCTCTTTTCCCTTCAACGCAACACCAGCCTCATAGATGTGGCATTTAATTCCACAGCTACCTTTGGATTTGATGTGTTCTTTCTTTACCATATAGGCTCTAAAACACATGCATAAATGCAAAGGAAGAGACAAATGTATTTGGGAAGCTTACACCCGCAGCTGTTAAGTTAGACAGGAGTGGATAAGGTACTTAATATAGTGAGGAATACAGTGTGAATTTTGTTATTTTATTTTTTGTTGTTTTGTTAGGCACAGAAACTTGTAGTCACTATGTATTGTTTGCACAATTGGAAAGTATATGTCAATGAAGACAAAGATGTAGAGAGGTAATTTCTAATTTGTCTCTCTGCACTCTCTTGGTTTTAAGAGAGGGGTGCCTAATACACATTGTATAAAAACATAGTCCTATTAACATTAACATTAACATGTCCTATTAATCTGATAAACTGAAACCACTTTCTGGAGGTGAAAGTCTGAAAGTGAAACAAAAATCACTTAAATGGTGAAATGTTTAGAAATAGTGAGTGGACTTTTTTATACTGGTTCTATCATCCTCAAAAAGCATCAACATTGTTTTGCTTTGCTTTGGCTTTACTTTGTTTTTAGTGGAAGATGGCTGAAAGGCCCTTTGTTTTGCTCTGATAAGAGAATTTTGATGTAAACATTAGTTAATTTGTTTCCTGCAGATGTTTTTAAAATCCTATATATTTAGTCTGCGAGCTGGCATTCTGTAATCAGTGTAAAATTAAGAGAGGCGCTATTTATATTATCAGCCCAAAGCGTATTTGTTCATGCGTTGCTTACTTGTTCCCTACTAAATGCTGAATGTAACCACAACTGTAGAGGATCAAGATGTCTCTCATAACTCTTTGAGGTTCCTGCTGTATTTTCTTCTCACTTTTAGTACATATTAACAGCATGTTGCCCATTTTTTAGCACCCTACCTTGACAGTAAGGAAAATCAGAAAGTATGTTTTTCATATTTCTTACTACCATTTTAACTTAACTTTTGTCTTCTTGGATAACTGACAGTTGCCCTCCATTTCAGTTGTCTTTGACAAGGCATTAGTAGTGAATGCTTTTAGTTACTCTTATTGAGAGCTGGTACCTTTCCATTCAGTACGGAAGTGTCGGTAGAGCCACCCGGCTGTATTTCACAGTTTCACTTTTGATTTGGCACTGATGCTCAGCATGTGCTGCAGATGAAATGCACGGCTTCCTGGGTGTAACCTCAATAAATGGTATCCCTTTGGCTAAAGTCAAAGTTGCCAGCCTTCATTATGGGCACTGTCTGCGTATCTGATTGCTTTGACTTTACTGTGCAGGTGAGGAGGTGATTTTTTTATTTCCCCCCTGTGAGTATAATGCTCTCAAGTTTAATCCTAACATTATTCATTTATTTTAAGGTGAAGTGGGCCAAGTGGTATGTTGGTGTAATTGAAACCGAGGTCCTATTATTGTGATTATTACTATTTATATGGTGAGAATAAGAGTGAGCCACTGAAGAGCAATATTCCATGGGTTCTTTCAAAATTACCTTAATTCTTTTCTTCAACAGTCAGAACAAGGAATATCTTATCTATCTAAAATAGACTATTTTAATAAGACTGTCCAAAATGTCAGTGATTATGAGCCTGAGATTTTACCTTCTTTTTCTGTTTTCTATCTACATCCACATTTATAAATACTTGTGGCAATGGGATGCACATGTATCTATCCTGAGTCTAATCAGGACACATTTCTAGGGTGGAGGTTTTACTTTGTGAGACAGTGGTTCTCATTCTGCCTGAGTCCCTAAGCTGCAAATACTTCTATGATTTCGAAGTAACTCCTTCATGTAGTTCTTTCTGCACTATCTGGATGTAACCACTCTGTTGTTCCTACCAGGATGGAGACAGTGTGTTGTGATGTGTTCCTTCTCTAAATTGCTTAGAAAGGAAAGATGAAACCCTAAGAACCTTTTTCCCTATCAAGGTGTAAAGCACCACTTTCACAGTGTTTTCACAATGTTTTGACCTTATGTTGATCTACTTGAGTCACATCTTGACACACATCTTGACATTTCCTGTAGAACAGATCATGTCTCAATCATTCATTGCTAATCTTGCTAGGTATAGACTACATCATAATTATACTCTGCTAATTTCGTGTAGCAGACCTTTATTTCTTAAAGGAGAATTTGGTAATTTTTCCTCTTATATAATTTTCTGGACTCCCTATTTTTTAAGCCAAAAAGAAAGATCTGCAAGTACATTTTATGCCATTTTCTTATATTGATGTTCTTTGAGATTCACTTGTTTTAAGAAAGCAGAGTGATGCTCTATCTAAACTATGGCAAAAGAAAATAATTCAGCAGACCAGTAAGGATGATGGACCTAATTCTCACAAAAGCAGACTTCAGCTTCTCCGTGCAGCATAATCCTTCTCAAGATAATCATCCTATTAGTTTTTCCATGAGGCTTTGGCCACTACCATGTAGAATGGGGAGGGAGGATGGGATGCTGTGCCCCAACACTTAGTGTCTGTTCTGGTAATTCTGAGTATTTTAGTAAAATGGCAAACTCTTACTAAAAACTTTAATTACATTTGCTGTAGCCTGGCTTCCTACGGAAATGAGGCTTAAATGCTTCTGCTGTCTCTCAGTCCCCTATGACTAATTTTTGCATTTGTTGGCCAATTTCAAACTGCATTTGTAAGAAGATTGAAGTCTCGAAGATAAATCTGCTGCTCCAGAACTCAAGATGTATATACTTGACTGGGAAGGTTAGATGAGCCTTTTTGTATTTTTAATCAAGTTTCACTGGTGATCAAGTTCACAGCATGAACTTGTATTCTTTGCAATGAGTTTCCTTGAAAAATGAGTATTTTTGGACAATTCCTTTTATTCCTGATATCTCATCACGTCCTCTTATTAATGTTTTCTAGTTTGGTTTGGTGGGGGGGGGTGGGTTCGTTTTCTTGGTTGGTTTGGCTTTTGGTGTGTCTTTGTTTATTTTTAATGGATGGCCATCATATGTTAAAATTTCTCAAGACTTTTTAGATTCTACGTTCTGCCAGCTGGGAGGTCAGTGTTATTACTACCTCTTGTAGTAAAACCCCAAAGCTTTCCTGCATTCAGCTGATTGTACCAACGCTGCCTTTATGGTAGTACCACATACTCTGTATATATATTATTTTTTGCAGATTTTTTTTGTCCACTGTGTAAGGAAACCTGAAATACTTTGAGTTTTCTTTTTCTACTTTTTTTCTCCATCTTTTCACTGTAGCCTTTCCTAGATGACTTGTAGTCTAGAAAATAGGTGCCTGTTTCTGCATCACAGAGGGGAACCATGAGCACAGCCATGCTTAGGCACATCTGAGCTAGATTTAGTCTATCTATTTAGCAAGCTATTAGGAATCTAGGTACTGAGTAACAAAGCTGTGGCTTTTAAGAGTAAAAACAGTAAATGCAGAGAATTTTGTGTCCATTCACAACTGTACACTCAGAAAATACTCCAAGGATTACCATACAGCTAAATGTGTTTGCAGAGACAGTGTATCTGACGCACCGTGTGAAACAGAAGATTCCTGCATCCTGGCACTATAACATAATTGCATAATGATGACAGACTATGCTTTGCAAGGGGATGCATTGGAGATGTGTCTGATTTAAACAGCATTTAAGCTCTAATCAGAGTACTTAGTGTACTTAATGTATATATTGTCCAGGAATTGACAGAGGCTAATCCTTGAAACAGCACAAAAGCAACACTGGATTTTAATTATTTGCTGTTTTCTCACACAAAGCAGAGGAATATCTAAAACCTTTAGAGCGATGTGTCCCCACATCACTCGAGGTAATAAATACTGTACATTTCTTACAGATTTAGATCTGTAGATCTAAAATCCTGCCGGATGTCAGTGAAGCAGAGCCTTAAATATCATGATTGTCAAGAATGATAATTCTCATTTGCAGAAATAAACCCCAAAATATACCACACATTTTCTCTCTCATATCCAGTATTTCTAGCTTTTGTGCATCTGATGCAAAAATGCATTGCTGGTTCAGCTGCCACAGTCAGCTGTAACTGGCATGTGGAGTAAGGGAGCTGGAAAAAATCCACAGTCCTGCACTGGAATGCAGTAATTGCCAGCTCCTTACTGGGAGGTGGGACCAAATGTGTGAATCTGTCACAGCATGAAGATCTGTGGAATAACTCTCCTGTTCTAGTTATTTCATATGCTCTGAAATAATTTTTATTGGTTTAGAATATATTGGAAGAGGGAAGAATTAAAATGGATGAGGCATTCCAAACTGTCTGTAATAGAATAACTAATTCCATGGTTGGTTTTCATGTGAAAACAAGTCTGAAGAAGCTGTATGGAAAGTAGGTAAGTCAAGAATTCTGAGAAAGATGCAGAAGGAGATGAGTGAGTTAAAAGAGTATGCTGCAGAGAAAATAAGAAGGAGTGGGCGTCTATGTAGGAAGCTCTGTTGATGTCAAAATGCTACATGTTCTTATTTTGCTGTGCTTTTTCATGATGGAAGAGTGGATGTTCTGCACATGTCATTCTGTTTTCTGATTTAACTTTTTTTTTTTAATGTGGAAGGAATCATTAAGTATGAGATACATTCTTTAGCAATGAAACTGCACAATGTGAAACTCTAATTTTTGTGGGGTTTGAATTACACAAACTATTTTTTCTTTTTCCTGTTTTATATTGCTTGAAATACACCGCAACCCATAGGTGAGAAAACTGTTTTCTTGGCTTCTCTCTTGCAAAGGCTCTAGCTTTATTAAGTATAAAAATAAGAACCCTCTTGATTCTAGTCTTAGTTACAGTCTGTATAACATGGATCCATCATCCATACATCCATCAACTTTATTGCATGTGTTCTGAATTTACACTGGATGTAAATAACACTAGTCAAGGCAGAGAGGTTGACAGTGGTAGTTGCACTCATTGTGACCGTGACCTCTCTGCATGGGAAGAGTTTTGGTGCTTTGATTACATATATATCATTCTTTAATTTGCAGTAAAGTTTAAAGATTAGATTTTTTTTCCCCCAGCTTTTAGCATGGCCCATGCTGCATGTGTTTCTGACTGATAAAACCTGCCCTGAAAAATAGGACTGTAAGTTGGTACTTGTATATATTCTAAGGGTTTTAGTAGATAAATGTGACTTTGGGGCCACAGACCAAAATTATAGTAATTGATGAAGTGCTCAGACCTTCTTCTATAGTATTCTATATATATGTTAATATAAAACTAACATACATATATATATGAATTAAAATGTGAATATATTCAATCAAGTTGTCATGTAGTTCTGAGACTCATTAAACCTACCTGTGAATATCTGTGTCACAAACCTTTATATCATCCATGCCTGTGTTGTTAGGACTTCATTGGTTGTGCTTAGTTTTGTTGTCAATTCAAGAGCTAAGCCCTTCTCCTTTGAACTGCCCTAGAACTTCTCTCTTAGCATTTTTCAGTAAGCTTCAGTATTTCTGGGGTGCATTAGTCTTCATTCACTGATGTGTTTGACTTTAACTGCATGCGCTCTCTGAGTCTTTTCTATTTGGTGTCAGATGTCAGGCCTGGATGAAGTTTTCCAGAAGGTGGACTGACCGTGTAGAAGGCACTGGAGATGCACAAGCAATTCTATGTTTGTTTCTGAACCTCGGAGTTGTTGATTGGTGTGATTTTGCCAGTATTAATAATTGCTCTGGATTCTTGATAGACTGACACTTTAGGAGCAGGACAGGTGGTATATACTTATTGTATCCGAGTCCCAAGTAGATTTTGGATGACAAGAAATGATTGTGCCTTTGAAGCAGGGGAATTCTTACAATGTGTGCATGCAATATTTCGCTCTCAGATGTTGTGCATTGGATGCTGAGGTTTTCTTATCTGTTTTTGGCAAATAGGATTTAGCTTTCTCTAAGTAACAGATTGTCTTTCTTAATGTTTTGAGAACTTTCTTGTTAATTTTTGCTGTAGCTTGTGAAACTGTGCTTGATTTCAAGGTGTTCGGTGGAAACGCTGCAAGCCACATGCATATAGTGGACTGAAGGCACTGTATACAAACACCATTGGAATGTGATCATGGACATTGCTGTCCTCATTTTAAGGTAAATGGCCAGTCTTCGCAAACGAAGATCTGGGAAAGGTGTTTTTACCTTTCAAGCCTGCGCAATGGATTTT
>JAWWLV010000144.1:61742515-61774141 GCA_035041135.1 Platyrinchus mystaceus | reverse complement strand
AAAATCCATTGCGCAGGCTTGAAAGGTAAAAACACCTTTCCCAGATCTTCGTTCGCGAAGACTGGCCACTTATACTTTATTACTGTCATTCGTTGAGATGAACTTCCAGCTAAGAACCCTCTAAACACAGCAAAATCTAGAAACAACAGGTACTGAAATGTGTGATGCAATGATAAATTGTAATGATTAATTCTTAATTATTTCTTCTGTTTACAGTTGGGCCTCCTTGTTTCCTACATTGCTGTTTTGCATTTCATACTGTGCTTGATTTTGAACAGTACTGTGATTGTGTTTGGCAAGGTGCTTACAGTAGATGACTTGGGTATAAAAGCATGTTCTGAACAGCTTCATTCTTTCCCATGCTCCTTTTACCATCTAATGTGTTGCCTTTGAGACACACCTTTTGTCACTCCAGCTGTCTTTCAGCACGAAGGAGTGAACTAAACTGCTGTTAGCATTTCATTAATGCCCCTTTTGATCGGTGGGCAGATGTTGCCGAGTGACCGGTGCTCGCCCCGGCCCCTGCTGATCCCCACGTTCCATATGTGCCTGCCAGGCAGGTGGCTGGATGCAGGACTCTCAGCTGGGGAAGGCCAACTCTCAGTGGATGCTCTCTAAAAGATAAAGACATTTCTAAGATGGATGACCATTCTTGTCTAAGGATTTTCAAGGCAAAAATAGGCCACGGTGGTAATAACTCACTTAACATATGATTTGAGTCCTGAAGCATCTTTCAGTAATTTCTGCATGTGTTCATTGACTTGTAAATGTAGGCATCTGCTCTCTCTGTGAATGCTCTAGTGTCAAAGAACTTATCAATTTCTTTACTTATCTAATTCCATTGGCTAGTTATTCCCCTGCCTCAGGAATCTCTTCTTAGTAACACTGACTATGGCTGTATAGCAAATACAGTGCAAATAAAGATAAAGCTTCTGTGTTATAAATATGAGCTAAATTAGGCAGAAGTTTATTTTTAGGTTACTGATTATATTGTTGATCACCATGTTTAACAAGAGTGTTCTTTGTGCTGTGCAGTAATTTTTACAATGAAATTGTACTCTCATCACTGAGTTGACATGAAAGAGCAGGGAACTTGCTGGCAGGCATATCTGGGTTAGGCTGCAGTAACTCATTAGAAGCTCCTAAAGTAGGATTACATAAATGGGACCCTATCTTCTCAGGTTAAATATAGTTCTGTAGTTTAATCTAATATGTGGCTGCCATAAAGACTAGGTTGACTGGCAGTAGTACCCTGATTTGTCCACCTTTTCAGTGCTATGCTTAAAAACAAGACAATGAAAACACAAATAAAATTCACAGTTAAGTCTTTAATGGAATTCATTGTGAGTTTACCACTGTTATTTAGGTCATCTTGTTTTAAATGAAAATATTAATTAGCAAGTCAGGTTGGAATAAACTTGAAATATATACATCACACTTTTCAGTAATCTATTTTTTCTTTAATCAAGTTGTAGAAAGAATTTCTTACTTTTAATGGTTTAGGCTATAATCTTGAAGGATACTTCAGCAAAAGTACAAGCATGTTAGTTTAAAAGATCTACAAAATTAAATGTAAAATTTTTTATTATATCACAATCACAAAGAAGTAAAGGAAATGTATTCAATATAAAGGCCCCTTTCTTTGAACTTCTAGATCTACATTAACATTATGAACTGAGCCATGAACTCCTAGAATCAGTGTTCCTTAGTAAGAGGTTGAGTAATATTTTATTTTACGTTATTGCTCTATACTTGTATCATTATTTATAAGCACCATTTTCTAAAGACATTATCCATCAAAACCCCAAACAAAACAAAACAAAAATCCACAAATGCCCTTTTTCTAACATGAGAGTTCAGGTAACTTTTAATCATCTTTATTTCACTGTAAGGTCTTACCTTGACCTGAAGTCAAGAAATGTATTTTTTTCATATAATTGGCAGGATGCATATTTGTGTGTGTTTATTTTTATGGGCCTATATATATTACTGGTTATACACAACAGTCAGATGGATTGAAAAGATTCTTGCCAGTGCCTTGATTTAACCTTTTGGTCTTAAACAGCCTGTTGTTGGCACTGTGATGTCCATCCTGACAGCATGAGTATGAATTAGCTGCTGGGTGAGCTGTTGGGGCTCTGAGCAACCTGGTCTAGTGGAAGGTGTCCCTGCCCATGGCAGAGGGGTGGAACTAGATGACCTTTAAGGTCCCTTCCAATCCAAACCACTCTATGACTCTAAGCAGCACTGCATTTCATGGTGCTGAACTCTTCAACTTCTGCCTGTTACACCATGAGCTGCATTTCTTAGCTGTTATCTGTGAACATGTGGGGGCACACTTACATTCTGTTCTGAATATGAAGTCACTGCCACGTCTGCTGGAGGTGCACATGCACATCTAGAACCGAGCATGGTCTGGCATGAGTGAAAGCCTTAGCTGAAGATGTGAAGAGCATAATTCATATTCATAATGGCTGTTGATTTTTTTCTCAGATAAACTTGCACAAGTGTGATAAGGTCATGCCATGTCCACCAAGTACAGTCCAGTTATAAGTTCAAGTGATAATAGCAAGCTTATTTTTTTTGAAAACAAATCTGTGAATAGCTGGGAATCTCAGTCTTTCTTTTAATTCACTCCTGCAGTAAATTTCCTGGGTTTTATTTGTTGTTGCGTTCTAAAAAGAGGCTTTACATTAGCAAGTTAGTGAGGACATAAAACAGTTATTTTCACACTCTTCATTTTAATAATGAAAAATAAATTATTTATTGGTCTTAAGTTTTAATTTTAAAGACTAGGAGCTGTAGAAGTCACACTTGGTATATGTGGAATAAACCAAATTCTCTCAGGAGGATTTCCTTTAGAAATACCTAACTGTTTTTATCTTCTACATCTTTTAATCTTCTAAAGACAGAAATAAAGTTACATTATGCATTATAAATGTAAAAAGCAAGGGCTTTTGTAAGTAATGCAATTAAAAACCAGTGGTAAGACTGCTTCTTGTTAGCTTACACATTGCTAGTAATTTTGTCAATACTGCAGTTTCACTCTCTGCACGACATTATAGGGGACAAATTTTTGACTGATAAATGTTTTTGGGGTACCTCTGGGTTTTTCTGGTGATGGAAACTGAAATATCTTGGAACAACAGTAAGAAAATATGCCTTTCTGCTAAATAACTATGAGAATTTAGTACTTCAGACCAAGGACACCTTGATCTAAGCTATTTTCTGTAGAACTTTCCTAAATACAGTATTCAATATCAGTGATGGGGAAAATGTGGGGTATTTTAAAACTTTTAGGGGAAAAATATACTTGGTTATTGCAACAAATTCTGTTTCCATTGACTTTAAACTTCTTTTTTAATCCTCAGCTGTAAGGCAAAAAAATGCCCACAAAAACAACAGCTAAAAAAACCCAAACAAAAAACCTCCCACACAACCCACCGAAACCACAAACAAACAAAAAAAACCCTGAAAAATTGAAAGGTTTTATTATAAAATATTTTTTACAAACACTTTTTAATTAAAATTAATTTCCCTATTTTTCCTTTTAAAAATTATTATTATTATTATTATTATTATTATTATTATTATTATTATTATTATTATTATTATTATTATTATTATTATTATTTTGCCAAGCACAGAGCAGCATTTGGGAAGGACTTCTAGTTAACCAGTAAATTTTAATCAATCTTGGCTTTTTGTTTGCTTCCTAGAAAAAAAACTCCTTAGATTGCATCTGAAAATACAGCTAATATTTCCTTAGCTTCCTCTTAAATTTTAGTTCTTTGGAACAAGGACTGCCCTGTACTATTAATTCTATCTTTGTTGTCAAGGCAATAAATGTGATAATGCATCCAGTATGTTCTAGCATGTGTTAAAAGTATTGTAGACAGGCGACATATGCTTTAACAAGATGTGGCTTTGCTGGTTTGAGTCTGTCTCTCCTTGAGCTTTTTATCTGTACCAGCTTAGGTTGTTTTTTTTCATCTGGACGAGACTCTTACAGTATTTTAACAGCTGTGTTTTTGATCCCTAGATGAAGACAGCATGTTTGTGTGACAAGCAGTCCTATTTTCAGCTAGGTTCTCCTCGCATTTCTGCAATTTCAAGTAATAATAATTGTTAATGTGATAAATAATTTACTTTGTCCAGATTAACTTTGAAATTGATTGTTTTTCAACTTGCACAGTAACTGATCTCTCCTAAGACGGTCTGTGTTTAATACTTTGATAGCTGCTCCAGAAATAAGTACTGTAATAACAAAATTATTGTCAGACAAATTTTAATTTTGAAGTATGCAAACGAACACAAATTGCCCTCTACACTCTGTAAGGAATTCAGCATCTCTCTTACTATTGAGATGTTTTGCAGGTGTTACTGTAAAAATAGCTTCTATCAGAAGTCAGTTTATCTAATTTACATTTTAAATTACTTAGAGTACAATATTTACCTGAAATGTGACCCATGCCTTATAATTAGGGTTGTACACTCCCAAATTTCACATTTAAGTTAGAAAATGTGGAGAGGAGCTGTAAGAGAGTGGTTTGTAAGGTCAGCAGTGTCAGGTCAGCTGAAATTCTGTCTGGAATTTCCCAGGCAGAAGAATGTACAGATGCACTGCATTGAGTTGCCATTGCCTGCCTTAGGTGGTTACTAAATGCATCAGATTTACTGTTTTCATGGGCAGTAACTTCTGTTTCTTAGAAATCTTGGCTTGCTCACTATGCAACACATATGTATAGAGCTTCAGTCCAGATTTTTTTATATTACTGGCAAATATGCAGATTCTTTCTAAGAAGGAAAAGTAAAAATGTTCAGGTAAAATCCGAGTCACTGCTGCCTCGCATTGCATTTTATATCTGTAGTTCTGAATGGTCCTTGCTGTGAGACACATCTTTAATGCTTTGTGCTGTTTCATATCTGTCTTCCTCTTGGTGGTGATACCACAATTAGAATTTCACTGAATTGGAGCACTTATGAACAGCATTTTATTAGTGTGAAGAAAATTTTATTTATCTGTTTAGTTATGAATCCCTCTCTCAAATCATTAAATAACACCTGTGTACATCTGTTTGTCTAAGTTTTTTGCTAAGAAGGCTGCTCACGGTGTTGCTCCATATTATTTTCTGATGCCAGATTATGTGATAATTGTAAATATACTGGATCAGTGGGCACACATGGACTGTGGCTTTGTGGGTTTGTTTTCCCCTTACCTGAAACCAAGCAGGATACTCTTTGTTAAAATTCCCAGATCACAGTGATTTTATTGAGCCAGAGAGAAAGAAAAGAAAAGCAATGTTATAGCATGGACATAGACCTCTGATTTATCTAAAGGTATAAGTGACAGAAAGAGCAGCAACCGAAATGTATAACAGGCTTAGCATTGTATGTGTTACTTTTGTAGCTGTCATTGCTCTGTAGCTTCCACCATATTTTTGCTGAACTACCCTATAGGGTTTGCACCAATGCAGTGTGTTTCTCCATTGTGATTCTGAATTCCTTCTTCCCTCTGCTACCATTCTTTTTTTTATGATATTTTGAAAAAAACCAGCCATCCTTTCTTTTCTGTATTCCTTTTACATTTTCAATTTCCAGGCCTCTGATCCAGAAGTTAGGAGACGTGGTGTTATTTATCCATGCTCTGTTCTCAGCTCTCTCAGCACAGGTTGGCACCTGTGCTGTTGTGGAGGCAGGATGCTGTGCTGGATGGGGCTGAATCCATCCAAACCAGCGTGGTGGTTCTTAGCAGCACGAGATCCTTCGGTCTTCATGTAGTTCTTGGGAGAGGCCATCTACAAGTCCTGGTTATAGTACACACATTGATGCTTGATTTTAGTGGACTCATATGAATATGTGGAGTCATAGGAATAAATGAGATAAATTAAGGTGCAATTATAGGGTGAAAAGGGAGACAACAGGCCATGATATAAAAATATCAATAATAATAAACTTTAAAATAAAATGAGTGGAGAAGGACCTATGTCTTGGAAAAGCACAAAGGAAAGGAAGTTTTAAAACTCTTCTATAACTCTTCATAACCAAACAATTTCTTCTTCCTTTGGAGTAATAAAACTTTGCTCATAACCTGTGCTCAGTATCTTGTAGGGTCAACTGCTGGCTTCCATTCTCTGCCCTGTGCTCTCAAGTTGCAGCTTCCTATTTGCTTCCTGTTCCCAGAGAAGGAAACCATCTCATAGTAATGTCCCGATTAGGATTTTTTTTAGTTTATCTTTTCAGAAGGGTGTCAAATAAAACAGGGTTAATTTTTTAAAGGTTTCTTCTGAGACACAACTTGTCTTTTTCTGTTCTATTTTACTTAGCACTAGCATCTGCCCATTTCTGTCCTTATTATATCAAATCAATATCATACTATATGATATAATTTCAAATATCCCTTCAGTTTTCTTTTCTATTATTCTATAAAGGACTTGCAGGTATTGGAAAATCCAACAATATGTGAATAATATTTTTCAGTGCCCAAATAAATTAGATTGTTCCTCTCTCCTTAATCCCTCCTCTCTTTAGAAATCTCTGTAGTGTTTCTAATAAAGGGTTCAAAGTCTGATAACAATGGAAATTCTTGGAACTATATGTACCACTTTAGATTTAAAAATCTGTTTTCCAAATGCATCCATTTGCTGCAAATATGAAGGGATGAGGATACCGATGTTAGCAATGTTTTGGAACAGGGAGTAAATTAAATGGTCTTAATTTCTTTCTCCAAACAAAAGTGATGAATAGAAAATGCCGCCTTTTAGGCAGGAACTCTATGTAAAATCAAAATAGCATCAATGTCAGTCCTTTGGTCTGCTTGCAACAAGCTGTAAAGTACAATTCATTGCATTTCTCATAATTTTTTACAGCTATGTCTAATTTTATACTTTCAGCTAGATCAGTATGAGTATTTACAAATAACTGGAAAAAATGATCACTCTATTTGGCCATGTGTTTTTAAATTTAAAAAAACCTTTGTAGGCTGTAGGAGTTAAAATCTCCTTAGATGTTTAGTAGGCAGAAGTGAATGAAAAAGCTGGAAGTGGGCTACTGATACAGTTTAGGCCTTAATTTTATAAGAGTTTTGGAAGTCAACACTGCAATTGAATGAGGTTTTCCATTCAATATGTCATATCCAGCTTCTTTTTATTCTGCCAATCTCTCCTTTGTGCTGGCTCCAGCATTTTTCAGATTATGAGATGAATTGGCTCAGAGAGAGGGATAAATGTTAAAGATATGGAGAATGGAAAATGCCTCACTTTTAGCTTGAATTGGTTCTCTCTCTTGGCTTACCACAACTGTGCTGGCTCAAGCTAGGATAGAAATATTTCTCTTTAAAGTTAACATGGGTTTAAAGTGTCCATGAAACTATGGCCTTAATTGGAGCATGTAGCATGAGGAGTGTCACTGTGCATCCTTCTAGGGATTGCCTCTGACAGTGCTGACCAGAAACATCTCCCAAGATGGTATTTTCTTCAGGTACACACCTCAGCACGCATCTTTTGTATCCTTTTTTCTGCTGTTCCTATTGACCGCTATCCCCAAGAGCAACAGGGACCTGATCACTGATGCTCCACATCAGCCCTTGCTAAGTTTAATCATTTTCACTGCATGTGTGCTGAATTCTGTGACAAGTGTTTGCTTCTGCAAGGCTGAGATCAGTGGTGGGGTGTTGGGCCTGACTGTGTGCAGCAGCAACACCAGACCATACTTACATGCCCATCAGTAGGTGCTGGTCTAACGAGGAGGTAGGGAAAGGCTGTATGCACAAAGACATTGAGTTATGCACATCTAAAGGTGAAATTCTTGAAGTGTCTGCACAGTAACTTCCACTTTGGAAGAGTCTGAGTTTGTGTGTCCGTAGCTCAGGTGTTAAATTTTTCCAAGTTATAATAGAGACTTTATTGCTAAACCAGTCACTGTTCACCAGCCTTTAAATTAATCAGTGTCCCCAAATGGGACCAAGTCAGTAGGTGCTTCTTAGTAATGTATGCCAGCAAATTGGTTGCCTTAAGAAATGCAATTACTGGATTTTTGCTCATAAATGCCATCAGAGGAAGAGGTAGTAGAGTCCTTTTCTGTGTCTGTAGAGGTCTTTTGTTCAAATCAGAACTAACCCTCATAAAAAATATTACAGGATGCCAGTTTTCTATTGAAACTAGGTCACTTTGTATAAAATAATTAAAGATTTATTGGTCCTTAGGGAAGGACCTAGATCTCTAGACTAATGTTTGGGGCCCTCAGTGGAGAAAATGAATCAGTGATTTGCTGGGCAAGCATTGCAATCATTATAATTGTGTGAAGGGCTGTTACAACATGGTCTTTCAATTGCGTATAAAGATAAGAAATTGACACCTGCTTTATTTTTTAAGAAAAGGCCATGGGGAATTGAACTACAAAAGAGGATTTAGAGCTGTATTAAGTGGAGATACCTGCCTTAGGAAATCTTAGTCACAGAAATACTCCTTATTGCCTGTTTTCTGCTGAGGATTGTATAGAGAGGAAAAAGTGAACTTTCCCATTTTTTGTGCAGGCAGAGGAATGACCAGAGGCTGCATATTCTGGATGTTTTCTGATGCTGCAATAGCCAAACTCCTCTGAGGATCTACCCTGAAATCGTTAATTTCAAATTGTGTAAGGCAATCATCATCACATGGTGCACTTTCCAGCAGTTCAGTGTGCTGCCACCTCAAATATTAACAATAACCTTGAAATTAGAAGCCATGTCTATTTTTCTTCCTTCTCAGAAGCAACTCTGGACACTGTTGGAAACCTTTGCTATTTATCTCTGAAATCTGCTTAAATGGCAGTAAAGTGAATGCTGGGAGTACTGATGACCTAAGATGTTTGTTCACTTTTGCCTGATCTGAATTCTCTGGACAATTGGTGTCCAGAAAAATTGAATTTGTTACCTGGTGTGGAACAAGCCAATAATCACACACTTGAGAGAGACACTGATTATTTATTTCATAGTTGCACAAGCCTGGGTTCTAGGAAGTATTCCACAAATCAAGCACCCCAACTATCAAAACTTTTTACTATTGATACACTTCAGTAAAGAAAGGCATTAATGTTCACTGTCTACAGGATACATAGTTCTGTTATTAGTATTCTGTCTTCTATTGATTTACAATTCTCTCAAATCTCATGCTAATTAGTCCACATGTTCAGTCGTTCTCTTCTGCTACAATGCAGTTCTCTCTTAGTCTGGTGCAAGCAACCAAGTATCTCCAGAGTCCATTGGAAAGCAAGGCAGGACTTACAAGTTAGTGCATGTAGCTGGGAATGCCATAAAAAGTCAGGACATCCCAAATAAACTAGCACATCTATTTATGCAAGGCTCTCCTGGTACTTCGTATTGTCAGGAAGGCAAAAACTGTTCTGTTTGTGTCAATGTACCAAGCAAAGCAGACTTTCTGCAGAATGATAAATGACAGATTTTTAATACTTATTGACACAGCTGAATTAATGCTGTTGCTGAAGGAATGAAAATAATTATTTTTAATTTTTTAAAATGAAATCACATTATCATGTAGCAGGACTTAATTTAGACAGGAAAGATTATGGCATGTTACTTCTTATACAACTTATTCATCCATTTGGGACATTGATATTTTAATTTGAAACATTAGCCAAAGGGTAAGTTCTTGGCTGTTAGTCATGAGTTGTCCCATCTTTGTCCCATCTTTGTCCCATCTTTGGATATATATATCTTTGTGGTAAATTTTATTCTCCATCCACACCTATCAGGAGAGACTATCTTCTGATCTGATGACATTCTGACAGAGTAGTAAGGTCTCAGGCCTTATAAACAGATATGTAGATTAGCATTTTTAAAAATTGCTGAAGAGTTCTGTACTCTGGTACATTAATGAATACTATACATTGGTAATGGAAGAAAAAAACAAGGATGTTTTTTGTTCTGTAGTTTACTTGAGTTTGAAGGACAGTTTGTGCAAATATACCAATTTTGTGACAATGAAGCATTTTAGCTAAGTAGTGTAGCCCTTCTATTTCATAACACAAAAATTTCATAGTGATTTTAGAAGTTGGTTTTATAAAACAAACAAAATATTCTCTTAATTTTTTTTCATGATAATAAATAAATATACATTTGGATTTGTTTAGCCATTTCATATAAGGGATAATGCTTTTAAACTGAAAGAATTTAAAAGATTTTAAAAGAGTTTAAAATCTGAAGATTCAGACTAGATATAATGAATTAATTTTTTTTACAATGAGAGTGGTGAAACACTGGAACTGGGTGCCAAGAGAGGCAGTAGATGCCCCATCCTTGGAAACATTCAAGGCCAAGTTCGATGGGGCTTCCAGCAACTTGTTCTAGTTGAAGATGGCCCTGCTCATTGCAGGAGGATTGGACTAAATGACCTTTAAAGGTCCCTTCCAACCCAAACTGTTTTCTGTGATGCACAGTGTTAGTCTCTTGTGTATACTCCATTGTGTACCCAACAGCAGCTAGCAAAAACCAAAATGAAAGAAGAAAAACGGTGTTTTGTTCATCTGACTGCATGATGTCCTCCTAATATTTTAAGTTTCCCAGTTTTCTGCCTAATGTCTTTACATCTGTTAGATCTTTTCACACCTCTTCAGTTTGTGAAGAAATAAACTGCCTCCTGAAATAAAACTCGAGTCAGATATTCCATTTAATTCTTAAATGGACTGTGTTGTATATGCCTTTGCATAATGCCCTCAGGTCCAGTAGTAGCTGCTCTGTTTCTCTTGAGTTGTGTAACAGGAAAGTTTGTCCCAGATAGCAAATGATGCCAGGCATATTTACTTCTACCAGGGTTGGACTGGATTTGTGTTCTTCAAAACACTATTTTTAAAAAAAATAACTTTGCTATTCTTGAAAAGCACAGTGCAGCTTTACAGCATGGTTCTCATGTGCCTCAGACTGAGTCAAAAAGTAGTAATCCAAAGCGGCTCAGTGTTCATGTCAGTCACTGAGAGCTCTGAGATGCAGCAGGGTTTCAGTTTCAGTTCATGGTGCTCACCAAGAATGAAACACAGGCTGTTCCATAAATGAATGAAATGCAATTCGCTCCTCTGCCAGAAAGCACTCCTTTCTTGTTTTAAAGATAATTCAAAGAAAAGCACCATTTACAAATTTTTTTTTCTCCAAATATATATGTATCATAATAGTTCAGATAACTTCACAACCTGATCATTTGACTATAATCACAGTGTTGTGCTTACAGATTTCTAAGGCTGTTAGTCAGCTTGCAGATGGACAGCCAGATCTAAAGTTGATATTTTGTAGAAATATGGAAGGGTTGCTCTCTTTTAAATAGTGCTTCAGATGAAATGAAGTTTAACTCTGTTTAAAAATAGCAAAATCCAGCTGCTCTGAATTTTCTCTGCAAATTATTAGAGTTCTACAATTACACCTATTTTGTTCTTTACAGGGCCACAAACTATCGTAGAAGTCAATAGCAAAGTTCTTAATGTTCTTGAAGGAGCCAGGAGTTAATAAAATTATTCAAGTCATGATCTGTATATTGTCCAAAGACAGCAGCATAGCCAGAATAGAAAATAGTGTCTTCAGTAGTCTCTTCCTCCTATCTGGATTATGTGTATCTGTAAGAAAATTTCAAATTAAAAAGAGAAGCATTGTGAATCAAGTGTTTGGTTTCCAAATATCGTTTGCTGTAGAAATTCGGTTACTTATGGTAATTACCAATACGATTTTATGTGGTAAAGGACTGTTTTTTACTTCCCAATAGCAATTATTTTTCTTTTTAAAAGATACATTTGATAAGAAGAAAATCACTTCACATGAATGCTGTATTGTAATTGTGCTTTTACAACCTATTACCATTTAAGTGTTTCATTTTTTACAGTCAAGGAGTACTTACTTTTTTACTCCTCCTGCACTTTAAAAGCATTAGCATGGATTATGTTCTACTGCAATACTAATGAAGGCTTTTTTGGGGAGGAAGGTTGTGGGGTGTGGCAGTAGTCCATTCTGCATCTGAACTGCATACTGCTGTTCAAGAATGAATTGCTATGAAAGTGTGTGGTGTTTTTGTAGTACTAAGATATTGGCAGGATTTACACTTGTCACCTCAGTTGATTTTTGAGAGGCTTAAGAAAGGTTGGAGGGACATGATGTTGGTAATGCCACGGTCAGTCAAGTGCATCTTTTATCCTGACACACCGGCAATACCAGACAAGAGAACTGCTCATGCCTCACCTTCTCTGAGAGAATTGCTCTTTCCAGTACACATAATAGTCTTAATTTGTTTGGACAGAGGGTGTCTGATGATAACCCAGGATGCTTTTCAGGATTTCATCAGATTAATTCACAGTTACAGGAAGCTCAAAGAGCCTTCCCGGTTGTCCTGTCATACGTGAACTGTTTGATTACGCGGGCAAAATGAAAGAAGACTTGGCAAGAGCAAAGATGGAACAGTACTGCTGACAATGATTAACTCTACCATAAATAATCATTAATAATGTAAAAGTTCTGACCAATTGTATGATTTACTTGCTGTTGTTAGGAATGCCAACTGATGTACAAACCTTTGGAAACTTTCATTTTTTCTTTAGATGCTCTTGTTTTTTTTAACCTCTGTTAGCTTATAATTTAAGTGTCCAATACCAGGACAGGGTTTTTTTCAGAGCTGAGAATTCTCTCCAGATCTTCATAGATTTTAAAGAAGATTTAGAAAAGGCTTTGTACTCATTAACATTTAGATATATTTTCTGGAGTTTGCCCAGCAAGACCTAATATAATGAGAAATAGCATCTTTTTAAGTTTGGAGAACAGATAAGAAGATGCTATACTGAGTCAAGCAGAATAAAAGATTTACATGCAGAAAAAATAAGTTCTCATTAACAGCAGCCTTAACTCTGTGTATAGCCTTAACTCTATGTATAGATGGTTACAGGAAAATAGGAATAAATCTAACAGGTAATGAAAAGGAGGTTAATTAAATTATAATTAGACAAAGTATTCTAATATATTTAATAGAATCCCCTTTTGTATCTTGCATTAAGCAAAAATGGGTAATGTTGAAAATACAAGTGTATTATATGCCATCAGGATCAGTAATGCAAAAACTTAATTGAAAATTAGCTTTAGGTGCAAAGTGGAGCTTCTGAAGAGTTGTGATGCTAATGCATGTGAGACATTACAGGAGATGGTCCAAAAATTGCTGCTTGGTTTTTATGGTGCTACTACAAAATAAAAAGAACCCACCATGTCAGGGCGTAGCCTGCCAGTGGAAAAGCAGTCTGAAAATTGTCTCATTAACCAAATTCATCAGCACCTGTTCTGGCACTTTTTGAGCAATTTTGAAAGAAAAGAATTAACCTGATTTGTTGGTTATTGTGGTTCCTTTGCCTTCAGGCTACCCATTTTCCCAGTTAGGAAAATCCTTATGTTTACCACAGCTGTCTGTCTTCCCCCCCAAGCAAATCAACAAAAAATATCCCTCCCTACAACTCTTTGTTATTTCTGTAGAAGAAGTCCATTCTATAGAATGTTTTCTACATCAAGGGGATTTTTTATTTTTATGTGTGCACACAGAAATGCTTGTGGGGGTTTTTTTTACAGAGAGAATAGTTGGTGTTTTGGTGAGTTTTTTTGCTTCTGTTCTCTCTTCTCAGGGCTGGCAGCTAGTTAGGGAAAGCAGGAGGTAAAAATGTGTGTCGTGTATAACGCCATATGGATCAAATAGATTATTTGGGGAAAAAGGTTTCAGGTTTTGTTATTGGCCTCTAAGAAAAGGAATGTTATAATGTATTCTTAAATGCTACAACTTTAAAATTCCTATAGGTACTTAATATTTGGGGGAGGAATAGGCATATGTTTTTCAGTGTAATTCATAGGTTTATGGGCTTTTGGTGTGAAAGGCTAGGATTATGATTTATATCTGCACTGTATGAAGGGCAAGTGATCAAAGTATCAGCCATGTTGTTCTCTAGAGTACTTGTGACCTGATTATCCTTCAGTCATGCAATTCTAGTGCTCTAAATTGAACATACTACACAAGGAAAACACCTGCACAGGAACTGCAGATAGCAATTTGAACTCTTGAAAATGGGGCAGTGTGTGTATTCCTCTTGTTTAGGGGATGATTTATCTGACTAAACCTCCTTTGAAGATGGAAGATTTTGATGCCTTGCCTTGCTACTTAGCAACATTACAACTATTTTATATCTTATTTATAGCCTTGTAGGGAATATTGCAGGCTCCTAACTCTTTCTGCAGCCAGCTAATTGTTTGCAACTAAAACACAGAGATCAACGATATGTTTAAATTTTGCTGGACATGAGGATGAAAGCTTAATATACTGCTGTGGATCTGTATGAAACCAATAACTTAAATATACTGTGGGCTATGTATACTGGTGCACTAAATTTTCTGCATACCACCTGTGAGTTTGTTGACTCTCAGAGGATTGCCCAGGGGGACTTTCTCCTTTTTCTCCTTTCTAAAAGGTAGATACCTTCACTTCCTTGCCTCCCTCTCTCTTGTGCTTTCCTCCTTGTTTTTAGCTATTTCACAAGCCCTATATTTTCTTCCAAGCCCCACTGTACATTCAGGAGTCTTTTACACAGTGAAAGGTACAAGACCTGTAAATCAGTGTATCCAAGACTTAAATGGTAACTTAGTGGAGATGCTGCATTTCTATTGTGCTTTCTGGTCTCTTTAATGTTTATGCAAGTTGTGCACGAATAACAACAGATTGGGAATTTTATTAAAAAAAAATGCAATGCTGCAAGTAAAAGTATTACCAAGGATGCTATTGAAGATGCAGATAGACTGTTTTATGAAGGAATAATATGATCTAATGATACGCCAGCAGGTGTGGAGTTGAAAATACAAGTAATTTATTTTTTCATCGGTAGCCTATAATCCTGCTCTGTAAAGAAAATGAAATCTTTATAATTAATTGCTAAAAATTAGAGAGGATGGAATGGATTAAGCCTGAGATGTGCTCTGAGTTTAGGATTTTTTTTCTATGAAAATGGTTGAGAGCTAAAAGTACCCTTGTGTATTTTTGAGAGGGAGTTATACTACTTCATCCCACTGTATGCCTTAGGATTTTCCTTTGGTTTCAAAGATAGAATGTATAGTCATTGGGTGAGTTTATTCATAGTGTGAAAAAACAGGTAGAAATAAAGTATGTTGATACCTTTAGACAAAGAAACACAATATAACAATGTCTGAGAAAGATTCTAAGTATGTTTACACTCTTACATAGTATTTACTGTGAAGTCTAATGGAATATTAAGAAAATTGAGGCAACTAAGAAATCATGCCTTACCTCAAGCAAAAGTAAGGCTTTCATAACAGGATTAGTAACAGTTGTTGATGATGAGATTTAAGGGGATTGTCCCAGTTTGTTCTTTCACAGACTGCTTGTATAATCTTGGACAGGTTTTAAATTCTTTTTTTCCTCAGTTCCTAACTCAGAGGATTCCTTGTAGAAAATATAACCTATCTCTTCTTCTTCTTCCTCTTATGTTTGTTTGAGTTTGTTGGTTTGTTTTGTTTGTTTTTGTTTGTTCAACCTTTCAGGTTATATACACATACATACATATATATATTTTAAAAACCCAAACACTGAACTTCTTTTCAGAGCTTTTCTTTCTTAATTTCTCTTCTAGGGAAGCTTCAAGCTGTTAGGGCTCAGGGTTTCAATAGAAATAGAGAGACAGAAGCTATGAGACAGTAATTTTCTGAAGGATTCCTTTTATTTCTGTTTAAGGGAAAAAATCCAAACCGAATTACTGTTAGCCAAGCTTCCTAAATGCTTAAGTTTATTCCTTCCTATTGTAAAGTGTATGTACACACACAATTGCATGTTGAGGGGTTAGATATATGAAACCATTTCCAGTAGAACGTGCTGCTAGACTTCCTCCTGGCCTTGCTAAGGGCTGAGGTAAAGAGAACTTTTAAACTTCATCATTGCCAAGAAGGAGTTCAGCTTTGTTAGACCTTTTCCCTTTTAAGTCATCTTTATGTGAAACTATAGTGTGGTTGACATGGACTGAGGGAGCTACAGCCTGACTGATAGGGGCTGATCTATGCCACTGTTCTGGTACTTCCCTTGTTGGATAAAAGACACAAGTATTCTTGTGTAGATGGTAATAATTACAAGAGCCTGAATTACCCCTCTTAAATCTAGACTTCTGTGTTTCCTTTTTGATAATGGAGAATTGGCTATTATACCAAGTAAATACATACAAAGTAGGACATGTAGACCTATAGAATTATAGACTAGAATTGTCAAGGTTGGAAAAGACCATTAAGATCAAGTGCAATGATTTCTGCTAATACTTATTGCTTTAAAGGAGTTGTATGGTATTATTTTACACTTGGAATTTAGCTATTGAGTATACAAAGGAGGCCTGTAGAACTTTGAATATCTTTCATGGAGCATTAGAATCCTAGAATCATAGAATCAGCTGGGTTTGAAAAGACCTCCGAGATCATCAAGTCCAACCCTTGATTCAACACTGCTGTGGTTATTAGACTATAGCACTAAGTGCCACATCCACTCTCATCTTAAAAACCTCCAGGGATGGAGAATCCACCACCTCTTTGGGCAGCCCATTCCAATGCCTGATCACCCTCTCCGTAAAGAATTTTTTCCTAGTATCCAACGTAAACCTCCCCTGGCACAGCTAAAGACCATGTCCTCTTGTCTTACTGATAGCTGCCTGGGAAAAGAGACCATTGTTGGTATGCATAGAGCTTTGCTGAAATAATGCAGTGTGTGTGTCATTCATAAATAACTTCCACATCTTCTAGTGTGTTGTTTCCTCTTTAAAACAAACATTTATAGATTTTTTCATCCCGTGTTACTGTAATATTAGTATCAAGAATATAAACAGAAATATCATATTTAATATGAATGTCAGCTATGTGGTGCTGTAACAGTGCTTTCTGTGCTGTGTCTTGTGACTTTGAGCGTGTGTGTGTGGATATGTGCACATGGGACGAATCTTCGTTTCATGTATTTGCTACTGCAACCAAATAAAAGAACAAAAATCTTCACCGATCAGTGGTTCTTCCAAACTGAAGTGTGTTGGTTGCCAGTGGAAATGAGAAAGAAAGTGTAAATTTCAATGATTTGTAAAGCAGAATTGCTAGTGATACGTTAACAATTATAAGTAAACACGTTTTTTATCAGTGTCCTTTTGAGGATTCATGCTTGCTGCAAGGTAGCACAAACATGATCTATTTGGATTTTTGAATGAAAGGTGATGGGATTGATGGTAATTTTGATGATTATAATTGTTGAGGTATATGGATTCTCACTCATCCAACTGTTTTCATTTTTTTCCCCATCAGCTCTGAGTTTTAAACCTTTCTGAATTTTTCAGAAAATTGAACAGCCATGATAAATGTCATGGAGTAAGAAAAATCATGCCATGCCTTAGCTAAGAATTGTCTTAAACCTTCACTAAAAAGTAATTCCGGTGATGTTGAGGAAAAGCCCTCAAGGTATGAGTAAAAAAACCAAAGTGTATCAAACAGGACTCGTTATTCCTCCAGCTTTAAGAAATCTGCTGTATAAATTACTGTCAGATTGCTTTTTCTTTTCTCTTTTGTGTTTTTTTTTCTGTGCATTTCAACATGACAACTTGACATGATAATATAAAGATTGTAACCAGTCTTTAGGTACTTATTTCATCCCTCCTCTTCCCAGAGGGTGCTTTAATGTCCATTATTAGTTTAAGCTAGAGATAGGCTCGTTTTCTATTCTTATCCAATGAAAAAACTGTATAAAGAGTTTGCAAAGAAACAGCATAGCCTTTTAAAGTGGTACTCACTTTTAAGAGGAAATAATTAAAACTTGGTAAAACTTGTGTTTGGAAGAGATGTTCTAAAATAAGACTCATAATATGGTCTGCTAATCTCTCTGTCATTCAATAACTTGTATCTAATTAATCAGATTTATGGTAAATAAGACAGAAATTAAGGTTACGTTGTTGGTTTTTTGTTTTGTTTTGTTTTGTTTTTCCTTTAGTAAAACACTGAATATTTGCAGCTGAAACACTGGATTACTGGAAGCCTGCTCTTATAGGACTGGTTGTAATGCACAGATCCTTAGTCTAATACTTGATCTCAAATAATGACCAGAAGTATAATGTTTCAGAGAAAGAATAAGAAACCTTAAGTACAGTTCTCATTGTAATCTTGAGCTGACCCACTTTTATATGTTTTTGTAATAGTTAAAGAGAAGTTATACTTCATTTTATCTAACACAACATCTAGGGTCCTGAGCATGAGTAAGCTGAGTCTGGAATAAGAGTAAAGGCAGGACAAGAACATGAGACACTTCCCACTTACTCTTCCATCCTCCAGCTGTTGCAGCTTTGTGATTTTCTGTGCTGCATGTGGTTTCTTTGTATTTAGCAAATAACTGGATTGTTTTCCCCAGAAATTCATCCATTCTTGCTCTCAACCTATATACATGTCTAGAGCAGCAGGTCCTTCAAATCATTTTCATTGCTTTGCTGCCTGTTCCTTGAAAAGCCACCTTCCTTGTTTGTTTGTTTTCCCTAACTTTGCACCCTACTATATTTTTATTTTAGAAGAGAATGGCTGGTTGATTCTTAACCATCTTCCTCCAAACTGCTGCTCTTCTGAGCTGAAGAGCTCTACACAAATTTTCCTTCTATGGGAGCTCTTTCATACTTTTTGTCTCATTTTCCCTCATTTGCTTTGTTCTTATGTTTATCCCAAGACATCTGCTGTTGGATTTGTACCCAGCTAGTGTCAGAAAAAGCATGCTAAACTAGATGATCTTGGTCTGAGCCAGTATAGTTATGCTTAAGTTCTTCATTAGCAAGTGCTATTGTCTACTATTGCATATTGAATAAACAATACAGATGATGAATCTGTGAGTAATTTTAAAAAATACATGCAGAAGAAAAAGGAGTCTGGTCCTCCCACATACGGTAAAGCATACCAAGATTTAAATCTAAAAAGAATACTTTACATGTTCACTAAATGCTCATGATTGGACCAGCAGTTTGACCAGACTAGTACTCAGATATTACACAGATTTTGCTCAATTTTTTTTTCAGATATAACATCCTAAGTTGAATTAATTAGACTGGAAGATGGAGAAATTTCTCCATTAAGATGGAGAAATTATAGGGGGGAGTCTTGTGTGATGACCCTCTGTGAATGTTGGTAATTTCTTTCTAACCTTTCTGTTTACATGTAAACAAAAGTAATGCAATAAGACTTCTGGCAGGTTATATGCAGACAACAAAGATTTACATGCTGGTCATATCTGAAAAAACTATGGAAGACTACCTTTGTATTCTATTTTTTATTCCTGTTGCGTACCTTTCCAGCTTATGACATTGTAGTGAAGATATAATGTTTTGTGTTGCCAGAAGGAAGTGAATCCCTTAGACTTTGTGTCCTGAAGCACTTCAAAACCTTCTTTTTTGTTGTTTGGTATGTTGTTTTTTGGGGGGTTTTGTTTTTTGATAGGTGTTGAAGATCTATAATGCTTCTCTTTTTATTTATTAATATTACTGTGAAAGTTGTGAGATAATTTCTTTCAGTTCACAGCCCTTAGGCTTTAATGTGTGACCTCTGATTTTTAGGATATCTTAATGGACATTTCTCTCTTCCAGTTAATTTACATCTTATAGTTTGAAAACTGTAATTTAACTTACATCTTCAGGTGAGAAAGCTGCCTGAAGTGAGATTATAGTTATGAAAAACAGTGCTGTGCACCATTTGTTAAACTCCATTGCATATTTATAAAACAATTCTATATAATCTAAATATTTAGTAAGAAAATTCAGCTGTGTGATTTGACTATCATACTTACTGTTTTGACAGCACTATTCTTTATATGCTTGTGATTTGTTGACAAGTGAATATCAGCAGACATACGACAGATCTTACTTCTTCGAGGCATTTCTAGTCATTCCCTATGTTTCAAATGGTATAACTGGAATTTCTTTCAATATTCCAGATTATTTAGGAGTCTGATTTTGGATTTCTTGAGATTAATGGTTTAAAACTCTATTCTTCCTTGTTTTAGAAATGTAATGGCAAGAGAGAGAAAATAAAGGAATTGACAGGTTGTTGGACGCCTTGTACCACAGTTGTACCAATGTGTGACTATCTTGCAGATTGAGGAATATGCTGCAGATGCCAATTGTGGGCATTTTATTTTTTATATATATATATTCTGTTAACCTTTTCTGTCAGGGCAAAATGGTTTTGATTGCTGCAGTCTTTGTAGGGGTGGTACATGTTTCTACCATTCTCTCAATATAAGAAAGAAGTAGAGCTTGATTGCTTATTTACTTTTTTCTCTCTGCAGTTTAGAGACTAATGAAGACCAAAATGCTGCCAGCATAGGATTTGTCCAACTACTCCATATCTAAGTTATTTTAATATCCAAATGCAGATGCTTTATTGACCAAAATCTTAGCTCTGAGCAGTGAGAAAGGATTAATGTCAGTAGTAAGTAGTCAAATTTCTTTCGCATGTGATAGATTCTTGTTGAACACAAGATCAGGAGCTTAACTTGTATAATGTTTCTTGTAAATGGGGAGATAGCTTTAAAGACTGAATTAATTACCTGGTTCTTTTCAGTTGGGTGTCTGATTCCCAAGTGTGTCTCAAAATCCCCCTCTCTCCCTCATGTATATTAATAGAGAAACATGTTCTTTGATTAACAGTTATACAATATGGGCTTCCTTAACCAAGATCAATTTATCCATGCAGAATTGGAGTGTGGTCATAACATAGAGCAGTACAAAATAAAAGATGATAAAGAAATCAATGTGGTGACCTGAGTGATATATCATAATCAAGCCGTGTCATTAAAATGTGCAAAAAACTGTCTGGAGTTCAGATTCAATATTTTCTTCTAGTATCAGTAAATAATATTGATATATAGGAAGCAAAGAAAGTGCAAAGCTAATGTTATTCATGAACAAAGTAGGTAAGGTACAAAATCAGATCTTAAAATAGCATCTGTATTTAGTTTGCATTTTTTATCATGGTAAAAGTATGTATGTACTATGAAAGTACCAACAATTTTCAAGTCCTTAATCCACTTTTCAAATGCATTTTATAAAGGCAAATCTGTCAAACATGTGCTGTATCTCAACATGTCATGTCAGTCCTGGGTGCTAAAAGATATGGTTTTGGAAAGTCTTTAGTATTCTCAACTCTTTGTAGTGAACAGGAGTTTGTATTCTGTGCTTTTCTGTATCAAAGCTGCTGTAATCACACTGTAGAAGGTTGCAGTTAGTTGAACAAACACAACATTTATATGTTCTGTTCAACCAATAGATGTTTGCCATTTCCAGAGCAATGCCAGTTAAATTAAATCTCTCAGTGTGTGTGTCTTTTTTTGTTTTTTTCTTCTCAGAAGTTATGCTGCTGACAAGGTTGAATAATTATAGAGGAGTCAGTAGAATACTGATCAATTATTTATTATATAATGAACTGATGCTTAAAGAGGAGATTGTCTGTATTGTCCTTGAGCACATAGAGAAAAATCACTGCTGTGCAAATAGGCCCCCCATCGTTTGAGATTTGAGGTGATAAGGCAGATGCTTTTTGAGTTGAAATGCATATTGAGGTGGAATAAATTTGTAGCAGTTGGTTCAGTTGGGGTTTATGTCATCCTCATTGCACTGTGTTACTATGCTCAAATATTAAATGTTCATGAGCTGTGCTGTATGTGCTAATTTGCAAGGGTTTAGAAGAACATCCATCAGGTGCTACACTGGAACTGAGAACATGTTTTTCTTTTTCTTATTCATTTGTATGTGATTTTTCCTGCTCAGATGGAGGATGTGGCAACTATTTCTGCCCCGTCTGGCGAAAGACCTATGACAAAGTGGTGTTCTTTTCAGCAATAAAGCTCTAGGAAAATTATAACATTTGGTTTTGTTAAAATGTTTATGCTGTGTTTTAGAAGTGTGTGAAAACAGTGATAGTTGTTCGCCACCTATGTGTTTATACAAATAGAGCTATTTGTTTTCTAATCTCCCCTATCATTCTTTGACTAAACTAGTGAATTAAAATGGTGGGATAATGTGATCAAGTATAATGATGAAAAAAAGTCGCTGAAATGATTTTTGTTTGGTTTGTGGATGTTACTTTGGGCTTAGTTGTAGTAACTGAAGGTCCAGTGTCTAGCAGTTAATAAGGAATACAGGAAGGGAAAATATAGTCTATGTTAATTGTCTTAGAGAATATATTGTAGAAGATCAGGTACAACAGGTTCTTAAAGGAAAGAGTGGGTTCTGCAATTTTCAAGAAAAATTAATGCTTAGTGGAAGAAACTCAGAACAGCCTCAGTTGTCAGCATGGGTCAATTTTGAGTACACCATGAGCATCACAGAATATGGTGTGCAGAATGTCCTATACTAGTGAGAAATGAGTTGGAATAGGCTGTCAGGGGAGGGGGAGGTGGTTTCAGGGTGCATCCTTGGAGGTTTTCAAGGCAGACTGAATAAAGCCCTGAACAATCTGGTCAGATCTCAGAGCTGCTCCCCTGAGCAGGAGGTTGAAATAGAGAACTCATGAGGTCCTGACAAGACATGTTATCATGCTATCCTGTCACCTGAAATACCAGGAATTCTCTCCAACAACACTGCACACTGTTAACCATCACTGCTATTCAAGCATGGGAACACTGGTAATACCAAAATAATAATAATTAAAATCTTTTGATTTTTAACCATTAAGCTAGTTCTGTAATAGCAAACTTGAGACTCCTTCTTCCTACCCAGACCCTCACACTGAAATAATCAGTTAACTAAGACCTAGATCTTCAGATGGAGACTATAAGGGAATATATGAATCTATCATTTATTCCAGAAGCGTTCTTCTTGATCTGCTCACTGCAGCTGTTTTGGCCTGGCAGGACTGGTGGTACCCAAAACAAAATATTAAAATAACGTTAACAGCTCTGACATAATGTTTCCTGCATTATTAAATTCAGTGGAAAAACTGGAGGTTTTTTGTGCACATTTCTGTGAAGAACAATGGCTTAAAAAAAAATATGTTTGTTACAAAGTCAGTGTTGTCAACATGTTGGTTTCATTTAGTAGCTTCCTGCTACAGATATTCAACACCAACCTGCTTGACACCAGCTTGGAATTGATTACCTGTCACATTGGGGAGGCTTGCTCTTGCCAGAGCCTTCCTGGAAAACAAAAATGCCTGCAACATTCCTAGCACCTGTTGGTGTCTTGTATAAGAGCAAGGTGTACTGCCAGAAAAACTTGAATTAAACATCTAAAGGGAAAAAAAAAGGCAAACATCCCCACCTACCCAACTGGTTCCTTAAAAATGTGCCAGAATATGTGAGCACATCTATTTGTGTGTGTTTTGTATGTCATGTACAGCTGTTTTCAGAAGGTATTGAGTTAACAAGTCTTTGGCATTCTTAGAATCATAGAATCACAGAATCATAGAATCAGCTGGGTGGGAAAAGACCTCTGAGATCATCAAGTCCAACCCTTGATCCAACACCACCATGGTTACTAGATCATGGCACTAGGTGCCACATCCAGTCTCATCTTAAACACCTCCAGGGACAGAGAATCCACCACCTCCCTGGGCAGCCCATTACAATGCCTGATTACTCTCTCTGTAAAAAATTCTTTCCTAATATTCAGCCTAAACCTCCCCTGGCACAGCTTAAGACCTTGCCCTCTTGTGCTACTGCTGGTTGCCTGGGAGAAGAGACCAACTCCCACCTGGCTACAACCTCCTCTCAGGTAGTTGTAGAGAGTGATGAGGTCTCCCCTGAGCCTTCTCTTCTCCAGGCTAAACAACCCCAGCTCCCTCAGCCTCTTCTCACAGGACTTGTGCTCAAGTCCCTTCACCAGCCTCGTTGCTCTTCTCTTGCTTTGCCCATGCTGTTTGAATCCTGATTGGCAGCTCATCAAAATACAAATAAGTAGTTCTCAATTGTTCCGGAGTTCTGTCATTTATATGTTAATAATATTTTAAAAAGCATATGCAAGGATAGGAAAACATTGTAGATTTTCTGTCTCATTTGACAATCACTTCAGGGGGTAAATTTAAATTCTGACTTAAAATTTAGTTCTGTATAACTAAGATACATAATGACATTTTCTTTGTAGTTCTTGATGAATATGGAGTTTTAATTAGAAGCTATTAAAAACAGTTAATGGAAAAATAAGGATTTTTACTTGGTTGGGATGTTTTGTTTTTGAGACATTCTTAACACTTTGAATTCAATGAATATTTTCTAGGTTGCTTGTTTCAGAGGACCAAGATTTTATTTCATGTGTAGATGTGCAAGCCCAGGTGATTAAAGACATTCAGTTATAAACTAATATTTTAAACCCTTGAGGAGACACTGTGTGGTTTAGATTGAAATTTGTTACCCTGCCCCTTAAAAGAGAGAAGCCCTACTTTGCAGTTTTGTGTTTAAAGCACGCACAAAAAATACTGCAAGTATGGTAATAAGGCAAGTGCAGTGAACATTAGATGATGGCCTTTTCAAGATGCCTTGAGAGTCCTTTAAACAATCAAATTATCTTATCCTGGCATTTTAGTGACACTTAAATTAGTGGCAAGACATTTGAGAAGTACTCTTACAGAACTGACATACAATGCAAATAAAAATGTATATATCCATACTCCTTGCCCTCCCCCGAAAAAAAAAATCTGTAAAAGAATTAAAAAAGATTTGGACATTACTTGGTTCATTGTTCGTAACAGTAGGATGGAAAGATAAAGCACCATGATATATTTGTTCAACCTGTTCTTAATTGCCTGCCTGATAGAGGTGGCTCCTCAGAAAGATTTGATATGTCTTTCTAGGTTATCTCTCTCTCTCTCGTTAGCCAGTCTTATTGGTTCCCTCCTCTCCCTTGCAGTATCTATTGTAAGTCTTACTCCTTTATCATCTGCTTCCCAGTTAACCAAGTGATGTTTCTTTTTTTTTTTTTTTCTGTTGGTAACAACCTTTCACAGATAAAAAGGCTCTTACCACTTCTCTGTCTTCTTTTATTCAAGGTTAAAAATCCCAATTATTTTCAGCCATTCCTTTTAGGAGGTTTCTTGTGGCTTCTATCTAGATGCCTTAAATAGCCTGCATCTGCACAAAATTGGATGCAGTCCTTTAGACTGAAGGTGATGATGGGAATTATCTCACACGGGAGGCTTATTCTTGAACATACCAGCTGTGATTTGCCTCTTTGCAGATGTGGTATGCTTTAAACACTAGTTTGTCTGCTCTTTGAGACAAATGTATGTTATTAAGTTCCTAAAAGCATTTATTGGTATGTGCTTGTGTTGGGTTTCTGTGGCCAGGTCTTTGTAGCAGGGGGGATACAAGGGTGGCTTTTGTGAGAAGCTGCCAAAAGCTTCCCCCATGTCAGACAGAGCCAATGCCAACTGGCTCCAGGATGGACCCACTGCTGACCAAGGCTGAGCCAGTCAGAAAGTATAGTAATGCCTCTGTGATAACATATTTGAGAAGGAAAAATATTATTGCACAGATGGAATTGTAGCCAGGGAAGAGTGGAGTGAGAACATGTGAGAGGAACAACCCTGCAGACACCAAGGTCAGTGCAGAAGGAGGGGCAGGAGGCACTCCAGGTGCTGGAGCTGAGGTTCTGGGAAAGATGTGGTAACATAAAAGTCCCTGCTTGGATTTCCTGTCCTAAACTTTTCTAGGCATAATTCTAGACTTTGGTTTTTCAAGTCGTCCTTTTTTAATGTTGATTTTATTTTTTCAGATAAAAAAGTATTTTATTACCCACAGAACATTATATATAGATATGATCATAGAATCACTTAGGTTGAAAAAGACCTTGAAGGTCATTGAGTCCAACCGCTAACCCAGCACTGCTGTTAAACCCTGTCCCTAAGCACTACATGTGCACATCTTTTAGATACCTCCAGGGATAGTGACTCTACCACTTCTCTGGGCAGTGTGTTCCAATGCTTTACAACCCTTTCCATAAAGAAATTTTTCCTCATGTCTAATATGAACCTCCCCTGGTGAAACTTGAGGCCATTTCCTCTTGCCCTGACACTTGTTACCTGGGAGAAGAGAGCAACCACTACTTGGCTACAACCCCTTTCAGGGAGTTGAAGAGTGATAAGTTCTCCCCTGAGCCTCCTTTTCTCCAGGCTAAGTAACTCCAGCTCCCCCAGCCACTTCGCATAAGGCTTGTGCTCCAGACCCTTCTCCAGCTCCACTGTGCTTCTCTGGACATGCTCCAGCAGCTCAGTGTTCTTCCTGAATTGAGGGGCCCAGAACTGGCTAGAGCAGTTGTGGCCTCACCAGTGCCAAATACAGGAGGACAACCACTGCCCTGGTCCAGCTGGCCACACTATTTCTGATACAAGCCTGGATGCCATGGGCCTTCCTGGCCACCTGGGCACATGGTGGCTCATGTTCAGCCACTGTTGACCAGCACTCCCAGGTCCTTTTATGCCACTCTTCCCTTAGCCTGTAGTGCTGTAGGCAGGACCCAGCACTTGGCCTTGTTGAACCTCATACAATTGGCCTCAGCCCAGAATCCAGCCTGTCCAGATCCCTGTGCAGAGCCTTCTTACCCTCCTGCAGATCAGTGCTTATAGTGAGTCAAAAACTAAGCGATCTCAGCGGGGGCAAGGAACTGGAATGGTTTATTAGACTTAAAAGTTCATTTTTAAAGGGTTTAGGGTTTACATATTCAACAGGGGCTTGGAAGTATTACAATTTATTACAAATAGGAGGCTTTAGGGGATGACATAAGAGGAAAACCCAGGTTAACAAATTTGGGATCTTAGCAGTTACCTCGTGGGGAAAAATCCACTTTATCTTAGGGGATTTTACAGGGGGGAACAGGTATTCAGGTTTACAGGATGCAAGGATTTAGGGAACACAAATGGAGAGATAAGGTACAATAGGATTTCTGCAGAGGTTTGATGAAATCAAGGTGTGGACTCTCAGGGCTGGGGTAGGACATTCAATACCAATGATATTGTTTGCTTCTCAAACTGAGTTTTTTTCCCCAATTCTCGTAGCCCAAGGCTTTCTGCAAAGTCCACTCAAATCCTTTTCTACTGATGTCATATTTTGGGATCCAACAAGTGCTCCCACCCAACTTAGTGTCATCTGCAAACTGACTGAGGGTGCACCTTCTCCAGGTCATCAGTAAAGGTATTTAACAGGACTGGCCCCAGTACTGAGCCCTGGGGGACACAGCTGGTGAATGGCTGCCAGCTGGGTTTAACTCCATTCACTAACACTCTCTGGGCCCAGACATCAATTCCAGTGAGCTCATCTAAGCCATGAGCAGCCAGTGTCTCCAGGAGAGTGCTGTAGCAGACAGTGTCAAAGGTTTTACTAAAGTCTAGGTAAACTGATGTGTGGTTCTATTTCAACTTTTTTTAAAGACTATTCCAATTTGGTATCTTATGCCCTACTGGCTGTTAGCTAAGAAACGTGAAAGCCGGTGTTACGACTAATGAAAAACACGTCTAAGTGCCTTTACTGGATGTGCTTGTTGGTTTACAGCTATCTGAATGCTCTGAGAAATGCTACTGTTCTGTATGGTGCTGTGAGTAATGGTGGTGATTTCTGAGTTAGGGGAAGGGCACTGAGGGGTGCTCACTTAGCTGGGTGGCTGCCTTGGGGCAGGGCTGAGGCTCAGAGGGATATTGGCCCAGGAGAGCGGTGCCCTGCAGTTGATATTCACCGAGAGGCGCTAATGATCCAACAAAGCCAGCAAGCTGCTGTGCTTAATACAGTTATCATCTGTGCTGTAGATTGGACTTTAATTAAATTTCTTAATTAGGCCAAAATCCAATAAATCTAGAAATAGTAATTAGCAGGAGCCAGCTGTTTTTTAACTTGTTATCCTGCTTTTGTGGTTTAGACAAGATTTGACTTGAATAAAAGTTATTCTATCTGATCATGTTTGTTGTAAAAGAAAATTACTTGCTCATATTGTTTTAATCCTGGCCTTATTTTGGAGACCATCAATTATTAAAAAACTATTTAAAAAAAGACTATATAGTATGTTTTGTAAATATATTTTTGTGCTACATTAGAATATTATGTATCAACTTTTAATCTGGATTTCTATTGATCAATGCATTCATATTATGGATTCATTATGGTGTCATTTTCTATCTTAGAAATCTATGGTGCTGCTTGTGAATGATGACCTCAGTTCTGAATGGTCAATCATCAATTTCCTCAATTTTAACAGTTTTTATTGGGATTATGTAAATAGTACTTAGAATTTTTTAAATAAATCTGTTCCTTAACAAGAATAACTGGAGATATTCTTCAGGTAATAACACATTCCCAAAGAGTGGTTTAAGGGGTTTTCCTTTTATTCCATGCCTCCAGCCCTTTTAATTAGAGCAGATTGCACTAAAATTTCCACAATTACTAAGTTTTTTGGAGCTTAGAATAACAAGTAGTGTACGCATAGAAGAATAGTAAATCATTTGCCTCCCTCTGCAAACATGCTGATGACCTGCTTCCATCTGTACTGTCATATTTTAAAAACATCAAAACCAAAAGGGAAGGGACAATTTATCCTATTGCAGTACAGCAGCCAGAGGATCTCATGGGATAAAGTGATGATTTCCTTTCTGTAACCCTCTGTGTGAAATAGTACCCAAAAATATCAATTATCTTATAGGCAAATTTTATTTTTCCCTCAAATGTACTGCTTGGCTTGGTATTTAAAAATTGATGATAATTAGATGACTAAGTCACACATATTTTATGCAATAAACCTTATTTATTTTTAAATTTTTTTTTTTAAAAATTCCTTTTTGTTAAGTATTCAGTGGTCTGAAATTAATTAGCTTTGAACCAATCAAATTTGAAATACAATGACATTTCATACTTAGCAATATTTCAGTGTAAAGTTTAATTGAATTTTGTTTGTTTTACAGCAGCTGCTATGCTTTCAGCAAACAAATTGCCTTTGTCAAAGAGTACTGAGAGGAATCCCACAAGGATTTAAAAGAGCTTCTGGGGTGAATGTTGGCTGTATAATAGAATAAATTTACTGCAGGTTTGCTTAAAGTGATACATGTAGAAATGAAGAACTGTAATGTCTGTTAGATCTTAAATTATAATGGATATATATAACCTAGTGAACAGCTTCCTTAAAAGCCTTTGTGATATACTGAACAAAAAAAGCAAACCCAACACCCTGATTTTTAGTTGGTTGGCGCAGAGTGATAATTAGGACACTACCACATAAATGGTAATGTCCAGAGCGTTAGTCCTCTATAGGCCAACCTTTTAACAGAGGAAATCCGTCCCAGAGATGTAAGTTCCAAGTATACATCTATCCATTTTAACCCCTTAAAGGACTTCTAAATGTCATGTTATTAAAATGGTATGCTTTCTTGTTTTAGAGAGAAAATGCTTAAGAACTGCCATGTTGGTAAAAACCCCCATTTTGGATGTATATATGTATATTTTATATATATATATATATATAAAATATAATAATTATTGCTGTGTAGATAAGGACTAAGTGTAAGCCAGCTTTTACAGGCCTTCTTCAATATATTTTATCAGCAACATGTGTGCTTCTGCTGATGGTTGCACTTTCCTTAACTTTACTGTTCCATTATGCCTAATAAATATGGATACTTTGATGTAGTAGCATGCATATGTTAGTTCTCTTTTTCTAGCATATCTTTGCTGACTCAAGCAGCAGTCTATTTCATCTGAAACTTTATTTACTGGGAGGTGTTTATATAAATACACAGTAAAAAAGGGTATAAAGCCAAGTGATTTATCAAATGTGGGAAAAGCAAAGGGAAAAAACCCCAACAAACAAATCTGAAACCAGACAAAGAATTTTTCAGAATATTTCTGTTCAGCATTCAAGTTATGCAGCATGAAGTTTTTTGAGCAGCTTGGACTAGCTGAAGGTCCTCTGCCCATGCAGGGGGGGTTGGACCTAAGATCATCTTTCAGGTCCCTTACAACCAAAGTGTTCTACGTTTTTTGTTCTATGATTTTATATTTTTCATTAGAGGTGGTGTAATAAAGAAAGCATTAAAGGTGGTGTAATAAAGAAAGTGGAAAATAAATTAATTCTTTAACTCTGTCAAGAAAACAGATCCAGTCATAGATATTGCAGATAATTTTATTTGAGATAAACCATCTTAACTGATTTCCAAATAAAAATTATTTGGTACAATATTTTTGGTATTGCAAAGAATTTGACTTGATATTTCTGAACATACTGTTAGAATATTAATTTCAAAATTAGCTTGTTATAGAGCAAACAAGTTTGAAGAAAATTTACACTTCTCTGGGAACTGGGCTTACTCCTTTTTTTTTTTTTTTTTTCAAATGAACCAGTAAAAGAAAGGGGATGGTTCACTCTGCACAGGCATGAAAATAAGAGAACAGCACTGAGCTGCAGTTAAGGATGCTGAGCTTGAACTTGATCAGCTGGCAAAGTGAAATAAGCTGAGCTGTGTTAGTACAGACAGGCCAGCAAGGATTTTAAGCTCAACATAAGTCATGATAATGAGAACTGCAAGGAACTACTTTGTGGAAGTGTTAGAAGCAGGTTTGTGTCTGTGTCTGGTCACCATAGTTGTGTTCTTGACAGGTGGATATTTTGCACATTTGTATGAACAGACCCCTGAAATGCTGAAGGGAGTGTAACAAACACAGGAAAACCCACCCTACCAGAGTTTGTCTTGTATGCACAGTGCCCTTCAGGCTGGCTCCTCCCCGTGTCACTGCTATGGAACGTGGCTGTTTTACTGGGATATTGCACATTCAGCTCAGTTCCTCCTGACTCTAGTAAACACCAATGCAATGCTTTGGTGGGGTCACTGCTTCTGAGGCTGAGACCAGGTCCAAGAAATGAACTTTCCCTCCAAAATCTGCAGCCATTTCTGGCTACATCATTTAATGACAGCATTCTGCTTTGGTGTATAGCATATGTGTTATTGAGTGTATGCAAATTTATATGTATGTATAGGATAGAAATGTGTTAGGAAGGAAAAAGGATTTCAGACTCAGCCTTTGGTAAGTGTGTTTCTACTTTTAATTTACTTAGTGGAACAAGATTAGTGTCTCTAATGTATCTTGAGAAGGCCATGGCAGCCATATTTTTAGGACTCTCAGATTTTCAGCTCTTGCTAGGGAGGCTAGAAGCAAAACTACATGATATAATAGTGAAGGCAAAGCTCTGTTTAATGTAACTCAGTGAATTCCTACCTTTCTGTTCATTACTGACCAAAATCTTTCCAACATACCTTCCTCAAAACTGATTGTAGATACTTACTCCTCAGGAAAGGAGTAAGTGACTCTTTATAATGGCAAGGCAATGTCTGAAGGCAGGGACACTTGCCTAGCTTTTGTTAAATCCAGCTGATGTCAATGGAAGAGTTAGACAAGGTCTTGGGCGTGCAGCCTTTAATCAAATATAAAACATAAGAGGCCACCTTCAAATGCCAGCTTATACTGAGCAAAGAAGACCTATTCTGACTTTATTAGACGTATATCAGCCAGAACTTCTCTGGAAGAAAAGATATTTAGTAAAAGGTAAAGGTAAATGGCCAGTCTTCGCGAACGAAGATCTGGGAAAGGTGTTCCCACCTTTCAAGCCTGCGCA
>JAWWLV010000144.1:61729159-61742415 GCA_035041135.1 Platyrinchus mystaceus | reverse complement strand
GGACCGGGATTAGAACCTGTGGCCTTGGCGCTGAGAGACCAGCATCTTAACCGCTAGGCCACCGGGGGTCCCCAAAGATATTTAGTACTCATGGGATATAGAGGATAATAATTTGGTAAGGATGATAGAAAAAAAAAAAAAGTGATGAGGTATTTGTCTCCTGTGGGAAAAAGAGAGAGAGTTCATTCTCTGTAGAATGTGAAGATGGGAGAGGAGATGGGGCAGAGGGAGAATATAATACCATATATTAAAACAAACATATATTGAGTTGGCAGTTTTGGTGACAATAGTTTTAGGCTTTCCTTTATACATGAGAGGTGTGGCTTTGGCGCTGCTGTTGAATTGAAGAACTAAATATACTGAAGAACCGAAAATGTCAAAAGCCTTTGCTCTTTCTGTGTATAGGAGTAACTGAAAGAGGGCTTGTAGTGTACAGTCTTGGGGACTGAAAAATCTATGGTAGATAAGTTGCACTTATCAACATATATTGATTGATTTCAAGAAATACCACTGTCTCTTTGCTTCTCTGGTTACCCAAATACCTTTTGACTGGTAGATACATTTTCCCTAATAGTTTTTAAATTATATATGTTGTGAAGTGTGCCATTATAAGATTCATGGTAAAGACATCTGCAAAATTCAGTTTGTTAAATAACTGAACTGGAATTAACAGAGAACTAGAATTCAGCAGCCATCATTCTTACACATTACTGCATGTCTACAGCACTCTCTTATAATGCTCTTGGTGAAGTGGCTGGAGAAGGATGTCATTTTATCACTGGGTAATTGTTCCATAAAGGCAAGTACCTTTGGGTTGAATTTTTTTTCTCCCATAATCCATTACTATGATTTTAATTGGAAGCAGCTCTTTGTTCATGTAAAACTAGCGTGAAGTCCTTTACTGAAAGATAGTGGTGTCTTTGTATCAAACAGTGCCTGTTTCAAGCTGTTACGCTTGTCGTTGTTTAATTGAACTTCCTTACATTTCTGGGGGAAGGAAACTTTTACTGTCTCCTCCTGTGAATCACTTTAACATGCTGTCTCTGAAACGAAAAATACGCCTTTTATGAGTAGGTGGAATAATAGGCTAGCTGGATTCTGATACTTATTAAACATTAAGTCTGTGTCAAAATCTGCAAGAGAGCACTGAGAAGCACAGAATTTACAGCCGTACAAGCTTGTGTCATTTTTATTATCATAATGAAATCTTTATTGTGCACACAGTGACTCTGGGCTTCATAGATGCTGTATAACCCTGAAAAAATGTGGATATTTGTAACTTTGCTGTTAGAACTGAAGCATTTACTAATAACAGGCTACAAACCTAACACCAGTGAGGGTGCTCAGTTTGTACCTTACCAGAGCTGACTGGTGCCTTTGGGTATGGAAGCACGGTTTTCTGCCGAGGCAGGGTTAACGATTGAGCTGCAGTTACACCAAGCACAAATGACTTGGCTGCCTCGAGTCCTTTTCACAATTTGTTGCTGAGTCACTGGGTGACCTTGTGTAAACCTTTTCCCTTGGCATGCTCTGGCTGCAAAGGAGCTGCAATGACCTGTGTGGTTATTCTTGGATGAGGAGTTCTGTGAAACTGCAGATTGGAAGTAAATTATTTGTTTTGTGTCATGCTTTATGTGCCTTATGGTAGGCATTGTGTGTCAGAAATAAAAAGGAAGATGGGGGTATATGTAAGGGACAGAGGAGATATCTGTGACAGAGGATTGATAACTGGTCTGTAGATGGGGTGTGAATGACATTATCTTTGGCTTTCATGACTTTAGGGTATATGCTGGTTAACCCTCCAACACTGATTCAAAATTAAGAGGACTGTATTTTAGAAAGCCAAAAGAATATTAAGAAAAGCCAGTGATGAAATTTAAAAATCAAATAAAATAACTTCATGTTACTTTTAATTTGACTAGATATGGCTTTTTGTCTTCATACATGTCTGTGCTTAGGAACGCACATCTCATAGAAAGAGAGATAGTAGCATTATGGTGGACTGTCTCTGTAATGGGTCTTTGACATCTTCTCTGCCCCCTCTTGGTGGACCCTGTTCAGACTTTAGCTTCACAGATATTTAATCTATTTCACATATATACTATTCTCGTGGGGGGTTTTTTTGTTGTGTTTTTTTTTTTTTTTTTTTTTTTTGGTTGTTTTTTTTTTTTTTTTGTTTGTTTGTTTTTTTTTAAACAACATTCCCAAGAATTATTGGCTTACAAGGGTTTGTAAAAAAAGCAGCCCTAAAGCCAGGAATTTGTCTCAAATTAGTGGAAAAGTTTAAAGGAAATACTGTGTGATCCTACAAGATCTCCGTAACATTGTAAAGCAAAAGCTTATATACTTTTCCAGTTCTTCACATGATACCAACTTCCAGCTGGCAAAGATCCTTGGCATAGCACTTGGCTTTCATTGTGGTTGAAATTTTAAATGTACTGATTTCAAATCTTTCCTTATTAAAAAACATAAGATTTCTGGTAGCTGTAAGGATCTGTCGTATAAAGGGAAGGACTGCAATAGAGCTTCAAGAAAAGTTTTGTGTCAAGTTTGTCAAAACCTCTGAAAAATAAAACATATACCAGGAACTATCAGTGTTATGATGTAGTGCAAATTTCTTACAAGAACATCAGGGAATTAAAAGCGAAGACTATTACTTGTAGCAATGGTCACATTTGGCAATTTTCAAATTCATACCAAATGCTGATGTGAAAATTTGTTACTTTTTAATTAATCATGTAAAAGTTAAGTTAAATAAATACATTCTAGCCTTTGTGTAAAGGATTTTCAGAGTTCAGGTATAAGAAACTTAGTTTAAACTTAGGAATTCAGTTGTTTCTTTAGAGGGCCATTGTATGTATTTGCTTTTACTCATATAAATGTAAAATGAACGTCATACATATTTATAAACTACATGAACTGCTGAGGCAAAACAGTAAATAAGCAAACCATATGCAAGAGAAGCTAAAAGGCCTGAATAGGCCAAAGAGTCTTGCACCAGAGTCAAGTTTTATACATACTAGGTGCTGTGGAGGATCACTGAAAGTAGTTCTTTTGGGAAGCTGAAACCTTTGCTTTTCCATTGTGTAAAGGACTTTAGGTATACAAATGCCTGTAATTGCCTTATCAGTGACAGATATATGAAGAATCCTTGTTCAGACTTTGAAACTGAAATATCTCTAGTATCTGAAATAGTGAGGAAGAGAGTGAATAAGTTCATATTTCTTTTGAGGGCCAGTCTAATTGGTGATCTTACATCAGCAATCTCAGTCACTTTGATAAGGCAGCACTGAACACTGTGTGTGGGAGTAGCAAAGAAAAATGGTCTTGTAAACCTTCATTGCTCCAGCCTATATCTTTGAGTAAGCTGTATAAGAGAGGGACAAAATAACTTTGATTGCTGGGTAAGTCCAGGGCACAAAAAATAATACTCAGCAGCTTGAAACTGATCTGGAAGCCAAGCACTGCCAATATAGAGCAGTGGCACAAAATCTTCCTTCATTCTTGTTCCATTCAAATGGGGACCCTATAGAGTCTGTGTGGGCTGAACTCCCTACAGGAAGACAGAACAAGGGGCATCAAAGCAAGGAATGAGAGTTGTGTAGAACTGTTTTTGAAGCCTGTGCGTGGCTGGAAATTCTCCTGGGGTCTGTTTATCAGACAGAAAAGACTATAAGGAGGGTGTTGAAGAGCACTAATTTGTTCTTACAAGTTCTTAAAACTCATTTGTGTTTAAGACTGTATAAAGAGAAGAATATTCCAGCAAGTTTCTTAATGCATTCAACATTGGTCGTACTGAAGAACTAGACCCCCCAATTTCTACTTTGCTGAGATGATGAAGATGATTCTAGAAACCTTGATATTCTCATTTCTCTTGCATTTATATAAATCCTGTGGTAACATAAACATTACTGTCATACACATAAAAGGATAGTCTATTTTGTAAGGTCTGAGAAGCCTAAGACCTCTTACCTGTATGGAATCTACCTAGGAGTTTATTTGGTATGAGAGAAGGGGTCTCAGACTGAAAAGGCTCCAGGAAGTAGGTTGGCTTTGACAGACTTGAGAACAAAAAGAGCCCACAAACTTTGTCACCAGTGGTGTCACCAGTCTCAACCTTCAGCAAGGAAATCTGTATTGGAGAAAACATATTTATGTTGAGTGATTTTTTTTTTTAAATGTATAAAAAGACTGGTTCTTAGTGTGAGTGAGGCTGTGTAGTCTCTGGCCACGCTCACTGAAAACTCATTGCATCTGTTTTTTAAAAGCTTTAATGTGCTTGATATTTAATGAATATAGAATGTAATTCATAACTTTATTAGTTAATTATAGTAGTCTTAAAGGACATAATTTCACATAGATAGCTCTGCCTCACCCAGTTACTACTTCATCCCAGTCTTAATTATTGAGAAAGTTTTTGTTTAACTTTATTACACATAAGCACTATGTAACACAGAGAATTTAGATTTGTCTAGTTTTGCACACAAAAGCAACTATGTCCTCCACTTTGCACACAACAGTTGTCATGTCAAATCTATTAAATACTGTAATTACCATATTTTCCAAATGTGTTTTATGGTGTTAAATCCACTGTACAAGCAAGTCACACTCAAAGTCTTCTGAAACACACACTCAAGAATTCCTATTGCTTCCTACTTCAGAAAAAAAGAGAAAGAATAGGAAGATTTGTATTTGCATTGACAATCCAATTAAAACAGCAAGGTGGCAGGAATGATATCAATTCCTGTGAAAGCACTGTTTCACGATGGACTGCCTACCAGTCATTTGTAGCCCTCCATCTGGGAATTGTGGCATAATAATCTACAGTAAGGCAAAAAGAACAACTCAGAAACAGATTTTGAATTGTTGACCTATTTTTGGTAATCCACCATTGCTGACAGAAGTTTAAATGATCCTAAAGAGTGACTTATTATGGGGAGGCCAAAACAAAAAGCTGCGATACAGAGGCAGGAAAGTGAATGATTGCTTTTATATCTGTCACTGTTTCCAGTATCCAAATAAAAATTCTGTGTTTTGTCCACCAAAGAGTTATTTTGCAATAAAAAAAAAAGAGATCATCAAAAGAGTATTTGTAGGCAAGAACTTGCTGCATATCCTGTCTTTGATTTCTGCTTTATCAGCTTCAAAGTTGATACTGAAAATAAGAAGTAACAAAAAGTTTCTGAAGTCATTCTCCCCTCTCTAAGTTTGTTCACTATGTAAAGTATGGAGACGATGATTACCCATTTTGCAAAGTGTATGTTGCTGAGAATATGTAGAGTGGTCTGTAAAGGTCATGCCACGATGTTTGCCTTTTTGACACAAGTCTGTGTTGAAAGGGGTTGACTCTGTGGCATGATCTGTCCTATTTCTACCTTGTGGGTCATGATGCTTTCATATTGAAGCCTCCATTTAGATTTTCTTTGCGTTCAGGGGATCCCTTTAAATACCTCAGTTTTTTTTTTCCCCAGTCTGCTTTTAGTGCAGCCACTGCACAAGACAGCACATTTCTGGTTGTAATACTGTGTATTAGGCAGAAATCGAATGGGCAAAGGAAGGAGCAAGTCGTGTATATTGGGCACAAGTGTTTGTTGCTGACATGCTCTGGCTGCTGACATGTTAAGTCTCATTCATGAAGGGCTGCATCTGTGCTGCAGTTATTTATGTGCAAATAAATTCTTTGCTCTACTGGGAATCCCAGGGAATCTGGTACCGAAGCAAATATCACAGTCTTCAAAATAAAAGACTGGAGAGAACAATGGGAAGATGAAGCTTTCTTGCATGTAATTTGTATGCCTGACAAATAGACCTCTTACTGCAAAGTTATAAATCAAATTGCTATTATGGATATAAAGCTTTAGAGTGGAAAACAAGGCACTGTAGTAAAATTCCATAGTTTTTTTTTGAAAGAAGTATGCTTTTTAAATCTTTGAACATTCAGTTGTAAGAAGGAACCCCTTCCCTCTCTTCTCTAGCTGTTGATTAGAATAACTTCTGACAAAAAGCCAGTGGTAATGCACACAGTCCTGTTACAAAGCATTTGCCAAGTGAAATTCCTAGCAACTACTGCAGAGAATTCACAGATGTGTTCAGCACTCTTTTCCCAAGGAAACTGCTTTATCACTGTCTATCTTGTTTTATGCTTAGTCATTTTGAAACCAAAAAGCCTTGCTTCCAAAAGGTCTTCAAAATGTGGATCAGCTGTGCAAGGATATAGGGAGGACTTCCAAAATATTCAGGGAAACTGCTTTGCTATTACCACATGGTAAGGATGTGCTTGCTGTTTATCTTATTTTTCCTGCTCTGAAGATTATGGTTAAGCCCAGCTTATTCCTATTTGTGGTGTGGAGGACAGGAGGAAGGGTTAGTGCCTCTCTTCTACAGAAAAAGTTGTTCTTTTGAGATCACCACCTCTTATAGTCCACAGACCCTACATATATGGACTGTATGCAACATTACCCCAATTGTCAGAGGAATTGTCCTCAGCTGTTCTACTTTCCAACAAGAAATTTAAAATATCTCCCTACCTAAGTAGGGTTTTTTTTAAATCTTCTACAAATAATACACTCAATGTTTAAGAGTTAAAATGGACTAAGATGTCCCATGTGAACAGATATGACTAAAATCTCTGAGAATCTGAGTGCTTTGCCTATTCTGTGAATGCCAAGTAAAGGCTGGAGGCTGGCATCAGTGTTTACTCTCTTACTTTAAAGCTTATGTTGCTCTCAAGATATGATGCTACCTGACACGATGGAGTAATGTGTGAGAAACAGAATTTTCACCAAAGATTCTGTGTATTATAGTTTGTGATTAAAGAACCTGAACAAACAGTCTTGAGTGCTTTCCAGCCTTTCCTAACTATTTGGGAAGCGTTGACAAATCTTGCGAGTCATGGCCATGTAAACAGAAAAAAAACCTTTCATTTTTATAACACTGAACTTTTGTCTAGAGAGCTATTATGTAATAAAGAACATAAGTGGATCAATTTACTTTATTTAGCATGCACTGCCATAACTACAGAATATCAACATGTTGGTGACTTTGTTGTGTTGAGTAAAATTAGTAATTTATCAAACATAGCTCATCTGTCAAATTATTTCTATAATAGTGTTGGTTCTTTGAGGAGCTTTTTGTCCACATGGTATGTTTTGATTTCTGAATGAATTTCAGCAACTATAGTTTATTCTCTGTTTGTTTGCAGATTAACAGATCCATGTCCACAGTAATAGCTTCCCTTCTTTGTCCTTCTACTCCACCATTAGAAATAGGTTTAGCTTAGCACTTACTAGAAGTGAGAAATTAAGTATCCAATTATTTTAAGTTATTTTTGTATTAACATATCTTTTAAGAAGCTATAGGAAGATTACTGAAGGATTATTGGGTTGTAAGTTTCCAGTGGTTGCTGGTAATTCATTGTGAATAGCACTCTAACAACTTGTAGTGACTAGCATAATTAAATGTTTCAAATTTGCTGTAGTTTTTGCAAGACTTATTGCCAATTAGTCTTCTTTTTTAATCTCACTGGAATGCTATGCTATTGAAACATCCTTCTCTCAAAAGTAGGTATTGTCACATCAATTTTTTTTAATATGCTATTATTACTGTAACTTATGCAGATTCTAGATCTGTGTTTCATCCTTCTCTCAAAACTTTTGTAAACACTGTTCTCTTTATATAGCGAAGCTACCTGACAATAACATTATTAAGATATTTTTTATTTCTAAATTTACTAAAGAATTTAAATACAACTATTAATCTTAATGATGAGCTTTCTAGAATCTAATAAGTTCCCCTTTAGAAGAAATGGTATTGCAGAATTAATACATCTGCTAAAAGATAAGTGCATTTTTCAAGGTAGACAAATTATCTGGATAACTTTGGAATTTGGAGTGTGGTTTTCTGTCTTTTTTTCTTTTGACACTTGTGGGTGTTGGTCTGTGTTGTTGTCATCTTACTGGCCTGATTGCTGTCTTTACTTGTCTTTGACAAAAAAACTCTTGCTTTCTCTTAGGTGTTTCTACATTACATATTAATATGGGAAAACCTTCTCTTTCCCTTTTGTTCAAATGTGTTCTGATTGCTAACTGAAAGCCAGAAGAAAGCAAAAATAAGTCATTTTATGTGGAACAAGAATATTGGAATATTTAAGAACAGGGCAACTCAAAAAGGATGATGAAGATAGGATGAAGTGAGACATATCTGACGTAATTAAAAAATAGAGGTTCTTGGCCTCCGTCTCTGCCTGAGGAGGTTTGTTACTATATAAATAAATTGAATTCCTCTTTCCAATGTTCTGTGCTACTTAAATATACTGACTAAGCTCTTTCAGCACTTTGATCTTCTGCCATGATCTGGCCCCAGCTGTACTTTCATCCTCTTCAAAAGTATTCTCTCACAGCAGTGAATTTGGCCCTAAGGAAATGAGTATGCAGATTCCTTTCTTTCTCCATTAAATACTACCTAGATGGCAGTCTTTATTGAACAAATAAGCTGGTAGATTATTCCCCAAAGAATTAGTTTTTAATCCACTAACAACAGAATCTACTTGGTAACCTTAAACAAACCCCTAGAGAGAAGTGTAATATTTCCCAGCAAAGGAAATTGTTTAGGAGTTATATTTTTGGTACTGGTATCATTGGATGGAATCCTGAGGTATTTTATGTGAAGTGCAGCTATTTGTGAAGACTTGAAAAGTGGACATGGTAGTGGACACATCCATCATGTTTCATTGCAGTTCAGATGGGGTATTCTGTCTGGCTTCCAGCTTTCTTGCCTGAAAGGCAGGGAGTTTGACCTGTTCTGTGTCCTATCTGCCAGCCCTCTGCTTTAGAGACCCTGTATGGCCATGTCTGCTTAAGACGTTGCTGAAATCTGTTTGACTTGTTCAATTCACTTGTCCTCAATCTTTAACATAAAGGGCATACCAGGAGAAGAGTTATTACTGAGGAGACTTTATTTTCTTTTCTGTACTCCATAGCATAAATAAAAATGCTGTTAAAGGTGTTTAGAGACTCTAGGAAAACTGAGGTAGATAATACTCATTAAGGATCTTGACTTGCTTCCAATCATTAAGCTTTCAGAGTGCTATTTTCCAGAAAGATATTTCAAAAAAGATAATTTTATTTCTGTGCACAGGAAATATTAATCCAAACTAACATGTAGTGAACATCAACAAAAATTTGAATGCTTCTGTTGCTTCCCCTTGTGATCAAAATGTGTTGAAATATTATACAGAAATGTGAAGTCAAACAATATTAAGGCTTTATACATCTCTTTCAATTGTTTTCAGAGAGGAAATCGTGATCACTGCCTTTGCTGTGCAGAATAGAATTCAGGTTTTTGGAAATTCAGTCTTTACCTCTTTTCAAAGGACACATGATAATTTCCTTATATTGGTATATTTTTGCTACTTATAAAGATTTATGGCAATGGCCAGTCTGTACGTGACAATTTATAGGTGGCCACCATAATTTAGGCCTGTAGTCCAAAACTCTGTAGCTTGTGTTGAAATGAAATTCAAACTCAGTGTTAACTACGCTGAGTTAATAGTCTGGATCGACCTGGTCTAATTGCCAAGTAGCTTGGCATCTTTCATTCTGCTTTCATTGAAGACCATCTAGAAAAGGCCACATTTGCTAGATGGCCACACAATTGCACATGTGTTTTAATGGAAATAAGATGCCACACTTGTAATTTCTGTAATATCTTATTCTGCTTAATTTTGTTACCCTGTGTAAATGTTTTTCCATTGCATTGTTACCATCAAAGCTGTCAATCAAATCTGATTTGGTTTGTATCTCTTTTTTTTTTTTTTGTTTAACAGATGATGTCACCAATATTGCTCAGGAATCCCTCCTTGCTGATGAAGAAGAGAACGTGCCAGCAGGAGTAGGAGTTGCAGTGTGGAAAGAACAAACATATCTAGTGACTCAGCTACTGGCGCTGCTCAGTCTTCACCTCTCTACATTAAAATTGAACACAACTGCCTCAGAAACCTGTGGAAAAGAGAAAGGTACTGTGCATTGCCAGCAGGTTGTGTGGGTAGGAAGAGAACAAATCTGCAACACAGATATAATATTATCAATTTATTAGAGACAATATAAGTTGAAGCTTCAAGTCTGAAGTTCTTTTTTGTACTGAAAAAGACTTTAAACCCAACCAGATTTTGTAGGCAGTGAAATAAACTGAATCTATATAAAGCTTTTATCTTTGCTTGCAGTGCTTTGGTTCTCTTTACATAGAGGCTTTCTGGATTCACTGAATAGATTTCTTGATATTATGAACATTTTCTTACTTGTGATTTTTTAAAAAAACCACCACCACCACCCATGGCATCTATAGTGTGCAGTACAGAAGGGTGCTTAGTGTCTTAAGTTTATCATATGCTTGCTAACTTGACCATTCTTGTACTTCAGTTATATCTGTCACCATTATAAAGAAGAAAGGCTTTAATTGCTTTGGTCTCAGTGAGATTCTAAGGTTCTTTGACAGACTTTCCCAACTTTCTGTTGACTTATATGTGCTTTCTAATATTCATATGTCTGGGTATTCAGCAGGCAGCTATATATGCCATGCATAAAACCCACCACAATATTTTGTTTGCTTCAAGGATCATCTACTATATGGGAAAATTATCCAATTCCTCCTATTAGAGAAGTATGGTAAGGATAGCAGTTTAACACGGTGACTAATTTTTGCGTTTTTCATCTTGTGGTAGTCCTGCAGTGGAACTGCAGTATGACAGAGTTATTAGGATTAGAAATATTAGGAAATAGCAACCCCCACTCTCTATAACTGTTGTTTCTGCAGCAAAATCCTGCAATGAGTCCCTAGAAATTATATTTTTATCCAGAAAGATATCAAGAATATAGTTGAGGTTTACCAGAAAACTGTAATGCAAGAAGAATAAGAAACTTCAGTCACAGATATATCTAAAAAATTATCTCCATATCTAAGTAATAATAACAGAAAGTAGACGATGTTGATTTTGAAAAGAATTAAAATACTGAGATCTAAACCCAGCTGATGAATATTATAACTTGGCTTTCTGTGAAGGTGAATGCATTTTGATTTTTAAATTTCAAAGGAATGCCATTTAAAGGTTATTTTCCTCCTGTTGTCATTTAGACTGTTTATCCTGTACATCCAAACAGTTGAATATAGATTAAAAAATTGTTTTAGACATATTTTATTTAGCTGACTCTTAATGAAAATGAAAAATTCCAAACATAGAGAGTCTTCAGCAGCTAATGTATTTTGTACAATGATTTTGTCTTGTGCAAATTACCTATAAGGAGGCTTCCTAGTACTTGGAACTAGCTTATGTGGGTTTTCATCCTCTGGATTGCTTATGCACATTTGCCCAGTGCCACAGAAAAAAGCCCCTACATGTCTGGCCCCTACTTGTGTTATTTGATTAGTCATATTTCTTGCATGTCAATGTCTTTTTATTTGGCTAGACTATTTCTGATCTCTCCTACCTGTCTCCTCAGAACAGTGGTGTTCTCCCAAGCATTCATGCAGGAACGATGCTGCTACATCATGCAGCTGTGTGCTGGCACTTTGCTTTAGAGAATGACTGGCTGCTTCTGTGAAAATTTAGCATTGCTGTAGCATACCTGGTCCACATTTTTTTAAATGGCTCTTTCTTTCTTTTGCTGACTGATCATGAAACCTACCAAAAATTGGTATTTTCCCCCTTTCTTTGAATTTATAGAAATTAAAATGATATAAACTTTAGTATTATTCTCATGTTTCCATTTTTTTCTTAACATCCTTTAAACAATCCATCTGTGCTGACTAATCTTCTGTACAAATATTACTTATGTTCACTGCCATGTTATTACAGATCCATTATTCTCTAAACACAGAAAACAAGTACTATAACATATTTGTGTCTGAATAGTTTTTCTTACTTGCAAATATAAGAAGGTAATACATTTGAGTGGCTGATAGCTGTACAGCTGCTGGCAGAATTCCCACACATGTTTTGCCATTAGATAAGTCTGTGGCTGGTAATGGTCGTGTTGAGATAAGATAGGTTACATTTTACTTAGTCATCTAAAACTAATCCTCTATGTGTTGAGTGTTTCCAAGAGGTCTTGAAAAGTAAGCAAACTTTTCTGACAACTTGGAAAGGTCTCTCAAATATATAAAACTTGCTGTCCAGTATTAAACATAATGGATCTTCAGCCTTTTATGAAGCTCCTTGTATATTCATAAATGAGTATGAATGGAAAAAGAAGGTATGAACCATGAGAAAACTATAACCTCTGTGGTGTGCATTCAGTAAACAATGTGAGAGGCCATGATGTTGACAGTTCTGACAATTCCTTGGGATATACCATTTTTGGTATATTTTTCCTGATAAATAGGCTCTCCTATGGTTATGGTTGTCTTTCTAGCTTTTTTGTTTGTTTCTCTCAGCTCTTCAATTAATTTTTAACATCAATAGTTCTGAATGTGTTATGAATATTAAATAGCTTTGATAATGTGATTTGATTATGGTAATATATGTGTGTGTGTGTGGGAGGAAAGGCCTATTTTATGCATAGCATTGTGTAAATGTTGATTTCCAGGAGAGCAATTTTGAAGGATACTAAATTAGCTCAACACCTGCAACTTACCCTTTCTGAAGGATACCCATCATGTGCACATACACTCATACTATATTTATACTTACATATGTTCAGTTTGAGGATCTTTGTATTACAAGTAGTCTTATGCAAAACTGTATTTTAAGATGTGCCATTATGTGTTGCCATATTGTAATGAGCTTGGACAATAACAACCAATTTCATGTTCTTGCTCAGTAACTCAGTGCTGCAGTTCTGCAATGAAGTACTCTAGGGTGGCATAATGTGTTATTTTGAGGAAACTTCTTTCTATCAGACTTATGTTTAATTTGTGGAGACTATCTTTCTCTGCCTTGTGTCATCTTTTTACATACCTTATATTTTACCTAAAATTTGGAGTCAGTGTGCCTGAAAAATATTACACACTGAAAGAGTTCCATTTCCCAGCTGAGTTCACTTTTTATTTAATGTGGACTGTGATCTGTGTTTGCATCAGAAAATAAACTTTAACACAAACCAGAAAGTCCACCTAAAGTTTGTTGAAAAAACAGTAGAATAACATTTATTAACATTTCTTTTTAAAAAATGTATTAGTAGCTTTCAAGTGTGTTGGTTATAGCAGGAAACAGAAATGAGGTCAGCAAAATATGGAGAAGAATGAACGTCTCATAGGACCATACA
>JAWWLV010000144.1:61718580-61729059 GCA_035041135.1 Platyrinchus mystaceus | reverse complement strand
GTGTGTTGGTTATAGCAGGAAACAGAAATGAGGTCAGCAAAATATGGAGAAGAATGAACGTCTCATAGGACCATACATGTGTGTATAGAAACTGAATTGAATAAAAGAGCATCAGCTTAGCAATGCTAGTTAGAAAATACAACCCACCACAATGAAGATAAAAAACCTGTTCCAGTGAATACACTCTTTTGGGTCTGAATGGGGTGGAGTAGCATAAATATACTTCATGACTGCAGAATCGACCAACAGAGTTCTGATTTGTGCTGAAAAATTGCTTGCTCATCAGAGATATTAATCTGAAAATACAGTATTAGCACAGGATACTAGATGGTATAATTTTTCAGGTATTCTCCTAGGTTCTGTCTTACTCACTTTCTGTGAGTGTTTTGGTCCTGAAGAAAAAGTTTTGTCAGCTACAAAGTCTGAAACCTATTTCACTGATTGAATCTCTGTGATACTCTTTACCTGAATTATTTTTAGATGTTGAGACAGTGTTTAGAGATTGTATCCAAATGAAAGAAAGATACATTAAGCATTTAATGGAAAAAACACCACATTATTAAAAACAGAAGTTTTACTGAGTACTGAAATTTATCACGTTTATCATTAGGACAACCAAGGGACCAAGCCCAGACAGCACGGGTTCATGAAAGGCAAGTCCTGCTTGACCAACTCCATCTCCTTCTAAGACAAGGTGACCACTTAGTGGGTGAGGGTAAGGCTGTGGATGTCTCTGCCTGGACTTCAGTAAATGGCACCATTTCCCACAGCATTCTCCTGGAGAAACTGGCTGCTGATGGCTTGGACAGGTGCACTGTTTGCTGGGCAAAAACTGCTTGGATGTCCAGGACCAGAGAGTGGTGGTGAATGGAGTTAAATCCAGCTGGTGTCTGGCCACCAGTGGTGTCCCCCAGGGCTCAGTACTGGGGGATTAGTATCCTGTTTAGTATCTCTATCAGTGACCTGGATGTGGGGACCCTCTGTCAGTTCACAGATAACACTAAGCTCTGTGGGAGTGTTGATCTGTTGGAGGGTAGAAAGGCTCTGCACAGGGATCTGGACAGGCTGGATTGATGGGCCAAGGCCAATTTTTTGAGATTCAACAAGGCAAAGTGCTGAGTCCTGCCCTTTGGTCACAACATCTCTGTGCAGCACTACAAGCTTGGGGGTGAGAGGCTGGAAAGTGACCCAGTGGGAAAGGACCTGGGAGTGATGGTTGACAGTGACTGAACATGAACCAGCAGAGTGCCCAGGTGGCCAAGAAGGCCAGTGGCATCCTGGCCTGTATCAGAAATAGTGTGGCCAGGAGGACCAGGGCAGTGATTGTCCTCCTGTACTCGGCACTGGGCAGGCTGCACCTTGAGTACTGCATTCAGCTTTGAGCCCCTCACTGCAAGAAAGACATTGAGATGCTGGAGCAAGTCCAGGGAAGGCCAACAAAGCTTCAGAAGGGTCTGGAACACAAGTTTTATGTGGAGCGGCTGAGGGAGCTGAGGGTGTTTAGATTGGAGATCAGGGTGAGGAACTCTCCGCAACTACCTAAAAGGAGATTGTAATGAGGTGGGGGGTTGTCTCTTCCAGATGACAAGTGACAGGACCAGAGAAAGTGGCCTCAAGTTGCACTAGGGGAGGTATAAATTGGATATTAGGAAATATTTCTTCATTGAAAGGGTTCAGGCATTGAAACAGGCTGCTCAGGGAAGTGGTAGAATCACCATCCCTGGGAGTGTTCAAAAAAAATGTGGATGTGGTACTTGGGGTCATGGTTTAGTGTTGATCATGGCAATGCTGGGTTAATGGTTGGATTTCTTTAACCTTAGAAATAACATGATTATATGATTAGAGTGCTCTGCCTTGGGGCCAGTAGTGGTTTATGATTCAGGACGAATTCTCTCTATTTACGTCTTAGAAAATGGGGATAAGAGGATCTGACAACTAAAGTTTGTTAAAGACAAACTTTTGTCTGTTTGTGACAGACTAGTGAGTCTGAGAGGGATTCCTGTGTAGACACAGTGGTAGGGTTTGGTCCTTCTCTGAAGTCAGGACCATCAAGGATGCAAAGTCCTGAAGATGACCAGGATGGAAAATGCTGAGGAGTGGAGGGGATAAGAGATAATTAAATTATTTTAATAGTAAAAAAGTTTAGATTTGTTTAGTTGGCAACCCCTGAACGGAGTGCTGTGCAGGCTTGATAAGCGTCTTTGCCAAAACAACCCTGTTATCCTGTGCACTACTTACTATGAAAAACCAAAGTAAAAGTTTGGGGGTGGGGTGATAAATTCTGGTTGCCTTATGTGAAATTTAAATTAAGAAATGCAAAGGGGAACCAGGTGAGGGAATATACAGTGATGTAAATGACAAGTCTCCAATCTGTGGCAGAGGCATTTCTATTGCTTCATTGAAGAGCTTGCATTTCTGTATTGAGGAAATACTCTATTGAGGAAATACTCTATTACCTTCTGATTGTTTCAGATGAGGTGGAAAGGGATGCAAAGGGATTAAAGTACTTTACTATGCTTCTGAGAGTTAACCTGGTATTGTTTTGCCTTTGGGATCAGTTGCACTTTATTCCATCTGTTCAACTGTGGTGGTTTAATATTTCTGTGCTTTTCAGGAAACTGTGGAAAGCTGACTTCCCATCTTTCTCAAGTAAAACAACTTGTGTTAAAGTGCTTGCAAGAGTACAGTTGTAACAACTTCCTGCACAAGCATAATTTTGTATTTCCCCTGCCTTACATTTAGTGGTGCAAGAAGATTATGAATTTTTGGGTTTTTTTTTCAAATTAATAAAAGTCAATGAAGCAGGGGGAGCAGGGAGGAGGCTGGTGGAAAGCATTTTCCAGGTATGCTGGATGTTATTACAACCCAAGAAAAAAAGAGAGATTTGGTAGTAGAAGAAAGAGGGAAAGTACTTGGGCATTTCAGTTAACTTGCAACAATCAATGCAAGATTTAAAAGTGCACAGTGAAAGGAAACACATAACCTAGCTATTTACTGGTGAAGACCTGCATATCTCAAAGGAAACATCTAGGAATTTCCTATTCTTAATTCCTTGCAAAATTTGGGAAGTGTTAGTGAAGATCTTTGTAACTTGATGTTTTTAGATTTCTACTGCTAAAAAAATAATAAGTAGTATATGTTTGTAGAATAGCCATTTGAATTGATATTCCTGGGGAGGGGGATGAACATGTTTACACTTAAGAGCTCCCAGTTTTCACATTGTTCACTGAAACAGGCAGCATTTCAATATTTCCCCTTTCTGGTACAAGGGCAGTGTATGCAGGTAACAACTAAGTCTTGATTTATATGTCACTTTAAGCTTTCATCTCACCCTTACATTTTTCTTTTTCCTTTTCTGATATACACTCTTCTTTCTTTCCTTTCTTCCATATTTGAGAACTGGTTGTGGGGAAAGAGCAGACAAAGAGAAGATAGTGATATCAAGTTAGCAATAACAAGTGGGCTGCATCACTGAGAAAGATTAGTTCTCTTTCTTCCTTTATTAGAGCCTTCTTAAGCAGACTCCATTCTGGTAGTCCATTCCCCAGTGCATACTCCATCCACCACCCACACCACTTTTTTTTTTTTTTTTCCCTATATTGGAAACAAATAGTTAAAGTTTTGATAGTATAGCTTTGCTATGTAAGAGGTGAAAAACTGCAGTGTTAGTGCCATACCTTAAAGCAGAATCTTATTCACAGTTTCATCTAATGTTTAGGGAGATGGTGTGTGTGATGTAGAAAGAATAGTTCTTTTGGCAATACCTATTTCCATATTTTTCCACTGAATATTCAGACTAAGTGTTCCTGTAAAGTCACTGCCAGCACCCCAACTTTTGAGGCTTCTCTCTGCCACCTCTTTTAGGGGATGAAGTGGGAAGAAGAACAGAACTGAACACTAAGATCAATTCATAGCAGAAATTACATGAATATGAACATATTTTTACACAATTGGGTGAAAAGTTAGGTTTGCTGCTGTGTCCTATTTACATGGTAATGCAACTTGAATAAAGATTTTTGTCCATGGTCAGAGATGATTTACAGAACCATTTAGACCTTGCAGAAAACAGCCTTCTTTGCAGGCACCATGGGAAGAAGGAGGTTGTGTTCATAAGCAATGAAGCATAAACATCTTTCATTCAAGCACTGGGACTTCTGTAAGCTTTAGGTGACATGTCTTGGCCTCACCTTGTGTAAAACATTGTACTATCTTCATGGTCTGCTCTCTGAAGCAGTATGATGAAATGAAATCTTGAGTTCTTAATGAAGGAAAGATATATGTGAAGAGAGACAAGGATGTTTCCTTAGGAGTGAAAGATAAGCATGTTTTCTTAAGAGTGAACAATAAATCACTTTTTAATTCCCCTAAATGTCCAAAACAGCCTGACTATGACAGCATTCAACAGTTTAGGATACACTGCTAGCAGTACTGTGTTCCCATAAATTGCATAATTCCCTTAAGTTGCATGCACAACTTGCATACTAGGGAGCTCCAAGTTGCATGTGCAAGTAATCTCTGTTCTGTCCAACACTTTCAAATTTAGGAAGCTTTATTTCTGTATATATACACACATGTATATATATATATATATACATGTTAGTCTGTGTGGATTCATTTAATTTCTTTACTTCAAAATACTTTGGGACAGTCTAATCTGGACAGCAGGCAGTCTCACAGTCTATAGGTGTGTGTCACAGAGTAATTCTGGAGGTTTATATTTATATGTAGTTGCCTGTTTCTCTCTTTTTAAGCTGAACTATGACTGAATGTGTCATTGTTTTTTAACATTCTGAGGGACCCTATCCTTAAAATTATGATGTTGATACAGGTATCTGGATAAATATATTTTCTGCAAGTCTTCATGGCCACCACATTCAACCCTAAGCATCTTCAGAAAGCACATTCCTGCTTCTGGTGACCAATTTGCCAACACCATTTCCAACAAGTCTGGAAGGGTTTGAATCAGATTTGCTGGCAGTTATCAGAAGGGTATTTTATTGGTAGTCTTCTCACGGTGGTGAAGTATTTTCTGTTTGTGAATATGGGAAGACAGTTACACAAAGGAAGCCTTTAGATCACAGTTTCTCTTCTGTGCTTTTCTTATGCTTTGTCATGCTTGTCTCTGTCCTGCTTAACCACGGAGAGAAACGAAAGTTTGTCTCCAGGCTCTTGCTGTGTTAGTATCTAGCTGTGCTTTTTACTGCCTGTAGTTTTAAGCTGCTGCACTGCTCCCTTTCAGGATTTAGAGAGTTGAGAGAGCAAAGAGGGTACTGTCTGGCTGAAATACCCATTTATTCCCAATATTCAAATATATACCCAAATATTCCAGGTGATGCAGTTCTATCAGCCAGAGCAAATTAATTCACTGCGATGAATGTTCAAATAACAGCCCTTGAAATACCAGCGTTAGCTGGCTGATTATCAGAGCACTGTTGTGAGAAAGTTAACAGATCTTCCAAGGGAATTGCAGCTTTGTGGAACACTAAATTTAATGATTCCTGACAAAAGCATTTGCAAACTCTTTCTAGTTCTCATAAGCATAATTTCTCATAACCAAAATCTATCAAGCCTTAGCCCATGTGTTGCCCATAAACAAGTGATAATTATTGTTATTAACCAGCTAAATTTGAAATTAGATTTGAATGTGAGGTGTCTTACTTTAAGAACATTGAAGTTGAGCAGAAATCGTTGATACAGTAATCAAACATAAGGTTGAGGTCCTAAATTCCTGAACACAGGTAGATATTTTTTGGGATTCCATGACTCTTCAAAATTTAAGCAACAGCACTGCCAGTTCAGGAATTAAGGAACTTGGCTTTAAAAGTGGAGCACGATGGGAACTTTGTAAAAAATAAAGCGTGTTCTTCTACCAGTCTTTCTGTATTACTGGAATAGACTGATATCTTCATTTTGGCTAAGAGTTCTGATTTCAATAAGATGTGTCAAAGTTGAGCTGCCCCTTGATAGGTGAAAGGGTTTTGTCATTAACCTGCTCAGCATTATAATTTCCTTTATTGTGCTGACTGATATGTTCATGCTGCTCTGCACACAGCTGTGTGATTCTTCTGCACTGGAAGAGTAAGGTAGGAATGTGAGCTGTCTGGCACAGTGTGAGGTAGCTTTCAGGTTTAATGAAGGTAGAGAATAGCACATAGTAATTATTGAAATCAGAGACAGTGCGATGAAATCATGTCACCTCTCTTTGCCTCACTGTTCAGTTGGTAACCAATATCACATCCAGATACACCTTTTCTCATCCTTTCATCTACCTGACCTCTTAAGTCTATCCTATTGATTTACAAAATAATAAATATTCAAGATGGAATAAAGTGTTAGAAAACCCCAAGTTTTCTCTCATTGAATTCCGCCTTGAGTCATCAAATTGGGAATCTGAACCTCTTCCCACAAGCCTGTCAGTTGTCTTGCACATTTTCTACACAGCTGTCATCCCCAAATTTTTAATTTTTCCAGGTTCAGGTTTCAAGTATTCTCACTCTTTACAATAAAAAAAATAATAATGAGGGGTTTAAAAAAACATCCAAAGGAAGTTTCCTGCAAAAATCAGGTGAATAGCTAAACAAAGGTGGACCAGTATAATTCAAAATCCTAAATTTGGCTTCAGGATTAATCTGTCAGTGACAGTCAATAAAGATATTAGAATCTGTCTCTCTACTTGCCATTTATCTAGGTCTAATTTAGAAATGTTCTCTTTTTGTTCTCAAATATCATGCTTTAAAGGGAGTGCTGCTCCTCAGTGAAAGCCAGGGATCTCCCTGCATCACACCCAGGGCACAATCAGAAGAGCTGGAGTCTGGGCATACATTGTGCTGGTCAGCAGGCATCTTGTTAGGTGTCCTGCCTGTGCTCAAAAGAAAGGAATTGGTACAGAGATCAGAGGAACAGCTCTGCCCAGAGCCGCCTCTCTGGAGCTGCAGTGAACCCAGTACCCTAAAGCTCTCTTGCTGTGTAACAGAGCTGAGTTTGGAAGGTTGTGGAGGGAGGACATTATTTTATCATTTTTAGTTGCATTTAAACTTTGCCTTTTTGTGCTAGTGTCTTTTTAATTTCATATATGTCACAAGACTACTGTTTGTAGCATTTTGTCTTTTAATATTGTTAGTGGAGCCATTTTAGTGGTTTAATGAATCCTCAAAACAGTTCTGTAAGTGAAATTGGGTAAATATTAATAATGTACATTCATTGAAGCCAGTGAATATTTTTATTTACTTTAAAGTCAGGGCATCAAACTCACAAATTTTTGAGAAGTGATTTTTGAGAAGTTTTTAATAACTACTAGTGTATTGAAGTGTTGTGTAGTGCAGAATGGAGGTACAGGATTCCTTCCCTTCCTCCTGCCTTGTCCTCTTCAGCTCAGACATTCCTTTTAACTTGTGATAATTCCTTGTAAATGAAGAGCTAGGGGTTTTTTTTGTAGGATGCTTATGTCTTCCACTAGAATGAAGTCATTAATGTACTGGATGCTATCCAGTGTTACACAGTAGTACCAATCAAAAGCAATAATTCAGTGTTATGTGGTTGTTAGTAGTGGGTGCAAATATAGTTGAGTGTGTGCATAGGGTCTAAACGAGTTTGATAGCAGCAGGATTGCGTTACTGTGAGCTTTTTTGGGAAAAAAACAATGAAAAAATTCCTAGAGTTTCTTAGTGAGTGCTTTCCATATAGTATGGCCCTAGAGGTATATTGTTATTGACACAAAAATGACTCAGGACTGTAGGCTGTGAATCTGAAGAAAGGAATGGGGAGCTGTCAGTTAACAATAAAGGTGTTTTTGGTTTTATCACCAAAAGTTCACAAGTGACACTTACAGAAGTGTTTCACAGTAAGGAAACTCTGTATTTCCCTAAGTGGGATAAGATTTAAAATAACCTTCAAAGATTCTACTGTTACAGAAATAGATCTGTCTCTATAGGTAGCTAGCAAATGGGTATCTAAAATGTGACTAGTCTTCAATATACTTAGAAAATTATTCTGATAATTCATATTCAGATTTTTTTGGCTGGGAAGAGTATTAGTTTACAATCCTGTAGAGATGCTTTTGCTTTTATCCATTCAGTCATGTTTTATTACATAGAACTGAGAACTGAAGCAGTAAATGTAGGTCATCTGAACCTTCTGAGAAATGTGCCTTGGGCATCGGCAGCTCTGAACATTGTCTTGCCTGTACAGTCACTGCTTGATTATCACTGGTTTTTTAAACTATTACATCGGTGAACTGGCAGTTACTTCTGAAGTTAACGTTGTACCTGTGTCCACTGCATTTACTGTTGTCAGGTTCTAGGATAATAAAATCTATTTTAAATTTCTTGAATATTCAGAGTTGTGCCATACTGAGAATGTACTTAAATCTCACGTTTGCAAGCAAAGTAAGAGTTAGCCTGCAGTAGGCTCTGCAGTATTATGAGAGAAAGGTTGAAGTAAAATGGAAAAACACTATTTATATGGAAGTGAAATGTCTAGATGAAGAAGCTTTTTATTTCTCTCCAGTACCTGAGTTATGGCTTGGTGTTTTAGCTGAGATGACTCATTCACAGCTTCACCTTCCAAAAATTATGTTGCAGCTGAATAATGTTGTTCAGATCTGAATTAAGACTGGAATGCTGAATTTTGGTTGACATAATTTAGTAAATTTTTCTTCTTATCACGTCATCTTATCTGTATTTATTACTAGATTTTATAGGTGTGCTTTTCCTGTCAATTACTGTTTATTACTGAAAGACTCCCTCTCTAAAGATATAACCCTTCCTCTATTTTTGTGTATTCAGTACAGACTCATGTTTAAAGACTTGCATTTCTTTAAATGGAGTTATGTTTCACTAGAAAATCTTAGGCTCCCTTTTTTTCTTCTCTTATTTTTTCATGCTACTCTTCCACATTTTTTTGCAGTAATTGATTTTTTTTTTTTTTTGCTTTTAGGTTTTATTGATATTTAACCTCTAGAAGGATCATATAGGACTTCATTACTTAGTTTGAAGTCTTTTTTTATAAAACCAGGGAAGAGATTGAGGTAGTGATAAAAAAAATCAAATCTGTTAAGCAAATAGAAGAGAAATTGGAAGGTAGAAATGAAACATTGTTCAGATGATTGGTTTTCTAGGTATATCAAGAATTCGGATTTCCCCAAACATCTAAGAAAAATCACGTTAAATATTTTGATCTTTTACACACCAGTCCCCCAAACTATTGAACAGTTGATTCAAATCCAGTCAACTTTATTTCTTTTGCTGTCAATGTTTTTCTTGAATTACAAATGCCCCATACCCATCAAGTAAAGTGAGAAACTTGATACGTGCCAGAGACTACTGAAAATGTGACTTGTGATTGAGAATCCATTACTCTTTCTATCCTTTTTTTTATGTCAGATATAAAATACGTTCAAATGGTCCTAAGGTTTGCAAGAAGTGTGTAGAACTCACGGTGCAGGAAGTGGCTATTTTTATTCACTAGTGATTGTGGGACTGTATCGTGGTGGCAGCATGAGTTTGCCTCTCAATTGACATATGGTGAGTTAATAAATAGGTTGTTGGTTGCAGCTTCTGCGTCAGTAAAATAAAATTTTGTTAGAGTAGAATATTTTTGCCTTCTCTTTTTTTCCCTGTGTTTACAAGCTGCTTGGTAGGGTTTTTTTTATCCCGAACTTTATATGAACATTAAGTGTGGGTAGTCAGCTATCAGGGAATGTATGCACTCACTGGTTCTAACCCTTTCATTTGGGAATTGAGATCCACCCTCTTCTGCTGTAGCCCTTGTGTGTCTGGGGTATGTGCCTCTCTGTGTACATAGAGAGGCTTTGCATTGTCATAGTTCCTGCTTTTGAAATAGGTAGAGCTGGAAGATGTATCTAGGGAAGATTAAAAATGGAGAAGCTTTTCTATGCCCACCAATGCAGCTTGATGGTGATGGTGGTGGGCTTTTCTTGTTTGTTTTGTTTTTGTTTTCTTTTGTTTGTTTATTTTTTATTGGTGTTTTTTTTTGTGTGGGGTTTTTTTTGTTGTTGTTGTTCCTTTTTTCTGTTTTGTTGTTGTTGTTCCTTTTTTCTGTTTTGTTTTGTAGTTTTGGGGGCTTGTTATGTTTAGTTTGGTTTTGAGGGGAAGGGTTTGATTCCCTCCCACCCTTTCATGTCCATAAGAGAAGCGTGTTCTTTGTCTAAGTTTTTATTTTACTTGAAAGATACAATTTTCAACTGTTGTGAGTTATAGGAAAAAGCCTGAGAACAATGCTTTGAGAATTTTTTAAATTCTAAAGAGTACTTCAAAGAGTAGTGCTGAATTCTTTCTTTTTAAGGCTAATTTAAGTGTTAAATGTAATTTGAACAGCTTTAAATAATGCATATTATATTTAGACCTGCACATTTTCAAAAGCACACAACAGCATGATTCTGGTGCCTGATTGTAAGACATTGTTTATTAAGAGCTCTGAGCAATGGTGACTCTGACAGAACATTGAGAGTTATGGCTGACC
>JAWWLV010000144.1:61704837-61718480 GCA_035041135.1 Platyrinchus mystaceus | reverse complement strand
GATTTTGGATGAAATAGACTGGTTTAATAGTGCCTAGTTTAGCGTCATAGAAACTCCACATATTAGTAGCATGAAATGTCTTTATTAAGAGCAATAATTCCTCACATTTCTTCTGCTCACTGAAGAGTTTCTTGTTTTAAGTTACTGTAAGAATATTGCTGATTTATTTTTATTGAATTAACTATTATGTGTAAAATCACAATAGCACCAGTATTTATTTGTTTTGTAAAGTAGGTCTGATACATAAATAAAGTTAAAATGCATTCCCATTTCCTGTTTTTTCATAAGTATTAAAAATGCTGAATATAAAGAATGTAAGGAATAGATTAAATTTTATTAAATAGGATAAATTGATATTATATTTCAAAGGAAACACATTTGATATTATGGAGCAAAACAACTGCTTCACTCAAATTACTTTAGCAAATAATTGGTAAAGTTGGTCTTTTTTCAATTGCTTTTTATGAAGGAAAGAACTCAATGGGAATATTGTCAAACAGATGGAGACTTTTTGTCCTGAGTTCTGTTCACCTTTCATGAGATTTGACTTGTCATTTTGGGCAAGATATTTAACTCACCACCTGTTTACTAGTCCTTGAAGAGGAGAATAAAACTTAATGTGTTTCATTTGTCTGTACATAACCCTTTAGAAAGCATGTGCTAAGGAATGCATGGGATTTTCATTCTAATACAATTCCTAAAATAACTCCCAAGCAGAAGTAGATTGGAAAGAGCAACTTATTGTTTGAAGGGAATTTGATAGCAATTTTTTTAGAAATACAATACCCCAGGAATGTCATTCAGTATTAAAGTAGGAAGCCTTCTGCTTTGTCGACAATTTAATGATGAAATTGTGTGGATATTTAAAATGAGCAGAGGATGTGGGTTTGGAAACTAATTCAGCATTGATAGCATTTGTTACTCAGTTTGTTCTTGTGGAGCACCAGGTTATTCTTAGATGAGAGCAGAGAGCAAAAAAAGTCACAGATTAAGCTTCTATATCTACTTATGGAGCAAACTAATCATGGGATTTCCTAATTATTGGAATTAGGGTTCTTTGTCTGCTATTGATATTCTCCTTGAATATTACATAAAGCTGATTTAAATAATTGAATACCTTTTAAGCTTAGAGCATGCTGGGAAATGAAAATGACGTTAAATAATTCTGTGTCTTGATTATAGCATTTCAAACAGTATCAACCCTGAACATAAGCAGTTTACATGTATGATATTTTAAGAAACATTTTAAAAATTATTTTCCGATTTTGTGATACATTTTTCATAGATGCTGATGCTGTGAGACTTGCATAATACAGTTATGCATTATAACTAATACATAAGGGTGAGAAATGCTCTCTTCTTACTACTAGAAACGAACTATTCCCACTGAAACCCTAGCCTCAGACAACTTATGGTTTTGTCTGTGCTTCTTGGGAATCCTGAGCATGATTCTAGTCAGATCCTGAATAAGATATGATTTCTGTTTATATACCGTATTTATCATAACTGTAAAGAATTTTATTTCTGTGGACATCAGAATACAGTGCATTGGGTTTAGAGATGGTGAAATATTGTGTAACTTTTCTTATCTGTTTCTTTCCAATTCTAATGAACTATGTAATATAGTATATAATACAAGGAAGTTCAGTGTGCTTTAAAACCTGAATGTTAAATTTGATGTTTGATTCTGCTCAGTGCTGTAGCCTAATTCTGTTCCCACTACCTTGTTTCTTCCAGGACATGAGAGACTGCTCCCGTGATGGCAGAGATCTGTGGGAAAGATTTTGTTGAACACTACATGACTCTTACATGCTAAAAGCAAAAGGCACTAGCTGGTAGCTCAGTGTGGAGCAAAAATTTTATTTTAAACTTCAAAAATAATTATGTCAAAGAAAAGTCGTGCCAAGGGAGAGAAGTCTGAGATGGAGATTGAAGCCCTGCAAGCTGCTAATGAGGAGCTACGAACTAAACTAACCAACATCCAGATAGAGTTTCAACAAGAAAAAAGCAAGGTATTTGTCTATCTATATTTTCTGATCATTCTTCTTAACAATAGCACTGTTAGAAACCAGCAGAGTTTGATACAAAAATGCATTACCCTTAAAAGAAAAACTTGACAAAAAAGTGAAATCAGAAGAACCACTGATAAACTGAAATTGGTGCCAACTCCTCTAAATGGCATGCAAAAGGAAATAAATATCCTCAAACATCCAGCCACTGAAATTTGCAGCAATGCAAATGGCATTAACTTACTAAGACTTACAGGGAGTTTTGTTGTTTGTCTTAAAACTGTATGTTGTAAAAAGAAAAATCTTTTGTCTTCAAAATCAAACATCTAGACCTTATTCAAAACGCATCACTGTTATCTGTGTAGGAGTCCTGATTTGCTTTGCTGAGGTTATGATGCATCTGATTGCTAATGAAACAGATCCATCAATATTTGTCTGTCTAGCACATGTTCAACAGGTATTTTGGTAATCAAGAGAACACCTGGGAGAAATTATTAATTCATGAAGTACACATATATTTGTAAAGATTAGTATTTACTTTTATATATCTCTGTAGGCAGTTGAAAATATGGACAAGGCAGTAAGCTTATTTCTATTCTATTTATTTATTAGTCTCAGTTCATTTTACTTCGCATAAGACAATTCTGGGGATTAATCCATGTGCAGATGGATTTATCTGTGTTTGTTTGGTGATACAGTAGTTGCAAGTGTCCAAAGACTTACCAGTGGAACAAGTATGCACTGAAAACACGTCCACTTAATATAACATAGTTTTGTTCTACCCTTGGGTTTTTTTAACAGTGTAAAATATGAAACACTTGATTAGCAATATTTCTGTATGTTCCAGTTTCTTTAATAGCCTTGTGTGTTACTCAACTTTCAATGGTCTTATTTCTCATATTTTAATTTGCAAAGCAAACCAAAAAATGCCTGCAATGCAATCTTCAGAATTCATTTCTTACAGAGGAAAAAGAAACAATAAAGCCTTAATTCTTGTTTGACTGATGCAATAGATTCAGTATATATCAGCCAAATAAATCTGTGTTGCCTTGGAAATTTTTTTTCTCTGCAGATTAAAGCAAAAAGTTATATCTCTTATGCATCAGGAGTATTGAAGAGTGAACAGAAATGACAGGGGTTGGTTTTGCTATTGGCTTCCTCATCCAACTTCTCCTGCTCTTTTTTGATATAATGAGAATGAATTTTAAAATAAGTGGCACACACTACTTGTGCTTCTTAAAATCACACACCATGGAATTTACTAGTGGCTGATACCCTCTATAATTTACTGGGTGACAAATTGTGTTATTTCACTGTCATTTTTAGTGTCTCGTTGCTCCTATTGGGAGACGTGTTAGCTGATGGTAGATTTACATTAGTAAATTCCTCTTTTTAGTTAATTATCTTATTTCCTATTTTGTTCTGTATGACATTTTATATACAGATGTGAATTTTATTAGAATTTTTAAAATAGCATTAAAAATAACACATAATTATAAAGTTATCTTGTATTATACCTTGGACCGAAGAATGAATTAATTTTGCATCCTTAAAGTACTTGGATTTTAAAAAAATCCACAAAAATATTACATGAATGCTAGGAAGGGTTTAGCCATGATACACTTCCAGGTTTGATGCTTTACCTGTAATAGCATCAAGTTTAACTGTGATTCAACTAAGAATGAGGTGTAATTACAAAAGCATAACAGCTGCAGGAATGTTTTCTATAACTAGTCTGCTTACTTACCCATATTCAATGCAGTAAGATGTGCTTCAGTTTGGTTACTTGTTCATCTTTCTGCAGCTTGAGAATGTCATATTTTCTAGTGTATTGAGGTTGTTATCAGGGACACATCTGTGTATTGTGCACATACATCTGCAGAGAAATAAGTGAGCTCACGTATGTAATCTGTAGGTGGATATAAAAGAGGAAATTACAATTAGTAATTGCATCGCAATCTGTAGCAAATTCTGCGATATGTTGGACTGCATTTCTGGGAGGATGCAAGCAGGGAAGGAGATCAACCTCTTTCCCACATCTTTGCTATGGTGCTTGCTTTAAATCATTTAAATAGATTTGAACCATGCAGTTTATTTCCCAGCCTACTCTCAGTCTGTGCAGCAGCTATACAGGGTGCCTTGACTGACAAGATGAGTAAATCAAAGCCATGGGGATATTTCTGGTTTAGACTGTAGTTTAAAAAGGAGGAACAAAACCAGCAGAAATTATGTCTGGGTATCAGAAAGGTAAAAACACTGTACTTAGAGAACTCTAAATAAATTAGATAGCTTTACTGGCACAGGAATAAGAGAGCAGTATTGAAGCTGCTAAACAGACAGCTCTGAGGCCCATGGGACATAAACTGTGTATGGAAAGGAAAGGTAAAACTCTTTTGGGGCAAATTAATTTAATTTAATTTTCCTAAACTATTTTGTCCCCCATGTATATGCCTATATTAATGTTTTATCTGAGAAGGAACACTCTAATTGATGAGAGACGTCACATATGGAAATTAGTCGTACCGTACTCCTGCCTGCAAAATACTGATTTCTCTGAAATAAAATTTTACCCCAGAGACATCCAAAACTTTCTGCATATTTTCAAAGTTCATTTTGTTTCATTGTTTGTTGATCCATTTAAAGAAATTTCTTCTCTAAAGTTTTTTCCTACATGCTTATGTAATACCTGATCCAAAACTGATAACATTTGCAGGTCTTTGAAACTGGGTCTTGCTTGGTGGTGTTTTGGGCATCAGACATATGAGTAGCTGGATTCATTTATGAATGGGTGAAGCAAAAGGTGTGGCCCTGCCTTAGTGCCTGTGTACTGCCTCTTGTTTTGGGAACACTTGTTTGATAGATTTGGGCAGCCTGTTGATAGATAGTATGTCCTCCTGGACTGTAGGTTTTCTGCCATCTGTGGAGATGCTGGAGAAGGAAATGCACGAACCCAACAGGGCTAACGAACTTGCCTGGCTAGTGAAACACTTGGTCGGAAGGCATCGAAAATTTGGGTATTGATTAACACAAAGGGTTGACTGAAGCACAAGAATTATACTTATTTTAATACGAGTGGAGGCAGGACTCACTCTGACTGAACCTTAAAGTCTGGTACAGTGAGCACAAGGAGCTGCATGGTCTACAGTGAGCATGATCTTCACAGTCAGCTCAGTGATTTTTTAAATGCTTGTACTGAGATCCATGAATAATTAGGAAAAAGTATTACAGTGTACCTATTCCTACTGAGATAGCATAAATTAGAAGGTAGTTTTCTGATACTGCAAGTAATACTCTGTTCTTGATAGCAAGGTGTTGTAGTGTTTGCTGTCACTACTCCATCTTCACCCAGTTTAGTTGTTGCTTTTAAATATCCAATTTCTGCTTGTGACTGTACATTTATACTTGAGATCACAACACCTAGAAATTGGGATAAACGAGATGTTTCAACTCAGTTGCCACTATATCACCTCACAATTGCCTAGATTGTTTTTATAAGCCTCATGCTTTTCCCAGATTTCTTTGGGGGTTTTGAGCTTTGATGTTGGATGTTGAATCTGTTGTAAGTAGAAAAAATATCTGTTTTCAATATGGGTAATCAAAAAAAAAAAAAGCATGTCATACTATCAAGACAGTTTTATTTACTGGGAATTACGAAAGTCATGTGGAAAAGAGTTATGGGCAGTAAGGACTGTACTGAATAACAAGGAGACACTATGGTTATGTTTGGGAGTGAAATATGGCAACCCTCTTGGAGCAGGGAAATGGGTGAAGTGTTGGTGAATTGTCGCTACTGAGTGGGATTTAGAGGAGGTGCATCCCTTTGGGTAGGTTTTTTTCTGACCGCAGTTGAAGGGCATTTGAATTCAGCTATTCTCTACACTTGATATATAAATGTAAATTCTGAACACTTAAAAAAAATCACTGAAACAAGAGAATTTTGGACATCTGAAAAACATTGGGCAGTAAGTAACAAAGTTATTAGGAATAGATATTGCAGCATTATTTCAACCAGAATTTGAAATAATTAAATGAGTGAATATGCTAGCCATGATAGTGCAATTTCTAATCCAGGTAAAACAGATAGTCAAGAGAAGTGAGACATTAGTAAACAGATGTTAAGCAATGATTATCCTTAATTTAGCTGGTATTATACTAGAAGTTGACAGAAAACACAGTGGAAGAGATCCTAAAAAAGTTTGATGGTGCAATTGTACTCACAACTGTAGTAGAACCTTTAAAATTAATGTATCTTATCAGATTATGAGTGTTCTAGTTTTGGTTGAGATGGATTTAATTATCTTCATGGTAGCTTTTATGGAGCTATGTTTTGGATTTGTGCTGAACAGTGCTGATAACACAGTGATGTTTTAGTTATTGCTGAGCAGAGCTTACACAGAGTCAAGGGGTTTTCTGCTTCTCACCCCACTCCACCAGCAAGGAATCTGGGGGTGCACAAGAAGTTGAGAGGGGACACCACTGGGACAGCAGACTCCACCTGACCCAAGGGACATTCAATAGCATATGATGCCACGCTTAGCAATAAAACTAAGGGGTGAGGTTGGCAGGGGGATGCTGCTGCATGGGGCATCAATCAGTTGGTGCTGAGAATTGTTTTCATTTGCATTGTTTGTCTTTCTTGGGCTTTATTTTCCTCTCTATTTTTTTTCTCTTACATTATTTTTGTTATTTTTTTTATCTAGAATTATTTTTTTCTCTCCAACTCTTTAATTGTTTTTACCTCAAACCACTTTTATCCTTCCAATTCTCCCTCACCCCACCAGAGTGGCTGTGTGCTGCTCAGTTGCCAGGTGGTGTTAAACCACATAACTGAGCACTGAGTACAAATTCTATTAAAACAATGTCTGTTATGGTGGAGTTGTGTCTGACTGGACATTGTCTAGACCAGCTTGCTCTGGTTGACTCTGCTTTGACCAGGGCTGGACTAGATGACCTCTGGAGATTCTCTGCACCCTCAGCTATTCTATGACTCTGTATTCCTAAATCGAGGAACAAGCTACCTAAGTACAGTTCAATTAATTTTTGAAAAGCTAGTTTAGCTGCATGAATATTTTTGAATGGAAGACCTGTAAACATGTACCTTTTTTTCCTTTCTCTTGAGGCTTGCAAGTATTTGAAAGGTAAATTACTTTAGTGTAGTTTAAATAGCAGTGGGTCCTAAGACATTATGGATGATTTTTCTTCATAGTGTGTCATTTTCATCGTGGTGGATAATCTGTGTATTTCTTCTTGAAATCCATGAGGAACAGACCAGGGGTATGAAGATAGGTAGGCAAATAGAGAACTTTGACAGGAGAGGAAACTTGTTACTGAACACAAACAAACCCAAGCTCAACCAAACAGAAAACTTCAAGATTTTGTTCTTAGTTGTTGAAGAAGCTAAGAATCTAGGCTGAACTCTGCAAGTCATGACAAATGTCTTGTATCTTGGGTTGCTATTAGAAATATATTGCTGTCCCCCTTCAACATTTGTCTGTTGTGTTGATAGAAATTGGACTGGTGTTATATCTGCCATTTTTGTAGGGACATCTTTTGTTGCTCATGTACATAAATCTTACCTAAGTGACTAATTTTAGTGGCATGATCCAGTGCATGCTTAAATTGTAATAGAAAGGCTGTTAGCTGAACACTAGATTACACTAGAAATGTGCTTGAACAGGAGTAGAGTTTACATATGTTTTAGAAAAAGCAGACCACACAGGCTTTTTTTCTTTTTGAAAGAAAGTTGCTCTTGCATACGTTTTTTAAAATAAACAGAGCATCTTTGCCTGTCGGCCTCACCCCTAATAACTTGCCTTTGTGACAGTTGGCAATAAATAGCCTGCCATAAACTGAGTTCACAGAATCACAGAATTGTTAGGGTTGAAAGAAACTTCTGGAGATCATCCAGTCCATCCCCCTGCCAAAGCAGGGTAACCTAGAGCAGGTTACACAGGAACATGTCCAGGTGGGTTTTGAATGTCTCCAGAGAGGGAGACTCCACAACCTCCCTTGAGAGCCTGTTCCAGTGCTCTGCCACCCTCAACGTAAAGAAGTTCTTCCTCATGTTGAGGCAACAGTTCTTGTGTTTTGGTTTATGGCCACTGCTCCTCGTCCTATTGCTGAGTATCACTGAAAAGAGTCTGTCACCGTCCTCTTGACAGTCATCTTTGACATATTTGTATGTACTGATGAGATCCCCTCTCTTCTCTAGACTAAACAGGTCTCTCCTCATAAAAGAGGTGCTCCAGTCCTTCAATCATCTTTGTGGCTCCTTGCTGGGCCCTCTCCAGTAGCTCCTTGTCTTTTTTGAACTGTGCAGGCCAGAACTGAACACAAACTCCAGATGCGGCCTCATTACAGCCAAGTGGAGGGGGAGGATCACCTCCCTCGATCTGCTGGCCACACTCTTCCTGATGCACTCCGGGATATCATTGGTCCTCCTGGCCACTAGGGCTCACTGCCAGCTCATAGTCAACTTGTCATCCACCAAGACTCCCAAGTCCATTGCAAAGCTGCTCCCCAGCCTGTACCAGTATTTGGGGTTATTCCTCTGCAGGTGCAGGACCCTACACTTGCCTTTGTTGAACTTCATTAGGTTTCTCTCTGCCAAACTCTCCAGCCTATCAAGCACCCACTGAATGGCAGCACAACCTTCAGGTGTTTCAGCCACCTCCCACAGTTTTGTATTATCAAAAAACTTGCTTAGGGTACATTCTATCACTTTGTCCAGATTGTTGACAAGAAAGTTGAATAAGATTGAACCCATCCTCCTTATCCCTGGAGAATGCCACTAACTGCAGGCCTCCAACTGGATTCTGCTCTGCTGATTATGACCCTCTGAGCTCTGCAATTCAGTGAGTTCTTGATCCACCTCACTGTCCATTCATCTAACTCACATTTCCTGAGCCTACCCAGAAGGATGTTATGAAAGACAGTGTCACAAGCCTTGCTGAAGTCAAGGTAGACAACATTCACTACTCTCCCCTGGTCAACACACCCTGCCATCATAGAGGGCTATCACATTGGTCAAGCATGATTTTCCCTTGGTGAATCCATGCTACCACTATTCCCAATGACCTTCCTTTCTTTTTCATGCAAGTTTGCAGTTCCTGTCAAAAAAACAGTGTGGAGAGTATTCCTCACATGATTGACTATTGTGCCATAAATAAAAAAAATATGCATCTAAATCCAAGAGAAAAAAATTGAGGTAATCTTTGGTAAGTTCTTATCCATTTTTATTGTGGCAATGGCTCAGTAACACTTGGAAACACATATGATTTAATAGGGTATTGCCTTTTAGAAATGCATAATTTTAAAATTATGCCATTGACTCAAGTCTCATAGCTGAATTATTATTTTTCTGTCTAAAGTTCACAAAGCACCTTGTCATAGAAAACAATACCACATGCAAATATCCTATGAAAATATAATCATATTACTTTAAAGAAAATCTTGCTTTCAGGCACTTTTCAGACATAAGAAAGGGAAGAAGCAATGATGTTTAACATTATTTTTTTTAAGAAGCTAGCTTCTGCTATGGCAACAGCATTGTATCAATGTGCACCAATTATTAAAGATTTAATTTAGAAAGGTAGAAAATAGCTGGTTTATTGATGCCATGATATCCTGCCTGACTTTTTCCTTACTGGCTTAATTTCTTGGATAGAATACTTTTCTTAATTTAAAAAAAAAAAAAAAGGAAAGAAAGAATGCCAGAAATTAAAAAAAAAAAAAAAAAAAAAAAAAAAAAGAGAGAGAAATTGCTTTAAAGTTTAAGTTCATTTTGAAACTGAAACTTAGGCATATGGCAAAATGCCACACTACTATTTTCATTCAGTCATCTGCTCTGGAAGCCAGACATGTACAGAACTGCATAGTGTGCAGGATAGAGGGATGGGGGAAAATGGTAAGGACAGCTTATGGCTTTCAGGAAAGATCTCACAGACAGATGTAACTTTCCATCTTCACTGATAAGAATCAGTAACAAAAAAAGACTTTTTAAAGACCTTCAGAATTAAGATGCATCTTTTTTTCTCGGTCATGAGGTGTGATAAGCACTTAAGATGCTATGTAAAAATCTAAGGTTTTTAGAAGGATTCCAATTCTTTGTTGCATAGAGAAATTTAAACAAGAAAATAATGTTGTTGAAATTGCTCTTGCTGAAGCTTTTAGGTAAAATTAGTAGTGATATATGATAATACTCTCTTACTCTGAGTGGTTTATTATGTGTTCTCACAGACAGCAATAATGCATATATATATTGCCTTCCCTTAATTCAGTGAAAGACAAAAAAAAATGGAGCAAATATGTCATTTTGTGTAACTCAGTGCTCCTCCAAAATTTCAAAATACATTTCTCGTATATTAACAATGCTTTTAGGAAGTTACACTCATGAATGTGTTGCATTGAAAACTGCCTTTCAGTTGCATGCTTTATGGACAGTACGACTAATTTAAAATTACTATAGTTCTGGAGGTATATTAACCATGTTTATATATGCCGTTATACAGTTTGTTTCCCCATGTTGTCATTAGTAGGCTTCATTGCTCAGTTTCATTTCAATTTTCTTTGCTCATCAGTAAGGCAATAAGTAAATAATGAGTGTTGTTTCATATGCAAATTTATCTATAAACTCACCCACTTCTGATAGTAAATAGGTGAGTAAGTTACTTAGCTTTGTTATATCATCATGGAACAGTTTGGCTTGGAAGGGACCTTTAAAGATCATCTATTCTAACCTCCTTGCCAGGGATTCTCCTATGGAACTGGGTACCCTAATGCAAGAACTGAAAATTAATGCTGTCCACTGTAGGCTTGGAACCTGAAGAAATAACAAACAGATACATTGTGCAGATAATTTCCAATAGCCAGATGCCAGACTTACCATTTTGGGAAAAACCCCCCACCTCTACCTCTCTTAATAAAAATATGTTATCAGAATCATCTTGGAATAGAGTAACAATATCTGTGCAAGAAAATTTGCTTCTGACAATGTCTGATTCAGAGCTGTTGCCTTTTCCGCAGATGTTATTATAGTGCTCTCCCAGCTGGTGTTTAGTCCACAGTGCATCTAGGTTACTTTCATAAAAATCTTCTGCTCCTGCTCTATTTCCTTTTTTCGGTTTATACATGTATGTGTGTGTGTGTGTGTGTGTGGGGTTTAATCAAGGGTAAGTTTGAATTGGTTAATTCTTAACGTTACTGTTCAAAATGACACCTTCTGCACAGGGGAAGTCTGCTGTCCCTGCTTTCTGAAGACTTCAGGTCAAGTTGTGGTGTGTTGATCCTGGCTGGGCACCAGGTGCCCACCAAAGTGCTCTAAGGCTGCCCTCCTCATCTGGACAGGGGAGAGAAAATAGAATGAAAGGCTCATGGGTCGAGATAAGGACAGTGAGAGATGCAAGGCAAAAGAAACTAGGCAAAAGAAACTTGACTTGGAGAAGATTAATTTAAATCTATTAATTAAGATTAAATCTAAATCACCTTCCCCCCACCCCTCCCTTCTTTCTGGGCTCAGTTTTAGTCATGAATTCTTTACCTGCTCCCAGCCAGTGGTACAGGGGGACAGGAAATCGAGGCTGTGATCAGGTCATCACACAATGTGTCTGCCACCCCTTCCTCCTCAGGGTGAGGACTGCTCACACTCTTACCCTGCTCCAGCATGGAGTCCCTCTGATGGGAGACAGTCCTCTATGAAATTCTCCTAGGTGAGTCCTTCCCAGGGGCTGTAGTTCTTCATAAACTGCTCCAGCATTGTCTCTCCCATGGGGAGGGGAGTGACCTCCTGAGGACACAAGTCCTGCCAACAAACCTTCTCTAGTGTGGGCTCCTCTCTCTGTGGCTCCACAGGTCTTGCCAGGAACCTGCTCCAGCATGGGCTTCCAACTGGGTCTCAGTCTCCTTTGGGCACATCTGCCTGCTCCAGTGTGGTATCCTTCAGGGGCTTGCAGGTGGATCTCTGTGGACATCCACAGGCTGCAGGGACACAGCTGACTCACCATGATCTCCACCATGTGCTACAGGAGAATCTTGGCTCTGATGCCTGGAGCATCTCCTCTCCCTCCTTCTGCACTGACCTTGGTGTTTGCAGAGCTGTGCCTCTCACATATTCTCTCTCCTCTCTCCAGCTGCAGTTACAGAGGCTTTTTTTCTCTTAACTGTGTTATTCCAGAGGTGCTACCACTGTTGCTAATTGGCTTGGCCTTGGCCAGCGGGTCTCTCTTAGAGCCAGATGGTGTTGGCTGTCTCAAAATGGGGGAAAAATCTGGCAGCTCCTCACAGAAGCTATCTGTAGCCCTGTAGCCTACCAAAACCTTGCCACACAAATCCAGTACATTAGTTCAGACTCTGGAAATTCTGCGGTCAGTATGGTGCATTTGAAGAGTAACATGTTGGACTAATTTTGTGGTCACTCTTAAACTAAGTAGTAATCTCAGATTCACTGAATATGTTTTATCTGAGACTTTTGAGTTAAGATGTCTCATTTTTCCTAAAACACGCCCTCAAAAGTACCTGTTTAGCTCTCTATAAACAAGATAACACAGGTTTCTGGGCCTTTCCTGTTTGATAAACCCTTTACTTTTGTTTTAGCTGTATAATCCAGAACCATGCAAAATATTATTTGTTGTAATTAAACCTTCACAATTTTACCATGAATCGCTGTTTGGTACGTATGTTTGTATTGCCACTCAAGGCTAAAACAAAAGTCTTTGAAACCTCTGCCTCTGATTTTGCTTTAGACGAGAAATACACACAGAGAGTCCAAGTTTTGGCGGTGATAGGGATAGTAGAGGGATGTTACTGATACTATGCCTGATGAAATATGTCATAGCCTTTCTGGTATACTGCAATAGACAAGTGAGCTTCTTTTATTTATTTTTTTTCTTCTAATTTAATATCTAATCCCATCTGGAAGGAGCATTGCTTTCCATGCAGCCTTCTGAGCATCATTTTATAATGAGGTTTCATCACAGTGGGTATTACTATATAAGGCTATAAGATTTTTCTCCTACTCCCTCCCCAGCCCTTAGAGTCACTGGCCTATATTTTTTGAAATGTCTGGGGACATGAATAGTCTCAGTTTTGGAGTGAGGTCTGAGGTCCATTGAGTAGACTTGATTTTTCAGAAGGCCAATTCCTTTCACTTATCTAATAATTGACTTTACCATTAAAAAAAGCTAAGAAATTAAGAAATCCAAAATAAAAGCATTTCCAGCATAAACACAAACTCTTTTCTCTGTGTTTGATTCATTTTCCATCTACTTATAGAGCACAATAGAGGGGTTATGGTGCGGGGAATAAGGAGATAACTAGATTGTATGTTGCTCAGTTTTATTTTATTCCTAAAACTGTGAGAACTCATTGCCAATTGCACATCCCCCTAGCACATTCCTGAACATGCACATGGCCTTTTCCCAGTCCTGTTTCTCTAGCTGTTTATGGAATAGAGCGGTGTCAGATGTGCAGTCTTTGTTTTTGAATATTCAGGATAGATTTTTAATAACCTTTTAGAAAAAGCTTCCTTGGTGACTTTTAAAAGAGTGGTAGTACTAGTTAAGGGGACCCCTGGTGGCCTAGCGGTTAAGACACTGGTCTCTCAGTGCCAAGACCGCAGGTTCGAATCCCGGGTCCCCC
>JAWWLV010000144.1:61663947-61704737 GCA_035041135.1 Platyrinchus mystaceus | reverse complement strand
GCGCAGGCTGTGTCTCACCTAAAAAATCCATTGCGCAGGCTTGAAAGGTAAAAAAGACCTTTCCCAGATCTTCGTTCTCGAAGACTGGCCACTTATTATTATTTATTATTTATTTTAGTACTAGTTAATTAGTATTTTGTTTTGTTGTTCCAGGTGGGAAAACTGAGAGAAAAAATCCAAGAAGTTAAACAAGAAAGGGAGCAGGAGCAGCACAAGCACACTGCCTATGTTTCTGAACTGAAAGCCAAGCTCCACGAGGAGAAAATGAAAGAACTTCAGAGTGTCAGAGAGCTACTGATCCGGCAGCACGAGCAGGAGGTGGCAAGAATGGTGAAAATCAAAGATGGTGAAATTCAGCGTTTGCAGTCAACAGTCAACGTCCTGCGGGACGGGGCGGCTGACAAAGTGAAGACGGCGCTGCTGAGCGAAGCAAAGGAGGAGGCTCGCAAGGCGTTCGACGGTGAACGAATGAAGTTGCAACAAGAAGTCTTGGAGCTGAAATCTGGCAAAAAGCAGCTTGAAGAAGCTTTGAACAACATTATGCAGGCGGATAAAATGAAGGCTGCGGACCTGCGCACGGCTTATCAGTCCCACCAGGATGAGATCCATAGAATAAAGCGGGAATGTGAAAGAGAGATCCGCAGGCTGGTAAGTTCATTAAGTAATGCTGGTTATTTCAGTTTATAGCATTTAGCATTTAGCATGTAGCACATATTGCTGTGCCCATAAATGCCAAAGCAGTCTTTGGCAGTAACATCTTTCATCAGCTCTGATTGCTACTATGGGCCACCATTTCCACTACTTTTTCCTCCTTACAGCAAAGATGAACCCTGGTTCCATGGCTTAACCAACCCACTCCAAAGCTTTATGTCCCACCAAATGGAAATGAGTTAACCAATTCTTTCCAGGATGAATTTTCTCAACAGAATAAAGAAATAGACTTTCCCTTTCCTACTTGCTCAACTGTACTCCTAGTGACCCAAACAAATCAGGCACTGCTTATTTGACAATGTAAGAACACCTCTGTGAGATGGCAAAGATAACTCCTCATAGAGCTTTTAGATTTAAATTGGAGGAACTAATTGCACCGAAACAAGACAGTGTCTTTGCTTCCTCTGCATCTTTATCCAGGTCATTCAATTTTAATCATTCCTGCCTTTTCTTAGGTTTCAAATTTTCTGTGTTTTTTCTATAGCAGCAGAAAAGTTAGGGCCTAGGACAGCAGGCTTTTTTTTTCACGCTTCATAAACCCTAGGACTTCAGCACAGATGGCAGCCTATGCTGTTTGTATAATATAGAAAACCAGGCAACATTTCCTGACAGTGGGTGCCCCAAATATTTCAAATTATTCAGCTTTGTAAAATGTAAAGAATCTAAGATGTGCTGTACACAGTAGTACATTTAGAGAGGTCCTAATCAAATGATACTTCTGTTTGCTACCATGATATTTTCCATATGTATGTATATATCTAACTGTAATCTGCACAAACTAGCAGTACAATAGCTATGCAAATAAAATCTAAAATTATAATAAGCATAATGTTTATCTTATGTCAAGAAATACATACTTTAAATAGAATGAAACATCAGTTTCCGTAAGAAAATATCTTGTCAGTTTGCATTTGCACAGATATGACCTCTTATTTCTTGTATTCCTTAGGAAAAATTATGGTGAGGACAAGCTACAAACATGTAATATCAGTTTAATGGTGGTGATTTTCTGTCTGAGACAATGAATGTTTTTAATGCAGCTAATATTTATGCTTTAAATGAATTAGATGTTGATCAAGTCTCAGAGGTATTATTTCCTTCATTAATTAAAGACCACTGCGAAGACTGACAATGTGGAGTTTCTGAAAACATAGTTTCTTTCATATTTTGTTCCGTATTATAATGTAGAATTCTATAATCATGACTATGAAGTACAGGCAATTTTAAAAAGCGTTAATGAGGAGAGAAGGAACACTGACATTCTGGTAAGTGTTTTCCTGAAGAACATTTTCTAAATGAATTTAACCTTCTACTGAGGGTTTTCTCAGTGAGAAATGATGAGGTAAGGCACATAGCAGTGCACCCCAAATTCTATCATGCTGAGTTGCCCCAGTAAACACACCTTTGCAACACCTTTGAGTGATATTTTAAAGGAAACAATTTTTATTCTTCAAGAGTAGAAGCTTTCAGACTTTCATGGTGTAAGGGTGATGAAGAAGGGCACTCTGTTTTCTGTGTGGCATAGGAAAATCCTGTCAAGTCATTCAGAATTTTAATTGGAGCCTTGCTGGGCCTCTGTTTTTCAGTGCATCTAAAAAGGTGAATGTATTGGGGGAGTGTGTAGAATACTGTGGTTTCCTATTCCCAGCACCAGAGGAAGCCTGACGTTGGTCCCATGGGCTTTCATGGGAAATGTTCATATCTTCCTTCAGGAGCCTGGTGCTCCCTTGTAGTGCCTCGACTCCTTTCGTATAATGAATTTCAATTTTTGCATTAAATTGTATAAGTTTTTTTTTTTAAGAGAAGTGTTTCTTCTAGGAATTCATAGCAATTTAGGCAGTTGTTATTGCATAGGGCAATCTTTAAATCTGGGGCGAGGTAAAAGATACTGCAGGGTTCCTGGATGCTGCTCTGTTCCTTTGAGAGAGCAAGTGGGATTATAGAATCTGATCATCAGGATATTTCACTCTCTCCTTTCCCTTCCATTTTAATTAGTTCAAGGGATGCTTGTCTTCAATTTCCATTTTAACCCTATCAGGTCTGGATTTGGGGTTCTCAGTTGTTTCCTACCCTAGTGGGATGAAATGGCAAGGATGTGACAGGCAGTGTTATTAATATTAGCACAGTTCTGTAACTGAGCTTCAATTAATGTGATCTTTCATATGTGTGTAGTGTTTTATGGCACTATTAAGAAACCAGCATCTTTGGGATTAACAGCCTAAATGAGCTGGTCATACTGTAATTCAAATTCAAATAGATTAATTCAGGATGCAGTCTGATTGTCTTGTCAGACTTGGCTGCTTTATTTTGCATTTCAGATCACAAGTTACTTTTGTAAATGTATTTATTATAGATATTGCAGCTGAAAAAAAAAATCAGTATTTTTGCCATTAATTGTAATACTCATGACTAATTTGAATAAAATCTTGCAATTCTTGGCTGTTATCAAAAAATAAGTATTGAGAAAGGAAAATAGCAAAATCCATTGTCTGTGCATGTATGGATACAGTTGTATTGAGTACACAAATAGGTATGCTTGTATTGTACAAAATGTCAGTATTTTAGAAATATGATTAATCAGTTATGAGATTGTCTTCATAGTTTTGAATTGACCAATGAAAAATACCCAATAAACCTCAATAGACACAAGATTGAATGGGGAATAAGAAAAAGGAAAATAGCTATTTGTCAAAAATATAAACCACTTTTTCTCTGTGCAGTATGAAATTATATTGGAATTTGTCAGTTCCTGCAGCTGAAAATATAACAGTGATATAAATGTTTTCATTAATTTAAGAAATTCTTATTGATGTGGATTTTATTCCCCCATCCCCCAAGAAAGTATATTCTTGTTGTATATATGCATCAACACAATATGTTGTCAGCTAAGAAGCCAGATATATAAATAGCTAGCAACAAACTGGAGAGAGAAATGAAATAGATGTCTTAAATATAAAGAGAGATCTTGGAAAATCAGATAAGAAAGCAAGAAAAGCTATTTATTTTTTAGCCCATATTTTGACTCTGAGCAGTTGTATTGTTCTCTAGAACAAAAACTATGTTGATGCAGATTCAGATACCTAAAAATAGAATTAACATTATAAACCAGCGAATGAAAGTAAAGGAAAAAAATCAGAAATAGCAAACTGAAAAATAATCTGCATGAAGGAAAAATGTTAAAGCCTGTTCTTATGGATCAGGTTTGGGGGTTTTTTTAAAAAAAGGTATACAAAATCTTAGTTGAATTTTTTGTTCACAGAGTTTCAATATCAACAGTCTCAAAGCATACATCCAGCTGAGGGCTACATATGCAAGCGTGTACATACCTTAATAACACTGTGTCAACAGCCTTCTGTTTTAATAACATCCTTGTAAGGGCTATGTCTGCTTTCCTTCTGAGGTAAATTTAATACTGACCTGATTAATGGTGACAAGAAGTTGAGTTTATTAAGTTGTGTTTATAAAGTAGCTTGAAGAGCAGAACTGCACTACAAAGACATTTAATGTTTTAATTTAAATTTAGAAAACTACACAAAATAACAGTTTATTTCAGCCAGTTTTTCTTAGGCCTTGATTAAGCTTGCCATTCAACTGACTTACTTGGTTTTGAAGTCAGGTGTAAAGTTAGTTTTTGGGGTAAGTAAAGTTTCTTTTGCCTGACATTGTTGAAATAGCATCTTCACATTGTTGGTGAGCTTTGGAAACAGATCAACCTTATTCTGTTATCAGCACAATTGGGAAGGAAGGCATGGCTATTAACTATATCATATTAGTTAGAGGTTACATTTATTCTGACACTACTTGCACACTATTTTTAAGACGGCCCTTTCTTTGCAAGGCATATTTTCCTAGGTACTGTTTTTGCAGAGATAAGAATAATGGACACTTTACAGTGCTTGTCTTGGAAAATATATGCAGAAGCCCAGTCATTAAAGGAGTATTGAATTATGGCATCACTGATTCTACTAATTTACAGTATTTCCTGAATAAGAAAGAAACTGAATGTTTATTTTTGTGAACACTGTTAATGTAAACATAATATTTGAACTTTGGAATAATTAGATGACACTTGCATCCTGCATTTTGTGGTGTATGGTTTTAGTAAATATTATTTCTTTTATTGGAAATGTCTTTAACATCAAGCTATTCAACAGCTAAATACCATTGTGTGCTGTTAAAATCTTTACACATACAGTCTTCCTAAATATTCTTAAAGAGCTTGTATTGAAATTAATTGAAAGACTTACTTCAATGTAAAATAGTCCCAGTTCTCTTAACCACAAAATCATTATAAAAGATTCCACTGAAATTATTACATGCACAATAAGGTCCTTGTTTAAGAGAGCACACAATACACCAGATGAATTAAATTTACATATTTCAATTGTATTTTCAAATAGCCTCATAAAAAATGTCTGAAGGGTAATGTGACAGTACTGCAGATTCATAGTTGCAAGGCAAAAAATTCTTTTGCTGTTAATAGAATCAAAGTAAAAGAAATTGTTTTCACTAGTAATTTTCAGAAGTTCCTGCTCAGCCATGATTTATGGAGACAGATGCACTGTCTAAGCATCCTTAGTCTCCTTAGTCCAAATTATCTTGCTGCATAAATTAAAAACTCCTTCCAATGTGAAATCCTTCTTCTATTTGGTGTTTGCCAAATATGTACATAATGCAGTGCATGAAAAAATATAATTCAAACTAATAGATTAAGCAGTTTTTAAAGATAGAAATCAGCTCAGTTTGACTGAAACTTCAAGGGAAATATTTATGGAATAAGCTTATATACCATTTATATTGATATTTTAAAATATTATAATTTCAGTTTTATGTGTGTGTAACACTTCTCATGATTTAGATGCAGGCTTCTGAAAGACTGAAGGTAACATCTTTTCAGAATTAAAAATTAGACTGTTCCCATTCAGGACAAAACAAAATTTCAAGTTCTGTCCTTCACAAATTCCTCTTTTCTAAACTTGCACAGCTCTTAATGTGTTTGTTTGTAAGTCCCTAGTGTATTATGTAGCACTGACATTCCATATGTGAACTGTGGTATCATACAATCATGGAAAAATTTAGCTGGTGAGGGTCCTCTCGAGGTCAGCTGGTCCAATGTTCTGCTCAAAGCAGCACTGCCTCGAAAGTTGGATCAGCTTGATCTGGGCCTCCTCCAGTTCAATTTGAAAATCTCCCAAGGTGGAATTCGACAGCCTCTGTGACAGCCTGCCCCGATGCCCAGTCACTGCGAAATTTCTTTCTTCCTCTTTCTATAACTTTGATTGTCACTCCAATCCTTTTGCTCTGCATCTTGGAGAAATGTCTGATTTGTTCATCCCTGTGTCCCCCTTGAGGTAGCTGAAAGGGTGTCTGCAATTGAAATGCATCCTGCCTTCTTCCCTTGGTTGGCTGAGCGAGCCTGGCACCTTCACCCATTCCTTGAATGCTGTGTGCTGCAGCCCCATAATGGTCTTACTGGCCTTCCTCCAGTTATATGGCACTTATGCCAGTTTGTCAATACTTTTTTTTGTACTGGTGAGCCCAAAAGCGGTGTGGTTTCACAAGTGCTTAATAAAAGGCTAAATCGCTTCTCTGTCCTTCTGGCTACGCTCCTCCTGGTTTGGCACAGTATAAAGTTAACTTCAATCATTGGAAGCTTTCACCCCTGACCCATATCCAACTTGCCCAACAGAACACCAAAGTCTCCTTTTTTCTTTCTTCCTCTTTATTCCCATTGCAGAACTGGCAACTTCAATTGGCATCCCACCTTTTCTGTTGCAGGCAATTGAACTCTCCCAGGGACAGGACATTGTATCTCTCTTAGGCTTTTTGGCTCATTTCTCCAACACGTCTAAGTCTTTCTGAATGGTGTTGCTGTCCTCTAGTGTGGTAACAGCTCTCCCAAATTCGGTATCATCCACAAATTTGAGGAAGATGCATTCCATTTCTTCAACTAGGCAATTGATGAAGCTTTTGAAATGTGTTATTCCCTTTGGTTTTCAAAGGATAAAATTTAGAAGACCAAAAAACCCACTTTTATATTCTAAGAGATTCAGCAACTCTTTTTCAGTAAAACGTGAAAAATACTAGAAGCAGAAGTTTAACACTCCACCAAAAATGAAAATTACATACTTTGCAGTGGTGGCAACAATTTTCTAATAACATTCACTTTCTCCTGCATTCCCATTACTAGGATTTTGCCATTTTAAGGCAGTGAAATTCATATCTTTATGTTACATAGAGCTCTGGGGGCAATGCAGAGACCTTTTGTCTCTGAAAATTCTGGAGCAGAGGGACAACAGTTGGCTGTTGTCGGGCACTACCTGACCCTTTGCTGGCCTGAGGAGAAGGGTGGAGCCTGGCTTTACTCACTTCACTTGTGCAGTGGCATGTACACAGGAGTTCTGAATCCTAAGCAAAGTCTCAAGTTTGGAAAGCTGAGCTTTTAATCATCCAGTGCAGTTGTGCATGGTTGGGTAGAGCCTGCTGTAGCCTGTTTCTTCTCAGCCACTCAAACCCGCGTGTATTTCACACACAGCTGCTGTTATCAAATAGTAGCTGCTTCCCTGGATTTTGCCATCTGTTTGAGATGCGTGTTTCAGCTGCATTCCAAGGCTGAGCTAATCTCCTTCAAGGACCCTTCAATCACCTCCAGCATTGTAGGACTGCAAATAATACTTGGCTTTCTGTCCTCTGAAGATTTATGCTTGTCCTCCCAGGAGCTAACAGGGCAGCATTCCAGCCAGACCTTGTTTTAGGCTGAACCAAGCAGATATAAGGAAACCTTTTTTTACAGTGCAGGCTCTGCATTTTGTGTTTGTTCTTAGTATTTTCTAAAAAGTCTATTATGGTAAGTAGGTCACAAATTTGACTTTTATATCTCTGTAAAAAACATAGAACAGTATTAAAAATCTACAAAAGTTGCCTATGGTGTGGCACCCGGAGAAAAATATTCTAAAGTTTGTATTACTTAGTTCTGCTACATTTTTCAGGTTTTTGACTACTTGTTCATTATAGCTCTGTCAATGAACACTTAGGATAGGTAACAGGAGAAATCCAGTTGTAGAGGTTGTAACTGGCTACAATAATGACTTTTGAGAAAGATGTGAGAAACCTGCTATCACTAAGTTCAGGAATTTTCTGCCCATGTGGCATTTCTTGTATATTTTATCAAAACTTTCAATATATGTCTTGCCTATGAGATTTAAAGACTTTAAAAAAAATTATGGAAAAAGCTATGGAAGAAGAAAAATTTGAGAAAAATCACACATTAAATTAAGAATTAAATTAAGAATAAGTCATACCTACCTATGAGCCTCAGTACTCCACTGAATGGCTGTCATGTTTTGTCCCTTTTCCCCCTAAGGTTTCTAAATAAGCAGTAAACATTTATTTAACTAGCTGACCCTGTCTGGTGTAGACAGTGCTATGCACAATGCTGGAATATTTTGATTTTTCCCTTCAGATAGGCTTTCAACTTGGGATATTGTTGTTAGGTCTTAGTGTCCCTTTATAAATGTAAAAGGTGTTAATTCCATTTGGTTTAATCTTTACCTGCTTTTTTGAGTAACATCTCCTTTTTGTTTTTCCTAGTAACCAGCAATTTCTGTAGTAACCAGCAATACCTCTTCTGTCAAGAAAACCTTATTTTCAGTGTCAGACATTTAGTATGAAGATAAATTACATTTCTTCTGGAGAAGAGCACTGTAGAATTTTGTTCTGCAGTTGGCCAGGACATAAATTTGACAAGGATGGGTAAAGAGGAAAGTCTTACACTTGGCAATGCAGCAGCTGGCTTTTTCCACTTTGGAAACTGAGTATGCCACTGCCTTGATAGATGTGGCTTTTAATTCCCTGGGAATTTCTCTTTCAACTTTGTGAGAGGCTAAAGTTCCCCCAAAGGTCTCTGACTTTCTTTCACTGTAGCTATTGAAGTGTGGAATAATGGGCAGGGGATACTTTTTCCGATGACTGACTTGATTCTCTTTCATTATTAAATATTATTAAATTCAATATTATTAAAATTTCTGCTCATTTCTCTCAGCTGTTAGAAGGCAGTTAGATACCTGTTCTTAGGAACCTGGGTAATTTAGACAGCCTATAAATACTAGCTCTTCTTGGCATAATGCAGGTAGTGTCTGTGTTCAGCACCTAACATATGACAGCACAAAACCCACTAAGAATTGATACTTTGGAAAGCTCTAATTTTAACCAAGAGCTCCAGAGTTACTTATGCTACTCAAGATGATTTCTCAGTAATTTCCCTCTGCATGTGCTTGTGAATGATCTTATTTTCTTTAAAATAGTCTTTCAGAGGGTATTTCTGCTACTTTTCTTCTCAAGGCATATAATTGAAAACATGTTCTAACCTCATGTTGCTCCACTGCCTTCCTATCACAGACTTTTTGTATTGAATGCTTAATTGCATTAAAAAAAATCATTATTCTAAAATGCTTTAAAATCTATACAAAACAGAATGCAAAAAAGTTCATGTGGCCCTGTTTTACTTTGTGGCTGCAGAAAGTGGGAACAAATTTGAAACCAAAGCAGCCAGTTGGAAGGAGGAGATTAGTGCAGTCAGGTTCCAGTAGTCACATGTTGTTCCTTCAAGTAGGAACGGTGCCATGGAGGAAAACATGAAAATGCTTCTTAATTTGAGCAGCTGAAGTGTTTCTGTGCCTGAAAGCTTTCTTTCCAACTCTGTCACTTAGTCTAATAAAAAATATTACTTCTCTTTTAGACCATGTGGATTCTTAGACGACTTGGCTATAATGGTGTTGCTTCCATAATATGTGCTTGATCAAAATAGCAAGCAGTAGGAAACCTTTACTAATCCATTTGGATTTTCATTTGCTTAATGGAAGATATTCTTCTCCCCAATAAAATAGAGACATGTAATACATGGTATAGTATACATATCTAATGCATACCTAATTATATTAAGCTGTTTTCCTTTATGTTGCCAAATTTTTTTTTCTTTCATGTAACAAAATATGGCTCCAGTGGTTCTCTAGTGGGACAGAACTGACAAGGAGACTTTAAGCTTTTACAGCTATTAGAATATATAAGACTAGGCTAAACTAAAGGTTTTTGTGAGTGGTTGAGCTTTCTTCTATGGCAGCTTGTGTTCAGTTTAAACCTAAACCATCTTTTTCCTAGACATGTACCACCTTTTCCATTGCCTCCTGGGCCCTTGACCAGCCATGTCTCCCACGTGAAACTGAGGGATGTTGCATTGCTGTAAAATATTTCTCTTCCTTTTTTCCCCACTCTGGAGCAATTTGTATTCTCTGTTGAGAAAGCAGGCATGGAGAATGAATGAATTTGCTCTGTACTGTGCAAGTCTGTAAAAGTAGTAAGTTCTTTTGGTCAGTAATTGGGATAAATTTAAGGAAATTGAAACATCAACTAGGTTGATGTAGTTACACTGGATAACTAAAGGGTGTACCTGTTCCCTTGAAGACAGCAGAATTGTATTGAGCCCCAGGCTTCTGAAACAGAACTTAGAGGTGTTCTTGATGCAGTTTTATTTGTCTTTAGCAGTCCGTGGTAAGCTAGTTGCTTAGAAATTCATTGTTCTGGTAGTTTGTGTTTATAAAAAAGAGCTGTTGCAATGTTCTGTGTATTTGTGTGTGTACACATACAAATGTTTACAGGAGTAAGAGGTTCTCTAGTGTTTACCTGCAAATTAAAATAAACTAGATTTGTAGTCATTACAATTATATTGCTATTTTTAATTATTTTCAATGCCTCAAAGATTTTTCTATTTGACTGAAACACAGGGCATTTGAGGTTTTTTTCTGAAAGTTTCACCACATATAGATTTTATGGTGGGAAAAGGACTAGTAAGAAGAGCAGAGGAGAATTCTGTCTTCCCTAACCTCCACCCAGAGTCATGCTCTTTCATGGCATTTCTCTCTTAATCTGGGTGAGCTTGTGTGATCAATGGAAGTGTGTGAGGAGGGTGACGTGGGTGTGACTGCCCTGCTCACACCTGTTTCAAACGATCAGTTCAGCAAGTAGCAGACACACTGAGATTGTTGCTTCCTTGTTTCTTTCAACTTAAAACATATGTCATTGCATTTACCATTTAAGTTGCAGAATTTTATAGAGTATGAAATAAGCTACTAATGGGGTAACTGAAATTACAGCTGCCTATGTAAACTTGGGTCTTCTTATTAAATGTGTGCCTTGCATGGACAGATTCCTGAGTCAGTTATATGGATGTTCAGTGCAAACACCTGTGTGACTGAAAGCGAAACTGTCCACAGTATTTGGTTACATGACATTTTTTCCTCCCAATGGCTCCCTGATAGATCACTGTACATGACAGATAGCATTCAGTAAATGAAGCAGCTGCTTAATTTTTGTCATTGTTGTTCACTGCACAGTCCCTCTGAAACCCTGTATGTTGCAAATTCTCCAATTAATAAACACTCCATTCTTTTTCTGGAAGTCCTTTTCGGCGTACTTGAAAGCCTCACAAATGTGAATTCACATACTGGGAAGTATTGGGTTTTTTTACTGTGTGAGGAGTTGGGACCCAGCAACTTTTCCACATCAGGAAAGAAATCTCCATCAGAACCAACCTTCATCAGTTCCAGTTAGAACTTAAAAGTAGTCTAGACCAGATTATTCACTTCAAATCTGACCTTTTTATCTTTGATCATGGTTCAGCCAGACCATCTCCTGCCACTCAGATTCTTTACACAAATGCATTTCATGTGCTTTGTAGGCTGTGAAAGGATTAAGGAAAGAATCCTGAAGAAGCAAATTGTATCCAATCATGTAATTGCATTGTGTTAATCCTGTACATCACTTAGATTGAACTATAAATTACTTCCAAAACTTCCCTTTTTTTTATGTTTTTTTTTTCTTTTGGTGTAACTTGAAATAAAGGACTACTATAGTAGGACTATAATAAGTGTATGATTTAACAAGTTCATGATTTCATTTTATTTTTCCAATTAGGATTATAATAGTCTTATTTTCAAAATTCCATTGGTTTCTGTTGGCCAAGAAAACAGTTTTGTAAACTGAAGGAGATACAGCACAGTTCTAACAAATATATTGTGAATGGTTAGCATTCTTTTTAAGAAATCTGTTTCTATAGTAACTGCTGCAGATTGTCACTTCCTCTTGGACTTGGAATAGTACCAAAGTGAATTTAACACTGATACTGTGAGGGACAAATCCTATGAGAGCTGCAGTAGATCACTGCGAGCAGTGTGCTTTATTTGGTATGGAGATGTATGAACACAGAGTTCAGTAACCATAGAGGGTGTTCAAGAACTATTTCTTCCTACCCTTTTTTCTAATGCTCTGTGTGCTTTTACTTTTTTCCTTCTGCACAGACTAGTCCTCATTTGAATCTCATAACAAGGGCACATAAAATACATAGGTATGCTTAAGACTTTCAGTTTTAATATTGCGTATGTGTACACTACTAATTTTTAAATATCTGTGAAGAGATTCACCACATGTGATTTTCACTAATAAAGAGGGAGTCAATATGGGGCAAATGTTTATGGCTCAAGCCTTGAAACAAAGCCCAGGTAAGTTTTAAAAGGAGTGTTTGTCTTACCTTGTACTAGCCCTGCTCCTTCTGAAACATAGCGAAGGGAGATTTTTTTTCTTACAAAAGTGTGTATCCTCAGATGAAGTGGATGTTCTCAGTTCTTTTGTATTCTGTTTCACTGTATCTTTGCATCTGATTTCGTTTGTTACTTGAGTTGAAACTCTACCAAGCAAACTCAGGATGAAGTGAAAGCTGAAAATTGTCTAAGGAGAGAGGAAAAGGCTTCAGAGGAGATATATTTCCTTTCTTTGACAACTGCAGTTTGGGTGCTGATATAATTCTGACAGAAACAGAACTTTGTTTCTGCAAGTTTGTGGGTATGCAATCCGTGAGCAGTTGGGGATGTTACAGAAACTTCCTTCTTGCGTTATTTCTTTCCAGATGGATGAGATAAAAGGCAAAGACAGGGTCATTCTAGCTCTGGAGAAAGACCTTGGTGTCCAGGCAGGCCATACACAGAAACTGCTCCTTCAGAAAGAAGCTTTGGATGAACAGCTTGTCCAAGTGAAGGAGGCAGAACGATATCATAGTAGTCCTAAGAGAGAGCTTCCTGCAGGAGTGGGGGATATCACTGAACTCATGGGAAGTCCGGTAAGAAAATTGTTTTTTCTTCAGATGGGGTAATTGCTGCCTGGGTGTTCACATTGGGTTTGTGGTTACTTTTAAAATACTGCAAGGACCAATTAATGGTAAATGGCCCTGCACTGCACTGTGTTGTTTCACTGATAATTTAGAAACTCCTTAGACCTCTTAAACTGCAAAGAATGTTGAAAAATTAGTGTTTCAGTTAATTAAAGTAAGTTTTCCAGACACTGATGTACGAGTGTATTTTAAATTAACACAATCTACTTGCTAAGCCATGATATTAAATTAAGGGTAGTAATATATTTTTTTAAAGATAATTTTATATGTCTATATGTTTTTGATGTAAAGGAGCAGCATTTGGATGAACGAGATGTACGGAGATTTCAGTTAAAAATCGCTGAACTGAATGCTGTAATAAGGAAGCTGGAAGACAGAAATACTCTCCTAGCAGATGAAAGAAATGAACTGGTAAATTAATTAGTAATAACACAGATGGTGACTGGGAGGGCATCTGTATGGCAAAAGATTTAATGTTTGAAAGTCAGTGTTATAAATAATTTACAAATTAGTCCTGTGGATTTCAATCAATTATATCTAAATGTAACAGATTTCTATAGAAATTCACCTTGTGATCATAGAAGAGATGGATAGAATCTTTCTTGTTCCTCAAAAATAAAAATATACAAATTTATTTTGGGGTCATTGTAATCAAATTGACTGGTATCTTGCCTGTGGCACTGTGCAAGGATGTTGTGTAAAACATGCATAATATGGGCACTTAAATTACTGTATTAATATTTTTGAAATTTGACATGGTTTTTATGACAAGCTTATATTAGCTAGGAGTTAAAAAGGCTTTCTTGTGTTAGTGATGAAATATCTGCCATTTCTCAAGGGAAATCTCTTAAGTAGGTGAAATTATCCTAGGAGAGGGATAGTAACTTTCAAAAGAAAGGATATGACATGAATTTTAAGAATGAATTTTATTAGCTTGCTACTTAATTGCTTGTACTGAGGTTAATGGTAAAACTCCCATTGACGGCAATGGGAGGTGAGTTTCACAACAGGAATTTTTACACATGTCCTATAATGCCCTAATTCTAGTGGTGGTAGAAAAGATTTTTCATTCTAAACAGATGGAACCTATGTATCTGATTGTACAATAACTTTATTATATATGGTGAGGGCTGAAGTGGTGCCATGTCAGTCCTATAGATGAGTGAAACGTTGACATCATTGTGAAACATTTACATCTTCCTCCTTCTTTGTCAGACTAAGCTCTTCGTGTTGAGATAAGAAGGCTTTGCTTTACAATAAAGGGACTTGATTTATTTATGATATCTCAGTGGTTATCAGAAGATCTAATTCTTGAAATTTTCTTGTCCAACATCTTGCCTGAATCTATATTAATAAAGGTTGAACAATTGAACAATACTAGACTAAATTTGAATAAATTTAGAACATAATTGTGTCTTTTAGTCTTTAAATAGTTGTATAGTCTAAACAGCCCATTCATAGGACAAAAATTGATTCCCGATTAACAACTTAAGTTTCTCGGCATAAAAGAACATGTGTTTTAGCCTGGGTATATTTTGTCATTTTTCCTACCTAGCCTTGTTGTTTGTTGTTTTGGGTTTTTAGCCCCTCACTTTTCCTGGTTCAGTTGCTTTTCTCTGCTCTGTACTCTCAAGAACATCTTGCCTTTATTTCAAGATAATTCAGCCTCCTAATTCTTTCTATGGGCATAAGTAATTCAAAACATCCCTGAAGAAATCTGAAGTACTGCAACATGTATCCTTCAGACAGTGTCCCTCTAGATGGAGGGACATGTATGACTCAGTCAAGTGCTCATCTTGATTCTTGATTTAGAGACATAAGAAATATATTTTGGAAGAGATATGGAGTAGGTTTTATCGTACTGTGGGACAATATTGCATAAAATAATATCAGTAATATCAGTAAGGCCATATGATTAAACATTGTGAAAAATAATTGTCTTTTGAGAGTGAAACAGACAAGCAAATACTCAGTGAAATTATCTCAAGGAAAAGACTATCTTTTTCTCATTTCCATTTAAAACTCAGTAAATTTAAAAATCTTTTGATTGGGGAAAAATAGATTTTTTTTTTTCCAAACAAAGCAGCTCATTAAATAAAAAGAGTGAAATATTGAACACACACAAATACAAGAAGGAGCAGCAATTTGCTGTGTGTAATTGTCTAACATCATAAAACCACAGGAACAAAACTGAGCAGCTTGAAAATGTCAACAGAATGCTGAGATTGAATCTGTGCCCTCTGGCTGACTTTCTCATTGCTCTAATTACACATTAGGTGAAGGGTTTTTTAAAGGAGAGGAGGAAGAGTGTCCTCCTACTAAGGGATAATTGGTGAGAACAACTTGCTTAGAGACCTAGTTGGTCACAAGAAGCTTATATACATTGCAATTAGTTTGTAAAGAAATCAGTGTTACAGATCATCATAAGTGCCTGCGAAGAAAAAAATCCAGTGACCAAATCTAGTGTTTTGGTAGACTGTAAAAAAAGGCCATGCCTTATTAGTTTGGACTCCTGTAGTTCTTAGTTCAGCAGTAGTCTGAATGAGATTCCACTTAGCAAAAGAGCTAAACTTTCTCAATAAAGAGAGGCAAGTGAAAACACACCTATTTATTCTTTCCTACAATGGCAAACTAAAGCACAGCTAACTTTGTTCCTTTGCAGCTGAAACGTTCTCGAGAGACAGAAAGTCAGATGAAGCCTTTGGTAGAAAAAAATAAGAGGATGAGCAAAAAAAATGATGATATGTTGCAAAGTATCCAGAGAATGGAAGAAAAAATAAAAAATCTATCAAGGGAAAATGTAGAACTGGTAAGTAATTGTCTCTGATGTCATGTCATAAGAACACATTGCACACATCTACTTTGAGGTAGAAGTGCCTGTGAGGCTTTTATTCCAGCTCAAACAGATCAGTCTCCACAGTGGGATGGTGCAACTGTCAAATACAGACAATGCAGGTGAATATTCATATTTTAAATTCAGAGTGGCATGTGCTTTGTGTTGTATCAATTTACAGTGATTAAGGAGAAGGATCACAGATAGATAAAATGTTTTTTTGCAGGCTATAAAAAAGTATGACTAAAAATCAGCTTTAATAAATGCTGCTTTTGTGATTAGAAGTCAGAACTGAATTTGAATGCATGTACTATGCCAGATCATTGAGTTCACTTGTCTGCTAATTTTCTGTGTACTTTGATTCTGTTTTAAAATATCTTATGTGAGAGATTAACACTGAGGCATACAGAATGTGTACTTTTTTTGGTTGAAAGAGGCCTTGTGTTGTAGTGGAGTATGTGCTGATGAATCCAAAGAATTCTTGATTGCTACATTGCACATAAGAATTTTCCTCTAGTTACAACAAGACACTAAGATATTCTTTATGTGTAATTTTTTTTATTTTTGTAGAAAGAGAAGTTATCTGCACAACCAGCACTGAAGAGGCACACATCTTTAAATGATCTCAGCAGCACACGAGAGGAACAAGAAATTGAATTCCTTAGACTGCAAGTCAAAGAACAACAGCATGTTATTGATGATCTCACAGTGGTAATGTTTATGACTGGTATACACATGTGCATGCACACACATCTATAGACAAGCTAAAGATTTGAGAGGAATGTTTTAACTCCAGCTGTAGTAATACTGAAATAGTTTTTTGGTGTCAAAGGGTTTTTGTTATTTCTCAGGTAGTGAATAAATTTCTTTGGAATGTGTATGAATCTTTGTATTATAAAATATTTACCTATTATGAGCTGCTCATGAAGAAAGTGCATCATCATTCCATTATTTACTTGCCAAATTGGGTGCCAACAACTGAGGAACTTGAGGAAAGGACGCTTTCCAAAACTTAATGACTAAAATGTGTTGAACATAAATCCTGGTGCAAAACCAAGCACTAGAACTTCTCTTAAAAGAAAGGAGCATGCATGATGGCAATAATTTCCCCTGGCTAAGCATCTCTAACTGAGCTGGCCACACTAACTGTCCTTATAACAAATGGGGAGAAATATGTGCAGTTAGTCAAACCAAAGGTAGCAGCATGATTTAACGTTAGAGTTGCACAGCTGCTACCTTCTGACTGTGAAGGTTTCTTGAGGTGATGCTTATAGATGTTTGCACTATTTGATCAAGAATGTTTCAAGTTGTGTTAGAGGTGTCTAGTGCTATTAAGTGCAATTTATGATATCCCCTTCTGGTGCTGGCAGAAATTCTATATCATCTCTGAGAGACCTTTGCCCTTCCGGAGCAGCTTCTGGAACTCAGGCAGACTCAGACATCTCAAGTGGCACTACTGACAGTTACAAAATGATAAAGAGAATTTAAGAGCATTCTGTCTAAATAGAAAATGAAACAATTGGATGCAGCTTTGAAAATAAAAATAGAGGATCCAAAAAGATAAAACAACAAGATGTGTTATTGCTGTACCTGGAACATTGTCTCTATTCTTGGCAGTTCCCTGAGATTTTGATCTAGGATTTTTCTCTGAAATCAGTGCCAAAGGTTGATGTCTGAGTGCATTCTCCAGTGGTACAGTGGTACAGTGTTCCAAGCAGTAGGATGTTACTCAGACACTCTGATGTAGGGTCTAGTTTACAAAGCAATGCTGCTTTACCTTCCAAATACAACTGTACAGGCAGGGACCGTGATATGATATGAAATGTGCAGTATATGGCAGATATAACCTCTCTTATACTTCAGTGTAAAGTGGGTATGAAAGGACTCTCTTTTTACTGTCTCAGATAGTGATGTGAGGAAATATAATGTATCCTGACTTTGGTCAAATAATATTAACTTGTGTTTAGTGTGAAAGTGAAATAAATAAATATTTTAAAATATGGTTTCATTTTTGCTGTTTTTCCTATTTACAGATACTATTCCACTTGCAGAAATATGTAAAATTATTAACTGGGATACTGCTTTGGTTGGCAGTACAAACTAATTGAGGTTTTGCCTTCTATGTGAATGCAGTGGAATTCTGCACTTCATTATGTTTTTGATCTATCTTTTCTGGCCCAAACCACACCCCTGCAGAATACAAATGTATCATAGTTATCAAGAATGACTCAAATGTCCCATACCTGATTAATATAAAAATCATCAGCTTAAGTCCAGCTGAGACCAATATGATACACAGAAATAAGAACATTAGTCTTAGGCAATAGGGTTGTCTGAACTGATTAACAGTGTCCTCTGTTGGATGTCTTTGATGCTGTTGAAACCATGCCAACCTGAGTTCTCCCACAACAGTGGTGTTCTGGTTAATTCTTAAAAGGAAATGATTGCAAAACATGCTAGTGGCTTTTTAATTGGCACTATCATTGTTCTGGTAGCTTGATGTATTATTGAGATAGTAAATTAATCAATCTTCTTACAAATGAGATTAGAAACAGGAAGGACTGAGTTTTGGAAGTGTTTGTTCATTCTGCACTGAAGTGAGATGAGAGGAAAGTCCATCTGTTTGGACACCTGCTTGGGAGGCAGGAGACCCTACTTAACGTGCCTTAAGTAGATACCTGAGAAGACAGGATTTTTGTTCAACAGTATAAAATTTTATTGTCTGATTTTAACTTTAGCTTAAAATAAAGCTGTGTATTATTCCACAGCTTGAAATACCTGCACCATTTTACTTTGGCAGTCATTACTTTTCCTATTTTTAAAACCACATGAATTCAAGATGCTATATAAGTTGTTGTGCTTTTCTCAATTATTTTTTATTTTCCAAAACTTCATTCCTGAACAATGTGCTCATAATTAATTGTATTGTATTTTCCACTGGGAGCTTCCTGTTTGTCCAGTTTCTGAACTGAATGTAAAGCAAATAACTCTAGAAAAATACCATGCAGTGAGCAATAATTGCTAGAGAAGCACTTGGAACTGCAATCAGTCTTTTAAAAACAAAGGTGCTGCAAACAAAGATGCAGAACTAAGGAAAGAATCAGGAAAAAACCAAGAAGACAGAGCACCTGCCTCCTGTGTTGTTGGGGTTTTTTTGCTTGCTCCTTTGCATTTCTTTTACCATCTCTTCTTCCTCTTCTCCTTTGGAACTCAAGGCAGTATTCTTGGATTCAGATGTACATAAATTGTGCATTTCCAGTCATAACCTCCTCATGTTATGATATAGTTAATTGTGAACTTGTACCGAAGTCTCAGTAGAAAAAAGACACTAAGTTGACAGAGACTGAGAATGCCTTTGGATTTGAGACTTTTGCCCTACAAGGATAAGTCACATGTAACACTGCTTATGTATGCTTGTATATCAGAGTATGCCTGGTGTAATGACTTGTAATTACTTAGACTGGACTAATTTTTGGCTACGGACCTGCTTCTTCAGGATGGTTGAACACGGGAGTGAGACTGTGAATTCTGTTTCCATAGTGAGCTTCTTGGTAAAAGAGTCAAAGGAACTGTCAGAAATCTGTGCCCAGTATTTAAGAAAGCCTTTTCTTGCCAACTTCCCATCAAATCCTTGAAAGATATGGCTGAAGGTTTGTTTGCTAAAGGGATAAAGCTGCAGTACAGGGTGTTGTTCTATCGACATGGCATTATTCAAAAGGATAAAGACATTGTGTTAGCTTTACCATAGGCTTTAAGAAAATGTTAATGACATTTCTTTGTGTTAGACATATCTAAGTATAGTTTTAAAACAAACCCATACCAAAATGTTCTCTTTCCTTCTAGGAAAGAGAACGGTTATTGCGGTCTAAAAAACAGAGGAGGAAAAGTCTGAAGCCTCCAAAGGTGAGCAAACCTTCGGTTTTTAATGCATTTCTGTTGTGAAAAACACGTTTCAAATACTGCCTGAATTTAAAGCCCTACTTATTGGGGAAAAAACCCATATAATTTCTCTGGTGAGTGTTTAATTTTTTTAGGGTAATTCAGGAGCTGCAAGTTTTGTACTGCACACAAGTGATGTTGTTTTGGGGTTTGTTTTAAACAAACAATAAAATTACACTTTTAGCCACTGTGGCCTGAATATTCAAGTGGCTTAAGGCCTAACCAATGACTTGAAACAACTAACATTTCAAAGGACAAATGCTCAGTCCTTTAACAAGAACATACACCCTTTAAACTACTCGTACCAATGTCGTGCTTAATCACAGTTAAAAACTTTGACTCATGCTAGGGATGTTAATGAGATCATATTTCTGTATGTGATGTATAAATAGTAAGAAGATTCCAGCGACTCTGCTCTAGAATACAAAGTACAAGACAAAAATTTAGATTGTAGAAACGTGAAAGTTTTGCTTTGGAATGTACCTTTAATTTTTAATGAAACATGTGCTTAAAGTAACTAATTTGCCGACTAATGTTTTTTTGTGAAGCTGAACTTTAGCAACCTGGAGCATGTGAGGGGAGGGAAATGGGGTAAGAGGGAAAAAATGGAAGTGAAGAGTGGAGATATCATTATCATTTATATGGTAGCTTAAGATACATGTCATAAATAGGTGCCTGTTGTTAGTGTGTTCTGCATAGTCTGTTCCTGGTGACCTCCAGGTGGTGCTTTTTTATTGCATTCTCTTAATGCCTGTATTCTGAAAAATGCATTCTTTGGGATTCTCTGTTTCACTGGTAGTTTCTTCAAATTTTGCTTCTGATAGTGGTGTGCTCTTTAGATGGAAAAAAAAAATAATTCAAAAGTAACAACAGATCTTGCCAAATATATTTGCAGCAACTGTAAACCATTCTTTCTTGATGTAGTATAACTGCAGGTTTCTGTGTTGAAAACAATTTTTTTAAAAGTATGTTAAATCATATATAAATGTATGTAACTTATATTGTACTTTTTATAGTCCTCTCTAATAAGTAGCTTTTGTCTGACTTCAAGTTAAATGTGTAGGATCTTTTGCTAAATTGTAAAGTTCTTAATGAGATGAAACTAGTTAATTTAATTTTTAGGCACTGATAACTGGTGGTGCTAATTTCTATCGGCTGAAAACTGCAATAAATATGCATTTGTATCTTAAAAATCTATGTTAATAGAACTTCAGCTGATGTGGACTCTGTACCCTTTCCTTTTACCTATTTTGTCTTGAGCAACCTGATGCTTTCGTTGTGTCTTCTTTTCCTTATTGAACAAAGCAAGAGTTGAACAACTTGAGGATTGGAGAGAATGTGCATGATACCATTAAAAAAATTTGTGGCAGGCCTGTTCTTTGTGTGCTAAGAGTACTATAATTGGGGGAATTCTGCAGTTTACTGCAGAATGAGCAGCAGAGTTAGTAAGGATGTGCTTCTTATTTAGGATATGATACATACTTCAGAAGTAACAAATTTATCAGTAGCACAGTTTTCCTACAGTTTTTTCTTTAAAAAAATCTCTGTAGAATGAGCTCATCTCTTACTCAGATGAGCTGTTGAGATTGTACCATCGTCTTCTCCATTGCTACAGCCTCTTTCAAGAATCCCGATGAAAATGGTAGAATTTATTTAACCAAGCACTGCAAATGTTTGTTAGATGTCAAAGGACGTGAGATACAGACATCTCACTTTGGGCAAAATGTTAACATTAAATGGTTGGAAATAGATATGTAAACAGGCCGTATGAGTGCCTGTGGTTTCGTCCTAAAATTGCCTGTTTCTCTCCATGGATTAAAAAAGCAGTCTAAGATGAGTTGCTTTATATATAGACATGCACAGCGTAAGTGTATTTCTTTCTATGATCTGTGTAATATTTTTATACCATAAGATGATATAACCTGTACAGAATAGTAGTGAAATTATGGATGTATCTGTCCCAGCCAAACATTTGGAATAAGAAATTACTGATCTAAATCTTTGGCTTTGCTTTTCTAAGGATTGTTAAATGCAAAATTAGCACTAAGGCAGTGAACTATCAAGCTGGGCTGTGGAGTTGTACCTATTTCCAGATGTGTCCCACTTCCCCTGGCAAACTGAAAGATGAAATAACTCCTGAGAATAAGGTTTCATGAAAGTGGTCAGATAAGCTTAGACTGGAAGGTACAGGTATTTTTGTTCTAATAACCATGAACTTAGTGCACAGGGTGAAGATTTGCACTCATCTACTGTTGCAGTTTCTCCTAAATGGATACTTCTACATTCATTTCTGAGGTGCTCTGCCTGCACAGTGCCTGCGGTTCTTTCTAATTTGAGTATTTTCCTGACAGTGATTCCTGTTATCTGGAACAGAATCCATGGCATGTCTTTCTCCATCTTTGAGACAGTTTATGTGAATGATCTACCAGGCCGGTCCAGTAGCCTTTACAGCCCTGAACAGTTCAGCTGAGAAGCGCTTGAAAATTTTAACATTATGTTTTTGTTTTGTTTTTTTACTCTTGTAATTAGATGCCTGTGTTATTTCTGGAGCTCTGTAGGCATACTAGGTTACTGTTGCTAGTGTAGCTTTGACTGAGCACTCTTTTAATTCCCAATGGGACATAGGAGTCCATGGAACAATGCTGGCAACTGGCTCTGGTTCCCTGAGGAAAGGAGCAGCCAAGTGGGATGGGCTTTATAACCTCTGCGGTTGCCAGGTGTTTAATGTAGTGACTCTTTCTGAGGGGAAGCAGCCTAAACTGGTAGAGGTTGGCTTGTTTTTTTATATTAATGGGCCATTGGACTTTCTAGGAAAAAGATTGTGATTCACCAGGTGAACCTTTTGCTGTTTAAAGCATGATTTTTTTCAAGGAGCTTCTTTTAAATTTCTTTTTTTTCCCCCGTTTTTTTGGGGCGAAATAACTAAGAAACTTCCGAAACAGTATTTTTTAATGTTTTGTTTATTTTTGACATATAGAATGGAGTTACAGTGATTCCATGACTGATGGAGTCATGCATTTAAAGTAAGACATATTTGCCCAGCTTGTTTGGAAACTGCAGGACTCTATGGATTTATGTCTTTATTTAAACTTTAATAAATAAACTGTATTGGTGGTAGTGGAAAGCCTGCTCACTGGTGTGATGGAGTTCATATTTCTTGTTTTATATTTTTCTTTTTTTCTCTGCCTCTGTGCTTTGGTGTGCCTGTATTTTTCTGGCTGCCAAGAAATGACATATAAGCATGAAGGTAAGAAGTTACTGATTAGCACATCTGATTGCATTTTAAGGAAATATATCTCAGATAATTTTCATCATGTTCAATTAAATACTTGAAAATGAGACATTTAAATGTAAAATGAAACTACTTTAGCAACAGAGAAATCAGATTATATTGAAATTTGCATATAATGTAGTCTATGTGTCACTATTGATTTATAGCATTGTAAACTTTGATGTTTACTGAGCACCATAATTCAGTAGAAGCATTAATACTTGAGTTATAACAACCTAATGCATAATTTTACTTTAAAATTATGTGAAAACATTGATACAAATCTACATGAAAAATACTTGCTATTAAATGTATGGCAGTAGTCAGTGGAAATTAGAATTCAAATCAGAATTTTTCAGTAATATACATGACTATTTTCTCAGTTAACAACTTATGACTTAGAAATAACAAATATATATAACAAATCAATATAAAAGTATCTCTAAGTCGTTGAGAATGTTCCCATTTTTAAGAAAAGTTTGAATGAAACTTGAATTTACATAGTGTATAGTTACAAAAATACAACAAGTATAGTATGTTTCTATATACTTTTCAAAGACTATTGTGATCCAGCTTTTGAGCCATGTGTGAAATCCCCCTTGGAGCTGGAGTATTATTGATGCCTTAGTATTTATTACAATGTTTATCAACAACTGTGTGACTCAGACGTCTTTTTGTCCCCATTTTTTCTCTCTCTGCAGCTGTTCCCTTGCCAGTTAATTTGTTCTGGTTTTGCTGCAAATCAGTTCTTGTAACTAGTTACTTCAGATACCAGATGATTAACAATAAACACTGCTATTTTGTAATTATGTTAAGAAGCTATTCATACATGTGCAAGAAATATACAACGGCTAAATACCTTATCTCTAATGCCATGGAAAGTGTCTGCTTCACAAAGTGATAAATGTATAGGATCTCTAAAAAGGAAGGAGTCATTAAAATCAATAAAGTCGTTCACTCATAACTCCAAATACTATAGGCAGTCTGTATAGCATTTAACAGATTTTGATTTTTAACTCTCCTTTGAGTGTTGTTTTTTTTTAGTGTGATGGGAAATATTAATTTTCTTTCATAATTCCCTCACATTTAATAATCAAGTGATTGATTTATTTATATATATAAATTATTTCCCCCTCCTTTTGCTACTAGTGAAATATTTAAAGACAGGTAAGTATCTGTAGTCACAGTAATGTCATTGCTTTCAACATCTTCTGAAACCTTTTTGTAAAATCAAACCCACTGTTGTTTTGCTATTTTATTTTCACTCCTTGAAACAGCATGTGTAGGTGTGTGCCTGCAGGATGAAAGGAAGACATATAGTTAACCTGAGCTACCTAAGTGACTGTACAGCAGAGGTATAGCAAAAAAACCCCATAGGTATGGTAGGTCTTATTGTCAGTTTTAACTAAGCTGCTCCTGCCCGTGATGGTACTGGGTTGTCTGTGCCATATATATGACAATAAATTGGTTTTTTTTCATTTTTGAGGCCAGACATTCTTGAAGCAGAAGGCATGAGCAGGGTCAGCTGTTCTTCTGTTGTCTGAGTTGTTGTCTGAGAGCCTTGGCCAGGTTCCTCCAAAGCACGTGGTGGTTCTGAGCTCCATCCACAGGCAAGCAGGTGTGGGCAGAAGAGCAGGATATAGAAGAATCTCAGAATCTTTGAGTAAACTGCATCTGCACTGCAAGTGAGGATGTGGTTTTCATTGAAATCTCTGGGGTTTTGTTTACCTGTCACCATCTTCTTTACCTTCCAAAAATCTGGCTTCATCTTTATGAAACTGTATATGTGCATCAGTTCGGAGTCAAAGTGAGTTGAACTTGCAACTTGTATTGTAAATTTGTCTTCCTTACCACTTGAAGATAGCACCACTTCTTTTGCCCTATTTTCAACTTTCAATATTTATTTGTAGTGTTATTAGATAGTTGTAGGCAGCAACCAGTTTTCAGTGCAGGAGAAATGCTGGATGGGCCAACTCCCAGGGACTAATTACACCTCTGTTTTTGTGGTAAACTTCTTTACTTATGAAAGAGGAGTCTGAAATGTTTGTAATTCAAATGTGAGAGAACACATTAGCTTTCTGGATAAGTCTTTATATTTTTAGAATACAGCTTAAGCCTATTCCCCGTGTCCTTTTTGTTTTGTTAAGTAGGACAGAAAGGTAAACTGATGAGTGCTGGAGGAAAGGATTGAATTATCCCAAGGAACTGTTTGTCTTAAGCGTCTTAGACATAGTCTGTTGAAAGGATCACAGTGCTTCCTAAACAACTGAGAAAAGAGTAATGTGACTTTCCATCACTGTAGCACTATATCTACAATCCTTTTCTTTTCTTCTGAATATACAAAGTAGTAGTCTAGTAGCTCGCAAAAGGAAAATTGTTTCTAAAGGTTGTTCAGAAACTCTTTGCCTTTTGTGCTGCATCATTTTTATATTCATGAATATGGATAAGCATAGTCTGTTTAGAAAGGATGTGGCTTTTTGGGTTTTTGTGGGCTTTTTTGGAGTGCATAATATCTTTTCAAGAGGAGATTTTATTAGAACTGGTTCATTTAAATATGTAGTCCGAACAAAAGTTCTAAAGTACTGATAGAAGGGCTCATCTTAAGTGATTCAGGACAGGGTCTTGGAGATGTCTTTGACATTTGGAGTGGAATAAGCTGTACTGCAAAACTATTATGGAGTTGTTCAGCTTAGGAGTAATGAGGCTGTGACCTGGTGGACCGTGGCGACCAGGGCTGCAGACTGTAAATGGAGCACATGGTGTCATGCATGCAGGCACAAAGTCACACCTATAAGCTTGATTTTATGGGACTACTTAAATCAAGACAGAGTATTTTGGCTGTTGATGAGATCTGTGCTGAGCTAAAAGAATATAGTAAGCATTACAGTGCTTTGTGAGGAAGTGAAGACAGTGCTTATGTAGACATACTGGAAAAGTCTCTAAAGTTACATAAGTCTAGAAGACGGCATGGAAGGGTAAATATTTGGAATTTATCATGAGATATGGCATTACAGATAAAATAAAAACTTTCAGAACCTTAAATTAAATTGATAGCTCAGAATTCCACTCAGTGAGTTTGGCTTTGCTGAAGTGTAGGATTCATGATGTTTGGAAAAACAACTGATAACATTTTTCATCCTTTAGGCTTTTTTAATGAACAAGGTATTGTCTTCTCACATACAACCTGTGATTTATATTTAAAAAAACCCCAAATAACAAACTGGAACATCAAGATACATGACTCAGCATAAAGCAGTGGTAAAAAAATGTAGAGATGGATTGACAGATCTTTTTTCCTCTTCTTACAGCACCTCTCTCCACTAGTCTCCTGTCTAGGATGCTTCATAACCTGACTCCATTTTTCCAGCAACAGTCTTTTAAAAAATTTTCTTAATTGTCTTGCTTCTCTGAAATTGTGTTGGGTCATTAGAATTCTTGTGTAGTGTAAAAAGTTGTACTTTCTAATAACATTTAATGTTTTCTATTTTGGAAGGAAAAATACTTGAAAAACTGTTTTTTCTAATTAAATGTATAAGTAATTCTTTTTTTTGAACAATGGCTTTTCCATGGAACTTTCCCGCTTTCTGAGCATATGTTAGGAAATTGATGGAAAGGGAAGCTCTTAAAATAGTAAGGTTTTATATGAAATATCACAATTTCACAATTAATATTGTACTATTTGCTACCACTGACTACTCATTTTCTCTAATTTTCTGTAACCATGCATGTAATTGATAACATCGTGTAAAATTTTTAAGATCTGCAGTGAAATGCTGGTTTTCCCCAGGCATGTCTTTTTGATTAGTCTTAATACTGGAGCAAACTCTCTGAAAAAATTGAAAATGACGGTATTGAAAAAATAAATGGTAAGCAGTAGTTTATACTTTTAAGTAGGGGGTTGCAAAATAGATATAAATTAATCTGTCTTCTCTTTTTACAGTTAGTATGAACAATTAAATTTTTTCCACATTGACCCCCAGAATATTTTTTTCCTTTCTGTTACATGTTTTATGTATTACATTGTACTGGCTTGCTTTCTTCTGAACAGATATTGCATTCCTCTACTGTGAATCTTGCAAGACCTGTGTAGTTTTGATAACCAGCTTTTATGGCTTTGCTAAAGCATTATTCTGTTGGCAATTACCCAGTACTATGTGCAGTTCAGTTCTTGGAGATTCTTACACAAATGATGTTGAAAATGTAGCTCATTCAATCAGAGAACAAGAGTTTACAATGGAGGGTTTTTTTTCTTCCTAAATACTAAAATGATCAGAGAAGACCTTGGGTCATTGAGATTTTCCAGCTGTTTTGCTAGTAACTGAAAAACCCTAATTTTTCAGAGGCATGTTGTGGAGACATTTTTTGGATTTGATGAAGAATCTGTTGATTCAGAAACATCATCTGTAACTTCATACAACACAGATAAAACAGACAGGACACCAGCAACACCAGAAGAAGATTTGGAAGATGTAAGTAACACTGATTTGTTCTTAAATTCTATAAAAAAATTGACATTTAAGTATAAATGCAAACTTTTTTTCAGTTGTTATTCCACAGGAACTGTGAAAGATTTGGCAGAGAATTCCGTTGGTTTTTTTCAAGTCCAGTAACATATACACTTCACAATAGATTTAATAAGATAATATTCTGCCTGACAGATTTGGCAGTTATTGGGCTGAGAAATAAAACTGTTTTTCTCAAACTATTTGTTATTAGTCAAAAGAAAATGAATAGACAAACTGCTTTGCCAAAAGCCAATAGTTCTTAGACAACAGTTTGCCTTTCAACCTTATAATTTATTTGACTGTTTTGATACAACCAGGATTTTCTTCCTTTGCTCACAATACTCAGAGAGGCTTTTGCAATTCATGAAGACTTAAATGATCATAGGTAGTAAATACCCACTGACATGTTTTGTCTCAGCTCTGTGATATACAGTGCTGCTGGCCTACATTAGAAGATTGCAGGCGTGAGGACAGAGCATGAATTAGATGCTCTTTTTCATCTTTCTTTCTTCTTCACTAACTTATAAATCTAACTTGTGTGCCTAATACTCCTCAGTCAAAAGAAGCTTCCTTTTTTTCTAGGTTTAATATTTAATAATATTGTAATCTCTTTTCCTTGGAACTCAAGTTTCTGGAGCAAAAATTAATTAAAAGGAAGGACATTTCTGGTTCTCAACATTATAGGAAAGACCTTGTAAGTGTTCAAGTCTGTTGCTCAAAATTCAAAGGAGATCAAGATTTTAAAAATACTTCATGTTAAAAAAAAAAATAAGGAAATGAGGCTTTTGAAATGTAACTTCTCTGTTAGTGTGCTTTACCCTGGCATTGTAGAGAAAAAGTATGAGGAGGGAGGGATGGACTGCATGAGCCCCTTCTGAAGCTCCTATGGCTCTGGAATTGCTGAAGAGAGTGGTGAATAAAACTGTTTCCTGTCATCTTTCTTCTCCAGATATTTTTTCCCATTTCTATACATTGTTGCCTTATATAGTAATGTACAGTGTCCTGAAATTGTACAGTAAAGACAGTTACTCATCGTCCTTCCTTCCTTTCCTTTCCACATTTTTCAGAATTTCAAACCTTTATTAAACTGATACTCAGTATGAGTTGTGTTGCTTGTTATGTTTGTGAGTCTCTCTATATAGACAAATCCATTATTATATATATTTATACAAAACCACTTTTACCCCCTCTTCATTAAGAGCACACCTAAAGAAGAAGCTGAACTAAGATTCTGCCAGCTAACAAGAGAGTATCAAGCTTTGCAAAGAGCATATGCATTGCTTCAAGAGCAAGTTGGCGGAACCCTGGATGCAGAGAGAGAAGCAAGGGTAATTTTTTAACTGGGTTTCCTTTAACTCTGAAATAATTGAAAAAGCTGAAACAACTTGTAACAGCAGGAGGTATCTTTGCAGCTCACTGAAATGCAAAACATAATGTTTTTGAGGATTAGAGGATATAATCACTAAGGCAACAATTTAGATTAATTTGGTGTGATCAGAATAAAGATGTCATATTTTATTCTAGCATGGGGAATATATTACAGATTTTGGTAGTAAGACAGTGTTATTGAGAGTGATATCCCAGTTGACCCCCCAATTTGGATAGTGACATGATGGGTTTTAAATGAATTGCAGGATAGGTTATAGGCACTTAGGTACTTTCATCATATATTAGAAATCTGATCCAAATCTGAAAAAGATAGTTTTTATTGAAATGTTTTGTTGAACGTATGAAATAATAATTTGTTTTTTAAAATCTCAGATTGAGAGTATTCTTTCACTAAAAAGTACCTAGCTAACTGTCTCTCCTATTGGATTAGCATCTGTGAGTGTTTACTCTCTCTGAAATAAATATTTTTACTTTCACAGCAGTCTCTGTACTCTAGGTATTACAGGTGTGAGAGAGTATTTGCTCTTCTGCCACCACTGTGTTTTACCATTTAGTGGTGCAGAGATGAGGTCAGCAGAAGTCATGCTTGCATTTTGCATTCTCTTTTTTCCAAAATGGAGATGAGCAAAATAACTTCATAATGAGATGGTGAGCTCTGATTCAGTTCCCAGATCAATTCAGTGAACAGAAGTGGCATCAAAAAAAGAATTGAGTTAACTAGCAGCAAAACCTCTGCTTTATTTCAACTTCTTGCAGATAATAGCATGTCTAGAATTGTGGCATGTTTACAAGTCACCCTCTGCTTGAATAACTATTGTGATCAGTAACCAAAGAACATATAAAATCCAAATGGGCAATAAATAGCTATAGAGTTGGAAACTTCATCTTCACCTGATGTCCTTCATTCTGCATGAAGTACAGCATGAAACTGTAGATTAGTGACTACTGAGAGAGTTGACTGGTGTCATTGCAAGGCCATTCTCAAAGAGTCACCTCAGTTATCTTTGAAGGGTCATAGCAATTGTGTGAGGTTCCTGAGGACTGTAAGAAAGCAAATGTCACTCTTGTCTTCAAGAAAGGCAACAGGAGACAAGTGGACAGTGAGGTGGACTGAATATTGGCTGAAACAGCTTAGAAGGTTGTGGTCAGTGGCAGAAGGTTCAGCTGGTGGTGTTTCACCTCCAAGTTTGCAGATGATACAAAATTGAAAGGAGTGGTTGATACCTGAGATGGTTGTGGAGCCATTCAGAGGAACCTGAAGAAATGTGTGAAGAGGAATCTTATTAAATTCAACCAAGGGAAGGAAAACTGTGGGGAAGAATAACTCCATGTGCCAGCACAGTCTTGGGGCTGGCTTGCTGGAAAACAGTTTTGCACAAAATAAAGTGAGGGCTTCTGGTGGACACCAAGCTGAACATGATGTGGCAGTGTGCCCTTGCAGCAGTGAGGGCCAGCAGCCTCCTGGGCTGCGTGAAGAAGAAGGTCCCCAGTGGACCAACAGATGTGACCCTTCCTCTCTAGTCATGATTGAGTGATGTCTGGAGTGCTGGGTCATGAAGATGATTTAGGTCTTGGAGAACCTGATATGCAAGGCTGTAAGGGCTGGAACTTTTCATTCTGGGTAAAAGGCTCAGGGGTAAATGCCTGAGGGAAGGAGTAAAGTATCCTCTCTCAGCTTTGAGCACAGAGATTGGGCAGGTGATCCAACCTCAATGAGAGTGTAATTCTAAAAACGTTTAAGCATTGAAAAGCTTCTCCATACAACTTCGCTGAACTCCCCAAATGGAGAAATATATTAAATACTATGAAATATTACATGTTACTGCCTTGCTACATGTGGCCTTCACAGTACTGTGTCACTGCAACATGTTGCTAATAATGCAGAAAGACATTTTAATGTGGTTTAAAAATTACTGGTGGAAAAGAACTCAATTTAATGGTGGGAGCTGCCACTAGCTTAATTGTTCAACTACTTAGAACAATTAATAAAATATTCACAAAATTCTATATCAATGGTTATTAGGCATACATGTTCACTGTATCATCCACATCCTTTTCTCTGGCAAACATTTTAAAATCCACTTACTGAATATTTTCATGTGTGGAAACAATATGCTTGTGGAAACAGAATTTCTTTGTGTTAATAAGCAAAGCTTTCCAGGTAAAATTACAGAAGAATGTAGACTACTTGACATTATCTGGAGTTGTTTACAGCTAAAAATGTTAGTCTCTTACCCTCAGAGACTGTATTTAGAAGATTCAGGGTTTACTTTAAAACGTGTCAACTTTTCTGTGGCGTTTTTTTTCAAGGTTCTTTGTAGTGGCTCTAAAGTTCTTTCCTTTTTTTTTCTTCTGTGAAAAATAGTTCTTATAATAGTAGAATTATTGATTTATGACTTTATTTCTTAGATTTCTCAGCATCTTACAAAAGCCTAGTCACTTTTGCCACTTTCTTTTTAAGTAGGACTCTTAGCCAAGGAAAGCAATAACGTCTTTGGAGATCACTTCTCAAGATAGAATTGGGATGGTGGGCGTAATTCCATTTACTATTAAAGTACAATTTCAGGGGCAGTCATGTATTTGACACTTATGAGAAGCCATTATGCATTTCCTTTGCCTTCATGGGCTTTTTTTAAAATTTTATTTTGTAGGCATTTGCATATTGTCTGTTTTGTAGACTTAGAAACTGTTGCTATTTCTTTTTAGTGGTGTTTTGATCTTTTTTGTCATATCCCTGCATCCTTTTTTTGAGTGAGTCAGAAAGTAGCTTTCTGTGTGATTTATTTTGTAGGGCTCAATGTTCTGGTAGGATGAACATTTCCTATTATTTTTAGATGAGGCTCAGGGTAAAAAACAAGGACCCAAAGATGCAAAGATGTAGAAGGAAATCCCTGTGGGAATTTTTTAACAGTTTGGGTGAAAAAGTATCTGAAGTAGGGTGGGAAAAGTACTTACAGTAGCTTGAAGAGCCTCAGTGACTGAGGGTCTCTGGAAACAGGTTGTTTTACATCTGTTTTATTTAGTACCTTTTATGATACAGTTCGTTTTAAGGGGTCACTGGACTCAGGGGTTAATACCTACTGTAGTGTAATAGTTAATGTAATAATTATGTAGAACAAGGAGAACTGACAAGTGTATGCTATGTATAGGATATATAAATTATTTGTGGTCAATATATTTTATTTACCTAAAGGCCTTTTTCAGTGCTTAATACAGATCTCTTACTCCCTTGTCCCCTTTTTCCCCAATGCCTTGAATTACTAAAGCTTGTGAATAGCTTCTTAGAGCTCTTTCAGTTCCTAAGTTATTTTTTTCTCCCTGGAAAGAGCTTTGTCACTGAATGTGTGATGATAACATCTTTCTAAGCTAGGAAGGAAAAATCCTGTTAAACTGACAGCTTTAAATATTTTGTAACATAAACATAAAAGCAATTATTTTAATGAAAAGCATTAAAAGCTGACTGGACAGCCCATAAAGCAGTATAAAGTATCTTTACTTTGATTCTGTGTGTAATTAAATCTGCCTGTCTAGCTGCATATGCCTGCACATATACACACTCTTTGACTTTTTCCCTCCCTAGACTCGTGAACAACTGCAAGCTGATCTTCTCAGGTGTCAGGCAAAAATTGAGGACCTGGAGAAAGCTCTAATTGAGAAAGGACAGGTAAAAGGTTCTCTTAATGTCCTCTACCACATCATTTTCTCTGCTGCATGCAGTGGTGCCCTTGCCATCTTCATTGCTTACTGGTGTGTTGGTGTGAATGACGCAGCTTAATGACTGCAGCAATAGATTGCTTAAGTAAAGGGAAGTATTTTACAGCCTAAGAAAATGTCATTTCAGGTTCATTTTCTAACACATAATGCACTCAAGCATAGTATCAAAATAACCATGTCTACATGCATTGTAAATTCTGTTCCCATTGCCATTTGGTGAAGGCTTTTCTCCTGTTTTCCATTTTGTTAATATTTGTTATAAAATCCAATCAAATGAATGCTCTATATTTGTACTGGAGAATATTTTTGATGAGTAGCATGGAAAAATTAAAAACTCCCAAACTTCTAGACATGCTAGAGAAATTTACTACTGAGTGTGTCAGGTTACTGGAAACCACTCGTGGTGTTACTCTCCTGGGTTTAAATTACTGGAGAACCCAGCTGCTTTCAAATTCTCAAACTACAACACAAAGTAAAAGCAGGCCTTATGCTTCAGCATATATAATATATGTAAATACTTGACAAAGATGTGACTACTGATGCATATTTAATAATGTCTAGGGTCTTCAGAAAGTCTGATTAAGGGTTATGAGCATACATTTGCAAATTGTTCAGTTGCATAACTGCTAGAATGCACTGAAGAAGTTGGGGAGATTTATTTTATGATTTATTTTTTGAAATAAGAATTTAAAAATTGCAGGTTGCTTATGAGAATAAGATATAGCTATCTATAGATATGTTTGTTCAGTCGTGTAGCATTGAACAAAAACAATCTACAAATAATGCCAAGTGAATGGTATCACTATTTTTATGGTTTATTCTTTGTAAGAAAAATTTTCTGTAAGATTCCGTATAACTGCAAAGGTTTGGGGACCATATAGAAATTAAGGGTAAAAGTAATTTATGCTAGCTTCCACACAAATTGCGATTTGCTTGGTGAGTTCCATGTAAACAGAATATTACTAAAAGGAGGGAATATGTTGTCAATCTAAAACCAATAGCTCACTGCGCTTCTGGAAGAATAAATGAAGACTTCTTGAGGATCTACTGCTGATATTTTGGTGTGTTGACAAGAAAGGTGTTGAGGGCCAATTGCCGTGTAGTCCAAAGCATTATCAAAATAGTTGACTATTACAGTGTATAATGTAAGTACTGTGTATGTAAGATAAATGAACTCAGATACACATGTAAGGAATTCTGTGATTTTTTTCTTCAAGAATGTTATGTCAAAAAGGTAGACTTGGAAATTAGAATTTAATTAGTTATCACATTGAGATTCAGAACCACATTTTCAACCTTGTATCTCTCAGTAATCCTGAGAAGGTGAACAGGGATGTGACAGGGAGCAGCGTGGTGGTGTCTCTGGTGGGCTGGTTTGTATGCTGAGCATTAGCTTTCCACAGCAGGGTTCACAGTGTCTTCCTGGGAGCTCTAGCACCTGCTTGGTTCTCCTGACCTGTTAGTATTTACATTCAACAAAATAAATGGTTGTGATGATAAACTGAATTCCTTGTGCACTATGTGATTTTTTTTTAAATTTATTTTATTATTACTTTGTCATTTAGATGGTCATGGTAGTGATGATAGTTTCATAATAATTGTGAAGTGTTCATTTGGGAAGCCAGTCCCTAAAGTGCTTTTGTAAAGGAAACAATTAATCATAAGTTCCAAGTGTATTAGCCCAGAAAATTTTAGTCTTGCTTTACCCCTTTAGGAAACAGAAGCAGAAAAGATCTTCACAATTTTCCTGAAGTCAATTCAGAGCAGGAGATTAGAATCTTATTGTTAAAAAATTATATGAGGCTTGGTTTATAAAACACTTTATGTGTAATTTCAAAGTAGCTGTCAAGAGCCCTCGTTAATCCCTCTTCTGCTGGATCTGTCAGTATTCCCTCAGAAGTAAAACAAAACTAATAATCCATTTCTGCAAGGTACATTGAGGTGCATGCATAAGGAAATTTGTATTAAGTGAAAAAAATTCTTATAAAATATTAATAGTGGTAAATAATAAATCTAAAACTATTGGAGTATGTAATGTGCCAGATGGATGAATGCTCAGCTCTCTGTGATCTGGTGTGTAAATATAATTCCTCAGAGTTCAGGTTTTTTCAGAAAGTCGAGTTGTACTTCATCAAGAAAGAAACAAAAGTTAATTATCAATAGGGCAAATTAATCTGTTTTTTCTACTTGTGCGAACTTGTGTTGAACATGAAGGTCTGATGCCTTTTACCATATCCATGCATTGAGATATCCACCCTAAGTCTGTATGTGCAACTCTTTGTTCAACTCTTGACCTTAGTGAAATGCTTAGTTAAATGTTAACGTAGACATCAGATTTTATTCTCAACAGTTTTTTCATTGGCTTCAAATATTCTTGACAAATGTAATGCATTTTCAGTATCCATTTCAGTATGTTATTCTTATGGCATCACAACCCTGAAGAGCTTGTTTATCCCATGAAAATTAAAATGCACTTATTCATTTTTGCTTATGAGTGGAAAAAGGAGAAAAAATGATAGAATATGCAACTGTAGCAGACCATAAGTAGAAAAACTAACTTTAAACTTTTTTAACAAAAGCTAATTGGAGTAAAATATCACAAAGTTTCAGATTTTTTAGTTGACATTTCAAGGCTATTTCATGGGCTGGGATATCGAGATTTCATTGATTTCTTGTTCAACATTGATGTGCAAATACTTTGCTGACAAAGAAGGTATCATCCTTAATACTTTAGTAAATGCATTTAGATTTTAAATAAATTGTCCCTCGAACCTAGAAGATAATTCAATCTAGAGTTACTATGGCATATTAAGTGTTGGATATTGTTTTATTAAACTTCTTAGAGCAGCATGAGCAAGGTTATGTAAATAGTTTTCTCTACAGGCAAAACAAAGCTAGTTTGGCTGTTATAATCCATGAAATCTGAATGTCCAGCTGTGGCTGGCAGTGAGATTTGTAGCTTGAGTTTTTAAAGGGATATTTGATGAGGCCTTTTAAAGCCAAGGGAAAACCTAAAAGGAAAGATCAGCTTTGGAACAAGTGATCAATTAGAAATATGGCTTTTAAATGGAGTGCAGAATATCTCATATCATCCCTTCCTCCACAGCTTTGAATTCCCTGTCACAAACACTGTGTGTTAGCCAGATTCTCACATTTTTGGCAAAGGGTATTTACCTTTATATTGCTGAAGCTTATATTCAGTCATTTGGGGTAATAAAATGTTTTTCTTCCCTTTCTCCTTTAGTATTTGCATTTCACCACTCAAAATGGGATGATTTTGCAAGAAAGTTCCCAAACCTTTGCAATGGAAAGAAATAGTTTAGAGTTCAGCTGAGTAAATAAATGTTTTTAAGATGACGTATAATATTATATAATTGTGGTATGCCACAATTGCTACATGGAAAGATTTTAAATTATATGCTTCTTAGGAAAAAAGAGACTCTGCAACAGGAAACATAAGGAACTTTTATTTTCACTGTAGTATAAAATGCTATATATCCTTGAAATATTTATGATAGCTTTATTTTTCAATGTGTGACCATTTTATACTTGAATGTGCAACGATGTCTGAAATCTTGTAATTATTGTGGTCATTCATCTTGTTTAACAAAATATATATATATTTAATCCTCTTCTTCCTCATAGGATTCAAAATGGGTAGAAGAAAAGCAGCTGTTAATTAGAACAAATCAGGAGTTGCTAGAGAAGGTATGTGGGAATATTTTCACCACTGCTGACCTTGATCATAAAAGACATTGAATGTACTAAGCACTGGGACATCAACATGAAATTGCTTACTTTATTTCTCGCCAAAGACAGAAATTTAAATGAAAGTCTCTGATTAAAGTACCAATATGCCTTTGTACTCTTCAGGAATTGAAGCTGCTCTTTGTTGTGGAGTTACATGTGTAGCCAACAGTAGATCCCAAGCTGGCTGTGGATTATTATTGTCCTGATCACTAACAAAATTGCCTGCTCTCTTCAACCTTCCACTTTTTACAGTTTTTCTACACATTAAGTAATACTGATTGATTTAAGACATTGTATTTACTGTCTGCGGTACTCAGAGCTGAGTATCTGCCTTGTTCTTCACAGATACTGGTGGGAAAGTTAGCTAGTACTCAGAAAATCAAAGAATTAATTAATTAGGAGCTTAATATTAATACAAAAATAACTAAAAGAAAAATCATGTCTAATAGTAGCTAGAGCCAAGCCAGATTTCATTTATTCAGACACTTACATGGGCATTATAAATGTTACAGTGCGTTATTCCAGATGTTACACTTCTATTTAGTTTCATACAAAGAAAAAATTGTTTCATACAAAGAATAAACTATCACCCAGTTAAACTAGGCAGTTGACCGAAGCTATTAGTCAGCATAATTAATATTAAATTTTGAAGTTCTGTTTTGTCACTGTTAGTGCCCCAAAGCACAATTCTGGAAAATTAAAAAGTGGGCACTAAAACCCCTCCATTATTGTCTTTCATATACTGTAAAAAATAGATGTCTAGTTAGGCAAAAGCAATGAGAACAGTCTACCCAAATGTTAACGTAATTCAGATAAATTTGCTTGATTTTGAAAGAAAACTTGTATTGCTTAACTTATTCAGATATAGTGTTCATATCAATTTTCATGCTACTTCCAGATTACTGCTCAAAGAGAACATTGGCCATTTGCTGCTGGCAGTTCCCAAAAGTACTTTCTGATATGGTGTTCCTTCTTTAGCTGCAAGACATGGCCCAATGTGTAATGAGAAACTGAAATAGTTGTTTTGTCTAAACTTGGTGCAGTATCTTTTCTAGTGATTACAGGGTATTACCATGTTGTGTCTGTCTCATAGATTTACAGAATGGAACAAGAAGAGCATCAGCTGAAGAATGAGATGCAAGATGCAAAAGACCAGAATGAGCTGTTAGAATTCAGAGTGCTAGAGCTTGAAGTAAGAGATTCTCTCTGTTGCAAACTCTCAAATGGAGCAGAAATTATGTTTGAACCCAAGCTGAAATTCCTGTAAAGATTACTGGTGTCTGGTGCATGTTTAAGGGAAGTCACTTAGGTATCTATTTTTTAAATGTTGTATCTTGGGATAATGAGATTTGATGCCACTGCCTTAATGTGTTTTCGAGAGAATGCTCACTAATGTTTATAAAGATGTAATATAGCTAATATAAATTGCATTTAGTTTGGTTTTCATCTAATAAAATATTTTGTTTTGCAATATTTTGCCTTTTTTATTTGTTTCATTTCCATAACTGCTCCTTTCCTGCATGTAAAATCACTTGGTATGTATACTACAGCCTTGTTTGGCATTGATTAAATTAACACACCTTCTCACATCTTGCATGAAGTGATCTGACTAAAGATCTGACACATTCATCACATCAATGTATAATTGCTTTAAATTACATTGATTTAAGATTGACCACATTCATACAAAAAATATTTATCTTAAAAAGAATACCTTTATAGATGCTTTGAAAGAATTCCTCTTACCTGAAATCCATTTTCTGATGGTTTAAACTGGTCATGGACTGGAAATAATTGGCCTCAGTCAATGAAAAATGAAAACAAAAAACCCTCTGACAAAGTCAAAGTAAAGTGGTGAAGCACAAGCACAACTTCTGTGTATGTCAAACTAATAAGTTGCCCATAGCAAACAAATTCTATACTTTGCATAAATGAAATAAGCAAAATTATTTGTTAATAGCAATTTGAACATGTAGGCTGTGATTACAATAGAAAACAATGGTTCTCATCACCTGATAAATTGGGCTCATGTTGAATTTAGTAACACTAAACTAGTTGTGTGTGATGCACACAATACAGTTGTATTGCCTGATGACACATTGTTCAAAGATCATCAGCATTCTTAACACCGTTAAAATAAACTCCCCAAGAAACCTGTCATTGTCACTCCTCCATAATTTTTATCACCCAGCACGTTTCACCGAAAATCTTGGCATGTGTAACTTCTCTGATAAAGATGAAAATGTCATGTCTTCCTGTTATGTGGATGTTCTTTTTGTAGTTGACATTTCTTAATCTTTTTCTCATCCTTTTTCAACCATATGTTTTGATGTCGTAGCCCATTATATTCAAGGTTATGAATTTAGGTTATTAGAATTTCAGTAGATGTTCAGAAAAATAAATATGCTTTCTAATACATATCTTTATATTTTATTAAAAGAACTGTAAATTAAAATACAGAACAGTTTAGCATTGAATTGGCAGTTACACTAGAAACTGCTTCCTAAAGTGTCAGTGTTCTTAGAAGTAAAACAGTTGAAAAAAATTTCTTAGGGAAAGAACAAATGTTCTTCAGTACATCCTTCATTAGTGTATTTTTCACATGGAAGAATCACATCAAAAAAAGCTCAGTGTGACATGTTGAATTTTGTCATGTGTCAAAGCTTTAAAAATTTGTTTCACAGAATAACAATGGAAGTATTTTTGTGCAATTACAAGAAAAGATTTTTCTCCCTAGTAGTCAAGCATGTAGACACAAATGTGACTGACTATGCAATGCTTTAGGAAAACCATCAATGCTTCTGGGAATCAGGACAATATTTTTTAGAGCAATTAAATTATTTCAGATGAAAATTAGGCTAATGTAGAAAACACAATCATTTGTTTAGAATTTAATGAAAGCAAATTTAGGTGAGTCTAATGCAATTGCAACTGATTAATTTTTAACAATATATAAAATGATAACAATTTGGACAAGAATTAAGCTTTTGGTTTTAGGTTATGACAGCTAAGTCATTTAAGACCATTTCAGAATTAGGCTGTTAATATAAATATTATTTAAAATAAAACCTGTGAGAGGGGAAAAATGTATAGACTATGGAGATTTTCCTTTCTGCATTGTAGTTTCAAATTAGGTTTAATCTAGTTCATGAACAAGATTTGCCATGCTTTGTAACTTGCTTAAGTGAATGGATGCAGCCCTCCTGCCATATCAATTAAAGCTCCTCACTTTGTGATTTAGAAAATGGGGCAACACATGGATGGTCATAAAAACTAAAATATTTGCAGTAGTGCTCTCTCAGAAAATGAAGCTGTTGTTGCCAAAGCCTCCTCTTGTAACATGGAGATGAAATCCAGTGTTCCTTGCTTTTGTTCCCATGACCAGAGAGAATTCAGAGTAAAACCCGGTGCCTTGGTTGCCCAGAGCCTTCAATCCACTCATTTTCACAAGCACATTAAAATTTAAGTAAAATTTCTTGTTTACTACTTTACTCTATTTCTGCCTTTGAAGAAGTAATAAGCTGGTATTTTGAAGAAACGCATAAAACTCAAGTAGATGGACTGGATAATTTTTAGAAATACTATAGTTTTAGATAAATGGGAATTTATAATTTTTAGTTTGGGCACAAAGAACATCATAACTGTAGCGTAGTGCTGTCTTTCAACATTTTCTGACATCGTGCGTTGTATAGTAAATATGAATTGAGATTTTAGATGCTCTAATAGGAAGGATGATTTTAGAATAAACAGGGAGCTGCTGATACACAGCTTTAGTTTTAGTGAGAAAATCTTCAGTGATAATGCTATTCTATGATGGAATTTAAATTTTCTTCCTGAAGTTTCTTCTTTTAAATTGTTTTTTTGTTCCACAAAAGAAAGCGATAGTTAAATTAGATTTTAATCAACATAAAAACCTGCAGAGTATTTTAGAGTTTCAGTCAGGGCCACTGTTGCAAGGGTTCCTGCAGCTGGGTAGTGTTGGGTAACTTTTCAGAAACTAAGTGTGCATGGAATCAATTGGCAGGTAACAACATTTTTGTGTTTAGCTAAAGCCAAAATTCTTCAAACATGGTAAAAATATGAGGAAATATCATATATTTGGAATGTGAACAGGAATCTGCCTTTTTAATGTGCAAGTATGTTTTGTAAAGGTAGGGAATGAGTATTTACATATAATCACACATGTTGTTTTTAAACAAATCTTTCCTCAGGAGAGAGAGCGAAGGTCGCCAGCATTTAATCTTCATATAACCACCTTCCCTGAAAACAATGGAAGTGCACTTCAACTGTTCTGTCATCAGGAAGGAATAAAGGTATATGCAGAGCATTAGAAACAGTTGGATGGCTGGGAACTTTTTTGGAATGACCAATCTAATATCCAAACAAATTGTTTGGCATTTGCTAGGGAAGAAAATATGAACAAATTAATTTAGTAAGAAAAGATATTTTTAACCTGGGAAA
>JAWWLV010000144.1:61635075-61663847 GCA_035041135.1 Platyrinchus mystaceus | reverse complement strand
AGCATTTTGTTTGTTGAATGAAAATGCTTAAGTTATTTGCCTAGGCCAGGGCCTTGAAGCATGAGGTGCCTGATCCAAACTCAGATAGGTGGAACTCTATCATTTTAGGTCAAGCACAAGACAAACATTGGGATCTCCCTTGGTTAGCTTTTGCTATTAGGAAGCAAGAATTGCTCTTTTCACTTCTGTTCCCCCATGAACAGGTTAGCTGTGACACTTGATTTGCATGCTGCTTCAGCTAAGATTGAATTCAGTCTTGTGTAGTCAGTAATGTTGCACAACAGGCCAGAGTAACTTTTCTATAAGTAACTAAGGCATAATCTTAGTGCCACTCACTAGTGATTTATGCTAATAGTTTTAATTGTGTTTACAAGTCCTCTTATAAGAGGCTTGCTGCTATTCAGTGCCTTAATGAGCACAGTATGATCTCTAGAGGAAATAAACTGAAACTGTTGACTGCATATTTTTAGGAAGCTAAGTAGTCTAAAAGAAAAAAGTTAAAACCTCATTCTTACCTACAGGTTTGGTTGGATACTTATCTCCCAAACCACACCAAGAGTCATCAGTTAGCATAGTACCTTTCAAATAGAACCTCCATGGGATGCCAGACCTGCTTTTAGCTTATCCATTATTCTAATTTGCATGTTGGCTGTAAGAAGTTACAGTGTACCAGGATCTAGAATTCTTATTTTTCCCCATTGTCTACTGTGACGCTCCTTAACAGCAATGCTCTTTTCAGACTGACCTTCAGTTTACTTACCTGTAAGGAGAGACAGTCACCTAACACAACCATATTGAGACTGCTGACCTTTTATCTGTTTTCAGTGTTTTTCAAAATTGTTAGCCATTAGAAGCACAGTAGATTCCAAAATTATGCAAAATCTGGTTTGGATTCTAATTCTTCCTTTATGCTTCATATGGAAATAAATGAATTAGAATGATTATTACTGGCTCAATAGATGCAAGAACTTGCATCTCTTAGTGAATTTAATTCCTCACTAGCATTACTGTTTGGCTAAAGAAGTTTCCATTCAATATTGTCATTGTTGATCATAATCAATATTTTGTTTTTAACATAGTTCCAAACACAAGTGTATTAAGATGTGCACCATTCTAGAGTTAGTGATGTGCAGTGTTAAATAGCTAATGTAATATTTGGGAACACCGGTGAAGTGTTTGGGAAGAGAGGTAAGAAAGAGAGAGGACTTCTCAGGATCGAAGAACTTGAACACAACACTTTACTGGACTAATTTGTAGATTCTCTCACACATCTGTGTCTGGGCTTCAGGAAATCTTTCGTTTCTTATTCAGCCTTCCTCACTGGAGTCTGTTGAACATAGAATCATGAGCTAATATATTCTGATGTAGCTATGTAATTTGCAAGCCTAGATGGTTTAGCTTTAAAAAGTGTTAAAGATTGATTATCCTGACTACAGACATAATGCTGTTGCCCAAAGCATAAATGCAAAGCAGCACGTTATGTACTGGAAGCAATGGAACAAGTGAGACAAAAGCCTTGTGAAATATTGTCCTCTTCTAAGCAGTGTTAAATATGAGCAGAAGTTGAGAGTGGCAGCATTTAACAAGGCTGGTTTGTTTTATGTATGTGTATTAAGCATTTTGGGCTCACACCAACTGATGTTTTCCGATGTGCTCAAGCCTTCCTACTTTTGAATAGCATAGCTGCATACAATCTGTAAGTGGAAATGATCCCTGGTCCACGTGAACTTGTGGGCCATACTTGGAATAGTTCAGGAGAATGTGATTAGCGCAGGTTATATAGTTCCATAACCCCTTCCAAGAACTTTTAAAAGTAGAAAATACAGTTCTGGGGCCTAGGAATAGACCCTGGCACAGTGCAAAATAAAGACATCATTTTAATTTATTCCTTTTTTTTTTTTTTTTTTTTTTTTAATCAGAGCAGAGTTTTTCTTTATTTCAGTAGCTGGGCCTTAATAAGGATGTTCAGCTCTTTTTGTGGATCTGAGAGCTGACTGGCAGAGAAACATAGCTTTCTACTCACAAAGCTGATGGTGTTTGGAGGAGCATGTTCAGCCCTCTGTGCACATTCACTTCTGGCACTGTAAGGCTGATTTGAAACTCCATGCTTTTGTTTAACAAAGAAAATAAGCAAACAGCAAATCCCCAAGAGAACCTTCTTAGCAATTATTTTGTTCATGCTCTCTGTCCTTTTAACTTCTGTAGGTTGATGTGGTTGATGCTCCACTCCAAACAAACAAAAAAAAAATGGTTTTTTAACCCTTTTGTCTTTAAACACTCTTTTAAGCCTGCTTTTTATTTTTGATCTTTCCTCTACATACACTAGCAGGATGATGTGAATGGTGCAGGAACATTCTGCCCTCATGCACAGGCACCCAGGTTGTTTGCTGTAATCAAAACTGACATTTTGTTTTGTCTTTGAAAGCATCAATAACACTTTTGTAATTGTGATGCAAAACTAATGTTTCACTTATTTACATTTGTAGTCTTTTTGCATACAGAAGTGAATAAAGGGTACAACATAAAATGTAGCATATAAAAACTATTTCTCATGTACTTCAAAAAAAATAAATGTTGAACATCTTTTTCAGGACGTGAATATATCTGAACTTATGAAGAAACTAGATATTCTTGGAGATAACGGGGTAAACATTTTTTAATTTTAAATATACCTTCAGTTTTATGGTTAATTTAATGCATTTTTTCCTCCACAGCAGGTAAAAATATTCAAGAAAATGCAGAGGGTGATTTTTATATGCCTATATGTATTTGTATGAAGAATATGAATGGTTAGGTACTGCTTTTACAAACTTCAAATCTTTCAGTTAAACTGATACCATTGAAAAGCGTATTTTTTTAAGCTAGGATTTGGTCTTGACTGAATGATGTAGAAAAAGACACTGAAGTAGGCAGAGGGAAAAAATAAAACCCAGATCAAATATAAAAGGAAATAAAAACAGATTTAAAACAGAAATGAAAGCCAGACCAAGTTGTTTGTGAGTTTTATCTTTTGAATAGTAATAGTAGCACCTACTACTGTGAAGGCTGTTTTCTGCCAGGACTGGATTTTCTGGGAGAAAGGCAAGGATGACTGTCTCACTTTCTTCTTCTATAGTGCCAAATAGAGAATAAAATCTTGGTCATGCAGTTGTGGCATGAACATCCAGGGAGCTGGATCCAGTTTATAGCTATCTTTAACAGAGTGAAGTCTTTATAATGCTAGTTTTAAGTTCTAGATTTGCATATTATGTTGAATGTTCTGTGGAGGTTTCTATGGTACTTGATCTTTGCATTGTTTTCATTAATGGGAAGTCTACCTCTGAAAGTGCATGAAGGGGAGATTCACTTGCTGTAGGGCCATAGTCCAATTAACAGGCTAGAGAAAAAAACATTTAAAAATCCCTGACAGAATCCACTTAATTTTCATCAAATAATAAACTGTTGCAAAAGTGTTGGGAAGGTGATGGACTGAAATTGAGTAGAAACTAAGCACTCCTGGTTTAACTTTTAATACTTTCAATCATGGGATACTGTTTGGTCATGTCTATAATTCTAAATGTTATAAATTATTTATTTTTTAAAGTACAGTTATTTCTTGTGTTAAAGGATGAATTTTTCACCCTATTTAAAATACATCTTTTTGTATTTTAGAATTTGAGAAATGAAGAGCAGGTTGCAATAATCCAAGCTGGGACTGTGCTTTCCCTCTGTGAAAAGGTAGAATTCAGTAAATGTTTTTCTCTGCTGAAAATCAACCATGATATCACATAGCTTTGCCAGGGAAGCATGATTTTTCTGTTTGGGTCATCTGGATTTGAGCATGTGTTCATCCTTACATGAATGTTGGGATTGCGAAGTCTTGAGGTAAAATCAAACTTACAAAATAACCCCAGTTTAAAAATAAATACATGCTTTAGAGATATTCCCCTAGCATAAAGTACTAAAAAGCCACTTAACACAAGAGGTTTCATTCTCAGTAGTGCCGATGTCCTCAGTGCTCTGGGAACCTGGTGCTGTGACATCCTTGGTAAGGTGCCCATGGTCCATTTCAGGCTCATTTCTGTGGATGACTGAAAAAGCTCAGAGCAGTCAGTGGTCCCTTCCTCTGTAAAGTAGTGGACATAGAGAAAAAGTAGTTTGTACAAGGTAAGTATTCGGTCAGGTCACTCATTTCTGCATGACTAGTTCTTTTCTTCTCAGTTACAGAGGAAATATATCTGTATATGAATAGGAGTGATATTTAGAACTAAGCAAGACTTGCATATTTCACTAAAGAAACTTCTGTCTATCCTTTTCATATGTTTCTGTTAAATCTTTCCTAGATGCATTCTTGAATACAAAATCAGAACTTTGAAATTGAAATTCGAGCATTTTGCAATAATTACTTTATTTGGTATAATTCTGATGATCTATTTACCTAAATATCTTGACGTAGCTAGTCTACATTAGGTAATTTAAAAATCATTAATTTGAGTGAGTGATTGATATAAGCAAACTAAAAATGAGGAAAAGTGCTAAAATCCATATGTTTTTCATTGTGTTGTAGCATTAAAAGTGAAGGTGATGATTTTAGCCTTTACATCCAAAAATGAAATGGGAAGAACCTCACTATAAAAGGCTAAGATAGAGACTCCTAAATACATGGTTGTCTCTTCTACCCCTCTTGGTTCCAGAAAGGCTTACAGACATAGGAAGATTAGAATCAACATTTAGTTTTGCATATCATTCATACCTTCAAAAAAATTAGACCTCTAATTTTTGCAAATAGCCCTTCACTCGATTGAGGGTAGCTGTGAGAGGTGCCCATTTCTATCAGTTTCAAGGGTTCAGAATGCTCACGGTCTTGCTGAATATCAGCAGTCAGGCTTCCCTTAGGAATATCTTCAGCTTGTCACCTTAAAAATGAAGAAAACAAAGATGATGAAAATAGAATCCCTGTGGAATATAAGGTTCCTGTTCATTTTTCTTTCTGTAGAAAGTTAAGTAGGTAAAGCAAATTTCTGTTTTTATTCACAGGTCTCTTAAGTAGTGGAAGGTCCGAAATGATGAAATAATGAATTTATATTTTGTGTATTTGAAAACTTATGTTTGAAATTTCGTATCTAAGTCTTTGGGGAAAAAACCTGGTGTGTCATTAATTCCTTTGAGTCTGAGCCCTGATGAATTCACCAGAACTCTAAATTAAAAAAGGTGATGTGCAATGCTTATTAAAAGAATTAAAGAAAATATGAGTAGTCCAATGTTAGTAAGCACAGCATTTGAGAAAAGTGATAATTATCAGTGGCAAAGTTACAGCTCGTTTTAATGGGAGCTGGTGCTACAAAAAGAAGCATTAGTCTAAACTGTGGTCTCTGTAAGCTGGTAATTGATCCTTATTGTAGACCAGTAGGGAAATGAAATAAAACAATTAATTCAGAACTGAGCTTTCTCATCCATTCCAATAAACTGAAATGTGAAATATTAATATGATCCCAATGATGGTTAGTAAATAAGCAAGAAACTTGTATCCATGCATTTAGCTATTACAATAAGTGGTTTTTTCTTTGGAGAGCAAAAAATGCCATTCTTCATTCTGATTGGTTTCTTGGTCACCAGAATGGGGAGGGATTCATTGTAGCAAAGACAAGAACTTCCTTCTCTCTGTCTGTTTTGGTTTTCCCTCTACGTTATTGATGTTTTAGAAGTGAGCTTCTTCCCACAAAGTGTGCTTCAAACAGTGCAAAATCAAGGACTGAGTTTTCCACCTTGTCTACTGTTTAAATTGCCCCCTAGAAAAATGAAGCAGTAGAGGCCTGAAGTCAGATGATGGTTTTGCAAATCAGGCCAACAAGCATTGTGTTTGTTCATATATCACGTAAGAAATAGTTGGGTTGATTTTGCGTTCTTAACCCAAAACTATTTTGTATCTTGAACTTTACAGGGGAAAAAAAATTGATTTATTGTAGGAAAGCAATTTGTTAGTCCACTTGTTAGTCCTTAGTATGTCTCTGCAGTCTTCCATTCTACTTATGTTCTCACAACCTGTTTATTCATACGGAACTTCAAAGTGAACAGATAGCATGTGCCTGGAAGTGTTGGCTACAAACTTGCAAAATGTTTGGTACCAATCTTTTCAAAAGCTCTATTTTGTTTTTTTTTTCATTTTCTGTTTTTTCCCCTTCACAATTCTATGTTCCTGTAGTGGTTGAAACAGATAGAGGGGACAGAAGCTGCACTGACACAGAAGATGTTAGACCTGGAGAATGAAAAGGTAAGGAACAGTAGCTAAAAGTATAATTCATTTAGCTAAAACTCATCTCAAGGGAATTTGTATAAACTTCATCCCAGGTTGATTTGCTGCCTTTCTCTGCTTAACAGAGATTGCTTCATGGTAAAATAGGCAACAGGTTTCTAGAACAATCTATTGATTGTATTCTTTGGGGTGAACAAAAATAGCATATTATATACAAATTAGGGCACAAATGCATAGCTACAGAGCATATTGATCAAACAGTATGAAATTGTCTATGCTTTCCCTGTGTATTAATTTGTCTGGCAACAGCACTGTCTTTTGAATCTTGAGGTCATGTTACTAGAATTGTCATGGTTATTTCTTTGCTCTCTGGTACTCAGCTTCTGGACAAGGTGTCAAGACCTCTTACTCCAGATGACCTTTCTTGTCCCGTGGTCTTCATGCCTAAAGACAGAATGTTTTCTCAAATGCAATTCTGTCTTGCAGAACAAACTGACCTTATTTTTCCATATGTTGAACAAAGAATTTTAGAATGTGCTCATTTTTAATGGTTTACCATGCATGCTGTGCTTCACATCTTCAAATGGTTTTCCAAACACTGATTAATCCTCAACACATCTTTTAGAGGTAGATAAATAATTAGCAGGGAGGTTAAGTGATTTGCCCATGGCCACTGAAGACGTGTGTGTTTGAGCCACAAACAAAAAGAGAAATGCTCAGACTCTTCTCTGTTGAGTGTAGCCTTTCACACTAATTGTAATGTAACATAGATATGATCCTTCCCAAATTTAATATTTCTTTATTTTTAACTCTTGTTATGGAAAAATGCAAAAGTTTTGGGAAGGGAAAGTGCCCACAAATACTAAATGCTTTTGCAAAAAGAATTGGAAAAATATATTTTCTTTATAACTTGGTTTATTGTCTTTCCACTTACTATCTTTGATGTTTTCAACTCTTACTTTGGGTAGCCCTTACATCTATTTGTTTAGCACAGCAATCTGAGAATCTGCATCACTAATGATTGACTCAATCATTAAATGAATTGAGAAATAACACTCTAGCATGACGCTTTCAGAAGGACTGAGCGCTGGTTTAGTCATCCTTGAAACCCATGTTAAGGGTTTGAGGTCCTATTCTTGTTTCCTTCCCTCTTGCTTTTTGTGGGTAGCTTTTACTATACCTTTTTGAGAAGTAACATGATCAGGGCAGCTGCGCTGATTTTCTGGGATCTGGTGGTGAACTCAACTGAGCTGATCTAACCCTCTCTATAGTCTCAGGCAAGTCAGTCTAGTTCTCTGGTGTCAGACACCTGTAAGCATGTCAGGACCAGGCCTGTCCTTTACTATGCAGTTCATGGTGGTTGCATCTTGTACGACAGCCACCAGTTGCTGCTGTAATCCCCAACAGAAAATGATGCCACTTGGGTAGTCAAGGTGGGATTCAGTTGCATAAGCATGGCGTCTAATGCCATATTACATTCTTCAGAGTTCTGGAGATGTCCACAAGAGGCTGACAAATATGTCCTATGGGACTTGTTGGAGACCCCTGCCCTTTTGGACCAGTAGCTGAAGTAACATATTCTAAAATGGGTATCATAGCTATAGATGCCCATTTGTGGATAATCAAGTTCCAGCCCCAAGATTGAGGCCTGACTTAGACTTTGGCTTTACCTTCAGTATTTATTAATAGGTAATTAAAAGAACTTCAAGTTTACAAAATAAATTAATAAATATTATGCTTCTTATACAAAGAACAAATAGCACCTTATTCCTCTGAGTCCTTTAATATTGGTCTTATATGTTTCTACTGTCACCAATTCTGGGTTGCTCTTAACCTGTGGGAGGTCATCTGTAGTCACTTTATGCTCTGAGCCCCTACAAAGCATTAATTTGGTGATTAGAATGGATTTGTTTTAAAAGAGATGTTTGGACTGAAAATTCATTATCATGGTTTATGCTTGGGCAAACCCCGTGTCAGTGCTACACTGGCAGCTGACAGCAAAGTTGTCAGAAGTCCACATATATGTCTGAAGGCAAAGTTTGGCCAAATAAGTGACTTTGGGGCAATCACATATCCATTAAAATTAACTGGACCGCAATATTTGATTTTTTTGATACTTTTAGTAAAGGTTGCATTTAATTATCTTAAGAACCCTATGTATTTAATTTGGCATTTATTCTATATGTTGAGGAAATTAAAAAATGTTGAATAGAAAAAAGAATTATGGAAAATATTGAATTCGATCAAAGGGCTTCTCTGCTTTCTGGTATACTACTAAATTTTGAGCATGAAAACATGTCTTGAAAGAAAAGCTAATAAAGTCAAATAGCTATTTTATGTTCTACTTACTACCACCCAACCTGGTCTAGGGGAAGCTGTCCCTGCCCATGACGCAAGGGTTGAAACGAGATGGTCTTTGAGGTCCCTTCCAACCCAAACCATCCTATGATTTCATGATCCAAAACACTTTAAAGGCTCGACTATTCAGACAACCATTTGAATGCCCACAACTTGCTTGCAACATCATGCTTTTGGATACCAAGTTCCACTGAAATCCCAGTCTTTGGAATTTATAATTTTATATATATGAAATAACTGTGAGAGTAGCCGTATTTTTAAAAACAAAAGTAAAAAATTCATGTAAATCCTAGGCATCTTGAAAATTTCTCAGCTCTTCAGCTAGTCACTCAACCTCTCTGGGCATCACTTTACCCATTTCAAATTGGCTTGAAGACTGAATTGTTACTTCTGCTTCAGTAGCACAGCACAGAATGGTGCTGCAGAACCAGGCTGCAGACCTGCACGTTCATGTTTACTCCATAGAAGAATGGGCTAGACAACAGAAATTAGGGTTTGCCCCATGATTTCCTCAAGGATACGCATGGGACATTTTCAGAAAAGCCATAAAGTGCCCTCACTTGTGTTTCGCTTTTCTCTCCCTTGTCCTGCCCTGTGCAAGTTATGGCTATTGACCACATGCATGCACATCCCCATTCACCTCTTGCTGCTCTGTGCACCTCTGTCAGGTCCAGGCAGGTTTGTACACTGGTGTAGAGGTCAATGCTTTCTAGGTACAACTTGTTAATATAATACACATATTTGAAGTGCTAATATTGTAAATTTCATCTTCCAATTATCCTTAGGATGAATGTGGTCATTTGATGTAGGTTTTTGTTTGCTTTCAAATGGAAAGCTTGTGTAAAAATGATGGCATTTATGATTCTTCATGAATTAGGATAAAGAACAAACACTCCCTTGTTTTTATTATTGCTCAGGACCTGTTCAGTAAACAGAAGGGTTATTTAGAGGAAGAACTCGACTACAGGAAGCAAGCTCTGGACCAGGCTTACATGGTAGGAAAAGAACAGTCATTAAATTTTTCTGTTTGAACAGACTGGATAAAATGCAGGGGTTTTGGTTTTGTTTCTTTTAATTATAAATAGGGTTCTTTTTTTACTTTATCTCTCTTTTTCTGCCAGACTAGAAATCAACTATTACTTAAATGAAAACGTAGGAAATGGGTTATAGTACTTACAAGTGTAATGTTTTTGCATTGCATTTTTTATTCTATGATATGCAAACATCTTGTTGGTACATCTGGAATGAGAAGAGCTCGTTTATATATGCAAAAAACTGTGACTAGTAGAATATACCAGAAATTACTTTAGAACTTTTCTAATATTTCTTTTCCTGAAGCATTTGTAAGTATTACTATCCTAGATCAGGAATGCCTATTCTTCCTATGGGATTCCTCTCTGCGTGGTCCTAATCCAACCTTACTCTTCCTAGTTTTCAAAAGGGAAGCTACAACCTTGTCTTTTTCAGGCTGAGTAAAAATTAGGAATTATCTAGGAATTGATAAAACTGCACACCCAACTTTGTTAATAGTGAGACTTCAGGAACTCAACATACAATGTTCTGAAGCATTATTTATACATTGTAAATGTTTCTTATGGGGAAAATGTTTTCAGAAAAGAAGCAAGGTCTAGTGCTCAGAGCAGATAACAGAGATAAAAGCAAGCAGGCTCTATTTCTAGCACTGTGACCTTGGGCAAGCCATTTAACCTCTCTGTGCATCTGTTTATGCATCACTAATATGGATGGAATTACCTACCTCACAAAGGTGTTATGAGGGCTAAAGGGATGTGGTCAGATGCTCTTGATCCAAATATTGTCCTTCTGGATGCTGGTTTTTAATAGGATCATACTAACCACAGTAATCAGGGAAACACTGCCATGATTCTTTTCTCTTGGGAATACAGTTCTCCATGCGAATGTGAAGTTCTCCTGTGTTTTCTGCTTTGCAAAGTACTGCAGTTTTGGTCAGTGCATGAGAATCATGTTAGGAATCTGGCAAACAGCAAGAGATGGATGAGGTATTAGTGTGTACAAGTATACATGTGTTCCTCTCTCCATTGCTTATGGCAAGTTGGAACTAAGCCACTGACATAGACTTGGAGCCATGAATGTCAGGATAGTAAGGTCAGAGAGAGAGAAAGAGTAAGATTTCTGTTCACAGTTTTTCATGTGGTCTTTTTATTATATAGGATGGCTTAACAATTCAGTTGCAGTTGAAGGAAATCTGTTAGTTTGCATTAAATTTGTTATGTTCAGCATCAGGACTTGGAATTTTATAAGGTGTTGAGTGCAGACCTATCATCTCAATCTTTTTTTTTTAAACAGAAAAATCAATCATTTAGTAGAATGGGAACCATCGCTTGGGTGTAAATCAGTGCCAGGAGGCTGCGTGCACTCTGTGTTGAATGCTCCTCACTGCTCACGACTGCCGCTTTCTGTCCACCTGTCTGTGTCTGTCCTTCCCTCCTGCCTAAGGCTTTGCTCGCTGGCCTTCTCCTCTAGCTGTTGGTGGGTCGTTTGCTTGCTGGATTCAAATGTCAGCCTGTCTGTGTGTGATTTGGGTTGTATTAGAAAATCCAGGAGCTGGAAGCCACGCTGTATAATGCCCTGCAGCAGGATCCAGGAAGGCGGGCGAGTGAGTCGCTGACGGAAGCGCAGAGGGAGGATTTGCGAGCTGCAGTGGAGAAGGTGCGGCGGCAGATCCTGAGGCAGAGCCGTGAGTTTGACAGCCAGATCTTGCACGAGCGAATGGAGCTGCTGCAGCAGGCACAGCAGGTAATCCTGGTTCTCCTCCTTCCCGTCGTTGGTGTTACCTCTGTGGTTGCCGCCACTGCCCATAAACAGCATCGCTTCACCCGCACCTCGTGGAGTTCTGTTTAGTCTATTCTCTGTACAGCTCCTGTGCCAAGGAGCCGTGTGGTGTTAGGACCTGGTTGCGCTGGGCATGGTGCACACACAAAACAAGTCACTGTCTCACCACAAGGTCCTGTTGCACAACCTGTTTCATGTGTGTACAACCACACAGTATTCCACAGGACTCTGAGGGGAGCTTGTTGCAAGTTTAAGGCCCAAATTAGAAAAAGCCAGAATGGAGAGTTGCAAGACTGTAACACTATGAAAAGAGGAAAGGCAGAAGCAGTAGTTACAGCAATCCAAGTTTTTTATTTTTTCCCCTTTTCAACTATTTTAGCTATTTGTGATTTGTTTTTAAATAAATAAAAAAGAGAAAGTCATAGGAAGTCTTTTAAGAGGCCATTTACAAGCTTTCACACCTTTAAATTAGTTTATAAAAGCCTTGTCTGTCCAAACTACTTCATTAAGGACATATATTGACAACCTGAATTTGGCAAGGTCCTGGCCTATGGAAGTGTAGTAATTACTTACTGCTGGTAGGATTGCTAGTTTTTCTGTGCAAATATTCAGGGACAGAAGAGAGCTGCATGTCTCAGGGTGTTAATTACTACAGCAGAAATAATTGTTCCCGAGGATTTTTGTTCCTCATTAGAGTAACCTCTGGAATTTGCAGGCAGATGTCTTAGATTTTGAGGACTGCTCTCCAGTTGCTCTGCTACTTTTTGTGCAAATCTGGAATCACATATTGTAAATGCTAAAACGTGTTATGCAGATGTGTCCAGAACATTGTTGCTATTTCAGGTGTTGGGGTAAGAACTGCTTTTAGTTTAGTCCAAGCCTCTCTTTGTTCAGGTTAGCTTTGTAGACGAATATAGATGAAAGTGCTGTAATGTGACCCAGCACTGTTGTGATCATCTCCTGTCATCCTGCAGTGATAAGTGCTTATGGTGTCAGTGTTAGACCTGAGCTCTGACTTCCTAGAAGTTTCCTTTCTCTTACTCCTTGTAACACTGAGACCAAGAAATGAACTTATTTAATGGGTATCATCTATTTTTAGTCATCAGTGATGGTGTACAGAAAGCTGGAGAAGGTAGGTAACAGGTAACACTAGAAGTGTCAGAAAGAGAGAGTAAACATGTTAAATTTGGTAAATAAGAATGGAGCCAGAAGTTATTAACTTAATGTTATTAGTGTAGCTGAAAATTAGTGAGACTAGAGGCTTTTGGCAGTCTCTTAGGCAGTCCAATTTCCTAGCGAGACTGCCTGTGTTTTATTCAGAACAATAATGCAGTGCTATCCAGTTGGGTGAATATTATTTGCAAATGACATTTAAGGGGTATGAATGACATTGTGTTTTGAGTATGCCTCCACACCTAAATAATATACAGTTTCAGATTTTAACATCAGACTAGATATAGTTTGGTCTTTGCTTTCACCGGGCATGTAGTTTGACAGTGTTTGAAGGACTGCTATTGGCTAGGACCTTTTTGTGGCCCATTGTTGGAGTGTATTTTTGGGGAACCTGGGCAGAGCTTCCAAGTTAAGCTCATATAATATTGGCAAGTAGAAGGGAAAAAGTAGTATTAGATTTGTTGTGTGAAACAGTTGTTCCTGAGAACTCAAAATCCATACTATGTGCAATATCTGAGGTGTAACTTGGACTTAATTCCAATTTGTTCCACTACCTGCTCACTATACTTTATGTGCACATCTGGAGCACATCTCCTGAGTCCAGTTCATGTATTCACAGACTGCTTCACAACATAAAGGTAAGCATGATGAGCATAGATGAAAACAAAAATGCTAGCATAACCATGGATGTTTATGTACCTGCCTTCAGATTTATTTTATAGTGTGCCATTAGAATTTCATATTGTGCCCATCTCATTAGACATGCTAATGTTACAGCCCTGCAGGGCACATTGAACTGAATTCTACTATTTACTAAGGAGCTAAGTACTTTAGTCATCTATTTTTAACACACACACATACCCATGGCCACACACACACCCCCTACTAAACAGGAAAAAGAAAGGCAAAGATGCTAGTTAATTTGCCTGGGTTATGGGAGGGCTAATTCTCACAGTATTACTTTCATCTACACTAGCAAATGACAGAAGCTGTATGTATTTCACAAATGAAACCATACTTGTGCTGGCAGAATCCTAATGAATGGATGAAGCTACATTTAGTACATCCCTGATGCTTTGTTAAATGAATCCACTCCTTTCCTCATGTATTTATGGCCATGACAAGTTTTGCTGACATTGTGACATCAGCAAACACCCATCACACTTTATACTTGCAAAACTATAGTCTAGACCTGGTCATATTTTACAGTCTGCTGTGCATTTACAGTACACACCACACTTCTTGCTCTGCTGAAGATGAGGCTACAGAGAATGAAAGAAGAGCATGATGGACCTGCAAAGCTTAATACAGAATCTTCTTGTTGCAAACACTCTCAAACTTTCTTTGAAACAGAAACCATATATTAAACACTCCACATTCTCTGGAACTTTGGGAGTTAGATAAATTCCAGAAGGCCTTTTTCTTTGCTTCCATTACTTTCTGGTATGTCTGATAGAAAGGCTTCAAAAGAACAAATCTGTTTATCCTGGTAGGCTGGCAAAAACCTTCTCTGAGTCAGAGTTTCTGTGTCAGACATGGAGTGGGGGTTCAAGAAATGCTGATGATGGAGAACAAGGAATTCCCACCTTCTGCCTGTAAAGGATCCTTGACCCTACTTGCAGGGTGCAGAAATGGTTTATTAATAATTAATTGCTTCATGCAGTGACACTGAGGATTTAGTGTGTGAGATGCTGGTTTTACAGAGCTGGTAAATGTTCTTCCAGGGGAATGTACTGTCTGAAAGGGACAGGGCTGTGCATAAGAAAAGGGGTAAACAGTTACCCAAGTGTGAGCTTGTGCTGCTTTATGGGAGCTTCTTTGTCCACATGGAAAACCTGAGTTCTTACCCACTGGATATTGACTTTGTTCCAGTAAAATAAATATATTTTGGTATGTAAGGCTCTGTACTGCATTGGTAGTCTGTTCATCTTGGCTGCATGTATGGCCCCACATTATTATTGTTCATTTGTATATAAATGGAACCATTTATGTATACCCATGGTGGATTAAGGAAACCAGGCCTCTGTGGAGCCAAATTAGACAGGCTGTGTGATTAGATCTGCTTGCTAAGGCACAAAATGCTTTTATTAAACCCAGAGTGCAGCATGCAGGTCTGAGGGACAGATCCTCAGCTGAAGCATATTGGCAGAGCTCCCTCTAAGTCAGAGAAGGTGTTTTGATTTACACCATCCTCTCTATTTGGAGGAGGTAATATATGTTAATTAAAAATCTGTCATGAGCAGCTTGTGATATTTGCTTCTAGCAATAGGGTATGTGCAGTTCAACCACCATTCCTGTGTATATTGCCATCTAAAATGTCTCATTGTTCTACACTGTTATTAGCTTTTATAAATCAATATCTGATTTATTTTTAGCAGGACTTCATTTAAAAGTAACATTTGTGCTCTATCGAGTGCAGTGGCATGACTTTTGTGCTGTTGGAAAATGTGAAGGTCATTATTAGCAGGTTCTACTAAGAAGGGTAATTTTTTTATGTGTATATAGGATACTAAGTAATTTCTAGAGGGATCGAAAAATCCATCTCTGAGAGAAGATATTTTAAATGGAGCAATACAACATGTTTCTGAAGTAGTGATATCAACTTCCTAATGAGGCAAACTCAAATATAAACACAAACAAACTGCCCAAAAAAACCCAGCATAAAAAATCCACACAGCATCATGGTTAGTACACCTTAAAATTATATTGCAATTATCTTATCTACTGAAACTAGTAAAGATTTTAAGGTCAAATTATGCTTTACATAAACCAAATAAAGTAAAAATCTAAGTATATTCCTAGCTTTACTGTAGCTGCATCTGGAGTATGAAACTGTCAAAAGTCATCAGAACCAGGCTTTAAATTAGGACAGATTAATTCAAACTGCACTGTTGGCAGTATTCAAACATGAACAAAATTTATAAGAGAAATATAATTTATTCTGATTTCATCTGAAGTTATTTTAAATCCAAAGAGAAGCTAGAAAATCCTTGAAGAACAGCAGATTGAAACACACTCAGTTCCAAAAATGGTTGCTGCCAGTCAGAAAGGATATGAGAGACAGATTTTATTAACGTAATCCAGTAATTTCCCACAGTAGTCTTATCTTTGTATAAAGATGTATAAAATTGTAAGAAAAAAAAGAAAAGATATATTAGTTCATTGTGTCATCAGAAAGTGTGAAACTTTTTTTGTCTGAGTTGCATCGTAGTACTGTACTAAGCTGAGGGTGTTTTATTCCAACTTGAGTTAGAATATTCGTGGTTGAAGCTTGCTTTTACAAAGTAAAAGAAGCAACTGCTTCGGTTCCAGACCTGAATATAATAAGATTCCGGACGGATGAAGTCTACCAAATTCCAACTTTAAATAGGTGGAATATAGGTGTAAATATTTTAGCTATGTTTTCTTTAAACTACATCATTTACTCCCATGACCAGATTGGGTTATTCATCAGTAGTAAAAGCAGAAATGACCACTTTATTTGCATGTTTTACTAGAAGAAGGCATACCTTTAGGAGAGAGCAGGTTTAAATCAGAACTGACCTCTCTGTTTGCCTGCCATGGAGGATTCACTGCTGATGTGATGCCTCGGGCACTGCTTCTCATGGACACCAAGGAAAAGTCAGAAGTAGTGATGTCTTTTTTCATCCTGAAATGTCAAAATATAGCTTGAAATTGAGAAACAACAAGCTAATTTTCTTCATTAAGTTTCTTAGTTAATTTCCTGACCTGAAGGGTGAAGTTCTGAGTGCTTAAAGATCAAACAAAACTGTAGTCCATGGCATTCCTCCATGAATTCTTCCTGTTTTCCCTCTAGGTAGGACAAATTTCACATGGGAGAGTAATTTGTTTACAGATCCATAGGGTTGGGTGTCACCATATCTATAAAATCATATTGACTCAGCCATTTAGAATACGTATTTGGGGTTTGGTTGTTGTTTGTTTGTTTGTTTGTTTTGTGGGTTTTTTTTAAATCTTTATTTAAAAAAGAATTGTTAATACGGTAATTGCCAGAGTGAAGTAGGAACCTTTGCCACTTGATATACTACAGTTATTCAGGTAAAGCTTGGATAAATCCAGCAGTTGTTCTGTTTCCCCTTGCTGTGTAATTTGTTATGGTTGATAGACCACCTATTTTTCACCCCAGGAGAATTATTAAGGTTTAATGTTTGACTGGGAAGGCTCTTGAGGGAGGGAGAGAGAGAGGGAGGATGCTCTGCTCAGTGTACCTCATTAATAGGCACACAGAGGTGTTATCTTAAATTTGTCCTGTTTGGCAAAATGCTTTGTGACAGAGAGGACAAATTAAAGACAACCACTCCTCTGGCAAGCTGTCTTGATCAAAAACCCACAGCTGTGTCACACAGTTTAGAAAGCAGGTAGAAGTATTACTACTAAGCTTACTTGCACAATAATAATTGGGGAGTCTCAGATAATTTTACCTCCAAATCTACATAGATTCAATGGTTTAATGTTTTTATATTAAATCTGAAGTGTTAAAGTTCTAGGAAAGATAATTCCCAGCTATTTGTATACAACTATACATGAAGAGGACCACGTAGGGCAAACACTGATTTCTTTTTTTTTTTTTTTTTTGCAGTTGCTAATGCTTGCTTAGCATTAATATTCTGTGCTTTGCTGTTCAAAATTTAATAGATTACTGTTGATAATGCATTTTTTATGTTCATGAATAGCTTGTAAAGGCATCTGATATCACAGCTGTATAACTGTCATCAATATTCATCAAGCACATCATGACTGGGCTAATCATAGTCGACCTGTGGTATTGATTTGTCATGCAGGAGTGAACGCTGAGTCTTTCAGGGCATCATTGCTGCTATAATGACAACGTCACAATAAACTGTAATTTCTCACAGATCTGCATGGCAGATGGAAGTTAGCCTTAATAATTTCTCTATATGTATCTTACAGTGTTTCCTTTTGCATGTTTTCTGTATATCTTCAATTGTATCTGCTTTGCTAACTGCCTTAGTGATGCTACTTGTCTGAGTAAGTGATGATAGCAGGACTGGTGTGATACCTACAAAATATATCTGAAAGGTCTGCACCCTTTCTCCTAAACAAAGTGTGATTGAAGATTTTTTTTTCCTGTCTGATAATCGGCCTAGGCTGTGAAGGATTCAGTTTTAAGATGTTGAATATGTTTTGTCTTCTGAGTTCACATAGACTTAGCACAGCTATTATGTGTAGGTATAAGTCTAGTATGGCTTAAATTAATTTTTTTCCCCAATGCAAAGCAATAGGACTGCTGATATTCCTCTTTTAGATATCAATGTATGTTGTAACATAAATTAAAAGACTCTCAGTGTTAAAAAAAAAATTGAGTTTACTAGTAAATATTACATACATATAGTCATTTTGGTATCACATTATAATAGATATTTTGGTCTAAATGTATTTATAAAATTCAGTAATTTACTACCAAACCAATGTGATTGAATACATATGCTGAGAAACGCAATGCATGGGTGCAGCTGCTAAAAGTTTCATTCTCCTCAGGAAGGCAAATGAAGAAACTACAAATGCATAATAAAGATTAACAAGAACAATTCTTCTACGTTAGTAACTATTAATTGGATTATCATGGCTAAGACTACAGAACGTAGAAAAGAATAAAATTTTTACCTGCTGTGTAGAGAAAATCTTGGTGAGGATCAGAGAGGTACAGTATATCCAAAATGATCTCTTATTATCCTATTCAACTGGCTAAAATTTACATTAGGTTTTCATTCATAAAGTAAAACAAGATTGCAATAAACATAATTTAAGGTAATTCTGTTGCAGTGGGCTTTTTTGTTTCCTTATGACCACTATGTAAAATCACATTCTAAGAATACAGAACTAAAGGGAACATTTGGATTCCCGGATTCAAACCCCTTACGGTAGCAGATCCAACAGCTTGAGTAAACTCATGTGACAATTTCCTATGCAAATTGTATTGTTAAAACAGTACAGGCTTTTAAACATCTATTAAAATGCATTAGATTTTAAAACACCCAAGAAATATTTTCTTTAAGGAATTTTATCCATCACTTTAGTGATTTGAGTAATAGCTAAAGGCAAGTCAGTTTATATTCATCTTTGTTTAAATTCATACATGTAACATAGTTATGCTGTTCACATTATTAAAGATCTTACATACCTGTGTCTCAATAGTGACGAGAATCTGCTTAAAATAATGATATAATGAAACAATATTGATTCTTCCCTTTGTCAAATTGATAAAATATTTCCCATGCTAAATTTTGCTGCAGAATGAGATACGTTCTTGATCATAAGATGGCTTCAGAGAGTCAAAACCTGGTTGGTGTCAGATACAGCCCATCCATGGTGCCTATGCTGTGAATGTACATTAACCTGAACCTTTGCAACATTTCAGAGCCGAGGCTCTAAGCAGCTTAGCAAATCCTTCTTGGTCTGCTTTGTGCTAAAATTATCAAATTGTTTTCTTGGATTTGCTGGTGAATGTAAATCCAATAAGAGCGTGTCACAGGAACTGTTAAGGTAATTTCTAAACCCCCTGGTTAGTATATTCCTGTGTTTTCACAAGTACAGTAGCATGGCAAAGAGGATATTTTGCAGGTAGGTAAATTGTTCTTGATGTTGCTGTCTGTAAAACATTTGTACAGATGGGCTCTGCTTACGCAGTTATCTGGAAAACAAGAACATCAGTTCTGCAGTTTGACACCTACATGAAAGATCATGTGGTCATCACAGTCACACAAATTTCTTTCCTGATAGATCTTTCCCCATTTGACAAAGCTCCTTGAGGATTTGAAGCCACCCAAGATGTTGGTTCAGGACTGTGAGTGACTGGCTAGTGCTGTGGGTGTATTGGAGAGGACAAAAGGCTTGGATGAAGAAGTCCACTTCATCTAGCCTGCATCTCTGTCCAATAAACAGAAAACAGAGATTCTTAGAGTCTGTATTTGCTTCTAAAAAAACAGCTGGAATATCAGGTCAAAAAAAAACCAACAAAAAAACCCAACAAAATGTGTGTAAGGCACCATGTAATTGTAGAGGGACACAGTCACTTTCTCATCAGAATTTATGGTAGCATGAAAGATAAGCTTAACCAAACGAGGAAATGTGCACATTTTGGTTGCCTGGTGGAGGAAATCTGGACCTAGTATTTTAAAGTAGTGAGGAACTTCAGTACATCTCAGATCAATTTTCTTCCTTTGTAATGCTGAAGTTCCTCCCATGTCTGAGTCTCAAAATGATGACAAATCATTTCTGGGTTGATATATTGCCTCCAGCACAAAAATGATAGCTCAGAGACTGCAACCCAGGGCTCACTGAGCTCAGCAGAAGGAATTCCATTTATTCCAGTGCATTGTATTAATGGCAATGGTGCTTAAGGTAGATAGATTGCTATTATAACACAAGCTGGGCACACATACTTCATGTGTTCTCAGTGGGAATGCCACTAACCTTTTTTTTTTTTTTTAATGGAGCAATATTTTCATTTTGGCTAATCTGCAAGCTGAGTCTTCTAAGGCTGTGTTATTGGAATTTCTCTGTTAGTGAAAGTCGATTAATATTTCCAGGCACACATCCACCATCATGCTGCTTACACTTTGCCTAAACTTTGATTCCTCAGGTCTCCCAGACATGTGGCTTGCAACCTTGAGGTTGAGGTATAGCCACAGGAGGCAAACCATGCAAAAATTATAGAAATTTCCCTTTTGAAATCAGTACCTGTCTGGTTTTCCACTGGCAATGTATTCATATGATTTCATTGAACTCTTTCCTTCAGTTCAGTTTTAAATACCGAATTTGTCCTCTTTATTTGCACCTTGTACAAGGGAGTCATGAGCATAATGAATCTGCATCTAGAGCTATCTAGCCTTTTGCTGAGTTTGGATGCATTTGGAAAATAAAAATCTGGAGGGAAATTTTCCAGCTATCAGGAAAATGGAGCTGTAGGTGAAGAGACACCTGAATTGGTCCCACTGAGCCCAGTTCAGGTACCATACTTCATGCAAACTTAAAGACTCACACTCTTTAGGAAGGTCAGAACAGCTGGGAGTAGGAATTTTTAGTCCCACCTTGATGTGTCAGCCCTCTGCTACATGAGAAAAGAAGAGCTGACTTGTCTTAATTTCCCTGACAGTACTGGAGAGCACTTGCCATACAAGTTTACCAAAGAGAATTGCTTAAGTGAATAATTGCACTTCAAGAAGTATATCCTGTTTCCCAGAAAGATGAACTGTCCATCATGAGCTGAAAGGAAATGGAGGGTTATGAGCATTTAGGAGGAATCTGCTGCACATTAGGAATCTTCTGCTGAGAAAAAAGTCTAATTTCTCACTTTTGTGGCAGTTTGGCTGCCCTCTGTGTTTGGGATCTCTCCAAGAACTAGAGATTGGAGAGAACTGCAGTCAGAGAACATATAATTTATACAACTGTGGCTGACTGATGGTAAACTTCCCTTTTATGATTCTGTTCAGTAATGTCATATGTAGTGCCACATTAGGGGCAGTCTTTTCCTGCCTTTGCATTACAGACTTCCAAAGGAAAAGTGTGCTTTAGCTGCCTGAATTTTCTGGATATGCTCTCTCTTACCTAACTATTACCATTTCTAGGCTGTCCTTCAGGGTTATAGCTCTGCCATCTACCTTTGTATAGATGCATATGTAACTACTATTGAGAAAAAATTTATAACGAAACTTAAAAGTCTGTTCAAATTGCAATTCAGTTATAAGTAAGGCATCTTTAGCATCTTTGTTCTGTGTCTGTCTGGCAATGCAAGTGTATCTCTGAGCTGAGCCCCCTCTCCTGGCAGAGCTGGAGCTGCTGTTCAGCATAGCCTGGCCAGCAGAGCCATCTGCTGATAGCTCTGCACAGGGAACAGCCCTCAGTCCCTGCTCTGGCTGCTTGTGAGTACTTACTCAGAAGGGGCGGCAAACTTCATTTGCAGTAGAAGAATGATTTATTTATCTAGTAGGTGCTTTCCATACTGAAATGGATCCTTGTCCAACCCTCTTTTGAAACTCGGGGAAGCTCCGCGTGGGTAAGGGCAGTTACAGGGAGTATTTGCAAATGTGCCATCCATCATCCAGAAGTTTTATGATGAGATTTCATTTGCCATTGTAATAAAATCACTGACAAATTAGTATTCATTACTTTGGCAGGTTTGTTCTGAATGTGGGTGTGGTGGATAGTGTTAAGAAATCGTCCCTTATGTTTGCGCTTCTCTCTTCCATGGTTGAATTCCCTTTGCCCTGTTTTTGCCTGACTGTGGCTCTTTGTTTGCCTACAGTAATCCCACGGTATGGCCCCATGATTTGACAATATAGGGTTATTCTCATGTATCCTGTCAGTCCTGAAAAGGTGCACTTGTGTGACCGAGGGGCAGCTATTAAATGTAGGAAAACGGGAATTGCTAGAACCGAGCAGAGCACCACTCTACATTATTCTTAATCCTTGCTTTGACTGTCATCACTATCCATACCTTCTATCCCTCTTTTTTTTAAAAAGAAAATAAAAAGAAGAACAACCTGTGGCCTTCTTTTCTACTGAGACTTATCAAAGTTTTGAGAACAAGATAGAGTCGATTTTCTTGCTTCCTAATATTTTTTTGTGCTGTTGAAAAGATACTGGATTTACACTGCAAGGTTCCTGCAAGCCTAGAGCTGAATGCATCTTTTATATCACAATTGTTATAACTCTATGTGACAGAAAGAAGAGCTTGACTTACAGATCATCAATTTATACCCTGAAGCATGAAAGCAGGTAGAATTTCTTGATAACAATTAAATACTTCTACGTGATTTGTTGTCACAGTCACGCTTTTGCAAACATAAATCAGAATTCACTGAAAGCGCCTAATCAAGTGTTGAAAATCTGAGAGTTCACAGCTGTTTGATTTGTAATTCCTTCAGATAAAAGGAACAGTAGTTAAAAATGTAAAGACTGTTAATTGGACAGAGTCTCGAGCTGTTCTGCCTTTGGTCTTAATTAGGATCTGTAACTTTTGTGTAATTTCCTTCTCAGTAATTTAATATAACCTTTGACTAATAAACACCTCATGCTACTTCTAGGAGATACTTGTTTTGTTACAGCTCCAATTGCTACATATATCTTACATGTCTTTTTTAAAGTCATGTTTTGGAAATCATATTTGTCATCAAGATAATGCTGTAAATGCAGATAGGTACAATAAGGGGAAATAATTATTTTTATGTGTTAAATACTATATGCAGCCAATATATTGCATAAACTTGTATATATTTTTAAGGCCATCTCTGCAGTTAAATAGGAATAAATGAGTTAAATCAGATCTTTCAGGATATATAAATAGCTGAACTAGGCTGGTTATCTTCCAGTGCTGTCCCTGAGCAATCAAAGGATATTGATGGGAATAGTTACGCCCACTTCATCCTCCTGAATAATCCTCCAGGGGAAAGCAAGTAAACAACTTGGAGCAAACAACCCCAGGCTTTGATACCCAGTGAAAAATCCCAGCACAAAGTTGTGTTTTAGAGCCTGTCTAGGTTGGAATTTTTAATTTCTGTAGTAAAGAAATTACAAAATCTTACTCATTTGCAGCATAAGTATTCTCTTGTTGTGATTTCCACTCATATAAGAGGAACACAAGCTATTTAAGCACCAGCCACCAGCCTTCAACATATTATCCTTAGGCAGCAAGTCCAGAACAGTTCTACAGATACACACGTATACCTGCAAATGTCTGCCTACTGACTGTATCCACCGTGTCCAGCCCAGCAGCACAGAAACAGCAGCGATGCCCTGGCCACCTGCCAGGCCAGGCCCGTGGCCATGGCTGTTATCAGAACATTCCCAGGCACAATTCAGTAAGGTGATAAGCAGCACAGCACTACAGCAGGCAGAGAAAGCAAAAAGCGGCCACTAACGAGCAGTAGGCTCTAACACACAATCAGGAAAGCAAACCTCATGGCGAACACAGGAGCCTGCTGATTACTAGGTAAACATCACTAACAGCAATAAATTCAGTCTAGTGCATCCCAGTCAAACCCATTGCTATCTTGAACCCCTCAAGCCCAGTGTTGGGCATCAGAAAGACTGTGGTGGTTTAACCAAGTGCCACTCCCGCTCGCTCACTCCCCCACCAGTGGACTGGGGAGAGAATTGGAAGGGTAGAAGCTGGAAAACTTGCAGTTGAGATAAAGACAGTTTAATAGAAAAAGCAAAAGCCACTCACACAAGCAAAACAAAACAAGGAATTAATTCACCACTTCCCATGGGCAGGTGGGTGTTCAGCCATCTCCAGGAGAGCAGGGTCCCATCACACGTAGCAGTGACTAGGGAAGACAAACACCATCATTCTAAACATCCCTCCTTTCCTCTTTCTTCCCCCCAGTTTATATACTGAGGATGATGTCATATGGTCTGGAATATCCCTTTGGTCAGTTTGGGTCACCTGTCCCAGCTGTGTCTCCTCCCAACTTCCCATGCACCCCCAACTTCCTTGCCAGCGTGGCAGTACGAAAAGCAGAAAAGGCCTTGGCTCTGTGTAAACCCTGCTCAGCAATAACAAAAACATCTCTATTAATGTAATCAACACTGTGTTCAGCACAAATGCTAAACATAGGCCCATGAAGAAAACTAACTCTACCACAGCCCAAACCAGCTCAATCTGCCTTACTGATATCAATCTAATTGGTTTGAGGGTATTTTGTAGATTTTTCACTGCTAAGAAATTCAACCCCTTGATTTTTCCCATTCAGTTGGTAGGCTGTCTTTGTATTTAAACTGATTTTTAGGAAAGCATATATTTGTTCATCTTAAAACTATTCTCTAGCTTTCATCTCCCAAAATTTAACTATTTTTATGGGTTATGTGTGGGAATTGGAGAATAGAAGCCTCAAACCTTTTTTAGAACCATTCTGAATAGTTGTAGATAACAGCTGAATAGCTGTAATCTTTTGAAAAGATTAAAAATTCATAAGGGAATAATAACATCTCAATTTTTACTTAATTAACAGAATTCTCAAATCTTAAAAATGTCATCTTATCCTAATTAACTTGTTCTTTTATAAAGGAACCTCTCACCCTGAGGTGAGAAAGCCACCAGATGTTTGGTGGCTTCTTTTTCCCCCCTTTTTTTTTCTGAAGGTGAACACTCAGCAGTTATTGAAAAAAAAAATCTCACATGATAAATCTTGAAAATGATATTTTAAAATATTGCTTCTTGCCACTTATCTCACTATGGTTAAATTTTACCACAGAACATAGCACAACCCCCAGAGAATTGAAGTCTGTCACTCAACTCTGGGATGTGGCTGTAAGAACGAATCAGCATAACTGAAATGACTAGGAGAGAAACATGAGTCTAACCTGATGAACTAGAGATCTCAGAGGTGATTACATCTGCCTGCTCCTCATCCCATGGTTTTTTACAGTGACTGTGACCTTCCTGATACATACTATATATGACAATGATCACTTGAGAGATAGGTTTGCCTTGTGCAGGGAGTAGATGAAGTATAAATCAATTCAAATGTAATAGAGGAAAAGTGAAATTAATACAGCTGTGCTTGGAGCTTTTGTTACTGTCAGCAAAGCTGCATACACTTATGTCACACAAGGGTAATCTGGTTTGTGTTGCTTTGTGTATTTACTGAGGAAATCTTTGAGCACTGCAGTATGATATAGTGGAGATTTTGATTCACTTACTGTGACTGTAGAATATCTAAATCAGTCATTTAAGCAAAATCTTTTATTTTGAAACAACAGCAACAACAACAAAACTTTTTTGCTTGTGGCCTCTCTTCAATATTTTTGTGGAGGAGTATACCCTAGGAAAAGTGAACTGCAAGGTTTTGTATACCCCATTTTTGGAGTAGTTCCAGGTTAGATATGCAATTTTCAAGCCAAGCTCTGAGGTTCTCTAAACCAGTTTGGTCACTGGATCAGCTGCCGCCTTGCTGCAGCTATCCTGGGCTACCACGAGTGTGGGGCATTTACCACTATTTAAGGTCTTTGAACTGAATGCAGGTAAGCAACTACCAACATCAATTGATATGCACAGGTTTATGAGTAATGGCTGGATATTGTTTTGAAAGAGATTCTAATTGTCCAAATCAATTTGGGAGTCATAAAATAACTTGTGAGTAGTGCAGCAGCAGCTACATTAATTTTATTGGCCTATGCCATTCACATTAGAGGATGTGATAATTTGTCTTCCCAAGTTCAGGAACTGTTAACAACTTTAACTGTTGTAGGGCTGAGATTGGATAGTTAAACATGAAAAAAAGCTGCTTGTATAAAGCTCCTTGATAACCAGTGACTGGTTAGCAGGAGATTCCTACTTTAATGAATAATAAACCTACGTTATCTCTAACAAGTAAAATGTACTAAAAGTGTAATAAAATGCATCTAAATTGTAGAAGCCACTCAAAATTAAAAGAAAAAAATATGCATAACTTACATAAAGCAAACAAGGGAATATGTGATACAGAAAGGAACTAAGATATGTGGACCCAAGAGGAGCCATACTTTAGAAGAATCTTTGTGAAACTGAACAAGAAAAATCCTTAAAAATATGGGGAGCTACGCGGAAGGAAACATTCCCTCTGGCTCTGGTGGAGGGTAACTGGTAATAGGATGGAGCTGAATCTTTGGATGGTATCTTTGTGATGAACTGAAAATCTGAGTGTTCTGTTTTTTCTGGTATAGCATGACTATGCCAGAAGCATGTTAGGTTTTATAGGAAAAGAAAATAGGTAGTTAAAAGGAAATACAATAGTGTAATCTGCTGACTTTCTAGGTAACTAGAAAGACTTTTGGCATTTGCAGAGAAAGTAATGTTGTACTTCTAAGAATTTTGGTGCTAATTGGAATTGTGTGTATATGTTAAAATGATGATTAATCAGTGGTGATAAGGAGACTTTCATGGAAACACGGAGCAATCCTGCCAGGGACGTGCCTAATATAACTGTATAGATAGTTTAATAATGGGCATATGTTCTCTTTATTTTTAACCTATTTATTATCTTTTTGATTCATATACTTTTCAAATTAGATATAATAATGTCTATTTTGCTTTTTTTGTTCCAGCGAATTCGAGATCTAGAAGATAAAATAGAGCTTCAAAAGAGGCAACTCAAAGAAATTGAGGAAAAGGTAAATAAATGTCTGGGCAGTACTAATGGATTTCTTCTCTCAAATTTATTTTTCTCTGTTGCATTGATGTTAGTATTATTTAACCTAGTATCATGAAATTTATTTTAAAGCAAGATAAAATCTGACTTCAAGTCACTGCTGCATGAAATGATGCTCTTTCTCTAATCTGCTCAAAATTATTTCCTATTCAGATTTTCCTTCAACTACAGGAAGGCATTAAGGGGTCTAGAGAGACACTAGACTAGCAGAGGGAGGATTTGCTGATGTTTAGATCAAGAAAGAACATAAAGATTTGTCTCTGACAGATTTGGTTAGCTCAGCCCTGTTCTTTGGATAGCATCGCTTTGTCAAACTTTCAAGCACTGAAAATAATAAAAAAAAAAAAATTAATAAGGTACCTTGACATAATCTACAATCAAGAATATTTCTTACTTTAAGATAGAAACAAATTAATATCCTGGGTCCAAATTTTCTTGCCTTTTGAAGAAGTTCTGATAAAAGCTTGAGACTGCAAATGTATTTGTGTCCCTGTGGTTCCTAAGCAAGGGATGACACAAGGTTCGTGGGCTGTGAGCTCAGGAGTTTCCCCGGTCTGTGGAGTTTAGGCTGCCCTGCAGGGCATGGGATGACAATGGGTCTTTCTCTGGGCCCCAGGAATGTGTTTTAGTCTGTTCTTTTTACTGAATCAGTGCCTAGATCCCAACACGAGTTACATCATCTTAGGTTAATTTTCCCCAGCATTTATGGATACCTAATCCTACATAAACCCACTGATAGGCTGAATGGAGAAGTTAGTGGAGTTTTCAGTGGGTTTTTTTCTTTTGGGGTGAGAAAGGGGTGAAAGATGAGAGTTGAAAGAGGTCAGTGGGTCTTGCAGAACTGAGAGAGTCTTTGGGGACCAGCTCACTGGAAGTTGAAAGGTTTCCTCCTCACCCTTCACTAGTCCCAGTGTCCCATCATTTGTCCTCCCAGTGTCGCCCTTTGGGGTTATTTCACTTCCAGCAATTACTCCAATTCCCTCAACATCTTCCTTGGCCCCTCATGCTCCCACATTAGTTGTCTCCCCTCTGCTGTACCTTGTCCTGCACTTTTCAAACCGTTATATCCAGCTGGGTTTGTGGAAGAGCCAGAAGAGCCATGAGAAACTGTGCTGGGTGCTGCTGTTTCCACTAGCAGAGAAACACTGGAATCATCCACTCCTAAAGGGCTCTTTTGCTGCCTTTGCCCTTTTCGGCCCCAAACCACTTCTATAGCTGAAGCTGTTCCTGCCTAGCAGCCAGTAATGTCTCATATCGAAGCAGAGAAATGCTGAGGGATATATGCTACTTCTACATGTTAATTATTTCAAATATTAGTGTTTATCCACCTACTTTAAAACATCAACATCTCTAGATGTTGCTATTGCCCAAATATAGGCCTTTAAGGCATTGCCATTGCAGTTTACAAATTAGGTATTGGATTAGGGCAGACTGATAATTTTGAAAATGGAAGATAGCATTATCTCTACTGGTTCACCAGCTGGATGGATGGAAAAAAAGCATTGGAAAAGAAACAGCTTAATCACAAGCTTAGCAGAAAGCTGGTAATGAGTTAAAATGATTAACATCCTCTTTGCCTTAATGTTGCATTAGCAAGAGACCTCAAAAAAGCTTCATCTTTTTCTATTAACCTTCAACTTCTGAATGGGTGGGGCGCTTCTTTTTATCTGTATTACATTTGAATTTTTTTTTTTTCCTTGGGATTAAATCCCATTCTGAATTTGATTGACCAAAGGAGGATTATGTTGCCAGGGAATCAGTGAATTATATACTTTTACTTTATTGTACTTCTTAATGTTTAATGTGTCAAAGGACACAGACTGACACCTACATGCTACTGATACTGAGCATGATAATTTCTTGTGGAGAGAAGTCTTATTCTTTTCCAGGAATAGCAGTATTTATGGCTGAGCCTCATCACCGGGGGTAGCTAAGGGCAATGCACCACTTATGGTGTCATGAGTATGACTTTTTATTTTCCTTTAGGAATGACTTCAACTTTTATGTCAAGTCAGAACACAAGGATG